>CM077093.1:82773951-83973951 GCA_039513925.1 Platanthera zijinensis | reverse complement strand
TTCCCAATATTTGTAGTAACAATGTACTTGGCCTCCGTTATAAAATCAGCAATTGTCTCCTTCTTAAAACTTTTCTAGCTAACAACTCCTCCACTTAGCAAAAATACAAACCCTGACTGATACTTTGAGTCGTCCCTATCAGTTTGGAAGCTAGCATCCATGTAACCCTTTACAAGGAGCTCTTCCTCACCGCCAAATACCAAGAACATATCCTTATTCCTTCTCAAGTACTTTAGGATATTCTTGATGGCTATCCAGTGACCATCACCTGGATCAGACTGATACCTGCTATTCATGCTCAAAGCATAAGAGACATCTGGTCAAGTACATATCATTGCATACATGATTGATCCAAATGTGGTCCTTATCTTCATAATATTTAGGACACTGGTCCTTAAAGAGACTCACACCATGAGACATGGGTAAGAATTCTTTCTTAGACTCAAGTATGTTGAACTGTTTTGATAAACGTCTAAGTTGTCTACCTAAATCACCTAGAGGGGGGTGAATAGGTGAGTTGTGCTACTTTTGCACAATTAAAAACTTCAACGAACTAAGCATAAGAAACAAGCAAGCATCAAAGAAGACACCAAGATTTATAGTGGTTCCCCAACCTTGGGTACGTCCACTTTTCACTCACCGATCTAATAAAGCACTAGACTCGGCTACTCCACTATTCTCGGATAAAAACGATCCTACTACTCAGAACAACGTTCCTACAATCTTGATCCAAAACGGATCTACACTCAGATGAATAAAACTTTCTACAACTCAGAGACAAAAAGCTCCTACACTCGGAGAGAAATCTCCTACAAGAATTAAATTGAGAGTATGTGAAAATATAAATAGTAATTCTCAGATCTGGAATTTGTTGGCCTAGGTCTTCTACTTTGATCTTTGCGGCTCTATCGGAAAAGTTGAAGAAGAATCTCGGCAAGAACTGGATCTGAAAATTTCTTTGACTTCAAAAAATCCGAGAGATTGTGAGGAATGAAAAGCAATCTCGATCTGAAAGTCAATCTTGATCTGAATCTCTTGGATCGAAAGCCCTAGCGATTGCATGAAGAAGATCAGCGGTGGCGGCTTCCATTTTTGGATAGAGAGAATAAGATTCATAAGAACTTAGGTTAACTCTTTCACGCGCTTGTTGTTAGGGTAAGTCGAAATGACAAGACCTTTTATAAGATCTCCCCAACGGTAATAGTCTTCATTAATGATTGCCACGTGGACCAATCATATCACAGCATATGAGAATTAGATCTGAAAAGGACTTAGCGAATTTTATGAAAAACTGGACTTCATTTCTCGAGTGAAGTTGAACTACTCGAGTGGTAAAACTGTTACTCGAGTGGATAGCAATGACTACTTGAGAAGATGTTTATCAAAAAAATTCTGAGGTAGATCTTATTATTACTCGAGTGGATTGTGATTATTCTAGTACTGGAAATGCTACTCGAGAAGCAGAAGTAAACTTCTCGAGAAAAAGACTTAGAGAAAATTTCTAGAAGTTTAAGTTGATCACTCGAGAACTAAAAGACGATTACTCGAGTATAGATGAACTACTCGAGTACTAAGACTTGGATTACTCGAGTAGTCTGGAATTTTCTCAAGAACTACTCGAGTACTTAGCAGAACTACTCGAGAAGTGGACTTAGAACAAAATTCTGAGAGATAATTTCTGTCACTTGAGATGAACTATCAACAACTCGAGTACAAGATTAACTACTCGAGTATTATACTTAGAGAATTTTCTGAGATAAAAATCTGAACACTCGAGATATAGACAATGTCTAATCGAGTACTAGACTTGGTTACTCTAGAGCTAGAATAGTGCTACTCGAGAACCAGTTCCTGTACTCGAGTACTGTGCATGACTACTCGAGTGCTTCTAATTCTTCTACTCGAGTACTATCAATCCACTCGAGTAAAAGACTTAGAAAAAATTCTGCTTTTTAGAAAACTTTGGTTCTTCATTCCAAACATAACCAAATCTTCATCCATTAGTCCATGTGCTTGAAGAAGAAGTGTATCCCAATAGAGAGTCTATACATGAGTCAACACCTTGGATCACACAATGAGGAATTACATTGTATGGTCCTGTATTTGAAGACCCACTATAGACTGACATTGGTCTACACTTGGCAATAAAACCTACAAACACATAACTAAAATAGCAGATCAAATACTGGATGTACAATGCAATTTCCGTAGTAATTTTCCATTTCAGTTGGAAAATGCAGTCGGATGTTTGGGGTACTATCAGTGATCAAGGAGTAGTCACTCATATCACAGGAGGAAACTTTGCACAGAGTTCCATTACTATTAATGGATGGCTCCGAGATTTCTTATGGGCACAGGCATCTCAGGTAATTCAGTCTTATGGTTCTTCATTATCTGCATATGGTCTTTTTTCTTAGGTAACCTAATTCATCTTAGTTCAAGGGTGACTTCATACAAATCTAGGTTATTGTGGATGCAATACCCAACAATCTCCCCCTATTTGTATAAGTCAGAACCCTTTACACTAAGGTGAATTATACCAAAATAGAAAGAACTAGGTATGAAAAGTAAGAGCAAAATAAAATGCATGAGATGAAGAAATGAACAGATAATCATCAAAACTAAAGATTATATATTTAGAATTGTTTCTAGATTTCATTTCTACAAAAATACAATCTGTTGGAACACCCTATTACTAATTTTGGCAAGGATCACTATGTTTTTAGGAAATCAGTTTGACCTAGATGTATAGTTGAAAAGGTCAAGTAAGAATGAGTCTAGGGCTTAGAACTTAGGTTTGAAGCTGCCCCCAGGACCATTCAATGATCAAGACTTAGAGCTGAGACAAAGACAATTTTCGTCGAGCTCAGGTCGACGAAACGTCGAACTCCGTTCGACGATCTCTGAGCTCAATCTGCTAAGTCGTCAAACTCTGGTCGATGATCTTCGAGCTCAGATCGACGATCTGCCTTCAGCTAGTTTCCAAGTCACTGAGCTCAATTCGACGATCTTCTAGCTCAGTTCGACGATCTATCCTCACTTATTCTTCAGGTCACTGAGCTCAGTTCGACGATCGTAGAGCTCAGTTTGATGTTTTCTGTCTGATGTTCAATCCAATCTCTGAGCTCAGTTCAACGATCGTAGAGCTCAGATCGACGTTTTTCTGAGAGATCGACGACTTTAAGGATTCAAATTCAGTCGGCCTTTGGAATGTTTTTCAAATTCTCTCAGCATTTATTTCAAGAGATTTGTTAGCCGTTTTCATTTATTCTAGAGCAAGTTTCAAGGGATTTCTCAGAGAATGTTTATTGGACTTTCCTCCAGAAGACAAAATAGTTATGGAAGACATTTATGACTGCTAACAGCTATCTTGGACAGAGGATCATCAGAGAATAAAATACACAACAGAAGATCAAGAGAAGACTTACTCAATACAGACATACACAGATAGTGAGATCAACTCAGAGAAAAATCAAGTGATAAATCCTGAAAAGTTAGATTGAAAATTAGCATACTGAAAAGTGCTCATAGCTTCAACATCAAAGACTCCACATAACTCATATTTTAGCCTCTGCTGAAATCATCTTCTACTGGAGATCTGAAGCTTCTGAAGGCCTATCACCCTAGCAAAGCTCTCACTCCTGAACCATCTATATCTCAGGGGGAGCTTTGACAACACAATCAATCCACTAAGTCTTCTCTCAGTGATTGAGACAGAGAAGACAACTTCACCTCTTCCTTTTTCTTTTCCTGCTGTAAAAGGGTTATCAAAACTCCCTTTAAAAGTTTTGAATCTGGTTCTGAGAGTCTTGTCAAAACTCAGTGGTGGAAAGACACCTTATCAAAAAATCTAGATCTAGTTTTTGAGCACCTTATCAAAAACTCATTGGTGCCAGGACACCTGATCAACTCATCCTGAGTGGATTCCTACTAAGGGTGGTAGAAGAGTGGATGTACCCAGGTTGATTGGGGAACCATTATAGCTTCTTGTGTTTGGTTGCTTGTGTGTATTCTTTGTTGTGTGTTGTGAATCATTTGTTTTCTTTTTATTATTACTTCTGTTTTATTGCTGTAGCACAATACATATACTATATTAACTTAAATCTTCTTCTGCAAAGTTTTATTTTGAAAAATTATTTTAACAAACTCTATTCACCCCCCCCCCCTCTAGAGTCAGACTGATCTTATCCTCCACTTTCAATTGGTATCAGAGGGAGGTTGGTTGTTCATACAGGCTAACAACTGAACCAAAAGATCCTTGATAAGATCAATCCTTTAAGAGGGTTATTTTCATTATATTTAATTTTATATAAAGACATGGCACAGAACAAAGATTATGCAAGCACCAGGCCTCCAGTGTGCAATCTATCCAAGTTTGCACTTTGGAAAGCTAGGATTAAATTTTATATGAATTCTATTGATGAAGATATATTTAATTCTGTTTTGACAGTGTGCCCAAGTCCACCAGCAAACTCAAGTACAAATGTTGTTCCACCTCCTTCAGGAACAGATGCTGAAATAAAGAAGTGGAAGACTGTAAATGCCAAGGCCATGAATATCTTAGCTCAGACAATGTCTGATGAGGTATTTCAGAAGGTAGCTGAATGCAACTCAGCTAAAGAAATTTGGGACAAACTTTCTAAGATTGTCTCAAGATCTGCTGATGAAAGAAAGGACAGAAGATCCCATCTCATAACCCAATATGAGAATTTCAAAAAGGGAGAAGATGAGTCAGTAGCAGACATATACAAAAGATTAAGTCTGATTGTCAATGAATTAAAGACTCTGGATAAATAAATCTCATTGACTGAGCTGAATGACAAAATCCTAATGTGTTTCCCCAGCACCTGGGATTCAAGAATCTGGCCAATCAAAGATGCCAGAAGTCTAAATGAAATCACCACTGAAGCTCTACTGGGCAAGCTCAAATCTTATGTGCTACTCATTAAGAATAGAGAAGAAGAACAGAAGGCTGCCTCACCAGCCACAAGGAAAGTCAATAGCCTTCAAAGCTATTAAGGACCTGCCTAAAGAAAAGGTCACAGGCAATGAGGATCTAGTCAGCCTATTGGCCAAAAGATTCTACAAAATGGCCAGAAAATATTTCAGAAAAAGGTCATACAAGGGACATGATAAGCCAAGGTATGATAAATCAAATAACAACAAAGAAATTATCTATTTTGGTTGCAGGAAACCAGGCCATATTGTGCCTGACTGTCCAAAAAACAAAAACAAGGACAAGAAGGATAGAAGAGAAAGAAGAAAGGAGAAATACTTTAAGAAGAATAGCTCAGACAAACCCTCCTCCAGCAAGAACAAACATACAAGGAAGGGATTTTTTGCTGAGACATGGAGTGAAACTGAAGAGGATTCTGAAGCTTCATCCAGCTCCAGTGATGATGAGGATGATGCTGATGAAAAGGAATTTTGCATGATGGCTTTCAATGCCTCTCAATCAGATTTAGAAGCAGAAGAGTCAGAGTCAGAGTCAGAAATTCAACTAGAAGAAGACCAGGTAATCAATTCATTTGATTTCAGTTCTGAGGACTTTAAACATGAGTTTAAAGTACTATGCCTAGATAAATTAGAGTCTAAGAAGGAAATCATTTCCCTCAGAAAACAATTGTCTGAGTATAGCACTTTAAAATCAGAGAACCTCAAACTCTCTGAAGAGTTAGAATGCTATAGGGAGCAGATAGCTTCACTGAAAAGTGAACTATCCAAGGCCAAGCAGTTTGAAGAATCCCTTAATGGGAGAAGCATCAAACTGATGGATATCACAAGCACAGTGAACTCTAGACTTAATAGTACACAGGGCTTGGGAGCTTCATCCAGCCAGCCTATAGTCCTGACAACTCCAATCAAATTTATCTCTGATAAAGGGATGGAAGTTGTAGAGGTAGCTAGGAAGAATGCAGATTTGCCAAAGAAAGTTAGAGTTCAACAGAATGTGTCGAACAGAGCTCGACGATCGTCGAACGGCGCTCGACGATCCAAGAAAAAATCGTCGAACTCAGCTCGACGACACCTGAACTCTGAACTCAAGGACAGTCAATCTTCGAACAGAGCTCGACGATCTGACCCAAGATCGTCGACCTCAGCTCGACGATCGTCGAACAAAGATCGGGGCTTTGAACAATCTTTCAAAGGTACATCTAGATTCTATCCTAAGAAGTCCTACATCCGAAGGTTTCAACCCCTATACTGAATGGATAGTACCTCATAGGAGATACCATCCTGAAGGTTATAAGAGTCAACCTGGGATGTCTTTCATTTCTAAATTTAAAGGATATCAACCTAGGCCAAGGGTAAACTGGGTCAAAAACCTGCAAATTCTTGTATGTATAGTTGAAGACCTATCCAACATCAAACCAGCTATGGTATCTGGATAGTGGGTGCTCAAAGCACATGACAGGGAACAAGGACATATTCATATCCTTTAAAGCCAAGCTTGGACCCAAAGTAATTTTTGGTGATTCAAACTTTGGAACAAAAAAAGGATATGGTGCAGTCCAAATTGGAACAGTCACCTTCAAGAAAGTAGCTTATGTTGAAAGACTCAAGCACAACTTGATAAGTATCAGTCAACTTTGTGATGAAGGATATCAAGTGACTTTCAACAAAGCTATATGCAAGGTCAAGTCAGAAGACAACATAACTGTGTTGACAGGTAACAGAAAAGGTAACATTTACTTAGTAGATTTTCATTCATCTAAAGTAGATATCTGCTTGTTCAATTCCATATCTAGACCTAATATACTATGGCATAAGAGACTAGGGCATATTAACCTTAGAACCATTGCTAGGCTATCCAAGGACAACCTTGTTAGAGGACTACCTTATTGCCCCTACAAGAAGTAAGGACTTTGCAAGGCTTGTCAATTAGGCAAGCAAACTAAAAACAGTTTTAAGTCACTTAATAAGAGTGATTCACCTAGGATTTTGTATCTGTTACACATGGATCTTTTTGGACCCATTACAGTACAAAGCTTGGGAGAGAAATCTTATACTTTGGTGATTGTAGATGACTTCTCAAGATTCACTTGGGTATTCTTTCTGAGGAAGAAGTCTGATAACTTTAAGTGTCTGACAGAGTTTCTCAAATGTATACAGATTAAGTTCAATACTCACATTGCCCTGATCAGAAGTGATCATGGGACAGAGTTTGATTCTCTTCTTATGAAAGAGTTCTGTCAGAGTGAACGGATCAGACATACTTTCTCAACTCCTAGAACTCCTCAACAAAATGGGGTAGCAGAAAGGAAAAATAGAACCCTAATTGAATCTGCAACTACATTATTGACAGATGCTCACCTTCCTCTATCCTTTTGGGCTGAAGCAGTGAACACCTCCAACTATGTGTTGAACAGAAGTTTGATACATAAACTAAAGGGCAAGACTCTCTATGAATTACTCAAAGGGAAGAAACCTAAAGTAGATTACTTCAAAATTTTTGGTTGCAGTTGTTATATTCACAATAATGACAAGAGATATTTAGCAAAATTTCAAGCAAAAGCTTATGAAGGAGTGTTTCTGGGATACTCCATGATCAATAAAGCTTATAGGGTTTATAATAAAACTACTCTAAAAATAGAAGAATCTGTCCATATTTCCTTTGATGGAACTAATATGTCTTTCAAGGAGAAGAATACTCCTACCATAGAACATTTGCAGGTACACTCTCTAGCTGAAGACTTGGACAAATTGCAAGTTACTCAACAGGATGAAAGTAGTGAAGATGAAGAAGTTGCTCAACATCTGGAAGGAAATCTTCTTGAAGAGCAAGTTGTTGTTCCACAAGAGGAAACAGCAACACAGGTTGGTGAACAATCAACACCACCTGTTGATTTAGTAACATCAAGAGATCATCCAATCTCCCAAGTGATTGGAAACCTCTCAGCTGGTGTGCAAACAAGAAATCAGGTCAACCAAAACCTGATGCACACTTGCTTTCTCTCTCAAATTGAACCTCAATCCATTCAAGATGCAGAGCAAGATCCACACTGGATCATTGCAATGTAAGAGGAGTTGCATCAATTTGAAAGAAACAAAGTTTGGGAACTAGTTCCTAAGCCAAATGATCATTCCATTATTGGAACAAAATGGGTGTTCAGGAACAAGTTTGATGATCAGGGAGTCATTGCTAGGAATAAGGCAAGGCTAGTTACTCAAGGCTACTCTCAAGAAGAAGGAATAGACTATGACCAGGCCTTTGCACCAGTTGCAAGGTTAGAGGCCATCAGAATATTCCTAGTTTATGCTGCTCACAAAGGATTCAAGGTATACCAGATGGATGTAAAGAGTGCATTTCTCAATTGGGAGATCAAAGAAGAAGTCTATGTCAGACCACCCCCAGGTTTTATCTCTCTAACTCATCCTGATTATGTTTTCAAACTACATAAAGCATTATATGGTTTAAAGCAAGCTCCTAGAGCATGGTATGAGACCCTAGCATGCTTTCTTCTGGAAAATGAATTTATAAGGGGTAGAGTAGACCAAACTCTTTTTATTAGAACACATAAGTCCCATACCCTACTAGTACAAATATATGTTTATGACATTATCTTTGGTTCTACTGATTCAAAATTGTGCAAAAAGTTTTCCAAGCTGATGCACTCTAAATTTGAAATGAGTAGCATGGGTGAGCTCTCCTTCTTCTTAGGATTGCAAGTAAAACAACATGCTGAAGGCATATTTATTTCCCAAACCAAGTATGCAAAAGAGCTGGTTAAGAAATTTGGTATGTCTGATGCATCATTTATGAAAACACCCATGCCTACCAATGTTGTATTGGATGTTGATGAACATGGGAAACCAGTTGATCAGACAACATATAGAGCAATGATTGGCTCTTTATTGTACCTTATAGCTAGTAGGCCTGATATAATGTTTGCTACATGTATATGTGCTAGGTTCTAAGTAAGCCCTAGAGAGTCACACTTAACTTTAGTAAAGAGGATTCTTAGATATGTTAAAGGTTGTCCAAATCTAGGTCTCTGGTATCCAAAAGATTCAGCATTTGACTTAACTGGATTCTCAGATGCTGAGTATGCTAGATGCAGAATAGACAGGAAAAGCACACGTGGAACTTGTCAGTTTCTTGGTGATAGACTTGCCTCATGGTTTTGTAAGAAACAAACATCTGTGTCAACCTCAACGCTGAAGCTGAATATATGGCTGCCGGTAGTTGTTGCTCACAAATATTGTTGATACAAAATCAACTCCTACACTATGGTTACAACTTAGAGAAGTCTAAAATATTTTGTGACAACACCAGTGCTATTTCCATTGCTCAAAATCCAGTCCTCCATAGTAGGACAAAACACAGAAATTAGGCATCATTTTCTAAGGGATAATGTTGAGAAAAACAAAATTGAACTTCAATATATCCCAACTTATTTGCAAAGGGGAGATATTTTCACCAAACCCTTGGATGAGAAGAAACATACATTCTTCCTAAATCAGTTAGGCATGTTAGATGGAGGAAGCCTAAAATAAATTACAAGATCTTAAAAGCTAAAAACAGGCCAAGATTAGGCTAAAAACTTATTTCTTTTTGTGTCTGTAGGATAGTTTCTGTCTCTGAACTGCGCTCGATAATTTTCCTTAAGATCGTCGAACGGAGATCGACGTTTTCACAAAACGTCGACCGGAGTTCAGCGCTTGTCAGATAGTTTTATACTATCTCTTTCAGGTCAACGATCGTCGAACGTAGATCGACGCTCTCAAGATCGTCAAACTGAGATCGACGATGTTGAAGTCCTCTCAGCTTCCCTTAGGAGCCCCGATCGTCGAACGGAGATCGACGATCCTTCCTTTTCAGCGTTGAACCCTAATATAAAAATCATTTTTTGGTCGTCGTTCTCCTTTGTGCGTTCATAGTTTCTGCAGAAAAACTCTTTTTCCCTCCAAACTCTTGCTGCACTTGTTCTTTGTTTGTTCATCTTTGCAGGATCAAATGGCCGTTTAAGTTGCAGCTCTGTCGGCAATGAAATTCGACACCGGATTTGACATTGATATGGATTCCTTTGAAAGTAGTGATCAAATATTCAAAGACATACTCGCGCTCTTCAAAGAATAGCAACTAGAGAACATCATGACAACAAGAATTAAGATAGCAGTAGATGAAATCAAAGAATGGGTATATACAGCACAGAATCTGAATAACAACACCATCATCGGCACGATCTCCGGAAATCAGGTATCACTTTCACCTGAGGTTTTATCAGAAGTTTTTCAGTTAAGTACAGGAGAAGATTGCATCGATTTGTCTGGAGAAGAATTCTCCAATATGCTTGAAAGGATGGGGCATACAGCAGCTAACCCCAACAAGCTTTTGAAGAAAAATCTGTCAATGGAATACAGATTTTTTGGCAGATGTGGTAGGGAAAGTGCTGTTAGCCAAGCACTCTGCCCATGATACAATTTCCAGGTATCAGCTCTGTTTGATGGGAGCTCTTGTGGATAAAAAGCACCTAAACTGGGGAGAACTATTTTTTGATTTAATCAAAAAGAAAATAAACAAGAATTTTGTTAATTTTGGAAGAATAATTTGTTTATTTCTTCATGCTAAGTGCCCTGAACTGTTAGTTTCAAGTGGAATGCATATCAATGCTTCCAAGAGCCTCACTTTTGCCTTATTTGGAAAATGGGATAGACATATTGTCAAGCCCAGCAGACCTACAGCAATTCTATTTTCAGGCATAAGGACTACTACAGTCACTTCCCCTCAGGTCTCTGCCCCAGCAGAAGATTTGCCTGCTTCCTCTCCACCTGTTTCTACAACCATCTCCACATCAACAACAACAATCACCTCAACCTTATCTATCTCTTCCCCCATTACCATTTCATCACCCTTATCTCCTCCAGCCACTTCAGAATCATTCCACCCACTACACTATTATCCACCTCTCACCATTCCATCATTCCACCTCTTGGAAGACTCCTTCATGGATGATTCTTCTTCCTCCGCTTCTGAGATTCCATCTACCTCCTCCTACCAATAACTCCTTAAGGATATACTCTCACAACCATCCTTTACTCCATCCATTTCCACTCCCATATCATCCATCTCCTTTCCAGTACCATCCATCTCCACAATCTTTACTACTAAGCCATCCATCCCAATACCTCCTACCACCACACCATCCAACATTATGCCAGCAACATCAACTCCTACCTCTACTCAAGCCCATATTGAGCATGTAGATCTTCCTGTACTGGCAGACAGGCTGTATGAGCTGCTAGCCCGCAGGCTATCCTCATTGCTGGAGACCACAATGGCTCCACTTTTGAAACATGTTCAGGAGCTGTCTGACAGGCTATCTTCATTCCTCTCTTCTCAGGCAATCCCTTCCTCTGGGTGCCTTGATTTAGTTCTTACTGAATCCAGGCAGGGGGAGATGCCTAATGAAGTTCTTGAATTGCCTGCTGCTGCTGAAGCCTCAGTTGCTACTCCAGTGTTTGCAGTGGATCTCCAGAGCCTGCTTTCAAATTTTGATGCTGTTTACTTCAACTATCTACCAGTTCAACAGTGTGAAGATCTCTCCAAGGCAATTATGCCTGTTTCAGTATGTGAGCCAATTTTACTTGCTTCTTTTATAGAATCTATCCAAGTTGAGGACAAGGCCACTACTGCTGTTGCTACTGCTGTACTTATATCCACTGATATTGAAATGTTTCCTGTTGATATGCCTGCTGATATTGATAATACTGCTGATGAAGAATTGGCCAAATATTTGGAAGTACAAATATCTGAGACTCCTGCTATTTCATCTGCTCTTGCTGAGAGTACTGCTGTGATTACTACTGTTGTATCAACACCTCCTGCCCCTGTTGATACTGAGAAATCAAAAGTTCAAGAGGAATACATCAAAAGTATAGATGATTTGTATGACAGACCACAGAGTTCTGAAAGTGATCAATTCAATATAGAATCTGATGACTCTGTTGGCACTATTGCTAGGAAAAGGAAAGCTAGAAGTAAGGCCATGATGAATGTCCCTCCTACAAAGTCCAAGGATGTTAATGACATACCCTATTATATTCTACATGACTGCCAGATAACTGAACCTTGGATGCAGTATTCTAAAAACCAGCTAAAGGCCATGAAGAAAAGAAGAAAGTTGGATAAGTATGAGAAAGGATCATCCAAGTTTCAACCTCCTCCTCCTCCTCCTCCAGATTCAGGATCAGGTGGAGGCTCAGCTTCTTAAACCTCTGCTCCAAAGCAAAGCTCCTCCCAATCTTCACAGAGATATCATCCCAGAGGGCAATATCAAAAAGGTTATCAGTCCAGAAGGGGACAATACAGAGGTAATCAGAGAGAACACAGGATTCAATCAAGACAACAAAGGGAAGGAAAAAGACATATGGACTCAACTCAAGGTCCTTTCCCTTATAAACTCAGAGTAACTGTTGATACAAGGACTTCTACTGCTTCATAAACTATTAATAGATATGAACCTGCAATCCCTTTTGAAGATCCAGAGAACAATCCTATATCATGTACTGCTAGGATGAAAGAACTTGCTGCCTTAGATCAGTTGAAGAAGGCCAGAGAGCAAGGAAAAGACACTTCCAACATCACTACCTTGTCAGAGCAAAGGAAGGCAGAACTGGAAAGATATGCTTCAAGGAAGTTCTTTGACCCAGTGGATTACATGAAACTGCATCCTGAGGCTGTGGTTCCCAGGCCAAGATCTCAAACCTCCTTAGGTGCAGATGATGACAGAAGGTCAAAGAAAGAGGCTCTCAATCCCAATAGGGAAATCTTATTTAAGAAAGGAAGTGAAAAGAAGTGATCTCTGTAAGCAGACAGTACATTCACTTTAAAACACTTGCTGATATTCTATCTGAATGCTGCTATGCTGCATGTTCTGCTCTGTTGCTTTAATATTTTTTTGCTTTTCTGTATTTTCTTTTGTATTTATTACTGAGCTCTGTAAATAATAATCCTAACTAAAATAGGGGGAGATTGTTGGAACACCCTATTACTAATTTGGGCAAGGATCACTATGTTTTTAGGAAATAAGTTTGACCTAGATGTATAGTTGAAAAGGTCAAGTTAGAATGAGTCTAGGGCTTAGAACTTAGGTTTGAAGCTGCCCCCAAGACCATTCAATGATCAAGACTTAGAACTGAGACAAAGACAATTTTCGTCGAGCTCAGGTCGACGAAACGTCGAACTCCATTCGACGATCTCTGAGTTCAACTCTGCTAAGTCGTCGAACTCTGGTCGACGATCTTTGAGCTCAGATCGACGATCTGCCTTCAGCTAGTTTCCAAGTCACTGAGCTCAATTCGACTATCTTCTGGCTCAGTTCAACGATCTATCCTCACTTATTCTTCAGGTCGTTGAGCTCAGTTCGATGATCATAGAGCTCAGTTCGACGTTTTCTGTCTGATGTTCAATCCAATCCCAGAGCTCAGTTCAACGATCGTAGAGCTCAGATCGACGTTTTTCTGAGAGCTCGACGACTTTAAGGATTCAAATTCAGTCGGCCTTTGGAATGTTTTTCAAATTCTCTCAGCATTTATTTCAAGAGATTTGTTAGTCGTTTTCATTTATTCTGGAGCAAGTTTCAAGGGATTTCTCAGAGAATGTTTATTGGACTTTCCTCCAGAAGACAAAATATTTATGGAAGACATTTATGACTGTTAACGGCTATCTTGGACAGAGGATCATCAGAGAATAAAATACACAACAGCAGATCAAGAGAAGAATCACTCAATACAGACATACACAGATAGTGAGATCAACTCAGAGAAAAATCAAGTGATCAATCCTGAAGAGTTAGATTGAAAATTAGTATACTGAAAAGTGCTCATTGCTTCAACATCAAAGACTCCAGACAACTCATATTTAGGCCTCTGCTGAAATCATCTTCTGCTGGAGATCTGAAGCTTCTGAAGGCCTATCACCCTAGCAAAGCTCTCACTCCTGAACCATCTACATCTCAGGGGGAGCTTTGACAACACAATCAATCCACTAAGTCTTCTCTCAGTGATTGAGACAGAGAAGACAACTTCACCTCTTCCTTTTTCTTTTCCTGCTGTAAAAGGGTTATCAAAACTCCCTTCAAAAGTTCTGAATCTGGTTCTGAGAGCCTTGTCAAAACTCAGTGGTGGCAAGACACCTTATAAAAAAATCTAGAGTTGGTTTTTGAGCACCTTATCAAAAGCTCATTGGTGTCAGGACACCTGATCAACTCATCCTGAGTGGATTCCTATTAAGGGTGGTAGAAGAGTGGATGTACCCAGGTTGATTAGGGAACTACTATAGCTTCTTGTGTTTGGTTGCTTGTGTGTATTCTTTGTTGTTTGCTGTGAATCTTTTGTTTTCTTTTTATTATTACTTCTGTTTTATTGATGCAGCACAATACACATACTATATTAACTTAACTCTTTCTCTGCAAAGTTTTATTTTGAAAAATTATTTTAACAAACTCTATTCACCCCCCCCCCCCTCTAGAGTCAGACTGATCTTATCCTCCACTTTCACAATCCTCATTCTCAAAAAGTTATGTCCTTTCTTAGCTCTAATGTTGTTGCTGTTGTTGCTGTTGCATGTTCTTCTTCTCTTATTGTCTCCTCTGGTAGTTGAAAGGCTTGGGGTAGTACTTAGTAGGTTTAGGAGGAGCATTGGGATTGTTCCTCCCATACTCTCTGTCATAGATTCTTCTCTTAGTTAAGTACTTCTCATATAATTTCCATTCTGAGTAGTTGTAATGAAGATTTCTTCTTTCATTGTAGTCCATAACAAGCTTTAGAGTGTCAAGTATCAATGATTTAGAAGTTGGACTCCAGATATCAGTAAATTCCTGGACTTTCCTTTTCTCTTCCTCAGGATTAGGAATTGATCTACTGGCAGAGGGTCCTCCTCCACACTTACTTCTCTTGGGAATCTGGATTTCTGGTAAGTCCTGAGTAATGTCATCTTCCCATACTTGAGAGTATGAAGCTGGAGGGGGATTTTGACTTTAAGGCATAGGAGAGAAAGTAGGAATCTGATCAGGCATAGGAGCAGGTATCTGAGGAGGCATCTGAGGAGGC
Source organism: Platanthera zijinensis (assembly GCA_039513925.1). Lineage (NCBI taxonomy): Eukaryota > Viridiplantae > Streptophyta > Magnoliopsida > Asparagales > Orchidaceae > Platanthera > Platanthera zijinensis. Next base: position 83,958,897 of record CM077093.1, on the reverse strand, counting down.
TGGCCTTCAGCTAGAGGATTTAGATGGTGATGAATAATATTAGGATCAGCCTAGAAATCTGGGAAGATTTGATTATGCATCCATATAGTAGTATCATAAGTATAAAACTTCATAGATTGAATCTGTGCAAGCACATCTTTATTGATTTCATTCATTTTCTCTTGCAAAAGGGTCGTGATAGTGGTATCATACTTTTCAACTTGTTCTTTTACTATACCCTCCTCCCTTTCTGATTTCTACACATAATTTCTCTATAGCATCATCTCTGAAGGTGTCCACTTCTTAACAGACCTTCATGACTTGCTCTTGGGCTTTCTTCTCTAGTTTAATCTGATTATTGGCAAGAGTAACTCCTTGTTCCATTACCTGTCCAACACTGTTAATGGTGTGATCTAGGGCTTTGCCACCAATCTTGAAAAGGCACTTCAGCTTATTTGTATTATGTTGTATCTCAGCAAATCCTCTGCTCATTTCTTTTTCTAGAGCAGTGACCTTATCTTGAACTATTTTCAGAGAGTCATCAAAGTACTTCCTTTGTTCAATCATCATCTGTTCAATCTTAGGAAGAATATATGAGGGGGCTCGTGTAGAAGAAGTAGTAGTAGTAGTAGCAGCAGGAGGAGAAATAGAGGCTGGAGGAGGAGGTGCAAACCATGGAACAATTTCTTCGACAATTACTGAGCTATGGGCTCTGGTAGAGTTAATCAACACATCTTCGTCCTCATCAGTGCAGGTGGGAAGGGAGAAGTCCAATTTTCTCAAAGGAGCTTCAGCAGGCTCTAGAGATTTTTCATCCTTATCTGACAGCAGAATTATCTCTGGTTAGTCTTGCTCAGCAGTTGGAGAGAGATCAGCAGGTGACTTTGGGGAATGCACAGGGGATGGAGATGGTGTTGGTGATGGAGATGATGATGGTGCTTGTGTGTCTTCCTTGACTGGCTCTTCAGCAGTTTCTTTCTGGAGTGGAGGCAGAGGTTCATCTGACCTGGGTTCCTCAATCATTTTTTCTATTTTTCAGATGTAGAGAGTATAGTTTCTTGAACCTAAGAATCTTATAGAATGTCCTCTGAAGTGGATGCAGGAATAGAGGTATCTGGTGGTGGAGTAGAAATTTTGTGCTGCTGTTCTGAATGAGCAGGAGGAGAGGGTACCTTGTCTTGCTGAACAGAGGAGGTAGGCTCCCCCTTAATTGCTGCACAAGATGTGCCAGCAACATTATGGAGAGAGGGAGATGGAGTCCTTTACTCAGAAGCAGAAGTCTCTTTTAAAGCAGGCTGCTCATGAGCTCTAGCAGCCTGGACTGGGTTTTGAAGCTTCAGCTCCAATCTCTGAATGGAGGATATGGAGACTTTCTTCATGTGATGAATAATTCTTCCTTTGGACAGATCAAATATCCGAGGATTAATCTCATGCAACATTAAGGAGATTATCCTTGCATAGCTTGGTGCTTTGATGATTTCCCTTATCTTATCCAAAATCATCATCCTAAATTGGAATTTCTTCTTGGCAATGATGGCTTTCATCATGTGGAATAAGTCATTAGAAATAAAACTTATTGAGGCAGATTTGCACATAAGAATCTTTCCCAGAATGTCTACTAGAAGATTTCCTTCAGCATTTAGGTCGGGTCGACGAATGCTGTTGTAATGCACTTATAGTCCACAGAAATTACAAGCCCTGACATAATCTTCATAATCTACTTCATCCTCTTCATCAACTACTGGCATTTTCAGAAGTTGTGAAACAATGGTCTTGTTCATTTTTATCTTAATGCCCTTGAACTTCAACTTCAACACCTTGCCATTCCTTCTCACGTTGATATTCTTAAAGAACTCTTTAACTTCAGGGAAAAGAATTTTACAGGGTTGCTGTAAGATGAAGGTTAACCCTGTAGTGTCGAGTAAAATCAACAAGTTCTTGAACTCGTCAGACAATTCTGCTATCCCTGCGATGACTAACTCTTGCCAACACCAATCTTAGACGACGGCGCCATGAATCTTCAAAAAATGGTGAACTACAGACAGAAGAATGATGGCGACAGCGGCTTGCTCTGTATCAGCGGCGGAAGGTGAAAAGGCTTTCGAGAGAAAGAGGATTTTTACTCGAGAAGGTTTGAGAAATCCAAGATTTTCTATTTATACAACCCTAGTAATGATGATTAAGAGTCTAATTACACTAAATCATACCTTAGATAATGGTGGAAAGAATGCGGGTTGCGAAAATGAAAAGTTGAAATAATTTGAAATCTGTCGGGTCACCTCTCGAGTGGATGTTTGGTACTCGAGAGAGGGAATTATTGTACTCGAGAGGTAGTATGTTAGTACTTGAGTGATGTATCTAATTCTCGAGATGAAGTTCATTACTCCAGTGATGGCACTCGAGTAATTTCACCTAATTCTCGAGAAGTAAGACAAGTACTCGAGTGATTATATTCTAGTTCTCGAGTATTTATTCCTTGTCTCGAGAATTGAAATCCACATAGATAAATTTCTAACCTTTTTGACTTATCCTCGATTTCTGATCTTTGAAAAGATTCCACCTCGTCTATCCTTCTTTGTTGAGCATACCAAGCTCAGTTTAGAAGAAATTGAACTTGGTCTCGTCCAGCGGCTTCGTGAAGATATCTGCAACTTGCCTATCTGTTAGATTATACAGCAAATCAATGTCCCCTTGCTCCACATGCTCTCGGATGAAGTGATATCTCAGCTTGATGTGCTTTGTCCGGCTATGCGAGACTGGGTTATTGACTATTGCTATTGCGCTGGAAGAGTCGCAAAACAACGGAATGTCTTTGACCTTCGTGTTGTAGTCTTCCAGTTGATTCTTTAGCCAAAGCAACTCTGCATAGCAACTGCCGGCAGAAATGTATTCTGACTCGGCCATTGAGATTGCGGCACAGTTTTGCTTTTTGCTACTCCATGAAATAAGTCTCTTTCCTAGGAATTGACAAGTTCCGAAAGTGCTCTTTCTGTCATCCTTACTACCTGCAAAATCAGCATCTGAAAAGCCAATTAGCTCACTGTCATTACTTCTTGGGTACCATAAGCCAATATTAGGTGTACCTTTAAGGTATCTCAAAATCCGCTTTGAAGCAGCAGAGTGAGATTCCTTACAGTTCACTTGGAATCTAGCACAGACACATGTAGAGAACATTATGTCTGGTCTACTGGCCGTAAGGTAGTGAAAGGATCCAATTATGCTTATGTACATGGTTTCATCAAAATGTTTCCCTTTCTCATCCTTGTCCAGAGACATAGCTGAACCCATTGGAGCCCTCATAGAGGTTGCATTCTTTATTCTGAATTTCTTAATCAACTCCTTGGTGAACTTGGTCTGCAAGATGAAAATTCCATCTTCAGATTGTTTCACCTGAAGTCCTAAGAAATACTTCAGCTCACTCATACTGCTCATTTCAAACTTCCCTTGCATAAGTTTAGAGAACTTCTTGTAGATATTGTCGTCTGTAGAGCCATAAATAATGTCGTCGACATAGATTTGCACTAGCAAAATCTTGCCTTTAATTTCCCTAAGAAATAATGTCTTATCTATCTTTCCCCTTGTGAACTTATTCTCAAGAAGAAAGCTAGATAGTGTTTCATACCAAGCTCGATGAGCTTGTTTCAAACCGTACAGTGCTTTAGATAACAGATAAATGTAATCAGGAGAGTTAGAATCAATGAAACATGGGGTTTGCTCCATATACACTTTTTCCTTGATGTCACCATTAAGGAAGGTAGACTCCACATCCATTTGATAGACAGTGAAGCCCTTAAGTGGAGCATACGTCTGGTTGAAGTCGATTCCTTCTTATTGCCTATATCCATTTGTGACGAGTCTATCCTTGTTCTTTATGATTGTCCCATCCTCGGCCATCTTGTTCCTATAGACCCACTTCGTTCTGATGACATTCTTGTCTTTGGGTCTTGGAACAAGTTTACAAACTTTGCAGCGCTTGAACTGGTTCAGTTCTTCTTCCATGGCAAAGATCCATGATGCGTCCGAGTTGGCTTCCTAAAACTTCTTTGGTTCAACCTGTGAGAGGAAACTCAAATACAAATTCTAATTAGTAGTACCTCTACGAGTTCTGACACCATCCCGGGGATTTCCAATGATTTGATCCATTGGGTGATCCTTTAAATGTCTTAGCTATAGAGTCCTCGCATCTAGAGCTTCTTCAACCATAGGAGTGACTTCATCAGCATGAGTGATTTCTTCATCTTGATCATCAACCTCAACAATAGGGGTTAGAGTGGTGATCTTGATAACCTTTTCTCCTTTTTCTTCCCTCAGCTCACTCAAGTTGATTTCTTTTACCTTTAAACATGTATCTTCAATAAGCACACTAGAAGAGTTGCTTTGCAGCAAGCTCGTCTAATCAAATACAACATGTATAGATTCTTCTACCACCAGGGTTTTCTTTTTAAATACCCTATATGCCTTACTATGGCTACTATAACCTATAAAATACCTTCAAAACTCTTTTCACTAAATTTAGTAGTATGATACTTACCATTGTTAAGAACGAAGCATTTACAGCCAAAGATTCTAAAATTTGAGACAGTCGGTTTTCTGCCCTTTAGAAGTTCATAAGGCGTCTTATCGTGGTTCTTGTTTATGAGTGCTCGATTTTGCACGTAGCATGTAGTGTTGATGGATTTAGCCAAGAAATACTCCGGTAGTGAGACATCACTCAACATAGTCCTGCAGGCCTCAATGAGTGTTCTATTCCTTCTCTCAGCTACTCCATTTTGCTGTGGAGTACGAGGAGAGGAAAACTCATGAAAGATACCTAGGCTATCACAAAATTCTATCATGGCCCTAGATTTGAACTCAGTTCTATTATCACTTCTAATTTTAACTACGGAACTGTTGTATTTGTTCTGGATCTGCCTAACAAAATTTGTAAAGACATCGAAGGTATCTGACTTGGGTTTCAGAAAGAACACCCATGCAAAGCGCGAGTAGTCATCAATAATAACCAACGTATAATCCTTACCTCCTAATCTTCTAACTTGCAGTAGACCAAATAAGTCCATATGAAGTAGGTGTAAACACCTATTAGAGTCTTTGCCTATGATGCTTTAAAAAGTAGCCTTGTTGCTTGCCTTTCACACATGCATGAAAAGGTCTATCTTTAGCGCACTTGATATTCGGGGCATCGCGTACTAAGTTCAGATAAAATAATTTATTAATAGTTTTGAAATTAATATGTGTTAATCACTTGTGACATTGGTCAACAAGAGATGCACTATCTTTTGCTAAAAAGCACACTGGTGTAGAAGAGTCTATACAAATGAAATTTAAACAAAATATATTTCTTCTTCGAGTGCCTGATAGAATCGTTTCCATATTGTTAACATACTTTATCAAGCACTTGTCAGCATGGAATTCAACTATGTGTCCTTTAAAGCAGAGATGGCTTATGCTTATGAGATTGTGTTCCAATCCTTCAACATAAGCCACATCAGAGAAGGATACACTACCGTTAGTGACTATACCATAGCCATTAGTGATTCCTCGGTCTGAGCCTCCAAAGATGACCTTTGGTTCATTCAAGACTATAGAATAGTTTAGAAGTAGGCTTCTTGTCCCGATCATGTGCCGAGAGCATCACTGTCCAAATACCAGATAGGCATTTTGGTGGACTTTGGACATACCTGCAATCATAATTAGTTTGCTTTAGGAACCCAAACATGTTTGGGTCCTTGGTCTCGTGTTAGAACACTCCCCCTACGAGGATTAGCATTATGAGTGGTCTTTCTTATATTGCAAACTTGAGGAGTTGCAAAATTTCTGTAGTTAAACCAGCAGTCGATGGAAAAGTGACCAATTCTGCCACAGCGCCAACAGTCAAACCTATTGTATCTTTGCCTTATGTTCTCCTGCTTGACCTTCTGGGATAATGGTCTAGCAGGGGAAGCATTCTTGGAGGAAGAAGCTTCATGGTGATGGCAATCACATGATTTCTTCTCCTTCAGTGGCTTTTCCACAATGGGCTTTACTTTTGGTGCTTTCTTGAAGTTATGACCATGATTATAAGGGCCATAGCTCTGAAGAATGACTTCTTCATAAGGTGCCTTAAAGACACTCTCACCAAAGTTTCTGTGGCGAGTCCATCCTTGGTAACGGGACTTTGGCTCTACATAAGTAGGCCTAGTCAAGTGACCATAGGACGAGTCAAGATCAAACTCATTAGTTAGAAATATGACTTTCTTGAAAGAAGTCTGATCTTGGGGGGCTTTTCCCTTCTGATAGTTTTACTTTCAAGACTACCTAAACACCTAGAGGGGGGTGAATAGGTTCTAATTCTTGTTATAAAATTAAGATAGAAAATCACTTCAATATTGTAATATAGAACAGAAAATTCTGCCGCAAACTCAGCACACACAATCACAGATTCTACAGCTACACAATTTACAGATTGCACACAGTATTTATAGTGGTTCCCCAAGGTCTGGGTACATCCACTTTCCACCTTCACCTATCCAGCAGTATGCTAGATTCGGCCTAACTTCTTCCTTTATCTGAATCCTCAGATCCTACAGCTCAGAATCAAGAAGGATTCCTACAACTCAAAATGTTTCCACATTCCTACAACTCAGGCTAACAAGCCCTACCTCAGCCTTGCCACAAGGCCTACAACTCAAAGAATACCTTCTCCTACAACTAAGGCTAATAAGACCTACCTCAGCCTTGCCACAAGACCTACAACTCAGAGAATACCTTCTCCTACAACTCAGGCACAAACAGCCCTACCACGCAGAGAACAAATCTCCTATACTCAGCCTTTATAAAATAGGCTTACAACTCAGATCTATGAATAGATCCTATAGAATTTGATAAGGAATTTTATAATCTCTTACCTCTGTTGAGAGAGAAGGGATAATAACTTTCTTGATCAGCTTCTTAAAGAGGCTGATGGCTAAAATAAACTTGATCTTAGCTTTCTTCAAAGCTTCTTGAATCAGAACTTAGTTGGGTTGATTTCCTTTGAATATAACTGACTGGCAGCTTCCTCCTTAGATTCGAGAAATAGATCTGAATCTTCTTGACAGATTAGTTCAGTATCTGCTTCTTGAGAGACCTGTGATTGTCTCCTTCTTGACTTCAAACGGCTGGATCTCTCTCTCCCTCCAAACCTCTTAAAGATACTTTTGAATTCTTAATTGAATTCAACTTAGACTGAATCTGAGTGGATGATAACTTCAGAATGTCTTCTTTGATCTTCTTATGAAGATCTTCTTCTGTGCCTTGCACTTTCTTAATCAGAGATCTATCTCACAATTGTTGTGTTTTTGTGTGTCATTAATGAATAATCAATCATAATCTCTTCTTCTGAATCCATCTATATACATAGACTTCATCCATGGTAACCGGTTGATCTGGTTTATAACTAACTTCTGACAAGTCTGACAGCTTTAGTAAACCTATTGTAGCTCATAGCTGTCAAGTCATCAAACAGATCTTGAGCCTTTGCCTTTGTCAGCAAAGCGTCAAGACTGACTGTCATAAAGTGTCGAGACTATCTGTCAATATGTGTCGACACAAGTGACTTAAGTGTCGACACAGACTTTGGTGGTGTCGACATAGTTGTCTTGATATAGACATAGCATCTTGACACTACATCTTGAGAATGTGTCGACACTGATTATTTGTGTCGACACAAACACTTCACCATTCATCAGCAATCAACTTGGTCTAGACTGAGCTGTGTGTCGACACAAGTCCTATGTGTCGACACAGTTGATGTAGACTCAGAACATAGCGTGTGTCGACACTGCCTCCAGGTGTCGACACAGTTGTTGTCGACTCTGCCTCTGTGTATCGACACAGCCTCCCGGTGTCGACACAGTTGATGTCGACTGACTATTTCTGTGTGTCGACACTGCCTACCGATGTCGACACAGTTGATGTCGACAATGCTTCTGTGTGTCGACACAGCCTCCCTGTGTCGACACAAACTCACTGAAGTGTCGACACAGCCATTTCCAAGTGTCAACACAATCTTACTGAAGTGTCGACACAGCTTCCTCAGGTGTCGACACATGGACTTAGAAATTTTCTTTGCATTTTAGCACATTATTAACCTGCACATATAAACTTAAAACAACATCAAATACACCTTGATGTATATCATTGAGCTAAGTTTGGCTTGTCCAAATCAGGTACACATTTTCCAATGTACCCAACACCTTCTCTTTTGCCAAGGCCTTCTTGGAGGCCTTATTCTTTCTTTGAGCCTTATTCCTCCTAGAAGATTTACTAGGAGCTTCTACATGGCCTAGCCCAGCACCCTTGGCCTTAGCTGAGAATTCAGTAATGAATGGAAGGACGGTCTTGGGCTTTGAGAAACTTTCAACAAGTTTCTTTTCAGCAATGAGTTATTCTTCCAATTCTTTGATGATTTTCTACTTTAAGTCAAGGTGCTCTAGAGCCTTATTATATTATTCAATAGTAGTATTGAAGTTCTCTTTGAGTGAGTCAGTCTTAGTGACTTCCTCTATCAAGGTGCTCTCTTCATCTTTTAGAGACTTTATCTCTTTATGTTGAGTTTTCACGACTCGTCAACATTTGTCGTAAGCCTTGATTAACTCCTTGTACTGGGCCATGAGTTCAGACTCATCGTCAGAAGAGTTGTCCTCATTATCATGCTCAGAAGCTTCAGATTCTAAAAGAGGAGTGTTGGATTTTACCTTCCCAATGAACTGGGGATCTTGTTCATCATCTGTCTGAGCCATAAGCCCAAAGTAGGCTTCTTCTTCTTCACTTGGCTCAGATGAGTCGGGGTCACTAATATTTTTTCCCTTCTTGGCTATTAGGCTCTTCTCTGTCTTCTTCTTATGATAAGAAGATTTCTTCTCCTCTCTTTTGCCACCCTCCTTCTTATGGGGGCAATCAGCAGTCACATGACCTGGCTTGTTACAACAATAACAAACTATGTCAATAGAAATATGTTTGTTCGGTTTCGAGTTATACCTATCCTGGCTGCTAGAGCCCTTCTTTCGTCGATCACCATCATGTCATGATCTTTTGTATGAGGCATCCTTGCCTCTCCATTGATTTTTCTTGTTCAAGAACATCTTGAATTGTCTTGAGAGCAGTGAGAACTCTCCTTCAGATAGCTCTCAGCCTGAAGTGCTTTGCTCAAATGACTCCTCTTCACTTTCTTCTGGAGTAGGGGCAGGTGAAGCAGCTTTGCCCTTCCTTGAGCTGTCTGCCTTTAGAGCAACAGACTTCTCCTTTGAAGAGACCCGACTTTTCTCTTCTTCAGCTTTTTTGTAGTTAATCTAAAGTTCATAGGACATCAGCTTACCAAAGAGGTTCTGAGGATCAGTCTCAGCTTGCTTGCCAAATTCTCTGATGGCACAGACTTTGTTGTCCCATTCCTTGGTTAGGGACCTCAGAAACTTGTCATTCAGCTCTCCATTGGTGAAGACCCGGCCATATACTCTTAGGTCGTTTACTATCTTGAAGAAATTCTCAAAGGTCTCAGCAATGGTATCTTTGGGGCCATGCCTGAAGGCTTCATATTTTTGGTTCAGAAGGGATCTTCTTTCATCCCTCACTTCATCAGTACCTTCCATCAAAATGATCAGAGACTGCCATATCTCCTTAGCAGATTGGCAGTGAATGAAGTTCTGCACCATTGAATCATCGACTGTACTTGCTATAATATTTTTGGCCTTCTTATCTAAATAGACAAGTGTAATCTCATCTTTATCAAGATCCATCAGCTTCTTAGGAACTTGCTTCGTAGAATCTATAGTGGAGGCAGTAATGGGAACATAAGGACCTTCTTCAAAGATCATGAAGATCCTTAGATCCACAGCTTCCATAAAGAATTTTATTCTTTCTTTCCATATCGCAAAATTATTCTTTGTGCACAGGGGAAGCTTGGCAAAATCCTTGGCTCTGTTAATGCTTGACTAACTCAAAGACAACTAGGGGCAGATCTGAGCAAGGTGTTAACCTTCTAATGATCAACCTCCCTCTGATACCAATTGATAAATGTCTAAGTTGTCTACCTAAATCAACTAGAGGGGAGTGAATAGGTGAGTTGTGCTACTTTTGAGCAATTAAAAACTTGAACGAACTAAGCACAAGAAACAAGCAAGCATCACAGAAGACACCAAGATTTATAGTGGTTCCCCAACCTTGGGTACGTCCACTTTTCACTCCCCAACCTAGTAAAGCACTAGACTCGGCTACTCCACTATTCTCAGATCAAAACGATCCGACTACTCGGAAAAACATTGCTATAATCTTGATCCAAAACAGATCTACACTCGGAAGAATAAAACTTCCTATAACTCTGAGACAAAAAGCTCCTACACTCGGAGAGAAATCTCCTACAAGAATTAAATTGAGAGTATATGAAAATACAAACAATAATTCTCAAATCTAGAATTTGTTGGCCTAGGTATTCTTCTTTGGTCTTTGCAGCTCTATCAGAAAAGTTGAAGAAGAAGATCGGAAAGAACTGGATCTGAAAATTTCTTTGACTTCACAAAATCCGAGAGATGATGAGGAATGAAAAGCAATCTCGATCTGAAATTCAATCTTGATCTGAATCTCTTGGATCAAAAGCCCTAGCGATTGCATGAAGAAGATCAGAGGCGGCGGCTTCCGTTTTTGGACAGAGAGAATAAGATTCAGAAGAACTTAAGTTAACTCTTTCACGCGCTTGTTGTTAGGGTAAGTCAAAATGACAAGACCTTTTATAAGATCTCCCCAACGGTAATAATCTCCATTAATGATGGCCACGTGGACAAATCATATCACAGCATATGAGAATGAGATCTGAAAAGGACTTCGTGAATTTTTTGAAAAACTGGACTTCATTTCTCGAGTGAAGTTGAACTACTCGAGTGGTGAAACTGTTACTCGAGTGGATAGCAATGACTACTCGAGAAGATGTTTATCAAAAAATTCTGAGACAGATCTTATTATTACTCGAGTGGAGTGTTATTATTCGAGTACTGGAAATGCTACTCGAGAAGCAGAAGTAAATATCTCAAGAAAAAGACTTAGAGAAAATTTCTGGAAGTTGAAGTTGATCACTCGAGAACTAAGAGATGATTACTCGAGTACAGATGAACTAGTCGAGTACTAAGACTTGGATTACTCGAGTGGTCTGGAATTTTCCCGAGAACTACTCGAGTACTTAGCAGAACTACTCGAGAAGTGGACTTAGAACAAAATTTTTAGAGATAATTTATGTCACTCGAGATGAACTATCAACTACTCGAGTACAAGATTGACTACTCGAGTATTATACTTAGAGAATTTTCTGAGATAAAAATCTGAACACTCAAGAGATAGACAAATTCTACTCGAGTACAAGACTTGGTTACTCGAGAGCTAGAATAGTGCTACTCGTGAACCAGTTCCTGTACTCGAGTACTAGGCATGACTACTCGAGTGCTTCTAATTCTTCTACTCTAGTACTATCAATCCACTCGAGTAAAAGACTTAGAAAAAAATCTGCTTTTTAGAAAACTTTACTTCTTCATTCCAAACATAACAAACTCTTAATCCATTAGTCCAAGTGCTTGAAGATGAAGTGTATCCCAATAGAGAGGTTACTAATGAGTCAATACCTTGGATCACACAATGAGGAATTGCATTGTATGGTCCTGTGTTTGATGACCCACTGTAGACTGATATTGGTCTACACTTGGCAATAAAACCTACAAACACATAACTAAAATAGCAGATCAAATACAACCTAATTCATCTTAGTTCAAGGGTGACTTCATACAAATCTGGGTTATTGTGGATGCAATACCCAACACGTTTCAACACCTTCTCTGTAACACCTCCCCTGTAATGGCCATATGATATTGGTCCGGTCAGGGCCCCACAACATACAGTCGCCACAGCTTCAGCATTAAAAGATGATATTACTACCCAAACTCATAACTCAGAACTAAACACAGCGGAAACAAAGCAACGCCACTAGAAGTTATCCACCATATCAGGAGTATCAAATGGCCTTAGGGCCTTACACAAAAGAGTCCATCAAATAAAGACCACAAGGTCAAACATGAACGTGAGAAAGCACTCCTAAGCTATCTCGGCGTGCAAGCCAGACAATGTCCAAAACATGGATCATACAGGACAAGAAAAGGAAACAAGCTAAAAGTACAGCAACACTTCATGAGGCTTAGGGCTTTTCGCTCGGCGCACTAGCTCCTGCTTGCGATCTTTGCCCTATAAAGATTTTAAGTAACGTGGGTCAGCAAAGGCTGACCTCTACTGTGTAACCAACACATCTCCTCCCGGCCTCCCCTAACGGACCCCGGGTACCCCTCCAACCTACATGTCAGCACTTTGTATACCAAATGCGAATATATATAAAGCTTTAAAGCAGCTTTGGATGTCTCATACAAGAAACACGTTTTCTATGTTTAGAATAGTGTGAAAAGGGCCTATTATGCAACGAGTATGCAAACCCGGGATTCGCCCAAGGCACCCTATTGCGTATGCATCTAACACATCATCAAACACTGGGTACTTATGTTTCCCCATTGGCATAAAGCCATAAACAAAAGGGAACAACTATGTCCCTAATGGCCTAAGCGCTGTTATTCGGAAATTTTGCAAAGGCCCCACCCGCACATGGGTCTTAAACCCTGGGCTTGCCCGCAAATTCTGACTTCTCACGTCAGGATTCAGTCTCACACACAAACCGATTCTAAGAACCCTTGTTGGACCCCACCCGCTCGTGGCTTCATTGCTCGGGCTTGCCCTATGCTCGGTGTTGGAACACCCTATTACTAATTTGGGTAAGGATCACTATGCTTGTCTTAGGAATCCCAGTTGACCTAGTTGTATAGTTAAGAAGGTCAACATTAGAGTGAGTCTAGGGCTTAGAACTTAGGTTTGGAGCTGCCCCTAGGATCATTCCAAGATCAAGGTTGAAGAGCTAAGTCTAAGGCAATTTTCGTCGAGCTCAGGTCGACGAATCGTCGAACTCCGTTCGACGCTCTCTGAGCTCAACTTCAATAAATCGTCGAGCTTCGGTCGACGATCTTCGAGCTCAGATCGACTATCTGCTTTTGGCTTAGTCGTCGAACTCCCCTCGACTATCTTCTAGCTCAGTTCGACGATCCCTCCCTGAAGTTATTTCTCAGGTCTCTGAGCTCGGTTCGACGATCGTCGAGCTCAGATCGATGTTTTCTGTCTGCTTGTCCTTTTTATCTCTGAGCTCAGTTCGACGATCGTAGAGCTCAGATCGACGTTTTTTTTGGAGAGATCGACGCTTCCAGGAATTCAAATGCTGCTGTTCTTTGGAATGTTTTTGAATATTATCAGCATTTATGTCAAGATATCTTCTAGCCGTTTGTCTTTATTCTGGAGCAAGTTTCAAGGAATTATTCAGAGAATGTTTACTGGACTTTCCTCTAGAAGACAAGACTCTTTTTGGAAGACATTTATGACTCCCAACGGCTTTCTTGGAAGAGAAAAACTTCAGAGAATTTTAATTCCTCTCTCCTGTGTTTTAAGATATACAGAATACACAAGAGAAAATATACACAGAGATTGACAAGAAAAAAAAGTGAACACACAGAATAGAGAATACTGATAGCAGAAGAACAACAGAAGAACTATGACTCCAATAATCTTCTTGCTGACTGAAAAGTGTTCACAATCTCATCTCAGAACTCTAGACACCTTATTTTCAGCCTTCTTGCTGAAACCATCCTGTGCTGGAGATCAAAGTTCTGAAGACCTATCACCCTAGAGCAAAGCTTCTTTTCCTGAACCTTTCTACATCTCAGGGGGAGCTTTGACATCATCAATCCACTTGTGCTTCTCTCATTTGATTGAGAACAGAGAAGACACCCTTCACTCTTATTTTTCTTTTCCTGCTGTAAAAGGGTTCTTGAACTCCCTTCAAAAGTTCTGTCTGGTTCTGAGAGCCTTGTCAAAACTCAGTGGTGGCAAGACACCTTATCAAAAAATCTTTTTGGTTTTTGGGCACCTTATCAAAAGCTCATTGGTGTCAGGACACCTGATCAACTCATCCTGAGTGAATTCCTACCAAGGGTGGTAGAAGAGTGGATGTACCCAGGTTTTTGGGGATCTGGTTTGTTTGTGTGATTTGTCTGCTGTGTACTGTGCTCTTTACTTCTTGGTTTTTAACCTCTTACTAGCACTCTACACTATATCATAAATTAAATTTTATATGTGCTGTTTATTTCAACTGTGAAAAATTATTTTAAAATACTATATTCACCCCCCCCCCTCTAGAGTTGAGATAGAGCTTAGCCTCACTTTCAATTGGTATCAGAGGGAGGTTTGGTTGCTCATACAGGCTAACACCTGAACCAAAAGATCCTTGCTAAGATCAATCTCTTAGGGGGATTATTTTCTACACATCTACCTATTTATTTAAAGACATGGCACAGAACAAAGATTATGCAAGCACCAGACCACCAGTGTGCAACCTTTCCAAGTTTGCACTCTGGAAGGCAAGGATTAGATTATACATGAATTCTATTGATGAGGATATTTTTAATTCTGTCTTGACAGTGTGTCCAACTCCACCAGCAAGCTCAAGTACAAGTGTTGTTCCACCTCCTTCTGGAACAGATGCAGATATAAAGAAGTGGAAGACTGCAGATGCTAAGGCTATGAACATCTTAGCCCAAACAATGTCTGATGAAATTTTTCAGAAGGTAGCTGAATGCCACTCAGCCAAAGAAATCTGGGACAAACTCTCTGAAATTGTCTCAGGATCTGCTGATGAAAGGAAAGATAGAAGATCTCATCTGATAAGCCAATATGAGAACTTCAAAAAGGGAGAAGCTGAATCAGTAGCTGACATGTACAATAGACTAAGTCTAATTGTCAATGAGCTAAAAACCCTAGATAAAGAAATCTCACTGACTGAGCTGAATGACAAAATCCTGATGTGCTTCCCCAGCACTTGGGATTCAAGAATCTGGCCAATCAAGGATGCCAGAAGTTTAAATGAGATTACTACTGAAGCTCTCCTGGGCAAGCTCAAATCCTATGAGCTGCTCATTAAAAATAGAGAAGAAGAACAAAAGGCTATCTCTTCAGCTACAAGGAAAGAAAAGACCATAGCCTTCAAAGCTGCAGAAGAGGAGCCTGAAGATAAAGCTACAGGAAATGATGAGCTCATAAGTCTACTGGCCAAAAGATTCTACAAGATGGCCTGAAAAGACTTCAGAAAGAGACCATACAAGGGTCATGATAAACCAAGGTATGATAAATCAAATAACAATAAAGAAATCATATGCTTTGGTTGCAGGAAACCAGGCCACATTGTGCCTGACTGTCCAGAAAACAAGAATAAGGACAAAAGGGAAAGAAGAGAAAGAAGAAAAGAAAAGGATTATAAGAAGAATAGCTCAGACAAAGCCTCCTCCAGCAAGAACAAACATACAAGGAAGGGCTTTGTTGCTGAGACATAGAGTGAGACTGAAGAGGAATCTGAAGCCTCATCCAGCTCCAGTGATGATGAGGATGATGCAGATGAAAAAGAATTTTGCATGATGGCTATCAATGCATCACAGCAAAACTCTGATGAAGAATCAGATTCAGATTCAGAAAGTCAACCAGATGAGGATCAGGTAATCAACTCTTTTGATTTTAATTCTGAGGACTTCAAAGATGAATTTAAGACACTGTGTCTAGATCTATTAAAATCTGAGAAGGAGATAATCTCTCTCAGGAATCAATTATCTGAGCATAGTGTCCTAAACTCAAAGAACCTCAAACTCTCTGAGGAGTTAGAATGCTGTAGGGAGGAGATAGCTTCACTGAAAAGTGAACTATCAAAGGCCAAAAAGTTTGAAGAATCCCTAAATGGGAGAAGTATCAGACTGATGGACATCACAAGCACAGTGAACTCTAGATTTAATAGCACACTAGGCTTGGGTGCCTCATCCAGCTAACCTATAATTTTGACAACTCCAATCAAGTTTGTCTCTGACAAAGGAAAGGGAGTGATAGAGGTACCCAGGAAGAATGCAGATCTGTCAGAGAAGAACTCAGTTCAACAGATGGCGTCGAGCAGAGCTCGACGATCGTCGAACAGAGCTCGACGATCTAACTACAGATTGTCGACCTCAGCTCGACGATATCCAAAATCTGAACTTCAGCATAATCGATCTTCGAACAGAGATCGACGATCTGACCCAAGATCGTCGACTTCAGTTCGACGATCGTCGAACAGAAATAAGGACTGTGAACAATCCTTCAATGGCACATCTAGATTCAATCCTAGAAGTCCCACATCCCAAGGCTTTAATCCCTATACTGAATGGATAGTACCTCCTAGGAGATACCATCCTGAAGGTTATAAGGATCAACCTAGGATGTCCTTTATTTCAGAATTCAAGGGATATCAACCTAGGCCCAAGGTTAACTGGGTCAAAAACAAATAAGCTATTTTTGTGTAGGTGAAGACCTATCCAGCATCAAACCATCAATGGTATCTGGATAGTGGGTGCTCAAAGCACATGACAGGGGACAAGGACAACTTCACTTCCTTCAAAGTCAAGCTTGAACCCAAAGTAATTTTTGGAGACTCAAGCTTTGGAACTACAAAAGGATATGGTACAGTCAAAATTGTCCCAGTCACATTCAAGAAGGTGGCATATGTTGAAGGACTCAAGCACAACTTGATAAGTATCAGTCAACTGTGTGATGAAGGATATCAAGTGACATTCAACAAAGCCATATGCAAGGTCAAGACAGAGGACAACACAACTGTGTTGACAGGTAACAGAAGAGGTAACATTTACTTAGTGGATTTTCATTCACCTATAGTAGATATTTGCCTGTTCAACTCCATTTCAAAATCTAATATTTTATGGCATAAGAGACTAGGGCATATTAACCTTAGAACCATGGCTAAGCTATCTAAAGACAACCTTGTTAAAGGACTACCTTCTAGTCCCTACAAGAAGGAAGGACTTTGCAAGGCTTGTCAATTAGGCAAGCAAACTAAAAGTAGTTTTAAATCAATTAATAAGAGTGATTCACCTAGGATTTTGTACCTGTTGCGCATGGATCTTTTTGGACCCATATCAGTGCAAAGCCTAGGAGGGAAGTCCTATACTTTAGTGGTTTTAGATGACTTCTCAAGATTCACTTGGGTATTCTTTCTGAGGAAGAAGTCTGATAACTTCAAGTGTTTGACAAATTTTCTCAAATGCATTCAGATTGAGTTCAACACTCACATTGCCCTGATCAGAAGTGATCATGGGACAGAGTTTGATTCTCTTCTCATGCAAGAGTTCTGTCAGAGTGAAGGGATCAGGCACACTTTCTCAGCTCCTAGAACTCCTCAACAAAATGGGGTAGCTGAAAGGAAAAATAGAACACTCATTGAATCTGCAACTACATTATTGGCAGATGCTCACCTACCTCTGTCCTTTTGGGCTGAGGCAGTGAACACCTCCAACTATGTATTGAACAGAAGCCTGATACACAAGCTGAAGGGCAAGACTCCTTATGAATTGCTCAAAGAGAAGAAACCTAAAATAGGCTATTTCAAAGTTTTTGGTTGCACTTGTTTTATTCATAATAATGACAAGAAATATCTAGCAAAATTCCAAGCTAAAGCTGATGAAGGAGTGTTTCTGGGATACTCCATGATCAGCAAGGCCTATAGGGTTTATAATAAATCTTCCTATAAAATTGAAGAATCTGTTCATATTATTTTTGATGAAGCTAACATGTCTTTCAAGGAGAAGAATGCTTCTACCATAGAACCTCTGTAGGTACATTCTCTAGCTGAAGACTTGAACAAACTGCAAGTTGCTGAAAAGAATGAGAGCAGTGATGATGAAGAAGAAGTTCAACATCTTGAAGAAAATCATCCTGAAGAGCCAGTTGCTGTTCCACTAGGGGAGACAACAACACAGGCTGGTGAACAATCAACACTCCCTGTTGACTTAGTAACAACAAGAGATCATCCAATCACCCAAGTAATTGGAGAGATCTCAGCTGGTGTGCAAACTAGAAGTCAGGTCAACCAGAACCTGATGCACACTTGCTTCCTATCTCAAATTGAGCCTCAATCCATTCAAGATGCAGAGCAAGATCCACACTGGATCATTACAATGCAAGAGGAGTTGCATCAATTTGAAAGGAACAAGGTTTGGGAACTAGTGCCTAAGCCAAAGGATCATCCCATTGTTGGAACAAAGTGGGTATTCAGGAACAAGCTGGATGATCAAGGAGTTATAGTCAGAAACAAGGCAAGGCTAGTTGCTCAAGGGTACTCTCAACAAGAAGGAATAGACTATGATCAGACATTTGCACCAGTTGCAAGGTTGGAAGCCATCAGAATATTCCTAGCCTTTGCTGCTCACAAGGGTTTCAAAGTGTATCAAATGGATGTAAAGAGTGCATTTCTCAATGGGGACATCAAAGAGGAAGACTATGTTAGACAACCTCCAGGTTTTATCTCTCTAACTCACCCTGATTATTTTTACAAATTGCATAAAGCATTATATGGTCTCAAGCAAGCTCCTAGAGCATGGTATGAGACCCTAGCATGCTTTCTTCTGGAAAATGATTTTGTTAGGGGGAGAGTAGACCAAACTCTTTTTATTAGAACCCATAAGTCCCACACCCTACTAGTGCAAATTTATGTATATGACATTATTTTTGGTTCTACTGATTCAAAATTGTGCAAAAAGTTTTCCAAGCTTATGCACTCTAAATTTGAAATGAGTAGCATGGGTGAGCTGTCCTTCTTCTTAGGACTGCAAGTCAAGCAACATGCTGAAGGCATATTTATTTCTCAAACCAAGTATGCAAAAGAACTGGTTAAGAAATTTGGTATGTCTGATGCATCATGTATGAAAACACCTATGCCCTCAAATGCTATAGTAGATGCTGATGAACATGGGAAACCTGTTGATCAGACAACATATAGAGCAATAATTGGCTCTTTATTGTACCTTACAGCTAGTAGGCCTGATATAATGTTTGCCACATGTATTTGTGCTAGATTCCAAGTTAGCCCTAGAGAGTCACATTTAATCTTAGTTAAGAGAATTCTTAGGTATGTAAAAAGTTGTCCAAATCTAGGTCTCTGGTATCCAAAAGATTCAGCATTTGATTTAACTGGATTCTCAGATGCTGATTATGCTGGATGCAGAATAGACAGGAAAAGCACCAGTGGAACATGTCAGTTCCTTGGTGACAGACTTGTCTCCTGGTTCTGTAAGAAGCAAACATCTGTGTCAACCTCAACTGCTGAAGCTGAGTATATGGCTGCAGGCAGTTGCTGTTCACAAATATTGTGGATACAGAATCAGCTCTTAGACTATGGCTACAACTTAGAGAAGTCTAAAATTTTCTGTGATAATACTAGTGCTATCTCTATAGCTCAAAATCCAGTCCTCCATAGTAGGACAAAACACATAGAAATTAGGCATCATTTTCTAAGAGATAATGTAGAGAAAAATAAAATTGAACTTCAATATATTCCTACTGATTTGCAAAGGGGAGATATTTTCACCAAACCTTTGGATGAAAAGAAACACAGTTTCTTCCTAAATCAGTTAGGCATGTTAGATGGAGGAAGCCTTAATTAAATTACAAGATTTTGAAAAGCTAAAACAGACCAAGACTAGGCCAAAAATCCTTCTTTTTGTGTCTGTAGAATGTGTTTAGACTCTGAACTGCGCTCGACGTTTTCCCCAAAATCGTCGAACAGAGATCAACGATTTTCCAAAAATCGTCGACCAGAGATCGACGCTTTTGCAGTCGTCGATCTGAGTTCAGAGCCCTCGCTAGAACTAGGCTTTCTCTCTTTCTGATCAGAGGGCGTCGAGCTGAGCTCGACGTTTTTCAACATCGTTGAACTAAGATCGCCGATTTTGAAGACTCTTCAGATTCCCTCTGTAGCCCAAATCGTCGGGCTAAGCTCGACGTTTCGTCGAGCTGAGCTCAACGATCTTCCTTTTCGCCGTCGAACCCTAATATAAAATCTTTCTTTCAGCCGTCGTTCTCCTTTTGCGCTTTCATACTCTGCAACTTTCTTTCTTTTCCCTCCAAACTCTCTACGCTTGGTCGTTTTTGGTTTTCTGTTGCAGGTGAATATGGCTGAATCAAGTGCTGCTATTGCTAAGATGAAGTTCGACACAGGCTTTGACATCGACATAAACTCCTTCGACGGAAGCGACCAGCGCTTCAAGGACATCCTAAACTTATTCAGAGAACAACAGCTGACTCCAATAATGACTACAAGGATGAAGATCACCTCAGAAGAAATTAAAGAGTGGTGTTTTACCGCAACAGACGAGACTGAGAATTCTGTTGTCGGCACCATTAAGGGGACTCAGGTATTTCTATCCCTGGCTCTTTTAACAGAAGTCTTTCAACTCAGTACTGGAGAAGACTCCATTGAACTGTCTGGAGAGGAGTATGACTCCATGCTGGATAGGATGGGTCACATTGCAGTCAACCCTAATAAGCTACTGAAGAAAAATCTGGCTATAGAATTTCAATTCCTGGCTGATGTAGTTGGGAAGGTGCTGTTGGCCAAGCATTCAGCCCATGACACCATTTCCAGATATCAGTTCTGCCTGATGGGAGCTTTATTAGATAAGAAACACCTGGACTGGGGTTCCATCTTCTTCACTCTGATTAAGAAGAAGATCAACAAGAATGTAGTTAGTTATGGGAGAATCTTAGGGGTTTTTCTGCACAATAGGTGCCCTGACCTTTTAACCTCCTCTGGCATGTTTATCAATGCATCCAAGAGGCTTTCATGTGCCCTCTTCAGTAAATGGGACAGGCAGATCATAAACACCTCCAGGGCTGCTGCACCACTTCATTCAGGCACAAGGACTATCTCAGTCACTCCTCCAACAGAAGAGATGCCTGCTTCTTCCCCTCCTCCAGCCATATCCACCCAAGCCGTCACCTCCTCACCACCAGTCACCACCATAATTATCTCATCCCCAATTACCATTTCCTCACCTATGTCATCCCCTCCTCTATCCACCTCAGAGGAATTCCATCCTCTCTTTTCCCATTCAACCTTCTCCCTATCATCCTTCTCACTCATTGATGATTCCTTCATGGATGATTCACCCTCTACTCCTCCTGAACCACCCTCAACTTCCTCCTTTCAACAAATGCTCCATGACATTCTCTCTCAACCCTCCTTCTCACCATCTCTTACTTCCCCTATCTCCACCTCAACCTTCTCTATCTCCATAATTCCATCTTCTGAACCAACCATTCCCTCTCCACCTTTCTCCACATTTTCAGTTTCAGCCACCATCCCTCCATCCACCTTTGCCTCTACCTCTGCTCAAGCCCCACTTGAGCATGTGGATCTTCCTAGTTTGGCAGACAGGCTGTATGAGTTGCTAGCTCCCAAGCTGACATCTCTACTGGAGTCTTCCTTGGCTCCACTCCTGAAGCAAGTACAGGAGCTGTCCACCAAGCTTGCCTTCCTTTCCTCCTCCCTGGCTACCCCATCTTCTGTGTGCCTTGATTCACCTCTCTCTGAACCAAGGCAGGGGGAGATGCCTTATGAAGAAGTGGATGTGCCAGCTGCTGATATTATGTCTGCTCCAGCTCCAGCTCTTGGATGTGCTTTTGCACTGAATCTGCAGAGGCTGCTATCTATATTTGATACAGTCCATTTCAACTGTCTGCCTGCAACTCCTGCTGAAGATTTGTCTAAGGCCATTGTGCCTGTAGCTACCTGTGATCCCAGCCATATTGATTCCTACATCAAGTCCTGGAAGGCTGTGGATATCTCTGATGCTGCTACTAAGGCCACTGTGCCTCTTTCTGTTGAAATTATTGCTGTTGCTACTGCTGACATAGAAATGATTCCAGCAACTGATGCTGATGAAATTGCTGCTTCTGCTCTAGTGTCTGCTCCTGATTCTATCTGCTCTGCTGCTGCTCTCTCTCCTCCTGCTCCTGCTGTTTCTGCAAAACTTAAAGCTCAAGAAGAGCTTATTAGAAGAATTGATGATCTGTATGATCAACCTCAAAGTTCTGAGAGTGACCAATACAGGACTGATTCTGATGATTCTGCTAGCACTATTGCCAAGAAGAGAAAAGCCAGAAGTAAAGCAATGATGTCAGTCCCTCCTGCCAAAGCCAAAGACTCCAATGATATTCCATACTACATCCTGCATGACTGCCCCATCTCTGAGCCTTGGATGCAATATTCCAAAAATCAACTGAAAGCTATGAAGAAGAAGAGGAAGCTTGACAAATATGAAAAAGGATCTTCTCAATATCAGCCTCCTCCTCCTCCTCCAGATTCTGGCTTAGGTTCAGCCCCTCAAGCTCCAGTCTCCAGACACAGTTCTTCCCAGTATTATCAAAGATCATATCAAAGGGGACAGCATCAAAGGGGATATCAATCAAGAAGAGATCAATTTAGAGGAAGCCAGAGAGGGCATAGACTTCATCCAAGGGAAGGGCAAGGTCACTCTGACCCCTCTTCAGGTCCTTACCCTTACAAGCTGAAAGACACAATTGTCTCCAGGACTCCTTCTACTGTTTCTGAAATCATCAATAGATATGAACCTCCTATTCCTTTTGAAGATCCTGAGAACAACCCTGTATCCTGGACAGCCAGAATGAAAGAATTGGCTGCCCTTGATCAAATAAAAAAGGCCAGAGAACAAGGCAAGGATACTTCAAACATAACTACCTTATCAGAGCAGAGAAAGAAAGAACTGGAAAGATATGCATCAAGAAAATTTTTCAATCCAGAAGATTACGTGAAGCTGCACCCAGAGGCTGTTGTTCCAAGGCCCAAATCTCAAACTTCTCTAGGTGCAGAGGGTGACAGAAGGTCAAAGAAAGAAAGTCAGAATCCAAATAGAGAAATTTTATTTAAAAAGGGATCTGAAAGGAAGTGAACTGTGTAAGCTAAACATTTCATCCACCTTTGGATATCTGCTGCTATTTATCTGTGAATCTGCTTTGCTGCTATATATCTTCTCTGTAATTTTGTATTAACTTCTGTATTGTTGTATGCTTTTCATTTCCTATGATTGTCTGTAAATAGTAATCCTAACCCAAATAGGGGGAGATTGTTGGAACACCCTATTACTAATTTGGGTAAGGATCACTATGCTTGTCTTAGGAATCCCAGTTGACCTAGTTGTATAGTTAAGAAGGTCAACATTAGAATGAGTCTAGGGCTTAGAACTTAGGTTTGGAGCTGCCCCCAGGATCATTCCAAGATCAAGGTTGAAGAGCTAAGTCTAAGGCAATTTTCATCGAGCTCAGGTCGACGAATCGTCGAACTCCGTTCGACGCTCTCTGAGCTCAACTTCAATAAATCGTCGAGCTTCGGTCGACGATCTTCGAGCTCAGATCGACTATCTGCTTTTGGCTTAGTCGTCGAACTCCCCTCGACTATCTTCTAGCTCAGTTCGACGATCCCTCCCTGAAGTTATATCTCAGGTCTCTGAGCTCGGTTCGACGATCGTCGAGCTCAGATCGATGTTTTCTGTCTGCTTGTCCATTTCATCTCTGAGCTCAGTTCGACGATCGTAGAGCTAAGATCGACGTTTTTTTTGGAGAGATCGACGCTTCCAGGAATTCAAATGGTGCTGTTCTTTGGAATATTTTTGAATATTATCAGCATTTATGTCAAGATATCTTCTAGCCGTTTGTCTTTATTCTGGAGCAAGTTTCAAGGAATTATTCAGAGAATGTTTGCTGGACTTTCCTCTAGAAGACAAGACTCTTTTTGGAAGACATTTATGACTCCCAACGGCTTTCTTGGAAGAGAAAAACTTCAGAGAATTTAATTCCTCTCTCCTGTGTTTTAAGATATACAGAATACACAAGAGAAAATATACACAGAGATTGACAAGAAAAAAAAGTGAAGACACAGAATAGAGAATACTGATAGCAGAAGAACAACAGAAGAACTGTGACTCCAATAATCTTCTTGCTGACTGAAAAGTGTTCACAATCTCATCTCAGAACTCCAGACACCTTATTTTCAGCCTTCTTGCTGAAACCATCCTGTGCTGGAGATCAAAGTTCTGAAGACCTATCACCCTAGAGCAAAGCTTCTTTTCCTGAACCTTTCTACATCTCAGGGGGAGCTTTGACATCATCAATCCACTTGTGCTTCTCTCATTTGATTGAGAACAGAGAAGACACCCTTCACTCTTATTTTTCTTTTCCTGCTGTAAAAGGGTTCTTGAACTCCCTTCAAAAGTTCTGTCTGGTTCTGAGAGCCTTGTCAAAACTCAGTGGTGGCAAGACACCTTATCAAAAAATCTAGTTTTGGTTTTTGGGCACCTTATCAAAAGCTCATTGGTGTCAGGATACCTAATCAACTCATCCTGAGTGGATTCCTACCAAGGGTGGTAGAAGAGTGGATGTACCCAGGTTTTTGGGGAACCACTATAATTCCTTGTGTCTTCTGGTTTGTTTGTGTGATTTGTCTGCTGTGTGCTGTGCTCTTTACTTCTTGGTTTTTAACCTCTTACTAGCACTCTACACTATATCATAAATTAAATTTTATATGTGCTGTTTATTTCAACTGTGAAAAATTATTTTAAAATACTCTATTCACCCCCCCTCTAGAGTTGAGATAGATCTTAGCCTCACTTTCAATTAGTCCGCGTTCTTGTTAGTCTCACAGAAGGGGACTAGTCTCGTCGGGACACTTTCCCCCAAGTGACATGCACGTCACGGAATAGCCAGCCGACCACGGAGACGTAGCCACGCCTTAGCACAGCACAACCATAATTTCCCACCCTAATCCATACTTCGTACCGCAACGTTCCCGCGAACCAAGGAAACCATCTACCGCCGAAGCGGAGCTAACCTTGCCCGGTTCCTGCTGGAGTACTCACTCAAGAAAAAGGGGAAAATGCATAAAACATAATGACATCTAGTCGTAACAGATTTCTACCGAATCCTCAAAGCTCGCTATGCAACATCACCGAGTCGAACTAACAGTCACAACTTCGACTTCACCCACAATGCCTAATCCACTAACGGAGTTGATCTCTAATGCAAAAGCATGATGGGGATAGACACAATCGACCAGGAGGTTCCTCTTGAACCATGGCAACCCAAACCCCTCTCATTTGAGAGATCTAGAGTCCAAATCAAGAAAAGATGTTAAACGTGCATCCTAAAACCAAGAGGAGAAGTGTCGTTACCTTACGACCTCTCTTCCTAGCCATGGAGAAACAAGGTCGGATGAACACCACCGCAAAGATCTTGCCTTCACAGATCTGGACTCCGCTCGCGAAACAAGGCTCTGAAGCTTCACCGGCAGCCGGAGTTGATCTCCTTCTTCCTCCTAGCTCTCTCCTCTCTCTAACACTTAGAAAGAGGAAGAAGATGGGAAAAGTGGGTTTGAAAACCCTATTCCTGTCCTTAAGATCCAGCATTGACCAACCACAACCCTTGGATCCCAAAAGAAGGAAACGAACGGCCACAATTCGCCCTGAAAATAAACTTCCTGAGCCGAACACGGCTTATGACACGCCCGTGTTCAAGGCCGTGTTCTCTCACTCGCCGTCAAACCAGAAATCCCGACCAGGACACAGCTTGTGACATGGCTTGGGACACGCCCGTGCCATATATGACATGCCTGTGTCGCATGTGACAAGCCCGTGTCGCATATGATACGCCCGTATGAAGGCATGTGTCACGGCCTGTGTACCCCAAATGACACAGGACCAAAACGTCCCGCAAAGGACACGGCCATATGACACGCCCGTTTCACATGTCGTGTGCTAGACATGCCCTGGGACATGCCCGGGTCCCAGGCCGTGTACTGCCCTCAGCACAACGCGCAAAACTGCCCGAGCAGGACATAGCATAAGACATGCCCGTATCTCAGGCCGTGTGTTAGGTGTCGATACTCGTCGACTGAAAATTGTCGACCTCTCGGAAATCGTCGACCTCGCACCTGACACGCCCTGTGACATGCCTGTGTCATAGGCCGTGTGCCCCGTATCGACACTCGTTGACTGAAAAATCGTCGACCTCTCGGAAAAACGTCGACTGTCAGCACGACACGCCCTGTGACACGCCCGTGTCACAGGTCGTGTCATCCTACTCAGAACCCAACTTGGCCTGAAAACGCCATCCGTTCCTCTTCTAAGTTTTCGGGGTGTTACATTCTCAATGTATGTACTTTGGGTCAAACTCAACAACTTCTTCGATTTATCTCTATAGATCTTATTACCAAGTATGTAAGTCGCTTCGCCCAAGTATTTCATAGAAAAGCAGTTCCATAGGTTGCTCTTAATAACTTGTAGGGTCAGTCTGTCATTCCCGATCAACAGTATATCATCTACATATAATATCAGGAATACAACAATGCTCCCACTAATCCTCTTATAAACGCATGGTTCATCCTCATTCTTAAAAAAACCAAACTCTTTGATCTTTTCATCAAAATGAAGATTCTAACTTCAAGAAGCCTGTTTTAATCCATAGATGGATCTCTGTAGCTTGCATATTTTTCTGGCTTCACCTGGAGACACAAAATCTTGGGGTTGTGTCTTATACACTTTCACAAGGAGATTTCCATTTTGGAAAGACATTTTGACATTCATCTACAAGATTTTGTAGTCATAATACGTAGCAATAGCAAACATAATTCTGATGGACTTAACTATAGTAATAGGGGAAAAGGTCTCATCATATTCAACACCATGAATTTTCTTGAAACCTTTAGCCAGTAATCGCCCTTTGAATTTCTGTACATTCCCATACATATCTGTATTCTTCTTGAAGACCCACTTGCACCCTATAGGTTGTACCTCTTCAGGTGGTTCCACCAAGGTCCAAACTTGGTTTGCATATATGGAGTCCATTTCAGATTTCATTGCCTAAAGCCACTTCTCAGAGTACGATCCACTCATATACTTTTGGTAGGTTACAGGCTCATCATCATGATCCATAAGAAACACATTATCTATTTGAGACATGAGAAATCCATATCTCTCAGGCTCAAACCTTGGTCTACTAGATCTACGTGGAACTTGTGCTTCTTGAGCAGGTTCTCTAGCTACAAAATCTGGTAGTCCTTGCTCAGGTTTTAATTCTGGTTCATTCACCATTTGTGGTTCCTGAACTTCTTCAAGTTCTACCTTGGTAGTCTTTCTACTTAAGAACTCTTTCTCAAGAAAGACACCAGTCCTTGCGACAAACACTTTGCCCTCAGACAATAGGTAGAAATAATACCATTTAGTTTCCTTAGGATACCCCATAAGATAACATTTATCTGACTTGGGTTCCAGCTTATCAGGCATTTGACATCTCATGTACGCCTCACAGTCCCAAATCTTGATAAAAGACATACTAGGATGCTTCCCAGTCCATATCTCATTTGGTGTCTTTAGAACCATTTTTGTTGGAGCGCAATTTAGTACAAAAGCAGCAGTCTCTAGAGCAAAATACCAAAATGAAACAAGCAGATCTGCATGACTCATAATCAACCATACCATGTCTAATAGAATGTGATTCCTCCGCTCAGACACATCATTATGCTTCGGCTTTCTGGGTGGAATGAGCTGTGATACAATACCACACTCTTTCAGATGATCACAAAACTCATGACTTAGGTATTTGCCACCTCGATCAGATTGGAGTGCATTAACCCTCTTACCTAGCTGGTTCTCTACTTCATTCTTAAACTCTTTGAACCTTTCAAAGGATTCGGATTTGCACATCATATGATACACATATCTGTATTTACTGAAATTATCAGTAAATGTAACAAAGTAGAAGTACCCACCTCTAGCCATATAACTCATGGGTTTGTATATATCACTATGTATTATACCCAAGAGATCATCAGCCCTCTCATTGAAACCAGTGAAAGGGACTTAGTCATCTTGCCTAATAAACCAGATTCGCATCACTCAAATGATTCATAATCAAATGAGTCCAGTAGTCCATCTTTATGGAGCTTGGATATGCATTTCTCATTTATATGGCCCAAACGACAATGCCAAAGGTACGTAGGGTTTGAGTCATTTGTTTTGAGTATTTTAGTATTTTTTATATTATAGATCTGATGGTATAAGTTCAAAACATATAAACCATTAAACATTTAGGTTACACCATAACAAACATCATTCATAAAAAATGAACAACAATTGTTCTTAATTATAAACGAAAATCCTTTCATATCAAGACATGATATGGATATAATGGTTCTAGTTATGGAAGGAACATAATAACAATTATCTAGTTCTATTACAAGCCCATTGGGCAAAGAAAGATGGTAAACTCCCAAGGCGATAGAAGCAACTCTTGCTCCATTTCCCACGCGCAGGTCCCCCTCCCCATTACTCAACATTCTTCTACTTCTTAGTTCCTGCACATTTATACAAATGTGAGAAACCAAATCCGGTATCCAATACCAAAGATGTAGGAGCAAAAAGGTTTATCTCTGTTACATAAATACCTGAAGAGGAAGTCATACCTCCCTTCATCTTCTACAGACCCTCAATATAAGAAGGACAATTCCTCCTCCAATGACCAGTCTTGCCACAGTGGTGGAATTTCCCTTCCTTTGCTAAGACTTTCTTATTCAGTGTTGAAGACTTGGGCTCAAGAGATCACTTAGGTCCTACCTTCTTCTTCTTGAATCTTTTGGTCTTTCCCTTGTCTTTATGTACCATCAGTATGGGGCTAGAAGGCTTGACCTTCTTCATATTATTTCGGCAGTTCTTAACATGCCTAGAAGCTCATACAGTGTCTTGTCAATCTTATTCATATTGTAATTCAAGACAAACTGCTCATAACTGTTCCACAATGATTGCAAAATCAGGTCTGTAGCCAACTCTTGTCCAAGAGGAAAACCTAATCTTTCAAGGTTCTCTATATACTCAATCATCTTGAGTACGTGAGCCCTTACCAGGACTTGAGCTCCCATCTTATACTGAAATAACACCTTGGTGATGTAAAACCTCTATTTTTGAGCTTGCCCTTGAAACATATTCTTAAGGTTGATATTTTTAACTTCAAGACAACCTAAACACCTAGAGGGGGTGAATAGGTTCTTATTCTTGTTTTAATCTAAGGTAGAATATACCTTCAGTTCTTTAACATAAATCTGAAAACTCTACAGCTAACACAACATATACAATCACAGAATCTATAAAAACACAAATCACAGATTGCACACTGATTTATAGTGGTTTCCCAAGGTCTGGGTACATCCACTTTCCCCCTTTGCCTATCCAGCAATTTGCTAGATTCAGCCTAACTTCTTGCTTTTTCTCAGATCCACAGATCTTACAGCTCAGAATCCTGAAGGATTCCTACAACTCAGAATGTATCCACACTCCTACAGCTCAGGCTAATAAGCCCTACCTCAGCCTTGCCACAAGGCCTACAACTCAGAGAACCAATTCTCCTACACTCAGGCTCAAACAGCCTTACCACTCAGAGATCTAAATCTCCTACACTCAGCCTTTATAACACAGGCTTACAACTCAGATCTTTGAAAAGATCCTATAGAATTTGATAAGTATTTTTGATGGACTCTTACCCTTGTTGAGAGAGAAAGTATAATAGGATTCTTGATCAGCTTCTTGATGAGACTGATGGCTGAAATCAACCTGTTCTTTGCTTTCTTCAAAGCTTCTTGAATCTAAACTTAGTAGGGTTGATCTCCTTTGAAGTTGACTGACTGGCAGCTTCCTTCTGGGATTCCAGAAATAGATCTGGATCTACTTAGTAGATTAGTTCAGGATCTACTTCTTGAGATACTTGTGATTGTCTCCTTCTTGACCTCAAAACAGCTGGAGCTCTCTCTCCCCAAATCTTCTGAAGTTTCTTCTGAATTCTGGATTCAATTCTCCTGAGACAAAATCTGAGTGGATAATCACTTCAGAATGTCTTCTTAGATCTTCTCACGAAGATCTCCTTCTGTGTGACTTGCACTTTCTTGATCAGAGATCAATCTCACAATAGTTGTGTTAGTTGTATGTATATTGTTCATCTCTTTTGAATTGACACAGTCCGTCTATATATAGGATTCACCCATGGTAACCGGCTGATCCGGTTTTTAACGAACTTATGACAAGTCTGACAGCTTCAGTAAACCTATTGTAATTCACAACTATCAAGTCCTCAAACAGTTCTTGAGCCTTTGTCTCTGTCGGCTAAGCGTCGAGACTGACTGTCATTATGTGTCAAGACAAACTGTTAATATGTGTCGACACAAGTGACTTAAGTGTCGACACAGACTTTAGTGGTGTCAACATAGCTGTCTTGATGTCGACACAGCTTCTTGATACTGCATCTTGAGAATTTGTTGACACTGATTATTTGTGTCGACACAATCACTTCTACACTCAACAGTAATCAACTATGTTGAAACTCTGTTGTGTGTCGACACAAGTCCTGTGTGTCGACACAGTTGATGTAGACTAAGAATTCTGTATGTCGACACTGCCTCCAGGTGTCGACACAGTTGATGTCGACTCTGCTTCTGTGTGTCAACACTGCCTCTCTGTGTCGACAAATTTGATGTCGACTAACTATTCTGTGTGTCGACACTGCCTCCCGGTGTCGACACAATTGTTGTCGACTAACTATTATGTGTGTCGACACTGCCTCCCTGTATCGACATAGGTTATGTCGACAAATAAATTCTGTGTGTCGACACAGTTGCTTCAGGTGTCGACACAGCTTTTCCAAGTTTCGACACAGACTTCCTTAAGTGTCGACACATGGACTTAGAAACTTTTTCTGCATTTTTAGCCAATACTTAACCTGCACATATAAACTCAAAATAACATCAAATACACCTTGATATATATCATTGAGCTGAGGGAGGCTTCTCCAAATCAGGTACATATTTTCCAATATACCCAACAATCTCCCCCTATTTGGAGAAGTCATAACCCTTTAGTCAATGATATACACCACTTATAATAAATAAACAAGATGATGTATATAAGCATTATTTAACAGGGTAATTTATAAACAAAACATATATCAAAATCACATCACAGAATAAGGATGCAAACTAAATGAACATGGAACATGGTTTTGTTTATTATATCAAAAAGTTTCTTAACACTGATTACATAGATTTCTTTTAAAAACTAAAAATTACATAGTTCTTGAAAAATCTAGTAAAACTAAACTAAGGCTGGACAGGCTCCTTGATGACTATTCCTTTCCCTGATCTAATCTGAGCCTGCACAGAAGGTTCTGTACCTTCAATGGGCTTCTTTCCTTTCAACTCAGCCTTCTTTTGTGCTTCAGCCTTAATCCTTTGCCTTTCAAAGTAATGAAAAGGCATAGGGAAATACTTGCTAGGCTCCTGAGCATCAGGAGGTAGCTTCTCACTCTTAGCCTTTCTTTTGTATTGAACTATGACTTCCATCCTTGCCTCATACTTCTGCCATTCCTGCTCATTATACCATTTGCCCCTTTCATTAACTTGGTCTTTTACAGCTTTCCAGGCAGTTAATATGATATTTCTAGAAGTGGGGCTCCATGGCTCAAAATCAGGTTTTAACTCTGCCTGCTCTCTGAATCTCTTCTTTGATAATTGAGCATCTTGCTGAGCTTTCAGACAAGCTTCTGGCATATCTACCTTTTCAATAACAACATTAGTAACTTGTTCTGGAGGGCTGTACATAGACTGAACTTGTTGATGTATCATTTCAAAATCTGCAGGGGGTAAATGACTTGGGCAATCTCAGGTTGATCACCTTCAAGTAGAGCTAGTTGCACACCTGACTCAGCCACATTATCATCATCACATAAGGGTGGATATCCCAGAGTAACTCAGATACTGTTGGTTATCCATTTGGCATGATCAGAGCCTGCATATAGTAACACCCTCTCCCCTTTTATGACTTCTATGGACACATGATCTCTTAAATCATCTTTTTGAAATCTTATTTGCCCATCCAGGAAATTGGTACCATCTTTAAAGAATGGCTTTAACTTTTGAAGCTTGTAAGTAATTAACTTCTCAGATGAAGTGATGGCAGTTTTAACTGAATCTAGGGCAGCTTGTAGCTTCTTATCATATTCTTCTATGTCTTTAGCACTTGTGCCAGTCAATCCAGTAATAGTATTTTTTAACTCAGTTAAGATTGCATTATGAGACTCTGTCAGATTCTCATTCATCCTCAGCTAGTTTTCAAGGACATAGCCTTGTTTGATGGCAATATCATCCACTTATTGCTTGATATCTACCTGCTGTTGATCTAGAAATACCACAGCATGGCCCCTCTTGTGGAAGCAATCTGTCATTTCTTTCTTATTCTGATTGACCTCAAATCTGATTGATTTTATATCTTGTGCTAGATTAAATTGGAGGGCCTTATGGCTTTCATCCACATATTTTTCCAAAACCAATCTCTACTCATCCAATTTCACTTGTAAATCTACCAAAAATTTGCTGTAATAAGTCTCAGGAGCAAGTTGTGGAGGAGTAGTTTGTAATGCCCTTTTATAACTTTGGCTCCTTCTCTTAAAGACCAGAAGTTTTCTCTTCTTGGCATTCCTGAGTTCTTCATTCTCTGAAGCAGAAGTACTGGCTATCTCAACCCTTTCTGGTGGAGTAGAGGGTGTGTCTTTTTCAGTGCCAATCTGATCCCCCTCAAGATTAGCCTGCTCCCCCTCAAACCTCTTCTGTTCCTCCTCAACCCTGATATGCTCCTCCTTTTCTGCTGCTCCCTCAATCTCAGGAAACAACTCTTTCATAGTGAATTCCTGTTGAGTGTGAGCAGGTGATAGTTCTTTCTCAACAGCATCAGCAACTCCAGAAGTATCAAGATCAGTTTGTGAATCTATTTCTTCGGAAATGTTGATTCTGTCTTCCTCATGCACCTGTGCTGAATGTGGCTCCCCCTGTAACTGTGCAGTAACTGTCTCCTCATGGACTTGGGCATTTACAGTCAGGTCCTTGACCTGTTCCCTAACTTTATCCCCCTGCACTTGTGCACTTATTGTGTCCTCCTGCACATGGTCATGCTCAGTAATATCATGTACAAGGGATTGTGTTGTAGTCTCCAAATCAGGTATGTCCTTTGAGAGGACCCTATCCCATCTGGATATTATTCTGATGTCCATCCTTCTCATATGATTTATTTTAGATCCTGGAATCTGATGCATTACCTCTGGAATTGCTCCAGCCAGGTATAAACTCATCAATCTAGCCAAATTAGGCTTTTTGATTCCTTCCTTTATTTTTTCAAACAGAACTACAGACCAATCTGTGTTAATCTTATAGATTATCCTTGTCATCAGACTGAACATAAAGGCAGAGAGCCTATCATTTCCTCCTTGTTTACACAAAATCACCTTCCCTACCACTTCAGATAGAAATTTTCCTTGTTTATTCATCCCTTTTTTGTTAATGGCTGCTCAAATATTCATGGTTGGATCTAATCCACACCACTGTAGTGCCTCCCTTGTCTTTGAGGGTGGGACCTCTTCTTCATCCTGAATTCTAGGAAGGTGAAGAATCTTTCTTAAACCTTTCAGAGTAAGTTTGACTCTATTTCCATGAACTGACGATTTAATCTTGAGTCTAGTGGAGTCCACTGTTGCAGCAGCATAGAACTCAAACACTTCCTTCTTCCAGATCTTGGTAGGTTCAGATACAAGAAACTCTAATGCATTATCAGTAACAAGGGTAATGACCCTTTTAATCTCCGTCGGCACATCTTCAAAAGCATTGCGCACCAGCTCGTAGCCTTCGTTAATGTTGCCTGCAACCTTTGGCGTCATTGGAACGATGAGAAAGCTTTAATGGAGAGAAGAGAGTTTGTCGACACAGGGTTTTAGTCTCGAAAACCTGGTGAGCGTGTAGACAGAATTTGATCTAGACATATTTATACCCTTTTAAACAAAGAAGGTCAAAAGGCAAGAAAAAACTGTCTAAATGTGTCGACACAGTTGAAAGGTGTCGACACATACTTCTAATGTCTCGACAACAATGTTGCCCTCTATGTGTCGACACAAATTGATGATGTGTCGATACTTAACTTATGCAGTTATTGAACATAAAGTCTGTGTCGACACTTATTCGAAGTGTCGACATAAATTCTGAATGTGTGGACATCACTCCTCTGGATTTCTCAACACAACTTTCCTGGATGTGTCGACACTTTGTCCCTTAGGTGTCGACACTATGACACTGTGTCGACATAATTTCCCTGAATTGTCGACACAACTCCTCTGCGTCGACACTTTATTACTGAATGTGTCGACACAATTTTACTTAGCCACTTTTGGTAATCTAACATATAGTCAACATTCCTAATTCAATTTTAAGTCTATTGAATTTAGTTTCATCTAAAGCCTTAGTAAATACATCTGCAATTTGAAAATCTGTCTTAACAAATTCTAGTGAGATATCCTCTTTCTCTACATGGTCTCTAAGAAAATGGTAGCTAATTATTTCTATATGCTTAGTCCTACTATGTGAAACAGGATTATTAGCAATAGATATAGCACTTTTAGAATAACAAAACAAGGGTGTTCTACTTACTTGGATACCATAGTCTCTTAGCTGATGCTGAATCCATAACAGCTGTGCACAGCAACATCCTGCTGCCAAATATTCAGACTCAGCTGTGGAAATTGCCACACTAGTCTGCGTCTTACTGCTCCAAGATATCAATCTTCCTCCCAAAAATTGACATGTACCTGTAGTGCTTTTCCTATCTTCTTTACAACCTGCAAAGTCTGCATCTGAATAGCCTGTTAGTAGAAAATCTCCATTCCTAGGGTACCAAAGGCCTAGATTAGGTGTGCCCTTTAGATATCTCAAAATTCTCTTTACTGCAGTGTAATGAGATTCTTTAGGGCATGATTGGTACCTAGCACAGACACATGTTGCATACATAATGTCTGGTCTACTAGTAGTGAGATATAGTAGTGAGCCAATTATTCCTCTATACAAAGACTCATCCACAGGTTTACCTGCATCATCTTTGCATATAGGCATACTTGTTCCCATAGGAGTTCTCCTGGTGGAGGATGATTCCATACCATACTTCTTAATTAACTCCTTGGTGAACTTAGACTGGGATATGGACAAGCCATCATCAGTCTATCTTACTTGGAGTCCCAAGAAGAACTTAAGTTCCCCCATACTGCTCATTTCAAACTTCCCTTGCATAAGTTTAGCAAACTTCTTGCAAAGGTTGTTTTCAGTAGATCCAAAAATTATGTCATCTACATAAATCTGAACTAAGATTATTTTTCCTTTGGACTCCCTTAGGAATAGAGTTTTGACTATTTTCCTTCTTGAGAATTTGCTCTCAATAAGGAAAGTAGACAGAGTTTCATACCAAGCCCTTGGGGCTTGCTTTAACCCATACAAAGCTTTCCTAAGTCTATAAACATAATCAGGGTTGAGAGAATCTACAAAACCTGAAGGCTGCTCTATATAGACTTCTTCTTTTAGATTTCCATTCAGGAATGCTGATTTTAACTCCATTTGGAATACCTTGAATCCTTAATATGTTGCATAGGCAAGGAATATTCTAATGGCTTCCAGTTTTGCTACTAGGGCAAAGGATTGATCAAGGTCTATTCCCTCTTCCTGCCTGTACCCTTTTGCAACAAGTCTTTCTTTATTCTTCACAATAATTCCACTCTCATCCAATTTGTTCCTAAAGATCCACTTTGTTCCAATGATATTGTGGTCTTTTGGTTTAGGAACTAACTCCCAGACCTTGCACCTTCTGAACTGATTTAGCTCCTCTTGCATGGCATTAATCCAATGTGGGTCTAGGATAGCTTCTTCAAATTTCTTTGGTTCTAATTGAGATAGAAAGCTTGAGTACAGGACTGTGTTCAAATTCCTGCTTTTGGTTTGCACTCCTTATCTTGGATCACCAATTATCTGATTTACTGGATGATCTTTTAAGTGTCTAACAGCTTGAGGTAGTCTTTCTTCAGACTGAATACCTCTAGTTTATTCAATGTGTTGCACCTCTTGGTTTTCTTCAGCTTCTAGAGAGTCTTGTACTCCCCCTGGAGAGTAGCCACCATTTTCCATTTCTTGATAAGCAGTTGAATCTTCTGCAATGGAAAGCTTGTACATTCTCTTATTTATACATGTTGGACTGCATGAACTACAAGGTAACTCACTGTTGATCAATCTAGTTTCATCAAATACAACATGTACAGATTCTTCTACAACCTGTGTAATCAAGTTGTAGACCCTATAAGCCTTACTATTGTTGTTGTACCCAACAAATATTCCATCTTGGGATTTGGCAGCAAACTTAGTTAGATAAGACTTGTCATTGTTTAGGATATAGCACTTGCAACCAAAGATCCTAAAATAGGATAGATTTTGTTTCCTACCTTTCATGATCTCATAGGGAGTCTTTTTGTGGAACTTGGTGATAGAAGCCTTGTTGATCACATGACATGCGGTGTTTACTTCCTCAGCCCAGAAATATTCTTGGAGAGAAGTGTCACTCAATAGAGTTCTACCAGCCTCAATCAATGTTCTATTCTTCCTTTCAGCAATACCATTTTGCTGTGGTGTTCTAGGTGAGGAGAATTCTTGAAAAATCCCAAATTCTTCACGCAATCTTGTCATACTTTCAGATTGAAATTCAGTGCCATGGTCACTTCTGATTTTGACCACTGTACTGTCCAGTTCATTCTAAATTTGTCTTACAAAACTATGTAAAACACTTGGGGTTTCTAATTTTTGTCTCAGAAAGAACACCTAGGAATATCTAGAATTGTCATCTACCACCACAAAAGTGTAGACCTTCCTACCTAGACTATGAACTGGAATAGGACCAAAAAGATCCATAAGTAAGAGGTATAAACACCTCACTGAATCCTTGTTTTCAAGGCTATGAAAGGAGGATTTTGTCTGCTTGCCCTTTTGACAAGCTGAACATATCCCTTCCTTTATACACTTAACTTGAGGATCATTCCTCACTAACTCTTTGCTAAAGAGTTGGCCAATTGTTTTGTAGTTAAGATGGGTCAGCCTCTTGTGCCATTTGACACAATGAGAGGCTCTCTCATCAGCTACAAGACAAATAGGAGAACCTTTATTCTCACACTCAAAATTGAGACAGTACACATTCCTCTTTCTATATCCTGTCAAAATGATCTTTTGATAACTTGACCTTTTGATATGACATCCATTCTTAACAAATGAAATGTCATATCCTAAATCACTCAGCTGACTTATGCTTATAAGGTTGTGTTTCAAACCCTTCACATAGGCCACTTGAGTGATAGTAATCTGGTTACTAGAAATGTTACCAAATCCTTTGATGATTCCTTTTTCAGAGCCACCAAAGATTACTTTAGGACCATTTAAGATAGGTAAATACTCCTTCAGCAATTCCTTTGTTCCAGTCACGTTCCTGGAACATCAACTATCCAAGTACCATATAGGGGTATGGTGACTTGGACTTAACTGCAATAAAGAATTACCTCTCCTTAGAACCCAAGTAAGTCTTGGATCCTTGGTTCAGGTTAGCTTCATACTTAACAAATCTACCTGCAGCTCTTCTAATAGGTAGACTGTTGTTCTTCCTGACACTAGTGTTGTGCCAGCAATCTATGGCATAATGACCTGTCTTGCCACAGCACCAGCATTCATACTTGTTGTATCTATTTTTAGATACATTCTTGACAGTCTGGTTGACAGCAAATCTTTTGTATTGTGATGGTACTGCTGCAGCTACACCCACTGGTTTTTCACAAACATGGGGTTTATGAACATGGGTTGCCTTATTGACATAAGCACCCTTGTCATTCAGAACTTCAGTCTTATTATGACCATGAGTATTCTCAAGGTCATACTTGTTAGAAGACACTTGTACCTTTCTAAAAACTACAGGGACTTTAAAATTCAATTGCTGGACTAAGGCTTTGCCCTTTCTCTTGAATTGAACAGCCCTGGTGTTACCTTTAAAGCCTATTCCATCCTTACCCTTTTGAGCAACAAACTCAACTATATTAAGGGTAAAACTGATCTTGGCTTGGAATAACTAGCCACCAAATCTTTCTCCTTTTGAAGTCTGACTTCCAGACTTTTAATTAGATCATTTTTGTATATGATTGTACCTATCTGAATAACAGTTATAGTTTCAGTTTGGCAACCTCATTCATTTTTTGATCCAACTCTTTCTCTAAACCAGATGCAGCCATTTTAAGATCTGCAATTTCCTTAGCCTGAGTTTTGGCTAGGTTCTTGCTTTTCTTTAGTGTCTGCAACAAGTCCCCATATTCATCTATCAGCTGATGAATATCACCTTCAGACTCAGATCCATCCACATCACTTGATGCAGATGTAGTTGACTCTGTGCTAGTACTACAAACTGAATTACTAGACAAACATTGTACCTTGCTAGGACCAGGCTGATCCTGGCACTTGTCTTCTTCTGATACAGCCATCAGTCACAAGCACTGATGGTCTTCTTGTGCATAGATAGAGTTTAGCAATTACATAAACTCATCTTCTTCATCTGCTCCATATAGGCTAATGTATGCCTCAGCTTCAGATTCAGGCTCTGAAGATGATTGGTCTGTCAAGCTCCTCTCCTTCTTAGCAACAAAGGATTTCTCCTTCTTGCTCATTTGTTGAGTCTTCTTTTTATCAGCAGACTCCTTTTTTTTGTATGGACACTCAGCCACAACATGTCAAGGCCTATTACAGCAATAGCAAACTATCTTTGATGTTGTAGATTTGCTAGGCTTAGACCTGCTCCTGTCCTTCCTAGATGACTTTCTCTTTTGATAATAGTCATAAACTGGTTGTGATGTGGAGGGCCTTGACTTCCACTGCTTCTTCTTCAGGAATCTCTGAAACTGCCTTGTGAAGGCAGCAAAGTCTTTATCTGAATCACTGCTGTCTGAACTTTGGTTGTCTGAATTATCTGAAGCAATTTCAGCAACTTCCCTAGGAGGTGATGGAGACATCCTCCTGTTCTTTCTAGTGGCTTCAACCTTGAAGGCCACAGACTTTTCTTTATGCTCCCCTTTTGCATTTCTTTCTTCCTCTTTTCTAGTCATTAGTTGCATTTCATAAGACAGCAACTTTCCAAATAAAGTTGGAGGAGAAATATCTACAAGTTTGGCCACTTCCCTAATAGCACAAATCTTGGTGTCCCAATCCTTTATCAAGGATCTTAGGAATTTATCATTTAGTTCATATGTACTGAAGACCCTTCCATAAGACATCAGCTCATTTACTATTCTATAGAACTTCTTATAGCACTCAGATATGCTATTTGACTTCCCTTGTCTGAAACTTTCATATTCCTGATTTAGCATAGACTTTCTATCTTGTCTAACTTCTTCAGAACCCTTCTTGTAGACTATCAAAGTGTCCCATATTTCCTTGGAGGTCTTGCAGTGAATCAAATTCTGAAAGGTTGAATCATCTATGGCACTTACTATAATATTCTGGGCTTTTTTATCCATAGTTTCCAGGATGATCTCATCTTTAGTCATCTCAAAAAAATCTTTGGGAGTTCTTTAATTTGCATCTAGAACAGACAAATTCATTGGAATATAAGGACCTTCTTTTACTGTAATATAGATCCTTGGGTCAGAAGCCTCCATAAACAACCTGACCCTTTCTTTCCATATTCCAAATATCTCCTTCCTGCAGATGGGTAATTTCATAGAACCTAGTTCCTTGTGATTTTCTCCAGAACCCATTTTCTTGATTCTTGATTCTGCCTTATGGATCTAACTCAGACTGTTAAGTCCTTCTTTGAGTAACCTCCCTCTGATACCACTTGATAGTTTTAACTTCAAGACAACCTAAACACCTAGAGGGGGGTGAATAGGTTCTTATCCTTGTTTTAATCTAAGGCAGAATATATCTTCAGTTCTTTAATATAAATCTGAAAACTCTACAGCTAACACAGCATATACAATCACAGAATCTATAATAACACAAATCACAGATTGCATGCTGATTTATAGTGGTTCCCCAAGGTCTGGGTACATCCACTTTCCCCCTTCGCCTATCCAACAATATGCTAGATTAAGCCTAACTTCTTCCTTTTTCTCAGATCCACAGATCTTACAGCTCAGAATCCTGAAGGATTCCTATAACTCAGAATGTATCCACACTCCTACAGTTCAGGCTAATAAGCCCTACCTCAGCCTTTCCACAAGACCTACAACTCAGAGAACCAATTCTCCTACACTCAGGCTCAAACAGCCTTACCACTCAGAGATCTAAATCTCCTACACTCAGCCTTTATAACACAGGCTTACAACTCAGATCTTTGAAAAGATCCTACAGAATTTGATAAGTATTTTTGATGGACTCTTACCCTTGTTGAGAGAGAAAGGATAAGAGGATTCTTGATCAGCTTCTTGATGAGACTGATGGATGAAATCAACCTGTTCTTAGCTTTCTTCAAAGATTCTTGAATCTGAACTTAGTTGGGTTGATCTCCTTTGAAGTTGACTAGCTGGAAGCTTCCTTATTGGATTCCAGAAATAGATCTGGATATACTTAGTAGATTAGTTAAGGATCTACTTCTTGAGAGACTTGTGATTGTCTCCTTCTTGACCTCAAAACAGCTGGAGCTCTCTCTCACCAAATCTTCTGAAGTTTCTTCTGAATTCTGGATTGAATTCTCCTTAGACAAAATCTGAGTGGATAATCACTTCAGAATGTCTTCTTAGATCTTATCACGAAGATCTCCTTCTGTGTGACTTGCACTTTCTTGATCAGATATCAATCTCACAATAGTTGTGTTAGTTATATGTATATTGTTCATCTCTTTTGAATTGACACAGTCCGTCTATATATAGGCTTCACCCATGGTAACCGGCTGATCCGGTTTCTAACGAACTTCTGACAAGTCTGACAGCTTTAGTAAACCTGTCAAGTCCTCAAATAGTTCTTGAGCCTTTGTCTCTATCGGCTAAGCGTCGATACTGACTGTCATTATATTTCGAGATAAACTGTCAATATGTGTCGACACAAGTAACTTAAGTGTCGACACAGACTTTAGTGGTGTCGACATAGCTGCTTTGATGTCGACACAGCTTCTTGATACTGCATCTTGAGAATGTGTCGACACTGATTATTTGTGTCGACACAATCACTTCTACACTCCACAGTAATCAACTATATTGAAACTCTGCTGTGTGTCGACACAAGTCCTGTGTGTCGAAACAGTTGATGTAAACTAAGAATTCTGTGTGTCGACACTGCCTCCAGGTGTCAATACAGTTGATGTCGACTCTGCTTCTGTGTGTCGACACTGCCTCCCGGTGTCGACAAAGTTGATGTCGACAAACTATTCTGTGTGTCGACACTGCCTCCCGGTGTCGACACAGTTGATGTCGACTAACTATTCTGTGTGTAGACACTGCCTCCCGGTGTCGACATAATTGATGTCGACAAATAAATTCTGTCTGTCGACACAGTTGCTTCAGGTGTCGACAAAGCTTTTCCAAGTGTCGACACAGACTTCCTTAAGTGTCGACACATGGACTTAGAAACTTTTTCTGTATTTTTAGCCAATACTTAACCTTCACATATAAACTCAAAATAACATCAAATACACCTTGATGTATATCATTGAGCTGAGTGAGGCTTCTCCAAATTAGGTACACAGTTTCCAATGTAGCCAACAAAGGTGCTCGTCAATCTCCTTATAACCCATGTTCTCATGTTACTTCTGAAGCTCAGAGTTCATGGTTGTCAGCATGAGGCATTCGACATCCAAGTAGTCGTCTTGATAATTCTTGTAAGCATATTTATCAGCCCGGGACTTATTCCTGATTGGCTCTTCAAGGGAATCCTCTTCCAAGACATTGAGCTTACGCTCTTGCCTGAGACCAATTCTCAGGTTCTTGTACCAGTCCAAATAATTTGTCCCGCTTAGTTTATCCTTCTCAAGGATAGATTTAAGGAATAGTGTGGAGTGAGATCCACTTGTCATGGAAATTCTATAAAGATTAATGCAAAGAAAAACTTAGTACTACATTTCAAAATACATTTTTATCTATTTCAATTAGGACTTTAATTAAAATTACTCCCACTATTTTAATCAAACTAATAACCCTCAATATCAATTCGGAGAGTTTAAGTGAGCTACTCTCTTAGTAGACAAGATCTGTATTTCACCAACACCATGAGTCGGCTTTGGCTTTTCTCTCACAATGTTGCTATTTAGGTAGGCTGTTGGGTCCAGCGTTCCTTCACTTGACCCGTGGCACTCTGCTACTTATTTAAGAATTTAAGTAGCACACTTTCCAATAGTCCGAGCTTTTGGAATAGTTGGGTATGCGCTTGATCCTACATTTAGTATCAGAGGGGGTCATGGGTTCAAGATCGGGGGGCCTCTATTAAATCCCGATTTTTCCCTTCTACCTGTGTGGGTCCGGCAAGTCAGACAACTGTGTACATATGGTAACCCCCCTCTCAGCCGTGTGGGCCATGTGGTAACCCCACCTCTGAGTTGACGGGTTGTGCTATACGCCATGGGGGATTGTTGGGTCCGACATTCCATCACTTGACCCGTTGCAATCTGCTACTTATTTAATAAATTAAGTAGCGCCCTTTCCAACTGTCCGGGCTTTTGGAACAAGTTGGTATACGCTTGATCCTACATAGGAAACACTTGTCGATTGCATCATTACGCAACTCTTGTATGGCTGGTGAATAACTATTTATTAACATCCATCATATGGTGCATGCCAACCCTATGCCTCTGGGCACTCAAGCATTGAGGTCACCTAGTTAAGTTTGACTCGATGTCGATAGTGGGATATCATAATTATCCGCTCGCACCCTGCCAAGATAGATCAACGCACTTTGCATTAGCAAGCTCACAAATCATCGATCGAGGTTGGAAGAGTGTCATCCATCGGAAGGCATCTAAATACTTAATATTACATAAGGGGCTTTTAAGATAATTGATTAACACTTAATCATGGTTAATAATTAAAAAATGTTCATATCCATAAAATAAAACTTGCAACATTCACAATCCAAATACATCCCTGATGCGCACAAGAAAAACCATCAACACTTGATGAACTGGGCTAAATCTGAACATCTAGAACCCTTCTAAATCTTCAGATTTACAGGCATTGGACATGACCAACACAAACTCCACTTGTATAGTATACAAGCTCGTCTCACTATATGAGATTTAAAATCTAACACACTTGGTTTCACAAACCAACAAGAGGGGCGGTTATTATTAAAGAGAAACATGAATATCATAACAAAATCACATGCATTCTTGGCAGGATTCCAAGAATAGATTTGGGCATTTAAAACACTTCTAAATTTCCAAATCTACACGCATTAGATTTAGAAACTTTTGAAATAATGATCATCGCTAAACCTCCCTCTGATATAACTATTTGGTTATTCTATATGTCACAACACTTATGCGCAATGGAATAGGGAAACAAGAAAACCCCAAAAGAAATAGATCTTACAATGAACATTGATCAAGAAGTAAAGTGCTGTAAATAAAATTTACCTTTGCGGGATTGAGTCACAACTCAACCGAGATGCTCCAAGAAATCCGGCGGGCACTAACGGCTAGAGTTCCGAGCGCAGAATAATATCCACGCCTCTATATGTGATCCAAACAAACGGGAGAACCCTTAGACTCTTATAACACAAGATATAGGTTAGAGGAAAGCACTCTGCGTCTTCATAGACTGCTAAAACTGCTCTAGAAGAGGCAACGGCGACGGGCGCCGAAAACGGGCTGAGTGACGGTGACGAGATCGGGACTATCCGAAATAATTTCCATCGGCCTTTTCCTCTCGGGTTATGCGCTTTTGCTTTTC
The DNA here is from genome assembly GCA_039513925.1 of Platanthera zijinensis. Taxonomy (NCBI): domain Eukaryota; kingdom Viridiplantae; phylum Streptophyta; class Magnoliopsida; order Asparagales; family Orchidaceae; genus Platanthera; species Platanthera zijinensis. The sequence continues at coordinate 83,915,109 of CM077093.1, read as the reverse complement.
GGCTCAGCGGCTTGCACTTGCACGCGTATAGTTAAACCCTAAGAAATCTTCTTTTTATACCCAAAGGAGTAAATAACAAAAAATCATCGTTATCAGCAGACTCGTAACATATGTCATGTCGATTCGACGAATCAACACTTGACTCGACGAATCGTTGAGTGGTCACAATGCACTCAACAACTGGAAGTGGCCTCAGCACTTGACTCGACGAATCAACATTTGACTCGATGAGTCATCGAGTGGACTCAATGCCCTCAACGCCTTGACGAATCAACAGTTGACTCAATGAAGCATTGAGTGTTCATGACGCTCTCAATGCCTCGATGAATCAACACTTGATTCGACGAAGCGTCGAGTTGACTCAATGCAATCAACGCCTGACTCGACGAAGCGTCGTGTGGACTCAACTCCTGACTTGACGAATCAACATTTGACTCGATGAATCGTTGAGAGGTCTTGACGCACTCAATGCCTAACTCGACGAATCAACATTTGACTCGACGAATTGTCGAGTGATCTTGACGCACTCAATGCATGGATGTGCTAGGTCTCAAAACACTAAACGCCTTCCAGTGCTTGGTCCTTCACTCATCAAATGAGTAAGACCAACATAATCCAATCTTCCAACATCTCCAAACGCTCTTATGTGGGACTCTGTAAACTCATATTGCGTTGGCAGTGAGACTACATGCTTGATCACTTCCATATCACAATGGTAATACCAACAATTGGTACTCGCCAAAGGGGATGGTAATTTTTTGCTTTTTAGTTATGCATTTTGATACATTTTATATTTTAACATGTCAAGTTTTGGTGAAACAATTTACTATATTTCTATATTGTTTTCATATTATTAATTTTTTTATGTCGTATATCATTAGTGAAAAAAATAAAGCATGTCGAAGTAATCAAATTGGCGCACATGCTCTAGGAAGGACAAGTTTCGCTAATCAGAGGAAATAATTGGTAAGTCAAATAGTGTGGTATGTACTATTTATTGTTCTTATTCTTTATAGTAAAATGTTGAAATATTTTTTGTTAAGGCTTTTGAATTGAGAAAGGAGCCAACACGTCTTAAATTATACATAAATAGTCATACACTCAAAGCGAAAGAAAATTGTTCGGTGGATGATTATGCTATATAAAAAAGGCATGATTGTTTTATTCTTGGAAGTATTTTTTTGAAATGCAAATATTATCTAAATTATCTTTATGTGACTGAAATTTTTATATTTAGGTTGCTTTAGAAAAATCGATAGCTGAGCAGATGTCACAATGTCCTCTTGATACACCGATTGGTGAAATCCATGAGCCTTCTTTTCAGTCTACATTTGGACCAGAGAGTTATGGTTGCTGTTGGATCATGGGATCTGGTGTCACGGCAATACAAGTGTATCTTGATCTATCACGTTGTTCAAAAATTTTTGGCACTACAAATTCAAGGGAGATGCGTGAGATTGATCAATTGATACTTCAAGTGACGAATATCGAAAAAATTATAGATTGCCAAGTGAATGTCATGTCACACCATGGTTCTAGAGAAGATTGTTCTGGAACATCAGCGAAGCCTGGGGTTTATCTATCTATGGATTAGGTGATGTAGGCCACGGATTTCGACACCGTAACGGCTAAGGGATTCGCACGCTCGCTTAATTATAATTACTATTACGCTCACACGAAGAATAAACGCAGCCACTACGCAAGTTGCAACAATTAATTTAATAGGATTCGGGGGGGTTCGCTAGGCCCCTTAAGATAATATCAAGGCTATAGGCCAAGATCCTCTCAAGTGAAATGAACCCACACGGTTCGATCGAGCGTACGTTGTACCAAAAGAGACACCACTGAAAAAAATGATTCGGATAACGGGTGGTTCTCTCCCAACGAAATAAAATGAGGGCCGCCACGCCTCACGAATTCAAATGGGAATCAAATATCAATAACAATAATTTAATAGATATTATCCACGAAAATTCTACCCATCACAAATCACACGATATGCTAAATGCCCAAAGAAAAGATCTAAGAGAGAAACACACAAGAGTGGAGACATTCGTTACCCAACTGGAATGGATGATTCCGATTTAACTCTCTTTGGATCGCTCCGTTCCGGATCCACCGAAAGCGTGCCGGTTGGAGAGAAACTCCAAGTTCTTCGTTGACTTCCGACGTCGTTGAAGTTTCACAAGATTCACCACAAGCTTGGGCCGATTCTTCTCTTGGATTAGAAGATGGGGGAGGAGGGAAGGAAAGGGGGGAGGCCGAAATTTTGGAGAGGAGGAGAGGAGAGGAGGAGGAGGAAATGAATTTTCCAAGAGGGGAAGAGAGAGGAGGGGGAAATTCAAAATTTGAATTTTGGTTTTCAATTTTTCATTCTCTAATCCATCATGAAAACAACTTGCCTATATATAGGCTACATCATTAGTTTGGCTATTAGCAGCCCATAATAACTAAATAAAAGCAACACTCATTAATAAAAAAACACAACATGGCATAAACATTGCCAAATAAAAACATAATTAAAATCTGAAATAATATTTAAAATGACGCGGCGATGGCGGTGGATGTCGCGGCAAAGTTCCAACATTAAAATGACGCGGCGATGGAGGTGGATGTCATGACGCGGCGATGGCGGTGGATGTCGCGGCAAAGTTCAACCTTTAAAATGACGCGGCGATGGCGGTGGATGTCGCGACAAAGTTTCAACATTTCGACTTGCGGCACGGTCATAAAGATCTTCAAGCTCTATATGGCGACGAGCAACGACACCAACAAGTAAACCATCATCTCAAGGCGGCGAGGGAACATCAAGTGTGAGCCGGCACCAACATCAACCGGGTCACCATAGTCATCCGGAAGGGGATCTTCTGCAGCAACATGACGCAGATCTATGACATGTACCGGGTCACCATCATCGTCCAGAGGATGACGCTCCAAATCAACAAGCCGGGGGATGACGGCGCCATCAATCCTCCCGCTCTCAAAAATACTCATCACTGATGAGTAGTACTGTGTATGATCGTCGAGGAAGATGAACCTGCAAGGCAAAAAGTGGTCTTGGGGGACCTCAAAGACGCATTAGTCAAATAAGAACAAGGAATTTCCACAACATCAATCAACATACCTCCGATGGAGACCGGAGAAGAGAACGATCCAAACAAACTATCACCACCCAACCCAATAGAAAGCATAGTAGAATATATAAACGGAGAGATAGACTTTTCAAGGGGCATAGAAGCATGACGCGTAAAGTATGAAAAGTAGAAAATAGGAGCGATGCCCCAATCAATGGAAAATTCTACAAGAAATGTCATGCTACTAAATTTCCATAAGATTCGCAAATAATGGACTGGCCGATTCATAAATATTTCTGAGATGCCCGGAGGCATCCGTCCAGGGACGAGACAAACCAAAACCAAATCACTTATATAACGGTAGGATACGCTCCGATTCCAACTAACAATCTTAGAACTGTGTTGGGAGAACCCATGTGCAACGTGACTTGCCTTAACAGTGGGCAGTAACGGGACCAAGTCAGGTGGCATGAGTGCTATAAAAGCAGTGGCGAAATCAACGCCATACAACGTCGTAGTTTTAGATTTAAACTTAAATTTAAATTTTAAAACGTCATGAATAAAAGCTAACAGAAAGCACTCATCACTATATATAGAACGGGGCGCTCCCGGATTTGACATGACGTGCGGGCAACACAACTTAACATTCGTAACTACGTTCACTAGCGTGTGCGTGCACGGGTCATCAAAAGGCGGGGGATAAATGCGTGCGACCGGGCTTGGCAAATAAGTTTGTCGAGGGGACATCACGTCATACGGCACCATCGCCAAGGTACCACTAGTATTCCAATTCGAAACCTCAAAACACGAATTTGACTTCCAATAAAGATCATCCGGTCGCAACCCAATAAAGTCGTAAGAAAATTCAAACAGTGGATTCGCTCTTACGGAAAAATCATCCGACATGTCTTCTAAATCATGTGGTAATTCATGTATTTCAGATTCAGTGATCGGATCATAGATCGGCAACACTACAATGAGATCAGGCGTTATAAACGGTAGAGAGTTAAAATCACATTCAAGTTTAGGTAAAGGAGTTAGCATTAGGGGATGCTCATTCGGTTCCACTTCATTATCATATTCCAAAAGTTTAACTCCTTTACTAGAACAATCTTCCAACACATTAGTCCTGACATCAGTTACAGTGAAAATCTCAGAAACGGACACTTCGATACGTCTCGGACTAGAAATAGCAAGCTCATGTCCTAACAGATCGTCAAATGAATCACGACTGAGTAAGCTCTCAGCAGACTGTAACTCTTCTGACTCAGCTAGAATATCAATCGACTTAGGATCATCAAAAGGCTCCACAACAGTCAAAGGGGATGGCTCCAAAATGTCATCGAAAGGGAGTGGAGAGGGTTCCTCAAATGAGAAATCCTCATCCATGTCACTCGGGTAAACAATCTCCTCATAGTCACTCATGTTGTCAACATTAACAGCATCGTCCTCAGTGACGGGCGTACTCGTAATCGCAAGCTCAGATTCAATCACGCTGATAGGAACACTCTCGTAAACAGGAAAGGGTCTAGTGCCCAGGCGGGGAGAACTAAAATCATGAGACGTCCTCATACGGGAGTACGAGGGAACATGCTGGTTCGATGTAGGCAAAATCTTAGGCGGCGACTCACTCAAATAATCAGACGACGGAGAGCGGCAGTATGGAGGATAATACTCATCCGTTAATAAATTCTTCATAATCTGCCAACCTATACGTGGGTCGACGGAGGGCATTCCTAAACGTCTTTCCTCATTGAGCCAGAAAGTTTGGGCTCGACCAAATAATTGCTGTCTCGCAACGGGAATCCTGTGGGGATCCACAATACGATATTGCTCAAAATAATGCTCCATGTCGTTCACCCAACATAGAAACACTCGCGGTCCACCTAGCCCATCATATGTCGGAGCAGGAATCCTAACACGCCTAGAGGTGCGCGGAACAACTTGATTAGCCTTTAGATGGCCAATCAACCCCTTAATCTCTTCCACTACCGGGCAATGGACTGGCTTTCTAACTTTCATGACGGAACCTAAAGATTTCATTCGGGAAACGTGAACATCGTACGCCATTTTTTTGTTTTAATTTTCAGCGGGAAAATTGGGATAGACTACTCGGATTAAGTGCACAAATACAAAGAAAAATAGTTTGGTTCTATTTAATTTTCAAAGATTGATTTGTTCCCGCTAATATTTCAAAATACTATATATATATTTTTTGATAGTCTTGTTGGCAAAAATATGGAGATTATTAATAAATTTTTTATTTTTGAATTTTGCTGAAAAAATAAAAATATAGGCCGCTATTGGCAGACCAACTATTAAATTTTAAAATAACTTAATAAAAATAATGACTTATTGAAAAATAATTTTTTTTGGATTTCTTATTAAAAATAAGATAGAGAATTTCCAGAATTTTATTTTTTTAGATTTTGAGAAAAATTTGAAATTTAGAATTTGAAATTGGAAATTTGAAATTTTGAATTTTTAAATTTTAAATTTTGAAATTTGAAATTTGAAATTTGAAATCTTGAAATTTGAAATTTGAAATTTGAAATTTTAAATTTGAAATTTCGAAATTTGAAATTTTTAAATTTGAAATTCAAAATTTGAAATTTGAAATTTGAAATTCGATTTTTGAATTTTAAATTTTGAAATTTGAAATTTGAAATTTTGAAATTTGAATTTTGAATTTTGAATTTTGAATTTTGAATTTTGAATTTTGAATTTTGAATTTTGAATTTTGAATTTTGAAATTTGAAATTTGAAATTCGAAATTCGAAATTTGAATTTTAAATTTTGAAATTTGAAATTTGAAATTTTGAAATTTGAAATTTATATTTTATTTAGCATACCTAAAAATATAAGGATGGTGCCGATTAGGAAATCAACAACAACCTCCCTCTGATACCAAATTGATGTAGGCCACGGATTTCGACACCGTAACGGCTAAGGGATTCACAAGCTCGCTTAATTATAATTACTATTACGCTCACACGAAAAATAAACACAGCCACTACGCAAGTTGCAACAATTAATTTAATAGGATTCGGGGGGGTTCGCTAGGCCCCTTAAGATAATATCAAGGCTATAAGACAAGATCCTCTCAAGCGAAATGAACCCACACGGTTCGATCGAGCGTACGTTGTACCAAAAGAGACACCACCGAAAAGAATGATTCGGATAACGGGTGGTTCTCTCCCAACGAAATAAAATGAGGGTCGCCACGCCTCACGAATTCAAATGGGAATCAAATATCAATAACAATAATTTAATAGATATTATCCACGAAAATTCTACCCATCACAAATCACACGATATGCTAAATGCCCAAAGAAAAGATCTAAGAGAGAAACACACAAGAGTGGAGACGTTCGTTACCCAACCGGAATGGATGATTCCGATTCAACTCTCTTTGGATCGCTCCGTTCCGGATCCACCGAAAGCGTGCCGGTTGGAGAGAAACTCCAAGTTCTTCGTTGACTTCCGACGTCGTTGAAGTTTCACAAGATTCACCACAAGCTTGGACCGATTCTTCTCTTGGATTAGAAGATGGGGGAGGAGGGAAGGAAAGGGGGGAGGCCGAAATTTTTGAGAGGAGGAGAGGAGAGGAGGAGGAGGAAATGAATTTTCCAAGAGGGGAAGAGAGAGGAGGGGGAAATTCAAAATTTGAATTTTGGTTTTCAATTTTTCATTCTCTAATCCATCATGAAAACAACTTGCCTATATATAGGCTACATCATTAGTTTGGCTATTAGCAGCCCATAATAACTAAATAAAAGCAACACTCATTAATAAAAAAACACAACATGGCATAAACATTGCCAAATAAAAACATAATTAAAATCTGAAATAATATTTAAAATGACGCGGCGATGGCGGTGGATGTCGCGGCAAAGTTCCAACATTAAAATGACGCGGCGATGGAGGTGGATGTCATGACGCGGCGATGGCGGTGGATGTCGCGGCAAAGTTCAACCTTTAAAATGACGCGGCGATGGCGGTGGATGTCGCGACAAAGTTTCAACATTCCGACTTGCGGCACGGTCATAAAGATCTTCAAGCTCTATATGGCGACGAGCAATGACACCAACAAGTAAACCATCATCTCAAGGCGGCGAGGGAACATCAAGTGTGAGCCGGCACCAACATCAACCGGGTCACCATAGTCATCCGGAAGGGGATCTTCTGCAGCAACATGACGCGGATCTATGACATGTACCGGGTCACCATCATCGTCCAGAGGATGACGCTCCAAATCAACAAGCCGGGGGATGACGGCGCCATCATTAGGTATAATTGATATTCGATCAGTCCGCCTATAATACTTTTTTCTTAAATTTTAGTTATATTTTAGCATATTCTAATACCTTTTATTTAATATTTTTGTAGCTTGCAAGAATGATGAATACTATTTCTAGACGAAACCAAAATACTGGGTCTAATCCTAAGGATACGTTTTATATGGAACAAAACACGAGAGTCCACCCTGAACATGATAATGTAAAATTGAGCATATGTTTTTCAATTAGTAAATCATCTGTTTGTATAAATGTGCTAACATAATGATCAAATTATCTCTGTGCATATGATTAAATTATCAAAAATTGGATCGTTAGTTGTGTTAAGGTTATTAGGAACCGTCTGATACTTCAGTAATCTATCTATATTGAATACGGCCAACATTGAACTCTCCCAAGTCCCACCATCTCCCTCCTGACATCTTCAGTAGTCTATCTAATTGATATTCGATCATGTTACTCTTTCTTGAAGAGAATGTATCTTCTGGCAAAACTACTTACATTCACTGTAAAGAGGGTCGTGGTCGCAGCACAACTATTATTCTATGCTACCTAGTATATTATAGAAGAACTTCTTAAACTAAAGGTATGGATTTTTAGTTGGGTTCTTAGTTAATACATCTTATCATTTATGTCAAACATAGATAGATGACACCAAGTACATCATACGAGTATGTCAGACCGACTAGACCAAGAGTTCTCTCAGTTTTTTTCGTATGAAGCTTCTAATTTCAGCTTCATTCGGTTTGGTTGTTGATTACGGTTTTAATTCAGAATTTAAATTTTATTTTTTGATTTCATCCTCTAATTTTAGTTTTTATTCCTTTTTTTATTTCCTGTTGTATAGGATTATGTTTTTTCAGCTTACATTTCAGTCCTACTTTAAGTTAATCTCAGTTTTAATTTATCTCCGTCGCCAAATGCCCCAGTTAATTTCAATTTAGATTTTAGTTTTATTTTCAGTTAATTCCATTTTGAATCCCAGTTGTTGCGGTCTAACTCGACGTCCCGGTGGGACCGAAATAACCTGGGCCACCTTAGCTGTCGGAACGGTCAAGTGCGCACACAGTCAATGAAGTAGATCGATCGTACACTCGAGGTTTTAATGTGGAAAACTCCTCAACCCGGTAAAAAACCACGTGACAGGATCTGTATTGGTCAAAGTCCACTATTTCCTGGCTGTTACAGCTTGTATGAGAAATTGAGGGTGACAGGCCACCTCTCATTACATTTTTGAAGTGAGAGAACTCTTGGCATACGGTGGATGACAGACCGTCGCGCCGGGTGTTTGTTACAAATTGAACTTTGCAACGGAGGGCTTCTCTGGGCGTTCTGCTGGCACGGAATGTGGGAGCAGAGAACTTGAACTTGCGGTTGTGGAGGCCACGTTGAAATTGAGAGATTGGGCTTCGTTGGGTGGCTTCAACTTGGCTCGAACGTGGCCCGGATGGGCTCGGTTGCGGCTTCGGTGCGGCTCAGGTGCTGCTCATAGGGGGAATTCGACAAAGCTTCGACCTGAGGAAGAAGAATACTCAGAGGAAAAGGTCCAAAATTAGGAGGCTTGGGGCTCCTTTTATAGGATCCAGGGTCTGGTCACGATGATAATGCGGCTATCCGCGCACCATAACCACCCAAAATTAATATTTTACCATAGTCTAAGGGTGCTCATTTGTGATAATTAATACTGTTGTTTGCACCCCTAAATAAATAATTAAATTACTAATTAAATCTCCATACTAACCCGGTGGTCAGTGAGTGGTTACACGTAAATCCGATGGCCGGGAACGTCCTCAACTGATCAGATGACGGGGGTGGAACTCCACGGGTGGTCGGAAAACTCGCTGCTAAGTTCTCAAGCGAGGGGAGGATCACCGACAGCGGCCGGGGAGGAGAGGCCGATGCGGCCGCCTCCTTTGGTCACTTGCTGGCGGTCGAGGAAGGGGCGGCAACTCCCTTGGCCGCTACCTCGGTCGCAGCCGGCAGCCGATGATGGGAGTGGCTCGGTCAGCCGATCCGTGAGCCGCGGTTGGCAACTAAGAGAGGGAGCGGCTCGGGCGGCCGCTCCCTCGGCCGTAGCCGGCAGCCAAGGGAGGGAGCGGCCTTTATGGCGGCTCTCTCGGCCGCGGACGGCGGCCGGAGTGAAGCGACCCTTGCGGCCCCTGAAAGTATCTAGAGTCTACCTAAATCACCTAGAGGGGGGTGAATAGGTGATGTCTATGTCTATTCGCGGAATAAAAATACATTAAAAAAATTGAGAGCACACAGAACACAAAGATTTATTGTGGTTCCCCGTATTGGGTACATCCACTATCCCGCCTCACCTATCTACCACGAAGGGCTAGATTCGGATATTTCACCTTTCTCAGATTTCAACAAATCTTACACCTCGAAGCCTCAACTCCTATAACTCAGAGACAATGCTCCTAACAATCGGTGAACAACCTCTCCTACAACTCGATCCAAAACTGGATCTATAACTCTATCCACAAACGGATCTACTACTTGATCCACAAATGGATCTATAACTCGGAGAGAAATCTCCTACAAATGTAAAAGAAAATTACACAAAATCTTTACAAATAATCTTGACAAGATCTGAAGTCTTCTGTCTGTCTTTCTTCGTTTAGGTTGAACTTGAAAAACTTGGAGAACACGGTAGAATCTGAAAGCTTTGAATACTTGGATCTTGAAACTCGAATTGACTAGATCAGAAAGAATAAAGATCTTCAAAATGCAAAGATCCAGTCGAATCGCACTGCTTGCAACGGCGGAATGAAGTTCGCGAATCAAATAGGAGCCGACGGCTTCGTTTTTGGAATCTTTTTTGATTTTGAATTTTGGACAATTAGCATGATTAGGGCTTATGAAAAATCCACCCTAAGTATTTATAGAGACCCTAAATAACAACGGCTATAAAATAAATTCCAAAACAGGCTTGCAAAATTATTGTGCATGGCCATCGTCCAACCCGAGCCGAAATTTGAAAAACAGACTGAAAAATAAACCAAGTCCTTTTCGTCGAGTATCGTCAAGTATAGCTGAGTATACTCGCCAAACCAATAGTGATATTCGACGAAATTTACTTAGAGAAATTCATCTCAAACCTGCTAGCCACTGAACTCCATGCATAAGTCATACTAGACAAATTCGACGAGTATCGGCTAGTATACTCGACGAATTTGATGAGTATCGGCTGGCTGACGCGACACACTCAACGCTATCGATGCACTTGACGCCATTGACACAGTCGACGCACTCGAATCACTCAACACCATCAACGCACTTGACGCCATGATAGTCGACGATAATGCCTTGGAAAAACCAGAGAAGTAGCGTCGAGATTATTCGACGAATTCGACGTACATCGATATGTATATTCGACGAATTCGGTGAGTATTGTTAGATACATTCGACGAGTATACTTGATGATACCCGACAAATTTTACTTGACTATTTTTCCACTCTCAGATATTCTACCACAAGTACATATGATGAATTCGACTGGTGTTAGTAAGTATATCAGACAAATTTGACAAGTATCAACGAGTATACTCGACGAATTCGACGAGTATCCCTTACAATACTCGACGAATTTTACTTGGGTAAAATTTTTGTTCTTCTGAATCTAATTCCTTCTCTTTCCTTGATCCTCCTCATGCACTTGGTGTTGGGAATTGTGCCCTACAATGTTCCTTAGGATTTGAAGAGACATCACCAATCATGCTAAGGGGCATAATATATTTGATGTGTGCTTGAGTTCATGCATGCAGGTGGTCCTTGATTGGATAGGTAAACAGGAAAACGAAGCTGGAAGTCAAAAAATTTGACAAAGGCATAACCGCTGAGACAGCTGAAACAGCTAAGAAGAATATCTTCGTAGAACCGCTGAAACAGCTGAGACAGCTAAGATAGCTGAGAAGAATGTCTCAGCATAACCGTTGAGACAGCTGAGAAGCTCAGCACAAAACTTTGAGAGAAGTTTTGGTCTCAGCTAAATCGCTGAGACAGAAGACAGTCTCAACTATGAAGAATAAACCGCTGAGACAACTGAGAAGGAATTGCTGAAATAGAAGAGTCTCAGCTGTGAAGAATAAACCGCTGAGACAGCTGAGAAGGAACCGCTGAAAAAAGCCATCATAAATTTTCTAAGTCCAGAAAGTGGAGTTCATCAAACTGAGTTCAGAGTTCATCGAGCTCAGATCACAAATCGTCAAGCTCAGCTCACCACTCCTTGAGCGGTTTACTCAAAAGCTTGAGGTTTAGATTTCGTTGAGCTCAAGTTAAAGGTTGAAGAATCAGAGCTCATAGACCTGAGCTCGCCTTTCGTCGAGCTCAAGTTAAAGGTTGAAGATTCAGAGTTCATCGAGTTCAGCTCAAAAATCGTCGAGCTAAAGTTAAAGGTTGAAGATTCAGAGTTCGTTGAGCAGAGCTCACATTTCATTGAGCTAAAGTTAAAGTTTGAAGATTCAAAGTTCGTCGAGCTGAGCCCTCCTTTCGTCGAGCTCAGGATAAATTTGAAGATTCAGAGCTCAGCACAAAGTTCGTCGATCTCAGCTCGACGATCGTCAAGCTCAGTCAAAGTACTTCATGTCGTTGCGGGAAAGCTACAGTAGTGTCGTAAGCTACTGTTTGTGTTCTGAGGGAGGTGGCACTCACCATACTTGACTGGGCTCACATTCAAATTATGTCATTGATTCAAATCAACAAATATAAAAGGAAGAGAAGAAAAGAAGATTATGGTTAACGAAAACGGATGCAGAAAATGAAATAAAGGTGGATGGACTTCATCTTCTTTGACAAGCTTGAAAGCAAAGTCCAGCAATGAAAGCAAGAAGGCAAAGATAGCTGAAGCTTCTTCAAGTTCAGCAAGAGTGTTCCTTGAAGAACAAGTTAGTTGATTCAATCTATCAGCAAGAGAAGATAGATGTATAAAGGGCTGTAAGCCTTCAACAGCAGTTGCTGCCTTCAGTACAGTTGAGAAATTGGTAGCTGTAGAAGAAGACTAATTCCTTCTACAGCAAGTGGGCTTGACTGATACCTGCTCAGTCTAACAAGTTAGACTCAGAGAATTTTCTCTGAGTCAGTATTTCAATTTTCCTGATTATTTTCCTGTAGGATTCAGTTTATCTGAATCTAAGGGTAGGGAACTTTATGCCTGAGTGGTAGGTGACTAATAAGTCACAGAGGTAGGTGCCCTACTGGGGTACTGAGGTAGGATCTAAGTGTTGATCTTAGTTGTAGGGCTTAATTGCCTGCAAAAGGAGAGTGCTGCTCTCTGAGGTAGGATCTAAGTGTGAATCTGAGGTAGGGCTGTCCTCCCAGCCTGAGTGTTGGGCCTAGTGCTTGAGGTAGGTGACTAGTGAGTCACTTAGCTAGAGGTGACAAGTGTTACTGAGTTGTAAGCCATGGAGGAGGCTGAGCTGTAGGTGTTTGGAAGGGTACTAAGGTAGGTACCTGGATAGGTACTGAGTTGTAGGAGTATTGCAGCACTCTGAGAGTAGGGTTGTGTGCTTGAAGTTGTAGGGCTGATAAGCTTAAGCTGTAGGCCTTAGAAATAAGGTTGAGGTAGGTGGTCATTAGACCACTGAGTTGTAGGAGCACTGCAGGGCTCTAAGGTAGGAACCCTTGTGGTTCTGAGTTTAGATTCTGAAAAGAATCTGTGTGCAAGGCTGAGGGTTTGAGGTGTAAGCTATGAAGAGCATATTGATGGAGTTTGTGCCTTGTCTAACATAAGTTAGAAAGGTGGGAGGGAAAGTGGATGTACCCAATTGGGAAACCACTATAAATACTTGTGTGTTGTGTTTTTGTTATTGCCCTTATTTTTATAGGTAATTAGGACAAGCTCTAGATCATTGAACTTATAAATAGCAAAAAGAGTTAAGTAATTTCAAAGACATATTCACCCCCCTCTAGGTGACTAGCTAACCTGAAGTATTAACTTTCAAGTGGTATCAGAGGGAGGTTGCACAAAAAGGATTTAACAATCTGAGCATACCTCCAAGGGTAGCTAGAAGATATAATCATGGGGTTAGGAATGAACTATAAGGAGCTAGGGTCCATGAAACTGCCAATCTGTATGAAGAAAGGATTTGGCCTCTAGAAGCAAAGGGTTAGACTATTCATGGAAGCATCTGACCCTAGGATCTATATAACAGTAGTGGAAGGTCCTTTTGTCCCCACAAAGGCTTCCACCATAGATCCAACTGTGAGAGTGCCAAAGGCATATACAGAGATGGATAGAGATGAGGTAGTGTTTGCTACCATGGACAAGAGGGAACAAAATATCATAGCCAGTGCCATTGATTACTCAACCTTCAAAAATCTTTTACACTGCAAGACCTCCAAGGAAATGTGGGATGCACTTGTGGTCTACATGGAAGGCTCTGAGGAAGTTAGAGATGATAGGAAGTCCATGCTCAACCAAGAGTATGAGGCTTTCAGACAAAGCAAATCGGAAAAGGTAGCTGACTGCTTTGAAAGGTTCTTTAGGACAGTCAATGAACTAAGAACCTATGGTAGGGTCTTCAGCAACTATGAGCTGAATGATAAGTTCCTTAGATCTCTCACCAGAAATTAGGACACCAAGATTTTTGCTATTAGGTAAATGGCTAAGTTGGCAAACACTCCTCCACCAACACTCTTTGGAAAGCTGTTGTCCTATAAAATGCAGCTGGTTGCTAGATAAGAAGAGGAGAGTAAAGTAAATTGAAGACCAAGGATAAGACAGTGGCCCTCAATACAGAAGCCCCAAGAAGAAGCAGAAGAAAGACTCCTTCTCAAACAAGGAGAGAAGCTGAGACCAGCTCAGAATTGTCTGAGAATAGTTCCTCACACAACCACATTTCTGATAAAGAGTTTGCAGTCTTCTCCAGGAAGCTTCAGAATTTCATGAAAAATAAGCACTGGAAAAATAGACCATCATCATCATTCCATCACTGGAGGTCCTCCAAGAAGGACAGATATGGCACTAAATCCAATAAACAGATTTCATCTAAATTCATCTATTATTTTTGCAGCAAGGCTATACATGTCATTGTTACTGCCCAGTCAAGAAAAAGGAAGAGGATGAGAAGAAGAAGAAGAAGCATAACCATCACCACTAGGATAGGAAGAAGGAGAAGTCCTTTGTGGCTAAGAAGGAGAAAAGCTGGGCAGATTCTTCCTCCTCAGAATCAGAAGATGAAGAGGAAGAAGCCTATATAGGGCTGATATTTGTTACTGCAAATCTAGAAGAAGGAGAGTAATATCCTACTGCTAGGATAGGGATAAGAGCCCTTTTGTCACACTCTGACAGTGATAATGAGGAGGATTAAGAAGACTGTGGATGCCAAGGGCTGATGGCAATAACTGAAGAGGAAAGAAGTCAGGCAGATTGAGAATCAATCAAGGTACAATCTCTCTCCATTCCTTCGTCTTCCTCTGACTATGAAACCAGTCCAGATACTTGTGCATCTTCATACTATGATAAACATTGCTCAGAATTTGAGACGGATGTCAATCAATTGATTGACAAGTATGGACTGCTCCTAGATGCTCTAAAGAAGAGCAGAATTCTTGTCAAAAGGCAAGCCAAGGAGATTGAAGTAATAAAGCCTTATAAAACTCTTTATAAAAATAAATCTATTGAGTTTTATAAGAAAATTCATGAGGTGTCTGAACTCAAGAAAAGTCTTGAGTGTCAGACCATGCATCTTGTACAACCCCATATTCGCTGGGTGGGATACAGAGGCATTAACGGTCGGGGTTGGACCAGCCCCAAGTTAGCTCAGGCCTGAAGACCAGAAGAGCTCTCTCACCGGAGGAGCTTCCGCCTAGGAGCAGGCGACATCCCGCCCATGACCAGAAGCGGGCAAGAAGGCACGGCGCTGAGTGAGCTTCACTCTCTCAGCGCCATGATCAGAAAGGGCGTTGAGTGAGCTTCCCTCAATCAGCGTCATGGTCAGCAGCAAGGGCGTTGAGTGAGCTTCACTCACTCAAGGTCGCGTCCAGTAGCAAAGGGCGTTGAGTGAGATCCACTCACTCAACACTGGGGTCGGCAGCAAGGGCATTGAGTGAGCTTAACTCACTCAATGCCGCGTCCAGCAGCAAAGGGCATTGAGTGAGCTCCACTCACTCAATGCCGGGGTCAGCAGCAAGGGCGTTGAGTTAGCTTCACTCACCCAACGCTGCATCCAGCAGCAAGGGCGTTGAGTGGGCTCCACTCTCTCAACACCACGTCCAGTGGCAGTGTCAAGATTAGAGGATCTCCCGCCTAGGAGCAGCTCCCGCCTAGAGGCAGGCGAAAAGCGTTCACACTCGGTCAGCTGGGACCCGCTCTCGACAGAGCCGGCGAGAAGACGGGGGCTGGCTCAGCTTGAGACTTGACACTTCTTTTTTGGGCTCCCGCCAGAGGAGGGCGAGAGGGTTCTCGGCACAGAGCTCTCGTTGAGTGGGGCTCGGGTTCAGGGTAGAATGTCTTAATTGCGACGGGGTAAAATCACCCGTATACCTTCAGGGGCTTTATTTAACACTTCTCAAACAGCGGGATTTGGCTATTGGAAGACCAGTCAGGGGTATTTCAGTAATTTAAGGTCAGCAAAAGGTTATAAATAGACCCAGAAGGGCTCCTTAGAAAGCAGACTCTCATTTTCTCTCCGAATCTCTAGTGCTTTCTGAGAAGCTCCTAGCCAAGCTTTTGGCTTTGGAGGGGAAGCTCTCAGAGATCTTCTGGGTGTGAGGTGGGACCTCCCTGCTGAGGCTTTGGGTAAGTTATAAGTCGTTGGCTACCGTCGAGGGGCGGGCTTGAGAGAAGTAGGCGTTGGCTGTACCCTTGTTTTGAACATTCGTTGAGGTCAATTTTGGCTTCAACAGTTCTGGTGCGGTGAGCGTGGAAGGCAGTCGGTGTAAGAAAGCCTTGAGTTTGGTACCATGACTGGAGGTGAAGGAGAAGGATCTGGCTCAGGAGGATCCCCCACCCGGGGAGAAGAAGCGACAAGGAAGATGCTAGAGGACTTCAGGCGAGAAGTTCTGCAGACAATTAGTCTGGCCTTTTCGGCAAGAAGCGAGTGGGAAACACCTCAAGTTCAAGTGGAGGTGGTCCCTCTATTGGGAGAGAACGCCCCTGGGCAGTGCCCCGGGAAGGAGGTCCCGGTGGAGGTCCCGGTGGAGGTCGGCGAGAGGGACGTGGCCGCGTAGGAGCTTTTCCCAGGCAAGCGTCCCGGAAAGGAGATTCCGACAGACTTGGGCGAGAGGGAGGCGGCGATACGGGAGTTGTTCCCGGGGCACGGTCTCGCCGATCGTTCTAGCCAGTCGAGGTCGCGAGACGTGCCCTCTTGCCAGGTAGGAGGTGAGACCCCCTTCAGCGAGCTTATCGTCTCAGCCCCGGTGCCGGAGGGATTCTGGGAACCTGATATGTCCTACTACTCAGGGAAGGATGATCTGGTACAGCATGTTTAGTGGTTCGAGGATGTAGTCTCGATCCGGCAGATGACAGATGCCTTCAAGTGTCGGCTGTTTTCCATCACATTGAAGGAGAAGACCAGGGACTGGTTCCACCAGTTGTCGGCAAGCTCAATCTACAGCTTTGAGCATCTACGTCGGGGTTTCTTGCTGAGGTTCTCGACATCAAAGAAGAGGAAGAAGGAGGCGGAGTGCCTATTCGCGATGAGGCAGAAGCAGGATAAGAAGCTGGGTCATTATGTCGATCGGTTTCAGGAAGAGATCCTCCTGGTCCAGGATGGCCCGGGGTACGCGCTGATGCTCGCTTTTAACCTGGGGCTGAGACCAGGTTTCTTTAGCATGGATCTGAAGAGAGTTCCCCCCCCCCCCTCTCATTTGAAGAGCTTATAGAGAGGGCGGCGAAAGATATCGACTTCGAGAGGGCAAACCGGGCGTTTGCCAGGAAGCTGGCCAGGTTGGCAGAGGATGATAAGGAACCGGCATTAGGAAAGTAGAGGGAGCAAAGGGAAGAAATAAGGAGAGAAGAGCCCCATGGCCAGGGGCAGCAGCAGGGATGTGGAGCCCGGGAGCCGAACAACCGATTGGGATGGAGGCCTCAGGAGGGTCGCCCCCAGGGCCAAGGAGGAGGTGTTAAGGGAAGAGACAATCTTTGGGAACCAAGAAGGTTTGACCAGCAGGCGTAGAGGAAGGGGTCGAGGGTCACTTCCCACCACCGCAAGAAGCGATGGAGGTCGGTAGAGGAAGAGGAGGAGGAGGAAGAAGAGTCCGGGGAGCTGGGAGAAGAGGGGGAGGAGAAGGAAGGAGGGGTAGGGTGTTGTTACCCTTTTGTGACTTCCATCAGGAGGAGGGTCATGCGACAGTCACCTGCCCGGAGTTTTTGGAGGTGAGGGAAGCCAGAGGAGTTGGGAGATAGGATCCGCCGGTGAGGATCGTGGAGGTGCAGCAGGGAGGGGAGGAAGATAGATGCGAGGATCGGGTAGACGTGTGGACCCGAGGGGGGATCGGAGTTATCCACGGAGGGGTAGGGATTGAGGCAACCCGTAAGGGAAGCCTGCAGACCATGTTCCGCAAAGGGGTCGCCTCGACCTCCCTAGCTCCCCCTCCGGAAGAAAAAATCATCTTTTCATCCACAGATATGCCGGATTACGAGGACCCTTTCTGCGATGCTCTGGTGATTCAGGCGGCAGTGGAGAACTTCATAGTTTTCAGGATACTAGTAGACAAAGGGAGCTCGGTGAACGTCATCTTAAAGAAAGCCTTCGATGAGATGAAGGTCGAGGGGAAGAGGGTCCTAGCCTCAGATGGACCGTTGTTCGGGTTTTCTGGAGAAAGGAAAGAAGTAGAGGGGGGAGTAGGACTGCATGTAAAGTTGGGGGGTGTGCCACGGAACTGTAGGTTCGTGATAGTGGACGCTCCAAGCAGTTACAACGCCATCTTTGGACGTCCCTTCATCAGCGCCTTTCGCTATGTCCCCTCATCGTTTCACCAATGTCTCAAGTTCAACAACAGAGGGGTGCAGGTCAGGATAAGGGGGGATCCAAAAGTGGCAAGACAATGCTATGTGACGGCGGTGAACGCTGTGTCCTGGATGGCGGAGGCAGAAGAGCTGGAGAGGGAGCTAGCAGAGCAGGAGGAGGTGAGCCCGGAGGTAGAGGAGCAAGTGGTAAGAGAAGCCGAGAAGAAGGTCCGGAGGGGGGAGGAAGTTGAGCCACGACAGGAGGAGAGCCTGGAGGAGGCGATGGAGATAGAGGAGCTAGCTGTTGGAGTTGAACAAGAGGGTCTAGAGGAAGGGATGGATGAAGAAGAGGAGGGCCAAGTTACGAGAGTTGGGCAGGATGCCCCGAGGGGTGTAGAGATTCATCAGCTCCAGGAGGAGAATCCGGAGGAGGCGATGGAGGCTGAAGGAGGGGAAGAGTTGGAGGTTGAGGAAGAAGTAAGGGACGGCTGGGAGCAATCGCGGTTGGAGCCGGCAGAAGAAGTGGTGGAGATGGAGGTCTCCACCAAGGCAGGGTAGGTGCAGAGGGTACGGATCAGTGGGGGCCTGAGCCTCGAGGACCAGGAGCGGATGAGAGCTTGCATCCAGAACAACGTCGACATCTTCGCCTGGAGCGCGGCGGACATGTCGGGCATTGATGCGGAAGTGGCCTGTCACCGCCTGAACTTGGACCCTCGGACTAGCCCCATACGCAAAAAGATGAGGTCCATCGCCACCAAGCTGGAGGAGCCCATCCGCGAGGAGGTCAGAAAGCTCTTGGAGGCTGGCTTCATCTCGGAGGTCCAGTACCCAGGCTGGATCTCCAATGTGGTAATGGTTAAGAAAGGGGGAGGGAAGTGGCGCATGTGTATTGACTTCTCTTTATTAAATAAATCGTGCCCCAAGGATTGCTACCCTCTGCCTCGAATCGACGTGCTGGTTGACTCAGCCATCGGTTTTTCTGTTATGAGTTTTCTTGATTCTTTTTCAGGTTATCACCAGATTTGCATGCACCCCCCCCCCCCCCCGATGTCAAAGGTGTCTCCTTCATCACTAGGGAAGGATGATTCAGCTATAAGATGATGCCCTTTGGGCTGAAAAACGCAGGAGCCACATACAAGCGCATGATGGATCGAGTCTTCCAGGGGCAGAGAGGGAGAAACTTAGAAGTCTATATCGATGACCTGATGGTGAAAAGCAAGTGTGTGAGCTCACACCTGCGGGATCTCGAAGAGACCTTCGCCACCCTTCGAAGGTTCAAGATGAGGCTGAATCCCTTGAAGTGTGTCTTCGGGGCAAGTCGCGGGAAGTTTCTTGGACACCTCTTGACTCCGGTAGGGGTGGATCCTAACCCGGATAAAGTAAAGGTCATCCTAGACCTGGAATCACCTCGCAAGGCCAAGGAGGTCCAACCTTGGCAGGCAAGCTGGCTGGACTAAGCGGGTTCCTTTATCGGTCTGGAGACAAATGTTCATCGTTCTTCAAAGTGTTAAGGGGTAACCAGAGATTTGAGTGGACAACTGAGTGTGAGGAAGCCTTCCAAGGACTGAAGAGACGGCTCTCCCAGGCTCCCCTACTCCAAAGCCCAAAAGAAGGGGAGGACTTAGCCCTATATCTCGGGGTGGGAGCTGAAGCCGTGAGCTCTGTTCTAGTTAGGGAAGAGGGGAAGAAGCAGCTACCAATCTACTACCTGAGCATGATCTTGAGGAAGGCGGAGCTCCGTTACCCCATCCTCGAAAGGCTAGCATATGCTCTGATCATTTCAGCAAGAAAACTTCGACCATACTTCCAAGCGCACACAATCAGGGTGGTAACCGACCATCCTCTCCGTAAGATCTTTGAAGGGGTGGAACACTCGGGGAGGCTGGCCAAGTGGTCAATTGAACTGAGTGAGTTCAACATCTCTTTTGTCCCAAGGCTCTCGGTTAAGGCTCAAGTAGTGGCGGACTTTCTTGCAGACTATGTTGTTGAAGTTGGGGAGGAGGAGCCGCGTCAGCAAGGGGCGTGGAAGGTGATGGTTGATGGGGCCTCGGGAAAGCATTCCATGGGGGGAGGAGTGGTGTTGGTAAGCCCCCAAGGGGTAGCTATAGAACAGGAGGTGGCCTATCACTTTCCGGTGACCAACAATCAGGCAGAGTACGAAGCCGTGATAGCCGGTCTTCGTTTGGCAAAGGAGCTTGGGATTCGGGATGTGGAGGTCTTCACGGACTCGATGGTGGTGGCATCGCAGATTCGAGGAGAGTTTAAAGCTCAGGAACCTACCCTCATAAAGTACCTATCCAAGGTAAGGAAAATCATCGGAGGCTTCCGATCATTCTCAATCCAGCACGTTCCTTGGGAGGAGAGTGTGGCTGTCGACCGATTGGAAAAGTTCGGGCCTCGAGGAGGAGGTACCTTAACCGAATTGTTCCGACCAGCGATCGAAGAAGGGGAGCTAATGGAGGTAGGCCTGTGACCCTCGTGGGTGGACCCACTGGTGACCTTCCTATCAACCGGTGAATTGATTGAAGAAGTGAAAGATGCAAGGAGTTTCAAGTATAAGGCAGCTCACTACCTGTTGTTGGAAGGGGGGTTACATTGTAAGATGTCGTCGGGACTCCTAGCCAGCTTTGTGACCGAGGAAGAAGTCCCGAAGATACTTGGGGAGATACATTCAGGCAAGTGCGACAGTCACTCGAGGGGAAGGACTCTAGAGGAAAGGGTGGTCAGGCAGGGGTACTTCTGGCAGACCCTGAGGAAGGATGCGACAGAGTTCGCAAGGAGATGTAAAAAGTGCCAGTTGTACGCACCCCCTCCATCTCTTGCCCGCTCAAAGACTAAGGAGCATAACGTCACCATGGCCTTTCGCCATTTGGGGAATGGACTTGATCGGGCCTTTTCCTCCGGCCAGTGGACAGAGGAGGTTCCTCTTGGTCATGATTGATTACTTCTCCAAGTGCCTGGAGATCAAGGCTCTAGCCAAGGTCACTTCCCAGGTCATCATGAACTTTGTTTGGGGAGAAATCATATACAGGCACGGGCTACCCCGAGCGATAGTGACAGATAACGGTCCCCAGTTTGCTAGTGAGGAGTTCATCAGCTTCTGCATCCAGCAGGGGATAGACCTCAGGTTTGCCTCTGTCCATCACCTCCAGAGCAATGGCCAGGTGGAAGCGGCAAATAAGATTATTGTGAACCTGCTCAAGAAAAAGGTGGAGAACCTGAGGGGAAACTGGGTAGAACAGCTCCCCTCCGTCCTGTGGGCCTTGCGAACGACCCCGAACACGGCCACCGGTGAGACCCCCTTCAAGCTCTCTCATGGGTGCGAGGTTGTCCTCCCCATAGAGTTCGAGGTTCGGTCCCTGCGGGTCACGACCACAGGCGAAGGAGATAAGGCTTGGAGATTGGGAAATGAAGAAGAGTTGCGCCTCTCGCTAGACATGGAGGAAGAGCTGCGGTATGTTGCAGCCATCAGGCAAGAATAGATCAAGCGGCAAATGCCAAAAACTTCGATAAAAATGTTAGAATCAAGCAATTCGTCGAGGGGGACCTAGTGCTTAAAAAGGTCGACGCGGCAGGAAGATCGGCCCCAATTGGCAAGCTCAACCCCAGCTGGGAAGGACCTCACGTAGTAAAGGAGGTTCTGGCAAGCGGAGGCTACTACCTCCAGGATGTGGAGGGGAGGACCTTGAGCCACACCTAGAGAGGTGATGATCTAAAGCGCTTTTACCCGTGAGGGAAAAAGGGGATTGTACTGTTATAATCAAATATCATCATTTCGAGATATTGTCATACCAAAATGCAATCAGGGTATTCTTCTTGATTTGATCTATTATCTTTCTCACCTTAATGTTAGAATTTGTCTGGCTTGAAATCTTCATCAACACCCCGAGCTCGGCTCGGCCCAAGGTAGACCTGCTGCACAGGCTCTCATCTAGCTGGCAGGTCTGAAGGCTCGCCTGTGGGGGAGAGGTTGGATATGAAATCTTCATCAACACCCCGAGCTCGGCTCGGCCCCAGGTAGACCCGCTGCGCAGGCTCTCATCTAGCTGGCAGGTCCGAAGGCTCTCCTGTGGGGGAGAGGTTGGATATGAAATCTTCATCAACACCCCGAGCTCGGCTCGGCCCCAGGTAGTGTCACAACCCGCATTTTCTCCGAAGAAAACGGATTATCAGAGTAGGAGAAAACACGCATCATGATTCCACGTCGAGCAGGGGATAACTGTCGATGCTCATGCAAACCACTATCAACTATACTTTATGAAATTTCATAAGTTATATGATTAGAAAATCAGTTATATTTTTAAAGGCCGTATCCCTCAGCTCGGTGGATCACCTAGTCCACAATTTAAAAACTATACTTATACGCTGCGGAAAATACTTTATTCAGGTTTGACATCCTAAAAGAGTGCATAAGTGTCCCCAGAGGGCAACATATACTATGCAGGACCCTACTTTTGATTTATACTATATTTATAGGAAAATGATCTTTTTACGTTATTTGGAAAATAGTGATGAGTTTTATAAAACATGTTGATCACGAGATATACTTATAATAGTGTTTTTAGGTTAAAAGTAACTAGCAGCCTAGCATAAATCATCCCAAGAGCAAGTAGACTAACTCCAGAAAAGTAGCAGCAAAAAGTAACACATCTAGTATCAAGGTAAAACTACCAGTGGGCACCAACAAACTGACACGAACCCACTGGCAAATATGTATGTCTGTAAGAAAAACAGTAAAACTACCTCACAAGACCAAGGAACTAATCTCCACAGAATGAGAGACCACCAGCAACAGTACAGCACAACTAGCTTCCCAAAAGGCTACTAACAAGAACCTGAGGCATTCAAAGAAGAAAAGAATACCTCAGCAAGCTAAACAAGTAAGCTGAGGAAATGTTAGGTTATAAGGTAAGCAAGAAGAGTAAGCAAACTGAAAACAAACACCACTGTCCAAGGCAAGACAGAAAGAAAAACACAAAGAGCGAGGAAACAGCAATAATCCTTCCAAAAACTAAATCTTGCAGAGTTTACCATGCTACCATGAGCCCAAACATTGCAAATTTACAAAGAAAGAAACATCTAACACCCTAAGCTGTGAGAGATGGTAGTAGCAAAAACAACGTGGATCCGGGTTGGGGGCAAACTCAGTCCCCCAACCACCATTTCCAAGAAACAAAGCTCAGGGGTCTACATGTGAAAGCACTAGGGACCTCCCACTCCCTTGCCCAGCCCGTACCTGGAGCAAGATAAAAGAAAAAAAGTGGCCTTAGCTAAATTACACAACACCTCCCCAATTAAAAGCTTCAAACCACCACTACTAACCACGACCCACGATTCGGTCTTTTTGGGAAAAAAAGTGAATAGCCGGCAAGGAACCTCAAAATCAAGGAATTCACTCGGGGGAGAAAATCAAGGTAAGGAAAAAGCATTGAGATGACTCAACACGGCATGGCGTTGAGTGAGCCCCACTCACTCAACGCCTAAATAGACAGTGGCGTTGAGTGAGCTAGCCTCACTCAATGCCAAAATAGTAATGGCGTTGAGTGAGGTTCACTCACTCAACGCCTTCTGCAACACTGGTTGTGGCGTTGTGTGAGCTAACCTCACTCAACGCCAAAACAGCTATGGCGTTGAGTGAGGTCCACTCCCTGAACGCCTTCATCAAAGCAGGCTGTGGCATTGAGTGAGCTAACCTCACTCAACGCCAAAACAACTATGGCGTTGAGTGAGGTCCACTCCCTCAACGCCTTAGGCAAAACAGGCAGTGGCGTTGAGTGAGCTAACCTCACTCAACGCCAAAACTGCTACGGCGTTGAGTGAGGTCCACTCAATCAGCGCCTTACCACTTAACCGCAAAACCCAACGGTGGCGTTGAGTGAGTCCACCTCTCTCAACGCCAAAACAGCTTTGGCGTTGAGTGAGGTGGACTCACTCAACGCCAAAGTACTTAGCCGCGAAAACAAACTACGGCGTTGAGTTCGTCCACCATTCTCAATGATAGAACAGCTTTGGCGTTGAGTGAGGTCAACTAACTCAACGCCAAAGTACTTACCCGCAGGAAAATGTTGCGGCATTGAGTGAGCCTGCCTCACTCAGCGCCTAAACCACCATGGCGTTTAGTGAGGCCCACTCACTCAACGCCATCCAGAAGATGTCGGCAGGAATGTCGATTGATTCTCTCCGAATCGGCGGGAATGTCGATTGATTCTCGCTGAATCGGCGGGAATGCCGATTGATTCTCGCCGAATCGGCGGGAATCACTAACGATTCTCGTCGAAGTCGGCGAGAATCACTTAGTGATTCCCGTCGATTTTGACTTAGAAGAAATTTCTTACTCAATCGCCACACTACTTAGCCGCAAAAGAACAGAACAAGGGGCAATGGCGTTGAGTGTGTGCACCACACTCAGTGCCAAGTCCCTGCAGACCCGGCGTTGAGTGTGTGCACCACATTCAACGTCAAGTCCTAACAGACACGGCATTGAGTGTGTGCACCACACTCAACACCAAATCTAGAAATCTCCAATGCTTGAACCAGCAATCACTTCTCTACTCCCAACCCGAGAACAAGCTAACTTAACAGCAGGAAGGGGAAAAATTTTAATAGCAAGGCTGATTTCAGAAAATAAAATCTGTACAGGAAACTATCCACAGGCTTAAGCAAAACTTGGTTATAATCGAAAGGAAATTGGACCTTTTAGCAAGAGAAATTTGGAAAACCATTAACAGTAAGGAACAAAATGGACAAGAAAAACTACATGGCAAGGGAAAGAGCACCACTTGCCTCGATTTCCAGAAAGGTCTCGACCGACTTTTCTTCTTCCCCGCGGATCTGGCAGCAAACACCTAACCGAGCTTGACTGGACATTTTTCGGAGAGGAAGAGGGGTCAAACAAAATTCTACAACACCATAGAAGGGCACGAAATGGAGAAAGCTTACCGTCGAAATGGAGATCTAGGGGAGAGCAGTCCAGATCTACCCTCAGAATGAAAATCCGACCGCTAGAACTCCGGGAATCGGCGGTGGAAGGAACAGCTGCTCACCGGTTTTTCTTCCGCTCATGAACAGGACAGCAGTTTTCTTTCACGGAAGGAGGCGATGAATAGTCTCATTTTTAACTTAAGACTATATATACTTAGACATGCCTATTCAGCCTTAACTGTCACCTAAAAAGTCTCTTAAACCGCAGCCACCCTTTCAAGTCTAGCAAAACCGCCAACAATGCATGCTTCAACCTTTTCACGCACAAAAGCAATAACTGCTTATCTACTGGCCGCAGGATTAGATCACCCAGCTTTTTGACCGCTGGATTTTGTTTTATAGCTTTATTAATAACTTAATTGCATTTATTATTATTAACACACCAAAACGATGCGAAAACCGAACCACCTCGGAATCCGATGAAATTCGATCCGTAGCTAATTACCTATGCTACGAACGCAACGGCGAAGTCAAAATTAATTTTAAACGAATAGAACTCGAGTTATACCCACCCGAAATCAAAACACAAGCATTCCCCGAGAGGCCACACCGGGTCACCAAAAATGACCCGGCTTGCTAGGGAGATCTTGCCAATAGACTACAAAATGGGCCACTCAGTTATAAGGAGTTAAGACAACACTCCACAGATGACACAAACCAAGAAAACGCGTCGACGTAACGCCAAGCAAGAATTAAATAATCGCAGAAAAATCGGGGGCGTTACAGGTAGACCTGCTGCGCAGGCTCTCATCTACCTGGCAGGTCCGAAGGCTCGCCTGTGGGGGAGAGGTTGGATATGAAATCTTCTTCAACACCCCGAGCTCGGCTCGGCCCCAGGTAGACCCGCTGCGCAGTCTCTCATCTAGCTGGCAGGTCTGAAGGCTCGCCTGTAGGGGAGAGGTTGGATATGAAATCTTCATCAACACCCCAAGCTCGGCTCGGCCCCAGGTAGACCCGCTACGCTGGCTCTCATCTAGCTGGCAGGTCCGAAGGCTCGCCTGTGGGGGAGAGGTTGGATATGAAAATCTTCATCAACACCCCGAGCTCGGCTCGGCCCCAGGTAGACCCGCTGCGCAGGCTCTAATCTAGCTGGCAGGTCTGAAGGCTCGCCTGTGGGGGAGAGGTTGGATATGAAATCTTCATCAACACCCAGAGCTCGGCTCGGCCCCAAATAGACCCGCTGCGCAGGATCTCATCTAGCTGGCAGGTCTGAAGGCTCGCCTGTAGGGGAGAGGTTGGATATGAAATCTTCATCAACACCCCGAGCTCGGCTCGGCCCCAGGTAGACCCGCTGCGCAGGCTCTCATCTAGCTGCCAGGTCTGAAGGCTCGCCTATGGGGGAGAGGTTGGATATGAAATCTTGTTGGGTATTGTATCCACAATTACCTGGATTTGAGGAAGCCACCTGTCTAGCTAAGATGAATTCACAATGTATTTGATGAACTATTTTTTAGTTGTGCTTGCAGTTATTCCATGTTAAGTACACACCAATGTCAGGGTGCAGTGGGTCAATATACACGGGTCTGTGCAACGTAATCCCTCGTTGAGCAGATCAGTGTGTTGGCCTACGTGTACTCTCTATATTGGGGTGTACTTAATTTCAAGTACAGGGCTATGATAAAGCAAGAGCAGACAAGGAGCAAGGATGGCCAAAGACCTGCTCACGGGTGGAAAGACGAGAATTCGTCTAAGTATAATTCGTCGAGAATCACTAAGTGATTCTAGCCGATTCGTCGAGAATCACTTGTGATTCTCGACGAGTCGACGAGAATCACTAGTTGATTCTTGCCGGGTTGGGCCGGCTGTCTCGACGCAATCAGAAAAATCATCTAAGGCAGAATCGTCGAGAATCACCATGTGATTCTCGCCGATTCGTCGAGAATGACTTTGCATTCTCGACGAGTCGGCGAGAATCCAAGGTGATTCCCACCGATTCTCCCCGGCCTCTATAACCTGTGTGGCCAGAATTCTCTAAGTAGAATTCGGCGAGAATCGTAAGTGATTCTCGCCGATTCGTCGAGAATCACTCACAATTCTCGCCGAATTTGACTTGGGCATTTTTCCGAGTCTGCCTGGACCGGTCCACGTTATCATCGGGATTTTGAACCGGACTTTGGTCTTACCGCTGGTGGAGCCCACAACGGTCATCTCTTGACCTAGTGTATAAATACTCTGTATTTGTGAACAGTAAAAAGATGGATCACAGCAAAATGAAAATAAGTAGCCGTCAAGCCCTAGATCGGAAGCGAGCTCGGCCGACCCGCTCCGCCTCTCGCTAGTTGCTCGCCACCATTGATCGAGGTTTTCGTTACCTCTCCCGGCGATAGAAGCCTAGTCGGGCTCAGCGTCTCACGTGTCTATCCAGAGATCCTTTGTCTCTTGATTTGAGATAGGGAAATTTTTCCCCGTCCGAATCGATCGAGACGATCGATCCTCGTGTGACCGTTGGTAGACCTTGCCAACTTCGCTAAGAAGATTGGATCTCCAGTGCTTTGCTGCTGTGTTCAGTGCTGCCGCCAACACCGAGAGCCTTGCCGCCGCTTGACGCCGCCGCCTGTCTCGGGGAGAACCTCTCCAAGTGAGATCTAGGGTTGTGGACTCTTCGTTGACTTCAAGAACACGTCGTCGAACGAAGAGGGACACCCTATTCTCCTTACGTTGTTTGTATTTCTTACAAGCTATTTTCTCTTTCATTGTATAGGACCGATTGGTCTCTAGTTGTAGGGTTGGGTGCAACCCGTGTTGTGGGAGTGTTGACTCCTACGTGTGGAAGGGTTCCTTCCGTTAGTGCAAGGATTGGATTTCAATCCTGTTGGTGAAGTGACCGAGTCGTCCCTGGTTGGGAGATAGGTCGAAGGGGGAAAGTGGACGTACCCAAATCGGGGAACCACTATAAATTGCTTGTGTACTTTTTGTGTGCTTTGTTGTTTTATTTTCTTGTGCAGGTATAATTTCAATTCCGCTAACACGCTGCAAAGACACCTATTCCCCCCCCCCCTAGGTGAAGGTAGTTGACACTAGGTAGACTTTCAAGTGGTATCAGAGGCAGGTTGCTCAGCAATAAGGTTAACACCTTGAGTAAGATCCTGCCTCTTGTGTCAACTAGAAAACGAGACTCAAGCATGGAGCTGGAATTTGATGTTCCTCCTTTGAGACTCCCTGCGTGCACAACAGAGTATTATCCTATCTGGAAGATGAGAGTTATGTTTCATCTGGAGGCCATCGACCCTCAGGTGTCAATCATCCTGGAAGAGGGTCCCTTCATTCCCATGAAGGCTTCTGAGTCTGGAGAGGATATCCATATCCCCAAGAGTCCCGAAGAGATGTCTGAGACCGAGCTCTCACTGTACAACTTGGACAAGTTAAT
Organism: Platanthera zijinensis; assembly: GCA_039513925.1. NCBI lineage: Eukaryota > Viridiplantae > Streptophyta > Magnoliopsida > Asparagales > Orchidaceae > Platanthera > Platanthera zijinensis. Next base: position 83,886,495 of record CM077093.1, on the reverse strand, counting down.
ACGTCAGATCATCACTGACGTCTGGTCTGGTGTATCTCGTTCAAGAGTGGACAAGTGTAGGACGGCCAAGTCCATGTGGCATACCATCTCAGACCTCATGGAGGGATCAGAGAAAGCTGGTACCGGTTGTCAGCAAGAGGATGAAGCCTATGTAGGAGTCCTTATTTCTGAAGATGAAGGGCATGATCAATATGTCAATATCAGGGCTCCTGTGTCCTTGTCAGAGACTGAAGAAGATGCTGAGGAAAGCAGTTCTGATGAAGCTAACTCAACAGTCTCTGCCAATCTGGATGGTAACCATGAACAACAAAGTCTGAAGCAGGTGACTTCTTCCTCATGCCCCTCTCCTCTTGAAGTTCCTGAAGACAGGAATAGCTTTGAGAGTAGTCCTTACAATGATGCAAGGGATACGCATAGCTTCAATCAAAAGATTGATAATCGTGACTCCCTTGAGAGTGCCCTTCAGACAAGCAACATACTTATTGAGGAACAAGCTAAGGAGATTGCTCAGCTGAAGATCTTGATGAATCTCCAATTGGAATCCATCAAAGTAAAGGACTCTCAGATCTCGGATCTAGAAAGTCGTCTAGAGACCGAGAAGAGGATAGTTTCAAATTTCTCCAAGATTGATGCTATCAAGAGAAAAGCAGAAAATGGGTGGATCTCCCAAATTATTAAGTCATGGAGAAATGGGGAAACGGTGTTCAGACCCCCCACCCGGAGTAGGAAGGACACTCATCATGCCTTCAGGTATGACCATAGGAATAACCATGGTCACTGCAGGAATGATCAGTCCTCTTGTGGAAGCACTCAAAATGCAAGGGCTGTCATGGCCACCCAGAAGAGAATACCTCCGGCTTCCACCAAGCCCTTTGTATTCTCGGCCACAGCCCCTACTCGTCATGAATCTGCCAGCATCAGCTCACAATGCGCATCTCACCTCCCTAGGACTCTGGAAAGGGGGATAGAAATCATGTTGTTAGGACTCATGAGGTCCTTGGAAGGGGGCTGACTGAAAAGAAGGCACCACCTCCCAGGCCTCATGACACCTGCCATATGCATTCTTTCCACCCTTCCAATAGTCACGGTGGAAGAGACAATTCTGTGAGCATATCTGGCTCAATTCCATTTAGACCTAGAACTATGACTACCTCTGTCATCCGTTTAGGTCACAAACGGCGATACAACATTCATGAGTGTTGGTGTTGTGGCAAAGTGGGTCATTTTGCCATAGAATGTTGGCACAACAATTCTGTATCAATGGCAAGGGGACTTCCACATCCTCGAGGCAATGTTAGTCTTCCCACCAGGATTCCTGAGGGAAGGCAGTCCAGTTATTATGCTGACAGGAACCTAGGACCCAATACATATTGGGCTCCTAAGGTAAGGTAATATTCTTTGGTGCAGGGTAGTCTAGACTTCCGTGTCTTGATGGGAGCTAGACAGAAGATGTTCCAAGATTGGTCTGGAACAAGTATCTGGAACGAAAGAAGTACTATCAACAATGGGATACTCCAATTGAACACCTGGTATGCTCTAATCAAAAGGGCTGAATGATGAATCTTACAATTCCAGGTATCATTGATCAGCCTAAATATTTGAGTCAAATTATGTCGACATTTACATATATATAAATATATATATATATATATATATATATATATATATATATATATATATATATACATACATATACACATCTATGTGTGTTATTCTAAGGACAGATCAAAATTGTAAAAATAACCCTTAGATACATTATTAAAGGTGTGTCAGTAAATTCTCTGATAGATTCGAGAAGGCACATCAATAGGCATACATTACAAGCTGAAAATTAAAGCTGACACGTCATTAGGAGTCACTGAGAATGACAACTAACATCAAGAATATTGCGTTTATCGATCTCGACATAATCTATGAAATCTGCGAGCCAATGTTAGTGAGTTAGGAATCACAGAGTTGATGTGCCTCCTAAGCTGTGTGGTATGTTAATCCACACTTGGATTAAGAAATGATCTTTTCGAACTCTTTCCAACCCGTGACAAATACATAAAATTGATTTCTGCAATCCTCATCGAACCAAAGCTCTTATATAAACCCGGCTATAACGTACAATATAAATCTCGCCGACCCTGATATAAATCCCGCCGACTTCTCATCTTCCACTTCATGCATTCATTCCGCCAATCCCGTCGACCTTTCGCATTCCAGTTTCTCGTCGAGACACAGTCCCAGCTATGAAGGAATCCCTTCGATCCTCTCAGCGAACTCCTCCGTCGACCTCGTTGTGACCTAACGACCCTCCCAAAGACTCCCTCGCGCCGCCGGGGACACGCCCACGCTCAGCTTCAGATCGGCTCGCCGCAACTCTGATAACGCATCGTAGTGCCGGAACATTCACTGCATCTCCTCACAAGTTTGCTATGGCTCCAAGGACCACCGCTGGGCTGGTCACTGGCTGTGAGTTAGTTCGAACCGGGTTCTCACATGCCTCGGATGAGTTCAGAAACATCATCATCATGCTGGAGGAGGCTGGACTCACGTTTGTACTGGAGCACCCCTGCAAAATTCTGGATAAAGAAGTGATGGAGTTCTTCGAAACCGCCAAACTTCGGAATGAAGACTCTATCATCAAGAGTAAGGTTGCAGGTGCAAGGATCAAGATGTCTGCCAGGAAACTGACTCAATGCTTGCAGCTTTCCAGTTCTGAGCACGAGGATTATCTGGAGGAACATGATAGAGCCAGGACCCTATTATTCTGTGGGCTAGCTAGGGGCACCAGATCGATAAAGAGAAAAGAAATGAATGAGGAAGGGAAACTCTTGTCCGACATTATTGGGAAAGTACTGATATGCAAACCAGGCTCACACGAGCACATCTCAGCCGACATGTTCAAGATTCTTGTGGTGATAGTCTGCCGAAAGAGATTCAACTGGGGGGCCATGCTTTTTGAGAAGATTAAGGACACCCTCATATCTCCAAGCTTTGGACGAATCATCAGCCTATTTCTCAATCAGTTGAACGGAGATAGGTTTGACATGAGCAAAGGAGTTCCTTTGCATTATTTGAAGAAAATGGACTCCAGCGTCTTTGACAGATGGGAGCGACTCATAGGGCAAGCTGCAGTGGTAGTTGAACAAGAAGAATCTCCTGCCGAGGACAACAGAACTTCAGCAGATTTCGTGGCAACCCCCAGTGAAGTTCCTGCTGCCCTGATTACAGGAACTGAGGGGGAGTTTGTACTCCATTCTGCAAATATCTTATCAGATATTTCTCAGATAGCAAAAGATGCTGTGGAATCTGTGCAAGCAGACAGTGAGGAGGAAGTGGCAGATGTGGAAGAGGAAGAGGACGGTGAGGAAGATATAAATTGTCTGGGCGATGAGGTGGCTGATGAAGATGAGGTGGATGCAGTAGAAGAAGACATGCATAATTCTGCAGATCAGGCTGAGCACATGGAGACTGAGGTGGAGGAAGAAGTGCTTGAACGGGAGAAAGTGGTGGACTCTCAGGAGGCTGCTGAGGTTCCATCTGAGGAACAAGGTCCTAGGCGGTCAGATGCAAGGATGGAGGGGGAGCAATCCTTTGTTCCCCCCTGTGGACTATATGCTGCTCTCCAGCTCTCCCAGTACTTCTGCGGGGGAGCCTGACCAGGGTCAGCCTGCAGCTCCTCCACTACAAGAAAGCATAGCAAATCTCACTGTCAACTTTGTCCAAGGTATGCTTGATGAGCTCAAGGATACGGTTGTGAAATCGCACAACAAAGTGCTACCGAGACTGCGGGAGTCTGAGGATCTCATGCTGAAGAATGTGCTTCAGATCAACCACAAACTGGATTTGATGGAAAGGAAATTTGATGAGAAATACACAGCGGCAGGCACAGCAGTATCTCTTCTCATGCAAGGACTGAAGAAGAATACTGACGATCTGGCTGTCGTCAATAAAAATGCACATATTGTGGCGGACAGCATACAAAAATTTGATACCAACATGGTGCTCCTCAATAAAAATCAACAAGACCTGCTGACTGAGTTTTCTAAATCTCTGAAGCACATTGATGAGTCCCTGCACTCCTATGCAAACTCCATTGCAATCGAAGCCAAAAAGGGGGAGAAAGAATATACTGCTAAGATGGAAGGGCTTCAGCACATCATCATCGAAAATTTTGACCAGTCTAATGTATATGTGTATGACAGTTGCCAGTGGTTGCTCAACCAAGCATTAGGCAACAATACAACCAATATTCCTGAGGATAATCCTGTTCACGAGACTACTGAGAACAATACTGTGGATGACGATGGAGCAAGTGCAGAAGTTGTTCCGTTAAGCGAATCTGAGTCGAAGAAAGCTGCTGAAAGGGCGGAACGAAGAACCTGGTTTGATCAAGATGCCTTAGCCAAAGCCAAAGGCAAAAGGCAAATCAAAGAAGGAACTTCAAAGGAAACACCAGCTGAAAAGAGGATCAGATTGACGGAGGAGGATGTGAGAAATGAAAAATGGAGTGCTGTATCAATGAATATCATCTTGGACACATTTTTGTTACAGCAGAAGGGGCACATTAATCGAAGTGAGGTATATAGCCAATATGAATGGGAGCGGCACAAAGAATTTGAAGCCAAACGCAACATATTCTTCAGAAATAACACAGTGGCAGATAAAGCCCCTCCTCCCAGATATCATCCGAAGCCTAAGGAATATTTCGAAAGACAGAGCAAGAAATTCCCGGCTCAGAAGCTTAAGAATGATCTTGCTAAGGAAAAATCGGCTTAGGATCTTTTCCGCCTCTTATTGCACATCAATGTTTCCCTATTATCTTACGAACAAGTATTATGAATTTATATATATATATATATGTGATGTCATGTTTTGACTCAAGTATTGTTATGTTTGTTCTCGTCTACTTAAAATTTTAATCATTCTCTGGATGGTGGTATTCATCTTAGCTAGTAGGATTTTGGCTTCGTCAAATAGGGGGAGATTGTTGGGTATTGTATCCACAATTACCTGGATTTGAGGAAGCCACCTGTCTAGCTAAGATGAATTCACAATGTATTTGATGAACTATTTTTTAGTTGTGCTTGCAGTTATTCCATGCTAAGTACACACCAATGTCAGGGTGCAGTGGGTCAATATACACGGGTCTGTGCAACGTAATCCCTCGTTGAGCAGATCAGTGTGTTGGCCTACGTGTACTCTCTCTATTGGGGTGTACTTAATTTCAAGTACAGGGCTATGATAAAGCAAGAGCAGACAAGGAGCAAGGATGGGCCAAAGACCTGCTCACGGGTGGAAAGACGAGAATTCGTCTAAGTATAATTTGTCGAGAATCACTAAGTGATTCTCGCCGATTCGTCGAGAATCACTTGTGATTCTCGACGAGTCGACGAGAATCACTAGTTGATTCTTGCCGGTTTGGGCCGGCTGTCTCGACGCAATCAGAAGAATCATCTAAGGCAGAATCGTCGAGAATCACCAAGTGATTCTCGCCGATTCGTCGAGAATGACTTTGCATTCTCGACGAGTCGGCGAGAATCCAAGGTGATTCCCACCGATTCTCCCCGGCCTCTATAACCTGTGTGGCCAGAATTCTCTAAGTAGAATTCGGCGAGAATCGTAAGTGATTCTCGCCGATTCGTCGAGAATCACTCACGATTCTCGCCGAATTTGACTTGGGCATTTTTCCGAGTCTGCCTGGACCGGTCCACATTATCATCGGGATTTTGAACCGGACTTTGGTCTTACCGCTGGTGGAGCCCACAACGGTCATCTCTTGACCTAGTGTATAAATACTCTGTATTTGTGAACAGTAAAAAGATGGATCACAGCAAAACGAAAATAAGCAGCCGTCAAGCCCTAGATCGGAAGCGAGCTCGGCCGACCCGCTCCGCCTCTCGCTAGTTGCTCGCCACCATTGATCGAGGTTTTCGTTACCTCTCCCGGCGACAGAAGCCTAGTCGGGCTCAGCGTCTCACGTGTCTATCCAGAGATCCTTTGTCTCTTGATTTGAGATAGGGAAATTTTTCCCCTTCCGAATCGATCGAGACGATCGATCCTCGTGTGACCGTTGGTAGACCTTGCCGACTTCGCTAAGAAGATTGGATCTCCAGTGCTTTGCTACTATGTTCAGTGCCGCCGTCAACACCGAGAGCCTTGCCACCGCTTGACGCCGCTGCCGGTCTCGGGGAGAACCTCTCCAAGTGAGATCTAGGGTTGTGGACTCTTCGTTGACTTCAAGAACACGTCGTCGAACGAAGAGGGACACCCTATTCTCCTTACGTTGTTTGTATTTCTTACAAGCTATTTTCTCTTTCATTGTATAAGACCGATTGGTCTCTAGTTGTAGGGTTGGGTGCAACCCGTGTTGTGGGAGTGTTGACTCCTACGTGTGGAAGGGTTCCTTCCGTTAGTGCAAGGATTGGATTTCAATCCTATTGGTGAAGTGACCGAGTCGTCCCTGGTTGGGAGATTGGTCGAAGGGGGAAGTGGACGTACCCAAATCGGGGAACCACTATAAATTGCTTGTGTACTTTTTGTGTGCTTTGTTATTTTATTTTCTTGTGCAGGTATAATTTCAATTCCGCTAACACGCTGCAAAGACACCTATTCCCCCCCCCCCTAGGTGAAGGTAGTTGACACTAGGTGGACTTTCAAATCTTCATCAACACCCCGAGCTCGGCTCGGCCCCAGGTAGACCCGCTGCGCAGGCTCTCATCTAGCTGGCAGGTCTGAAGGCTCGCCTGTGGGGGAGAAGTTGGATATGAAATCTTCATAACCCTAAGCTCGGCTCGGCCCCAGGTAGACCTGCTGCGCAGGCTCTCATCTAGCTAGCAGGTCTGAAGGCTCGCGTGTGGGGGATGAGAGGTTGGATATGAAATCTTCATCAACACCCCGAGCTCGGCTCGACCCCAGGTAGACCCGCTGCGCAGGCTCTCATCTAGCTGGCAGGTCCGAAGGCTCGCCTGTGGGGGAGAGGTTGGATATAAAATCTTCATCAACAACTCAAGCTCGGCTCGGCCCCAGGTAGACTCGCTGCGCAGGCTCTCATCTAGCTGGCAGGTCCGAAGGCTCACCTGTGGGGGAGAGGTTGGATATGAAATCTTCATCAACACCCCGAGCTCGGCTCGGCCCTAGGTAGACCCGCTGCGCAGGCTCTCATCTAGCTGGCAGGTCCGAAGGCTCGCCTGTGGGGGAGAGGTTGGATATGAAATCTTCATCAACACCCCGAGCTCAGCTCGGTCCCTGGTAGACCCGCTGCGCAGACTCTCATCTAGATGGCAGGTCCAAAGGCTCGCCTGTGGGGGAGAGGTTTGGTTTTGAAATCTTCATCAACACCCCGAGCTCGGCTCGGCCCCAGGTAGACCTGCTGCGCAGGCTCTCATCTAGCTGGCAGGTTCGAAGGCTCGCCTTTAGGGGAGAGGTTGGATATGAAATCTTCATCAACACACCGAGCTCGGCTCGGCCCCAGGTAGACCCGCTGCGCAGGCTCTCATCTAGCTGGCAGGTCCGAAGGCTCGCCTGTGGGGAGAGGTTGGGTTTTGAGATCTTCATTGACACCCCGAGCTGGGCTCGGCCCCAGGTAAACCCGCTGCGCAGGCTCTCATCTTGCTAGCAGGTCTGAAGGCTTGCCTGTGGGGGAGAGGTTTTGTTTTGAGATTTTCATTGACACCCCGAGCTCGGCTTGGCCCCAGGTAGACCTGCTGCGCAGGCTCTCATCTAGCTGGCAGGTTCGAAGGCTCGCCTTTGGGGGAGAGGTTGGATATGAAATCTTCATCAACACCCCGAGCTCGGCTCGGCCCCAAGTAGAACCGCTGCGCAGGCTCTCATCTAGCTGGCAGGTCTGAAGGCTCGCCTGTGGGGGAGAGGTTGGGTTTTGAGATCTTCATTGACACCCCGAGCTGGGCTCGACCCCAGGTAGACCTGCTGCGCAGGCTCTCATCTTGCTGGCAGGTCTAAAGGCTCGCCTGTGGGGGAGAGGTTTTGTTTTGAGATTTTCATCGACACCCCGAGCTCGGCTCGGCCCCAGGTAGACCCGCTGCGCAGGCTCTCATCTAGCTGGCAGTTCCGAAGGCTCACCTGTGGGGGAGAGGTTTGGTTTTGAGATCTTCATTGACACCCCGAGCTCGGCTCGGCCCGAGGTAGACCCGCTGCGCAGGCTCTAATCTAGCCGGCAGGTCTGAAGGCTCGCCTATGGGGGACAGGTTTGGTGTTTAGAAATATTTCGATACGGATGTTCAAGGCTAGGCAAAAAGCACCCTCAAGACAGACCCAAAAAGGTCTCGGCCAGGAGAGGTTTCGGTCGGGGGAGGTCTCGGCCAGGAGATCCTTGCTTAGGGATCTCACCAAACAAAGTTCCCAGCGGGCTTAGGCAAGGAGACCGATCGTTCGCGCAAGGTAAGGAGGGGCGGTCTTCCCTTGGCCTATGAGGGACACCTCTCGGCAAATTGTTCTCGGCAGAATGCGAGAACGATGTGTCCGAACCTTGAACTGTCGGCAAATCCTAACCTATCGGCCGCTAAGAGAGACTATCCTCGAGGGGGCCAGGGGCCCCGGGCGGAAATGTTCTTTAACAGCATTCGTTTTTAGCAGTTAGAAAAAAAAAGAGAAGCACAAAGTACCAACGCTTACATTATATATTGTTTATAGTATTACAAAAAGGGGGAGCCTCTCACTTCTAACAAACCAAAGAAAAGAAAAAAAAAGGAGGCGGAAAGGACTTCAAGAGGACGCGATGTAGCCGCTCGAGCTCCAGCTTGAGCCATCGCGGGAGCTCTCGCCCGAATCCTCCCCGTACATCTCGCTGATAGCCTCGCCGGAAGCAGCGTGAGGTCGCGAGACCTCCGGAGGTGGAGAGTCGGGTGTGCCTGGGGGCTTTGGGATAGGCTCGAAGAGCCAGGGGACGAGCCTGGGAGCGGTCAGGGTCTCGCCACCCTCGTCCAGGCAGCCCACGTCCCGCAACGTCTCGATCATCAATTTGGCTGTCGCCTGGGTGTTGACCTGCAAGAGCTTGTTAATGTCGTACTCAGAATAATTCCGGATCTTCAGCCTTTCATCGAGCGGAGGAGGGGGCGGGACCGCAGTTACCCCCGTCTCCAGGAGCTTGACCTGGTCCTTCAGCAGGGCATTCTCGCACTCCACCCCGGCCAGTCGCGTGCGAAGCACCATGACTTGCGGAGAGTCCTGCGTAAGAGTGTTTTGTCAGCGGAGAGAATGGAGGTATGGATCTCATAGGCAAGAACGAAGGTTGGAAAGGGTCTCGCTTACCTCCTCCGTCAGGGGCATGGACAGCAGGCGTCGGGCATCCTCTAGATCGGTCTTCAGGGCCGCCGCCTGAGCCACCGCTTCCTCTCTCGCCTTGTACATATCAAGGAAGTTCCGGACGATGGTGATCCTTCGGCGAGCACACATGTGCGCAAGCGCGAAACCACGCATCACCGCCCGAATGGAATCGAAAGCGAGGAGGCGAGTGGACATTTGGTCGTACAGGCCCGCGAACTCCCGGCTGTAGTGGTCGTAGCCCAGCGTAAAGGCCTCGCTGGTGACCTCGTCGCCCTCTACCCAGCTCGGGAGCAGCGTCGAGAGGGATACTCAGTTGGCATCCGAGTCCCATTGTAGCAAGGGCTTCCCTTCCGCATCTAGGCTCTTCACGCCCATGCCAAAATTCCTATGCCCCTTCGGTACAGGCTTGGGTGGAGGTTGGGCAGGGCTTGCGACAACCACTATCTCGGTGCCTGCCTCGCCGCCCGCCTCGACCGCGGCCGGAGGGTTCTCGGTAGGGGCCCAACACTACTCCTGGGGATGTCCCTCATCTCGCTGACCGCCGCTAGAATCTCGGTGAAAGACCTGCCCGGCGGGAGAGGTCGGGCGGGCGAAGGTATCCTGAACTTCCACTTTTCAGTGGCAGATGGCTTCGGCCTCTTCACCCATTGAGACAAGAAGCCACTAGGTTTCCGCTTCGCGGCACCAGGCGGCGGAGGCGGAGCTGGCTCGTCCCGGCAAGCGCGGGCCACAGACCTCGCGAGAGCCAACGGATCTCCCGCAGTCTGGCCTTTGGTAGTTGGCGTCTCGGGGAAGGGTTGGCGCAAGGGGATCTCCCGCTCTCCTATAAAGGCAACGAATAACACTCAGCAACGAGGGACGCCCAAACACCGAACAAAAGAAAAAAGAGGCGAGATCTCACCTTCGCCAGGAGGAACGGGGGGAAGAGAGTCGACGTCCCGCCTAAGGAAGGGGACGTCAAACTCCTTGGTCCCAAAGAACTCGAGGAGCGCGCCCTCGCGGTACCCCAAGGAGGGAGGCTTGTAAGCGGCATCCTCATATTGAACCGGCGCGAGCGGGACGTTCCCGAAGTCGCCGGAGATGAAAACAAATTTCTCGCCCCAATGATGATGCTTGTTGGCGAGACCGGTTGTTTTGAGCAGCTTCCTGGAGAAGAAGATGACTCCTCCCTTCGCGCGAAAGGTAAACAGCTTCCGAAAGATCGATAGGTTGAACTCTATCCTTTTGGATCGCATATAGCATATGAACGCTACAAGGATGGCGACCGAATTCGGATTCAGCTGCGCGGGAATGACTCCGTAGTAGCGGAGGGCAAGGCGCATCTCTGGCCAAAGAGGGAGGAAAAAGCCCACCTCGAAGTGTTCGAGGGGGATCGCGAGCTCTCCCTCTCACGCAGTGTTCACCCTATCGTTGTTGTCTGGGTTTCTCACAAAGAAGTTGGCGGGAATGTTTCGGGACGTGATCAGCAGATACTCGTCCAAGGTCAGACGGCACGACGGGAATCGATGCCTCCAAAAAGCTTCCGCGCAATGAGAACGTCCCTCGTTCTCGCCAGGCATTGTGACTGAAGTGTTCAAAGGCGAAATAGCAAGGAAATGGGGGCGAGAGCAAGACGTTCTCGGCAGAGCGCGAAAGAGAAAGGAAGAGAGGGGAGGTTCCGTATCAAAGAAATAAATGTGGTGGGTGAATCCGCCTATTTATAGAAAGCTGTGACGAATGATGATTTTCCCGGAAAGGGCGGCGGAGGTACAGCTGTCACGCCCAAAGTCAACGGTGCCTCGGTCCCCCGCTTGAATTGGCAGTGACTGATCGACAGCCCTAGTTCGTGCAAGGGTCGAATGGTATGGCAGAATGGAAAGCGAAGAATGTTCTTGCTAAGCAAGACCTAAGATAACAGCGATAACGACAGTTAACCAGTAAAAGCAATTCACAAGATCGCAAGCGGTCCACAATTCAAAACAGTTAAGAAAAACATAATTAGAAGACATGGTACATGGCAAGAAGGGAAGGCCATAGGTAAGGAGAGGCGAGATAGTAAGAATCAATAAGGCTCCCAATGCCAGCGTCCTCGCTCTCGCTGTCGGGTCCTCGAAGGCGCCAATGAGTTGAAGTAGGAGGAGAGCATGGTACACCCTAGATTGATCCGACGAGCTTGGTCTCCTATCCGTGCAAGGCACCTCCCAGAAGAAGATCCCGCAGTAGGGCAGCCTGGCCGCTCCGCCTCGCTTAGAAAGTAGTCTCGCTCCAGGGCCTCCAGCCTTTGCTCCACCGACCTGCGGAACTCTCTCGCCGCGTAGGCCTGGGCCTGCTCCCACCGCACGAGTTTAGAGAGGATGGCCGCGACCCTTTTCCCTCGCCTTCTCGCGCTTCCCGCGCCAATCAGGATTTCTTCCATCTCGTCAGAGGAGGGGAAGGGAGAGTTGTTGCCATCCTCCTCTCGATCCCCATCATCATACTCGTCCTCTTCAACTCCCAATCGCAGGTTCGGATCTCCTGAGAAGGCAATCTGGCGGTCAGTGCGAGAACAGGATAAGGGCAGCAACAGTATGTGGCATACCATCACCGTGGCGAGAGTCGTCGGCCACAGGAAGGCGATAAGGCTCGGGTTCTCCCTCGGCATCCATCCCAAACAGGAGATGGAGGAGCTTTCCACTGCCCGGACAGAAGGTCTCGCGCGCCGTAATCTCTGCATGGCCCGAAGTCTGGGGAGGGTCGCGCTCCCTCTCAGAACGGTCCGCCTCCAGCATAAGGGATGGGTCGGCAGGCGCGTCACCTACGGAAGGGTGAGGATTGATTGTTGGATCGTCATGGGGGGCAACCTCTGCGACAGCCTCCTGCAAGGTAAGACCCGGGCAGGCGAAAGCAGGCACTACGAGAGTCCCGCCCAAGGGTTAGAATGACCAAAAGAAAAGCGGACAAAAGGAGGGGCTACCTGGAGGTCCTGAACCATCGGCGGGAGCTCTTTCCGGATCCTGCGGCTGATCCTCAGGCAGGCGAGACGTCAACGGGTCCGGGGGCACCGGTGGAAGCCCAGCACCACCTTCCGGGACCACCTGCCAAGAAAGGTTCAGTGACAAATTCTTAAGTACAGCAGTCTGCTAGTCGGTGAGACATACCCTCTGCAGTAGAAGAGGATCGGTTGCGCAGCTTGGGGATGGAGTTGGAGAGGCTCGGTGCTCCCGCGAGGGGTCCCGAGAGGCCTTCTTCTTCTACTCTTTCGGTGGCGGCGGAGGCTCCACAGTGGGTGCCTCTCTCGCCAGTCAAGGAGCCACCAGGGCGCTATTGGCAAGGGCCCGCGCTTGTGCCGCCTTTATGCAGTCTTGAAGGTTCTGCGAGAGTTGCTTACCAGCTTGTTTGGGGCACATCACGAGGTCGCGTGAGATCTCAGGGGGGCAGCAACGGTCAGGGGAAGATTTACGGCCGCCTATCCACACATATATATAGCTGTGGTATGGCCCACCAAAAGATTCTCCTTTTGAAATGGCACGTGCCCAGCGAATATTGCTGGGTTGGGCGTGTCTTTTCGAGCGCAGGGCTAGCTCAAAAAGAGCGAGGATTGTGTACAACCCGATATTCGCTGGGTGGGACCCAGAGGCATTAACGGTTGGGGTTGGACCAGCCCCAAGTTAGCTCGGGCCTGAAGACCAGAAGAGCTCTCGCGCCGGAGGAGCTTCCGCCTAGGAGCAGGCTAGATCTCGCCCATGGCCAGAAGTGGGTGAGAAAGCTCGGCGCTGAATGAGCTTCACTCTCTCAGCGCCATGATCAGCAAGGGCGCTGAGTGAGCTTCACTCACTCAGCGCCATGGTCAGCAGCAAGGGCGTTGAGTGAGCTTCACTCACTCAACGCCGCGTCCAGCAGCAAAGGGCATTAAGTGAGCTCTACTCACTCAACGCTTGGGTTAGCAGCAAGGGCGTTGAGTTAGCTTCACTCACTCAACGCCGCATCCAGCAGCAAAGGGCATTGAGTGAGCTCCACTCACTCAACGCCGGGGTCAGCAGCAAGGGCGTTGAGTGAGCTTCACTCACCCAACGCTGCGTCCAACAGTAAGGGAATTGAGTGGGCTCCACTCTCTCACACTGCGTCCAGCGGCAGCGTCAAGATTAGAGGAGCTCCCTCCTAGGAGCAGCTCCCGCCTAGAGGCAGGCGAGAAGCATTCACCCTCGGTCAGCTGGGACACTCTCTCGGTAGAGCCGGCGAGAAGGCGAGGGCTGGCTCAGCGTGAGACTTGACACTTCTATTTTAGGCTCCCGCCAAAGGAAGGCGAGAGGGTTCTCGGCACAGAGCTCTCTCCGAGTGGGGTCCGTGTTCAGGGTAGAATGTCTTAATTGCCCCCAGGCAAAATCACCCTTATAACCTCAGGGGTTGTATTTAACACTTCTCAGACAGCGGGATTTGGCTATTGGCAGACCAGCCAGGGGTATTTTAGTAACTTCATGTCAGCAAAAGGTTATAAATAGACCCAGAAAGGCCCCTTAGAAAGCAGACTCTCATTTTCTCTTTAAATCTCTAGTGCTTTCTGAGGAGCTCCTAGCCCAGCTTTTGGCTTTGGAGGGGAAGCTCTCAGAGATCTTCTGTGTGTGAGGTAGGACCTCCCTGCTGAGGCTTTGGGTCAGTTCTAAGTTATTGGCTACCAGTCGAGGGGCAGGGCTTGAGAGAAGTAGGCCTTGGCTGCACCCCTGTTTTGAACATTCGTTGAGGTCAATTTTGGCTTCAACATATCTAGAAGAGAAGAAAAAGTATATTAGATATCTGGAATAAAAGTTCACAGAGAAGTTGGGAATTGTGATTAACCCTTCTTAGTGATGAGTCCCTATTTTATACCTTATTTTGGACTCATCTAGGCCTTTTTCCTCAGCTTTGCACTACCTTTTAGCGCCATTAGTACTTCTTTTGGTTAGCTACGGCATCCCATGCCCTGTGCACCTTTTTTGCCCATTTCTGTGCTTGTGTGCATTTGCATTCTTGCTATGATCATTATTGTTTGCTGCGGCTGCCACGATCGATGTCCCGTGCAGTTTTCCTGCAGGTTTGGGGATCGTGAGGGCATTCGGGATAGGCGTTTCACTATTTTTGGCAAAGGAGTCAGTGGTCGTGCATTTTTACCCACGCACAACCATTGACCTCCTGGCGCACGATCACTGATCGTGCGCAGCCCGGACTCATTTATGAAATCCCTGTCTTGAACCTTCCGCACGATCACTTGCCATACCGCGCACGACCACTGCTCGTGCGCCGCCGATCGTGCGCAGTCATACCCCATTTTACAAAGTTCTGCCTGGCTATTTCCGCACGATCATCAGCATTGCCTTGCACGATCACTGATCGTGCGCTGCTGATCATGCACGATCATTGATTTTCTGATGCAGGTCTGCAGGTTGCTCGCGCACGGGTGCTGACCTTGTTCGCGCACGACCACTGGTCGTCCGCCAGTGGTCGTGCGCCCTATTTATTCTGCAAGCTATAAAAAGCCCTGTTCCGCGAATTAGGTTACGCACGTTGTTACGAAACCTCCGCCAGTCCGCCGTTTTGCCCTCCAGCAGTTCCATTCGCCTCCACCTTCATCACTACCATCGGGAAGACCTTCTCCGGCGATTCCAAAGCATTCCGCATCCTCCGGTGATCCTCCCGGCCATTGATGCATTCTTCTCCGAGCTTTCCACCAAGGAAGAAGACAAAGCATACCTAGAGAATGGAATTACAGGCCCTCGAGGTGACAGCTCGGTGGTACCAGAAGCCCTCCTCGGACTGCGCTTGGAAGCGGATTGACAACCCGCACCTCCGGCCAACAACCGCGGTGGATCTTCAATCTCATGGTTTTGCATTTTCTCTCTTTTCTTGTAGCATGGAATGTTTATGCATGTAATGAACATCAATTTCTAGTGTTAAATTGATCATTGGTGTTTCTTCTTGCTTGGGAGAATTATTCTTTGATGCGCCTCGCTCCATCTCGCTCCACTCCACACGTTCGTTTCACTCAATTTCACTCCGCACTAATCACCTCACTCGCTAGACTTCCGTCCACTCACCAACCGAAGTACGGCATCGCGGCCGCTACATCCATCTCGCCTTGAGAAGCGGTGATTGCGACCCGCATAGTTTACATTAGTGTAATTGGTCGTAAGACCACCAACCAAAGCCCCTTCTTTTTCTGTTTATTTCAATTAACTCTCATAACAATAGTTTTAGAGTCTAAATCGTTCGACGCTAATTGCATTCCTCAAGAGATCGACATCCGGGGATTTATTCCCAACTTTATTACTTGTGCGACCGGTACGCTTGCCGTATTTTACGCGCATCAAGTTTTTGGCGCCGTTGCCGGGGAATGCTACTATTGAACGATCATGATTTCTGGAAGTATTGGTATAAGAGTTAGTGCTTTTTGATTTTTGTTTCTTTTTTTTGTTGTTTCAGTGAATACAGGGCCAATATTCCATCAATGCCTTCTATTCAGCAGCTAATTTATCAAGCCCATCTCACCAATCGAGTGGAAATGGGAAATGACAGTTCCGAGATTTCCTCTGATTTGATCGAATACATTATCGAAAATTGTCAATTCAACGGAGATGGAAGTGTTGATGCCTTATGCCATGTGCGCAGGTTTTTAGAAATTTACGACACATGCTCTTCGAACACTGCCAACGGCGAGCAGCAGAAGATTCGACTCTTCTCCTTTTCCTTGAAAGGCAGCGCAAAACGATGGTATCATGATACCAGGAAGGAAATATTTCATTCGTGGAAGCAACTCGAAAGAAATTTCTTGGCCAAATTCCGGAAGCAAATGCTAACCACGGACGATTACAAGGAGCTCATCACCTTCTCCCAAAGAAATGAAGAATCCTTGTTCGCAACCTGGGAGCGTTTTCAGTATTTGCGAAGGGAATGCTGCAGAGAGGGAGTGTCAGATATTTTGCTGCTCCAAACCTTCTATTTTGGGATCCTAGACAGATTCCGCCCAGCACTTGACATTGCAGCTGGCGGAACTCTGTTTAACAAACCTTGTCAGGATGCTTGGGAAATAATTGACAACATTGCCCAAACTAGTAGGCATTGGAATTCCCCTCCTTTCCCCAACCTTTCCGTGGAGGCAAATTCGGTGGTCACTAGTGAAGCCGTCAATCTTCCCGCGTCTGTGATGGAGCGTTTTTTCGCGTACGTTTGCAAAATGATGGATGTGTTCAACGATCAAGCCACCACCATTCAGCGCCTACAAATGGCCATTGGGAGTCATACGGTAACGCTGCTCAGCTCTATCAGTCAGAAACAGGAAATAGTGCATTCAATGAGGCTGAGAAGTGGAAAAAGTCTCGAGAGAGTCTTGCCGCCCGATCCTCCTACACAATCTCCGTGTATACCCATTTCTGACTCGACAATTGAACCTTCGTCTGCACCGATTGCGCAAGGACCCATGTCAGTACCGCCACTCGTGAGGAACACCTCGAGGCCGCCGTTTCCCCATCGGCTAAATAATAAAAAGACTGAAAGGCATTTTCAGAAGTTCCTGGAGATCATGAAAGGAGTTCAAGTTAGCATACCTTTAACAGAAGCTATCACTCAGATTCCAGGATACTCCATGTTCCTCAAGACCCTCATCTCGAGGAGTAAATCCTTGGAAGGTCTGAAGATGATTAACCTCACCGAAGAGTGTTCCTCTCTCCTCACCAACTTTCCTCCTACCAAACGCAGAGATCCTGGCAGCTTCACCATCCCTTGCA
The DNA here is from genome assembly GCA_039513925.1 of Platanthera zijinensis. NCBI lineage: Eukaryota > Viridiplantae > Streptophyta > Magnoliopsida > Asparagales > Orchidaceae > Platanthera > Platanthera zijinensis. The sequence continues at coordinate 83,869,510 of CM077093.1, read as the reverse complement.
GAATTGGTCTCCACAGGTTTGGCCACGCACTTTGTGATTTGGGAGCGTCGATTAACCTGATGCCCCTCTCCATCTTCCAGGAGCTGGGAGTTGGGATTCTCCAGCCCACCCATCTGAGGTTATAGCTAGCCGATCGATCGATAAAAACGCCAGCTGGGATGGTTGAAGACCTCGTTGTCATGGTTAACGACCTCGCTTTCTCGGCCGATTTTGTCATCCTTGACATGAAGGCTGATCCCAAGGTTCCTATAATTCTAGGAAGGCCCTTCCTTGCCACTACCCGGGCTATTATCAACGTCGACCAGGGAGAACTGACCCTAAGCCTGGGAGAAGAATCAATTTCCTTCAATGTCCATGAATCTCTGCAACAACTCAGAATCACTAATTGTGACAGTGCTGACTTAATTGACGAACCGAGAACGTGCAACGAATTGATTCTTGACCATGACGAGCCAGAATGGGGAATTGAGGACACACCACCTGCTACCTCGTCTGGGACTCCGCATCTGATCAAAGAACCCCCCATCACTTCTTCTATCACTGCCACTACCGTAACCTTGAAGCCGCTGCCCGAATCCCTGAAATATGCTTTCTTGGAGAAAGGCACAGCATGTCCGGTGATCATCTCTGCTACTCTCTCCGCCGACAACGAACGTGCATTGGTCGACGTGTTAAAAAAATTTAAGAATGTTTTTGGACGATCTTTGGCTGACATTAAAGGCATTAGCCCGGCGTTCTGCATGCACAAGATCCTCCTTGAAGATCAATACAAACCATCGGCACAACCGCAAAGAAGACTGAATCCCAAGATGCATGAGGTAGTTCAGGCGGAAGTTATAAAATTGCTTGACGCCGGTATAATTTATCCCATCAGTGACAGCAAATGGGTAAGCCCGGTCCAAGTTGTGCCCAAAAAGGGCGGAATTACTGTGGTGGCCAATGACGAGAATGAACTATTGCCTACCCGTGTGGTCACCGGGTCGAGAGTTTGCATCGATTACAGGAAGCTGAATGAAGCTACACGCAAAGATCATTTCCCGCTTCCCTTCATCGATCAAATGCTGGAAAAATTGGCTGGTCAGGAATACTACTGCTTTTTGGATGGATATTCGGGATACAACCAAATTGCAGTCGATCCCGAAGATCAAGACAAGACGACATTCACCTACCCATCTGGCACCTTCGCATTTAGGAGACTGCCGTTTGGTTTGTGCAACGCCCCGGCAACCTTCCAAAGTTGCGTTATCGCCATTTTTGGCGACATGATCGGTGATTTTCTCGAAGTCTTCATGGATGATTTCTCTCTTTTCGGGAACACCTTTGACTCCTGCCTCGCTAATTTAGCCAAGGCCCTGCAGCGTTGTAATGATACCAACCTTGTCCTGAATTGGGAGAAATGCCACTTCATGGTTCGCGAGGCCATCATCTTAGGCCACAAGGTCTCTCATCGGGGGCTCGAAGTCGATCAAGCAAAAATCGGTGTCATCAAGAATCTTCCTCCTCCATCTTCTGTCAAGGGAATCCGTAGCTTTTTGGGACATGCCGGCTTTTACCGAAGATTCATTAGCAATTTTTCATCGATATCCAAACCTCTCACAAATCTGTTGACTAAGGATGCCTTGTTCGTCTTTGATGAAGATTGCATGCAATCCTTCACAGCTCTCAAGGACCGGCTCATCTCCGCTCCCATTTTGGTGGCGCCGGATTGGACTTTGCCCTTCGAGGTCATGTGCGATGACAGTGATTTTGCAGTTGGTGCGGTGCTCGGTCAAAGGAGAGACAAAGTATTTTACACCATCTCTTATGCGAGCCGAACCCTCAACGATGCCCAGCTCAATTACACTACCACAGAAAAGGAGCTTCTGGCCGTGATTTTTGCTTTCGAGAAATTCCATTCGTACTTGGTGTTATCCAAAGTCATTGTCTATACCGACCACGCAGCTCTAAGGTATTTATTCAAAAAAAAAGATGCCATGCCTCGGCTAATCCGATGGATTCTCCTGCTGCAAGAATACTCCATTGAGATCCGAGATAAGAAAGGAGTGGAAAATGTCATCGCCGATCACTTATCTAGATTGGAGAATGATAGTGGCGGACCTATTTTAGAGGATGAGCGCAATGCGATAGCTAAATGTTTCCCGGATGAGCGATTATTCTCCATCTCTTCCCTCCCCTCGACGACCCCGTGGTACGCAGACATGGCCAACTATCTCGCATGCAAATCTGTCTCCCCGAGCCTATCATCACAACAAAAGCGGAAACTTCTATCTGATGTCAAACATTATTTCTGGGAAGACCCGCTACTTTTCCGCACGTGCAATGATGGAGTTATCAGGCGCTGCGTACCCAAGAGTGAATTCCAATCCGTTTTAAACCACTGTCATGATCGGGAGGCCGGCGGACATTTCGGTGCCACAAGAACGGCACGCAAGGTTTTGCAATGTGGCCTATTTTGGCCAACCCTTTTCAGAGACGCCCACAGTTATGTTACTAAATGCAATGAATGCCAAAGGACAGGAAATATCTCTAAGAGGGACGAAATGCCCCTCAACAACATGCTCGTTTGTGAGCCATTCGATGTTTGGGGGATAGATTTCATGGGACCCTTTCCCATGTCGCACGGCAAACTCTATATCATTGTTGCGGTTGACTATGTCTCCAAGTGGGTCGAAGCCGAAGCTGTTGCCGCAAATGACGCTCGCACTGTTTTAACCTTCTTACACAGAAATATTTTTTCTAGATTTGGCGCTCCGCGCACAATCATCAGTGATGGCGGGAGCCATTTCTGCAACAAGTCATTCTTACAACTCATGAAGAAGTTTGGAGTTCATCACAAAGTCTCTCTCGCCTACCATCCTCAGACTTGTGGGCAAGTAGAAGTCTCCAACAGGGAGCTAAAAAGAGTAATTGAAAAATCCATAAATTCCAACCGAAAAGAGTGGGCTAAGAAGGTCGACGACGCCTTATGGGCATACCGAACCGCCTTCAAAACTCCTATCGGTATGTCCCCCTTCCAACTTGTCTACGGAAAGGCTTGCCATTTGCCGGTCGAATTAGAACACAAGGCACTATGGGCAACCAAATTTCTGAACATGGACATTGAGACTGCAGCAGGCGAACGCCGCTCCCAACTGAATGAACTAAAGAGCTACGGCATTTTGCTTATGAAAACACGCGGATCTACAAAGAAAAAACAAAAAAATGGCACGACCGTCACATCATCCCAAAAGAATTCCAACCGGGAGACCAAGTCCTAATGTACAACTCCCGCCTCCGCTTATTCCCTGGAAAGTTAAAATCGCGATGGAGCGGTCCCTTTACAATGATCGGAGTCTCCCCCTTTGGAGCTATTGAAATATCCGGGAAGAGCGGCGACAAATTCAAGGTCAACGGGCATCGGCTAAAATTGTACGATGGAGGTGCTATCATCGGCGAACCTCAAAGCTTACAGCTCGAAGACCCACTACATGGTGACGGGGCGGTGCCTTGATCCCAATTTCCGCTGCGGCTCTCCTATTTTTGTTGGAACATTTTGAGTTTTATTTTATTTTGCTGCAAAAACATTATATACAACTGCTAATACAGGTATTTGGTCCACCTTAAGGACGGTAAACAAAAGGGCTATTCGGGAGACAACCCAAGCTTGGACCTTTTGGTCCCCTCGTTTATGCTTTTTATTTTATGTTTTCTATTTTTTTGTATTTTCTGTTGTTCGGCCTAATTCGCAGGTTCAGCTTATCTTTTGTGCGATGCAGCAACTCCCGCGAATCATCACGCAATCTTCTGGTATGCTCCCCTCTTTGGAGCATAGGTACTCTCTCTCGCTTCAGATTTCATTCCTTGGTTGAATGTCTATTTTACTTGCTTATGTTTTCATTCAAGTTTGGGGGGAAGAGCCGCCTGTGCACTCCACGAGCACATTTAATTTCGCATGCCAGTAGTTTTCCTTTTTGCTTCATTGTTTTTGACTCCTGCTGCACACACTTTGGCACCCACATGAGCGCGCACTTGACCATGCGTGCGGCTCGAGTTGATGTATTATTTCGTGTAAACTTTAAGATGGTGGTGCTGACGTAGGATTTTGATTTAGAGTAGTTCGAAACTCGTACAGTGCTCCTAATCGAGTGCTCACGTTGTGTAGAAATTGTATAGATTTAGTTTTTCTTTATGCTTGCAATTTATATTTTTTTCTGCACTCGTAAATACTGTCTGTCCTACTCAAATCTATGAATCCGGAGTAATCACTCGGTAGTGTAGGAATGTGTGTAGGCGTCGCTAGCTTTGTATTGCTCGAGTCGGGAGGACGGGTCACTTTTCTCGGTGACTAAGAACTTGCCCCAGGCTACTTTCGAAGCATTGGTGCACGGTTAGTCGAGCGTTACCGTGACGTAGGCCATCACTTTGGCCCGGTTGAGCCTTGCACCCGTCCTAACATAGCCCTCGCTAGCCCCGTTGAGCCTACCTTCCTTTTGTTTCAGCTCCACACTCAATTTACCAATGCCTCAAGCCAATCCTAGTCGCACACCCGCGTCGAGCACTAGTTCCAAGCATTTTCTCATTGGGTTGTTGATGTGGGAGGTGGTTTTGTGAATAATGTGGATTTGCCATCTTGTTATATTTGCTGAAATTCAAGAATTTGAAAAAGAAAAAAATTTATAAAAGCAAAAAATTGTGAAAAAGAAACGAAAAAGAGAAAATAAAAAGTATAAATGAAAATCTGTTTTTTTTAGAAATCTGTTTTGGGGTAGGCGGTGCACACACCCATGTTGTAAAAACCAGGTCTGGGGGTGTGGTGCACTCGCATTCATATTGCTAGTGGGAAATCTGTTTTTGTGCGAGCTCCGTTGGGTTGTGCGTAGCCTTCGTTTTCATCTTTTTCATCCATACCTACGTCTACACCCAAGCCCCAACTCTTCACCTAAAGTCCTACGGATTTACGCTCGAGTCGAACTAGTATCGTGGAGAAAGTGTGAACGGGCAAGAATATGGTCCCCGATATTGGTGGATTCCTTTGGAGGTGATCACGAGCCCCGCTCTTTGGCAATGCTCCACCATCCGACTTGCCTATTTTCTTCCTACACATGACCGCGCGATTCTCCGGAAATTCAATCTTTGAGTAGTGACAGTATTTATTTACGTTTATCGAAAATTATAAATTGCATAGCATGATTAAAAACTCCTTCTATTATATTTTCTATGCACTTGTGTTTCTCGATTTCTCGTCCTACTGTATTTTGAAATTGCTACGTCAGCTAGCCATTTTTTAGTTCACAAGGTGATTATTTGCCCGGGACGTGCAAATGGTTAAGTCTGGGGGGGGTGATGAGTCCCTATTTTATACCTTATTTTGGACTCATCTAGGCCTTTTTCCTCAGCTTTGCACTACCTTTTAGCGCCATTAGTACTTCTTTTGGTTAGCTACGGCATCCCACGCCCTGTGCACCTTTTTTGCCCATTTCTGTGCTTATGTGCATTTGCATTCTTGCTATGATCATTATTGTTTGCTGCGGCTGCCACGATCGATGTCCCGTGCAGTTTTCCTGCAGGTTTGGGGATCGTGAGGGCATTCGGGATAGGCGTTTCACTATTTTTGGCAAAGGAGTCAGTGGTCGTGCGTTTTTACCCACGCACGACCATCGACCTCCTGGCGCACGATCACTGATCGTGCGCAGCCCGGACTCATTTGTGAAATCCCTGTCTTCAACCTTCCGCACGATCACTTGCCATACCGCACACGACCACTGCTCGTGCGCCGCCGATCGTGCGCAGTCATACCCCATTTTACAAAGTTCTTCCCAGCTATTTCCGCACGATCATCAGCATTGCCTCGCACGATCACTGATCGTGCGCTGGTGATCGTGCACGATCATTGATTTTCTGATGCAGGTCTGCAGGTTGCTCGCGCACGGGCACTGACCTTGTTCGCGCACGACCACTGGTCGTGCGCTAGTGGTCGTGCGCCCTATTTATTCTGCAAGCTATAAAAAGCCCTGTTCCGCGAATTAGGTTACGCACGTTGTTACGAAACCTCCGCCAGTCCGCCGTTTCGCCCTCCAGCAGTTCCATTTGCCTCCACCTTCATCCCTACCATCGGGAAGACCTTCTCCGGCGATTCCAAAGCATTCCGCATCCTCCGGTGATCCTCCCGGCCATTGATGCATTCTTCTCCGAGCTTTCCACCAAGGAAGAAGACGAAGCATACCTAGAGAATGGAATTACAGGCCCTCGAGGTGACAGATCGGTGGTACCGGAAGCCCTCCTCGGACTGCGCTTGGAAGCGGATTGACAACCCGCACCTCCGGCCAACAACCGCGGTGGATCTTCAATCTCGTGGTTTTGCATTTTCTCTCTTTTCTTGTTGCATGGAATGTTTATGCATGTAATGAACATCAATTTCTAGTGTTAAATTGATCATTGGTGTTTCTTCTTGCTTGGGAGAATTATTCTTTGATGCGCCTCGCTCCATCTCGCTCCACTCCACACGTTCGTTTCACTCAATTTCACTCCGCACTAATCACCTCACTCGCTAGACTTTCGTCCACTCACCAACCGAAGTACGGCATCGCGGCCGCTACATCCATATCGCCTTGAGAAGCGGTGATTGCGACCCGCATAGTTTACATTAGTGTAATTGGTCGTAAGACCACCAACCAAAGCCCCTTCTTTTTCTGTTTATTTCAATTAACTCTCATAACAATAGTTTTAGAGTCTAAATCGTTCGACGCTAATTGCATTCCTCAAGAGACCGACATCCGGGGATTTATTCCCAACTTTATTACTTGTGCGACCGGTACGCTTGTCGTATTTTACGCGCATCACTTAGTCACAGGGTCAGTTGCCAAAAGCTATAACTTGCCAAGTCTCTGAGAAGCTGGGTATTAATCACATTAATCATCATTTGAAATCTGAATTCCTTGATAAGAGGACAGTGTTTCAGAAGGCAAATCTACCTTCTAAAACAGTCAAGTTTGCTCCTCCCCTTAAGGATCAATCTAATGTGTGCTCTATTAGTGGGTAAAGACACATGATCTAATAAGGAGTGTTGTTGTCCACTCTAGCCATAAAGTTCAGGATAAGTTCTTTAGATTTGGATCCAAATATCCTGTATCTAAAGAGATGAGAGAGAACACTAGATGGCAGGCTCCAAAAATACAATTGGCACATCCTATACCAGCTGTATTTAGTTCCTCAGCACCTTCATTCAGGAAGAAGGAAGCAGCATCATGCAATGCTTCTCCAGCAAAATCTTGAGCTGCTCACATCTCTAATGGACAGCAATTCTGTGTTGTCCTGAAGAGAAAATACAACATTCATAAATTTTGGTGCTATGGGAATGTGGTCCACTTTACCATGGATTGTTGGCACAACCTGAATGTGGCTAGTGGATAGAAAGGTGCTCAGTCTAGGCAGAGAGTTTGGCTAAAGTTTTATAATACTAACAAGAACCTAGGACCCAACTATTGTTGGGTGCCTAAGGGTAAATGAATTCTGTTTTACAGGAATGTCCAAGTACCTATCTAAATAAGACTAGGTACTTGGACAATGGATGTTCTAGGAAAATGTCTGGGACAGGATGATTGCTCAAGGAACATGCTCTTTGTAAGGCAATAAACAAAGTTTGAGGTTGTTAAGTGTATAATCCTCAAAGGCTAGAGGCAGTAAGCCTCAAGGTAAGTTTCTCTCTCTTGCATAGAGACTAGGTTTGAAAATTCATTAATAAAGTTAGATGTGCTTAGGATTAACCTAATCAAGCACACCAATTAGATAATAATGATTCAATTATCCTTCATAATTATCTACATTGTTAACTTATATAGCCTTTTCTCTCAAGTCAAAATAACATATAAATCAGTGCATATTAAGGTTGCCAATAAAACTGACTAATTAGCATGTTAGGTCTCTGTCATACTTAGAATTGATAAAATATCTGTATAATGGTGTGACAAATATCGTAGAGCAAGCTATAAAGTATAAAAATGTTTAATTGGTTAGTCAAATGAAAAAGGTAATTGAAATGTTTTATTCCATATATAAAGGCGACAAGAAACGAAAAGCCACATCGCTCTCAAAAGCCTTAACCCTAGTCATTGAGACCGAACCCTCTCAGCATCTTGCCGCACTGACTCAATGGCGTCGAAGATCTCAATGGAGATCCAGGAGGGCTATGAAACTGTGAGAAATTGATTCAGTCATGCCTCGCCAGAGATTAATGAAGTTTTAAGGATGATTGAGACCACGATTTTGGAGTGCACCCTTTTTGAACCCTCAACCATTCTTAGAGAAGAGGTAGTGGAATTCTTCTCCAACATCAAGGTGTCGTCCTCTCAAAACTCACTGAAGTCTAAGATTGGGGACATTAAAATTAAGATAAATCCAAAGTGGCTAGGCAAAGCCCTTCATCTACCCTCCGTCAACCCTAGTGAGGAAGAAGAACCCACCATCATGGATTGAGACCATGCTCTTAGGTGGTGTGAATACAGTGAGGCCAAACCTGGGTCTCTTAAGAGGAAATTGTTCAATCAGAGAGGCAAACTGCTGGCAAATATAGTAGGAAAAGCCCTCATCTACAAACATGGATAACATGACACAATCCCTAGGTCAATGTTTGATATCATGACCAGGATAATCTTAAATAAGCAGATTTCTTGGTCATCAATCATCTACCAGAGAATAGTAGACTGCCTACACACTCCAAACATGGGCAGAATTATTTCCTTATGCCTAGTGAATACCTACTCTGATATATTCAAGCAGGAGCAAGGAGTGAAGATTCACTACCTAAAAAGAATGGACATAAAAAACTTTGGATAGATTCACTAGGTTCCTACCAATGAGCCAACCTTCAGCAATAAAGAACTCCTCTAGGGACACAAGGAAGAAACCTGTTGAGGAGGAAAGAACTACCAGCTCTGAACCAGAGCTTGGAACCTCCTCTCCAGCTGATGTTGGTCTGCAAGTTGACTTATCACTCAGTCAATCCTCTACAAACATTCAACTCAAGGATACTATTGTGCATGTTGATAAAATCCATGCCAGCCCTAAATAAGGACAAGTGTTAAAGAATGCCACTGAAGAAGAGGTTGCTGCAGAAGATGAGGCAGATATGGCAGATACTGATGATGTAGCTACAATTGATTATATCCCTACTATAGAAGATAACCATGAACCTTCTGAGGCATTAGATACTTATCTTGATAGGCCAAGTCCAAGGAAGAATGCTCAGTCTGAGGGGGAGCATGATCAGATGGATTTAACAAACTTGGATCAAGTTGTCAACAGAAAAGTTTAGTCTGCACCCACTATAGGTAATACCAATACCCTCTTAATTAGTAGTGTTAATATAACTTTAACAAAGGAAATGTCTCCTTCTATAGGTGTTATAGTTAAGGGGGAGCCTTCTCAAGTCCCTACTCAGGATGTTGTCCCTCCTCCTATGAGCCATACATCATCTAACCCTATCTCAAATGAGGAAATAGTAAACCAAATCAAAGTACTCATAGATGCTCAGACCACAACCTTCAAGGAGTATGTTGACAAATTAGTTGCCAAGCTGAGGGATGAATTGTCAACCAAAGTCAAGGAAAATAAAGAAGAAATCTCTCACTTAAACAAACAGGTCACCACCTGGTTTGATAGGGCTGGAACTGCTGGCATCAAACTGACCACCCTCATGAAATCCTTGGACACAAGCAAAAAACTCTCTACAGCAAACATATGATATGTCAAGAATTATGTGAGTGCAACTGATGAAGTGATCCAGGGTGCAGCAGATCATGTAAATCTGCATGTCACTAATATTGTTTTCCACTCTTTGAAGGAGGCACTACTTCTGAAAAATGAGCTGCTTGCTAACAATGAGAGAATACTCCAATCCATACCAAGCAAATATGAAGCCAACACCACCCTACTACAAAATAGCATCTATGAAGAAGGCAGAAAGGGGGAGATTAGCCACGATAAGACAGCAGCACTCATTGAAGAACAATCCTTCAATATAATTCAAAGCACCAGGGTGGCACTACACCTGCCCCTCCTGAATAGAAAGAGGCCAGAGGACCTAGAATTCCCAGCATAAGCTAGAGTTACACAGGATGCACAAATTACTGCAAGAAGAAAGAGGGAAGGAACTCAGATGGCTAAAGAGTTCATGGCAAAGAGGAGAGCTGAGAACAGAGATGATCCAGACCATGAACATCTAAGTGATGCCTCTAAATCTGTAACGCCCCCAATTTTTTCTGCGATTATTTAATTCTTGCTTGGCATTACGTCGACGTGTTTTCTTGGCTTGTGCCATCTGTGGAGTGTGGTATTAACTCCTTAGAACTGAGTGGCCTATTTGTAGCCTATTGACAAGATCTCCCTAGAAAGCCGAGTCGTTTTGGGTGACCCGGTGTGGACTCTCAGGGGATGCTTGTGTTTTGGCTTTGGGTGGGTATAACTCTAGTTCTGTTCGTCGAAAGTTAATTTTGACTTCGCAGTTACGTTCGTAGCATAGGTAATTAGCTATGGTGCGAATTTCGTCGGATTCCGAGGTGGTTCGATTTTCGCGTCGTTTTGGTCTGTTAATAATAATAAATCTAATTAAGTAATTAATAAAGCTATAAAATGAAATCCAGCGGTCAAAAAGCTGGGTGATTTAATCCTGCAGCCAGTAGATAAGCAGTTATTGCTTTTGTGCGTGAAAAGGTGGCAGCATGCATGGTTGGCGGTTTTGCTAGACTTGAAAGGGTGGCTGCGGCTTAAGAGACTTTTTAGATGGCAGTTAAGGCTGATTAGGCGTGTCTATGTATATGTAGTCTTAAGTTAAAAAACGAGACTATTCATCGCCTCCTTCCGTGAAAGAAAAATGATGTCCTTTTCGTGAGCAGAAGAAAAACCAGCGGGCAGCTGTGCCTTCCACCGCCAATTCCCGGAGTTATAGCGATCGGATTTTCGTTCCGAGGGTAGATCTGGACTGCTCTCCCCTAGATCTCCATTTCGACGGTAAGATTTCTCCATTTCGTGCCCTTCTATGGTGTTGTAGAATTTCTCTTAACCCCTCTCCCTTCCTACTGTTAAGTTAGCTTGTTCTCGGGTTGGGAGTAGAGAAGTGATTGCTGGTTCAAGCATTGGAGATTTAAGGATTTAGCGTTGAGTGTGGTGCACACACTCAACGCCGGGTCTGTTTGGACTTGGCATTGAGTGTGGTGCACACACTAAATGTCGGGTCTGCAGGGACTTGGCGCTGAGTGTGGTGCACACACTCAACGCCATTACCCCTTGATCTGTTCTTTTGCGGCTAAGTAGTGTGGCGTTGAGCGAGAAAATTCTTCTAAGTAAAAATCGACGGGAATCACTAAGTGATTCTCGCCGACTTTGACGAGAATCATTTGTAATTCCCTCCGATTCGGCGAGAATCAATCGGCATTCCCGCTGATTCGGCGAGAATCAATCGGCATTCCCGCCGATTCGGTGAGAATCAATCGGCATTCCCGCCGACCTTTTTCGGACGGTGTTGAGTGAGTGGTCCTAACTCAATGCCATGGCGGTTTAGGCGCTGAGTGAGGCGGGCTCACTCAACCTCACATCCCTTTCCTACGGGTAAGTACTTTGGCGTTGAGTGAGTTGACCTCACTCAATTCCAAAGCTGTTCTATCGTTGAGAATGGTGGACGCACTCAACGCCGAAGTTTGTTTTCGCGACTAAGTACTATGGCATTGAGTGAGTCGACCTCACTCAACGCTAAAGCTATTTTGGCATTGAGAGAGGTGGACTCACTCAACGCCACTGTTGGGTTTTGCGGTTAAGTGCTAAGGCGTTGAGTGAGTGGACCTCACTCAACGTCGTAGCTATTTTGGCGTTGAGTGAGGTTAGCTCACTCAACGCCACTGCCTGTTTGCTGAAGGCGTTGAGGGAGTGGACCTCACTCAACGCCGTAGCTGTTTTGGCATTGAGTGAGGTTAGCTCACTCAACGCCACAACCTGCTTTGCTGAAGGCGTTTAGGGAGTGGACCTCACTCAACGCCATAGCTGTTTTGGCGTTGAGTGAGGTTAGCTCACTCAACGCTACAGCCAGTATGGCAAAAGGCATTGAGTGTGTGAACCTCACTCAATGCCATTGCTATTTTGGCATTGAGTGAGGCTAGCTCACTCAACGCCACCGTCTGTTTAGGCGTTGAGTGAGTGGGGCTCACTCAACGCCATGTCGTGTTGAGTCATCTCAATGCTTTTCCCTTACCTTGATTTTCTCCCCCGAGTGAATTCCTTGATTTTGAGGTTCCTGTCGGCTATTTTCTTTTTTTCCAAAAAGGCCGAATCGTGGGTCGTGGTTAGTAGTGGTGGTTTGAATCCCTTAATTTGGGAGGTGTTGCTCCAGGTACGGGCTGGGCAAGGGGGTGGGAGGTCCCTAGTGCTTTCACATGTAGACCTTTGAGCTTTGTTTCTTGGAAATGGTGGTTGGGGGACTGAGTTTGCCTCCAACCCAGATTTGCGTTGTTTTTGCTACTACCATCTCTCATAGCTTAGGGTGTTAGACGTTTCTGCCTTTGTAAATTTTCAATGTTTGGGCTCATGGTAGCCTGGTAAACTCTGTAAGATTTAGTTTTGGGCAGGGTTGTTTCTATTTTCTCGCACTTAGTGTTTTTCTTTCTGTCTTGCCTTGGACAGTGGTGTTTGTTTACGGTTTACTTACTCTTCTTGCTTACCTTATAACCTAACATTTCTGTACAGCTTACTTGTTTAGCTTGTTGAGGTATTCTTTTCTTCTTTGAATGCCTCAGGTTCTGGTTAGTAGCCGATTAGGCGGCTAGTTGTGTTGTGTTGTTGTTGGTGGTCCCTCATTCTGTGGAGATTAGTACCTTGGTCTTGTGAGGTAGTTTTACTGTTTTTCTTACAAACATACATATTTACTAGTGGGTTCGTGTCAGTTTGTTGGCGCCCACTGGTACTTCTACCTTGATACTAGATGTGTTACTTTTTGCTGCTACCTTTCTGGAGTTAGTCTACTTGCTCTATGGATGATTTATGCTAGGTTGCTTGTTACTTTTAAACCTAAAAACACTATTTTAAGTATTCCTCATGATCAGCATGTTTTATAAAACTCAACACTATTTTCCAAATAACGTAAAAAGATCATTTTCATATATATATAGTATAAATCAAAAGTTGGGTCCTGTATAGTATAAGTTGTCCTCTGGGGACACTTATGCCCTCTTTTAGGATGTTGAACCTGAATAAAGTATTTTCCGCAGCGTATAAGTATAGTTTTTAAATTGTGGACTAGGTGATCCACCGAGCCGAGGGATACGGCCTCTAAAAATATAACTGATTTTCTAATCATATAACTTATGAATTTTCATAAAGTATAATTGTTAGTGGTTTGCCAGAGCGTCGGCAATTATCCCTTGCTCTACGTGGCATCATGATGCGTGTTTTCTCCTACTCTGATAATCCGTTTTCTTCGGAGAAAATGCGGTTTGTGACAGTTAGTATCAGAGGGAGGTTGCTTGACAAGTTAGTCGGGCAACTTTCCCTTTTGATTGTATTAGTAGTTCAGCATCATGTCATTCACACACCGATATGCCATAAGCACGTCTTGGCAAAAGCACGAATACTACACTCATAGCATAACATGAAGTATACGGGGCATATTATGTAGTATGGGATGCATTATATGTGTTCGTATATGGATCCACCATATGGGCAACATGTGAGGGTTATGTAGTATGGGATGCATAACCGCACCACATGACTGCGACTAGCTCGTTTTCTTTTTTGTTGCATGAGGATGTTATGCAGCATGGGATGCATAACATTTTCATGTGTACGCCGCTCATAACATGTATTAGGGCCTTTTTAGAATACATAGCACAAATATGCATAGCATAACATTGCATAAGCACAACGTGCCAAGCTAAAGACTGGTAGGATGACATATGTACACACATAAGTTTCCGAGTCAAAAATAATATAAAGTCATGCATTCCCGATCTAGGCACAAGAGTTAGTATGGTGGTGGTTAACAATCCTAGGTTAAGGCATAACATCAATTCTTGTAAAAATAAACTCCCAGAGCAAGTTTAGCAGCTTTAAGTTCATATTTATGTATGTATTGTCTGTACTTGTAGTTAGTTGCAGCTGTCGTACTAGGATCTAACTAATGTTGCTATGACTTTAGGATGACGAGACGCCCTTCGACTAGATCGACCCCCCTATCTAAGGGTGAGTCATCGGGAGCGCAGAATGATGCGGTGATCGAGAGCCTGCGACAGAGTAGCGATTCCTTGAGCAGGCAGATGGTGGAGGTGCGAGCCCAGATCCAGTCTTTGGTGGCAGTTGTGGTAGGTCAGACTCAGGGAGTGCAAGGCCCTGTAGGAGGGTTAGCTGTTCCTCCTACTCATGCACCCCTGAGACCTCCAGTGGTCGTGCCAGCAGAGATGGCATTCATCTCACAGTTTCAGAGACTTATCCCCCCTATTTATGATGGGAAGGCAGATTTCATGGTCATAGACGATTCGCTGATCTCGATGGAGGAGATGTTCTCGTACTCTGGTATTGCAGATGATCAAAGAGTGATGATAGCCGCCTATCAGCTCAAGGGTTTGGCTAAGAGTTGGTGGCTTAGAGAAAAGGAGAGCTTGGTAGCTGGCTGCTCTTGGGTAGTGTTCAAGGAAATGCTGCTGAGGAAGTTCTTGCCTTCGGTCGAGCGTGATCGTCTTATGAATGACTTCCTCCACCTGAAGTAAAGGTAACTCATGGTCGGTGAGTATGAGATAGATTTTAGCAATTTTAGCCGGTTTGCTCCTGGGTTGGTAAGTGTTGAGGTTGATCGAGTCAAGCGATTCCTTGGTGGCTTGAGGAGCAAGGTGCAGCAGTTGACCAGTGCTTATGGATCAGAGACTTATGCAGGGGTAGTGAAGGCTGCTCTGAAGGTTGAGGCTATCGAGACCGCAAAGAGCAGAGGCCGGCAAATGAGGAAGGACAAGTGGAAGTCTGTTGAAGAGAAGAAACCCCGGGTACCCAGTGCTACTTCGGGAAAGAAGAGCAAGGTGGTGTATAGCTTCTATGGTCGGTCAGGCCACCCTGTTGAGAGGTGTTTCAAGAAGACAGCAGCCCAAAAGAAGGAGCAATTTCATGCTTTTCAGGGTGCTTCTAAGAGGGATGTTTCCTGTTCTATTTGCAAGCGACCCGGGCATGATGCTGCCCAGTGCTGGTCCAAGGATAAAGTCTGCTATCAGTATGGGCAGAAGGGTCACATCAAGTCTAGGTGTCCTAAGGTCCAGCCCCCTCTTCATGCAGTTCTACTTCAGGTACTACCTCTGCCTCAGCATGTGGACAAGGGCAAAGGAAAGCTGAACGTGATCACTTTCGAGGAGGCTCAAGCTTCGAATCAGGTCATCTCAGGTTAGTTGTTTCTTTTTCCATCTTGAAAGTTTTATTTACTAGAATGGTTACAGTTGGGTTTTGGTAGATCCTTAGTTGTATATACTCCTATAGGGAAATTTAAGGTGAAGAACCGTTGGGCGTGTGTTCTGTTCAACTCCGGCGCTACCCACTCATTTATGGCTAGAGCCTTTGTGGAGCGACATCGATTAACTCTAGATCGAGTTATTGATACCTTCCGCGTCAAGTTCCCTTCTGGTGAATCTGTGTTATCAGATTTGGGCATTCTAGATTGCCCTATTTTGTTAGGGGATTTTCTTGCGAGGGAAGACTTGAAGATGATTGATCTGGAGGACTTCGATGTTATTCTGGGCATGGATTGGCTGTCTAAGTATGATGCGATCATTCAGTGCAAAGGGAAGCGCTTGGACTTCATCAAGGACAATGGTCATCCGGGAAGCGTGTATGCTGATCCGTGCCAAGATTCTCCTGTCTTTTCTGCGGTATGTGCTCAGAAGTTTTTTTCTAGTTGTTTTGCTTGTTTAGTCTCAGTGGTTGGGACCGCTATTAGTATACCACGCTTAGGGGAGATTCTCGTTATTCGTGGTTTCGCTGATGTGTTTCCTGGTTACCTTCCTGGTCTTCCTCCTGATCGGGATGTCGAATTTGTGATTGATTTGGAATCGGGTACGCGTCCTATTGCTAAGGCGCCGTACCGGATGGCCCCTCGTGAGCTAGAGGAGTTGCGAGTCAAGTTAGATGAGTTGTTGGCAAAAGGGTTTATCAGGCAGAGTTCGTCGCCTTGGGGTGCTCCTGTTTTGTTTGTAAAGAAGAAGGATGGGTCGATGCTGCTTTGCATCGACTACAGGGAGTTGAACAAAGTCACTATTAAGAACAGGTACCCTCTACCGAGGATAGATGACTTATTTGATCAATTGCGTGGTAGCACGGTGTTCTCCAAGATCGATCTTCGTTCTGGCTATCATCAGCTCAGGATCCGTGAGGCAGATATTCCACGGACTGCGTTTAGATCGAGGCATGGTCATTTTGAGTTCTTGGGTATGTCGTTTGGATTGACCAACGCACCATCAGCTTTCATGGATATGATGAATTGGGTGTTCAAGGATTTCCTAGACAAGTTTGTTGTGGTTTTCATCGATGACGTGTTGGTCTATTCCCGCAGCGCTAAGGAGCATGAGCAGCATCTGCGTTTGATTCTATCAGAGTTGAGGAATCACAAGTTATTCGCCAAGTTGAGCAAGTGCGAATTTTGGTTGCCTCAGGTCTCGTTTCTGGTCCACGTGGTGAATAAGGATGGGATCTCGGTCGACCCAGAAAAGATTGCAGCAGTGATGGATTGGAGCAGGTCGGGCACGCCCAAGGAGATCAGAAGCTTCCTAGGGTTGGTAGGCTACTACAGGAGGTTTGTGGAGGGTTTCTCTACCCTGGTTGCACCTTTGACCAGGTTGACTCAGAAGAATGCTGCCTTTGTTTGGAGCGAGAAGTGCGAAGAAGCCTTCCTGGAGCTAAAGAACAGATTGTGCACTGCTCCTGTCCTGACCCTACCTACTGAGGGTGTGGAGTATGATGTGTAACACCCCAAAAAGTCCCAAAAGACTCAACTTGAAGTTTGAGTAGCAGGTCAGGTTACACGGCCTGGGACACGAGCGTGTCCCAGGGCGTGTCGGGTGTACACGGCCTGGGACACGGGCGTGTCCCAGGGAGTGTTCGATTTATTTTGCGAAATTGGCCTATTCCGGTCAGAGCCGGACACGGCCTTGAACACGGCCGGGAACACGGGCGTGTCAGGCTGGACACGGGCGTGTCAGCTGCCGTGTTCCGACCCGTGTACTGGTTGCAGCTCGATGGAGCAGGAGACACGGGCGTGTCTCAGGTTTGACACGGGCGTGTCAGGTCCGACACGGGCGTGTCGATGACCCGTGTTGTTCAGTCGGTTCAAGCTGTGTGTACCGCTTAAGGGGTACACGGCCTGTGACACGGGCGTGTCACAGGCCGTGTCGGCCAAAAAGTGATTTTTTGGGAAGATCTTGGCCGTTCAGTTTCCTCTCTTTTGATCTAAAGGCTCAGGTGATTTCTTGGGCTGGATTAAGTCGTGAGAGAGAATGAAGAAGTCATTCTTCTTTATCCTTAAGGAAGAGAGAAAGAGAGAGGAAAGGAAGAAGGAGGAGGAGAGCAAGCCACTGGCGGAGCTCCCGTGGTCCGATTCGCGATCCGAAGCCGGCGTTGTGACGGTAAGGCTGCTGCGGTTCTTTCTCACCGGCTAGTTTTCGATGGCACCGAAGAGATCGACAAGGGTAACGATCTCCCTCCTTGGACATGTGAAGTCCTTCTTTTCTGCATTGTATAGGGAAAGCCCTTCCCCGCGAGTGTGCGGTGGGTTGTGGTGTCCCTTGGGGTAGATATGTGAAGTCCCCCTTGTTAGAGGCCGGAATTGGAGTACGGCTCTAGGCATGCTGTGTGAAGCCCATCTGGATGTACTCTGGATTGGTGATGCTTGTTTGCATATCGGAGAAGGCTCCGTGATAATGGCTTGTGATGCCTATGGCTTGTGATGCCTTGTTCCTACCTGTTGCTTGGTGCGGCAGGAAGTACTGGACGATGTCCAGGAAATGAAGAGGGTTGGCGGCAACTCTTGTGGCCGTGCGTTGCCACTTTGTGAGTAGTTGAGTCGTTGGGCTGCAACTCGTTGAAAAGGCAGATTGCCGAACAGGAAAGGTGAAACCGACCCGCGCCTATAAAATGCCATGGATACTTCCGTATTCGAGGTGGCTCGGTGACTTGAGCAACGGGGGGTGGCTGATCCGTACCTGCGTTAGGTCCGTCCGACTTGGAAGCCTGGTATAGGTTTTGTTGGAGCGCCTAATGAGAGTCTTAGGCCCGCGCGCCGGAAAGACTAGAAATGCTCAAATACCGTGTAGACGGTGGTGTTGACCCTGGTATTCCGGTACACCGAAAATGTGCCCTGAGTGCACGGACTGTCGGGCCGGGTGGCTGATGGTTGTGATGGCTTGAATGTGCCTGCGCGCACATAGTTGCTATTGATGATGCCATGCTTGCAGGGAAAGAATGCTCATGCCCCGAGAAAGGGGTAGGATTGTTATAATTGGGTCAGCTGAATGCTGACCGTTGCATTGTTTGCCACCGGTTGGGTGGATTGTTCCCGTGCAGGTACTGGAGAGCCAAGTGGTAAATGATGGGCTGAAGCCCTACTGCTGTTGCTGCTGCTGCTGCGGCTAGCCCTGGAAGGCTAAGCGAATGGCTTTGTTTTGTTTTCTCTTTTTACTCATGTATGGCCGGCCTGCGCGCCGAGGTTTGTAAAACATGATGTATGTTCAGAGGAACTGTAAGGCCTTAAGGCCAAACTCTTGAGGTTGTGTACATTCCGTGATATTTATATATAAAGGTGGTTTTATATATATTGGACATTCCGGTTGAGAGTTCAAAGTACTACTTAAAGCTTCCGCTAGAATGCTCTGAGTTAGGATTCGTATTTGGTCTGGTAATATCCTGTGACCTCACCGTCTGTTTGTGGCATATAGTGTGGGGCCCCGGCCGGACCTTCTACTATACGTCATTTAACGGATGGGGTCGTTACATTTTGGTATCAGCTTTTCGTCGGTCTTCCTCTTTCGAATTCGTGGTCGACTTCTTTTGTGGGGTGGCGAGCACGTGTTTGTGCGACCTGCTGTAACGCTAATGAACTCTGGAATGTCCATTAAGGAATGTACAAAATCTTGTTTGAGGAATCTGCGCGTTCCTTTTTGTGTTGTTTTGCTTGCATACGTTCGCTAATGTGTGTCTTGTCCACCTATAGGTGACACGTAGTGGTGCTGGGCAGTCTGAGCCCCAGCGTTCTGATGAGAGTGCGGCACCAGCTGAGGTGCCAACACCTCCTCCATCTGCGGAAACTGTTCGCTTAGTGGCTGAGGCGCTATTTGCCATGATTCAGCCGACCGGGCAAGCGCAGCTGGCGGTAGTGCCAGTTCGTGTTGATGTAAGACCCGAGCCGGTTGAGGCTGTAGATCCACGAGCAGCTGACCGACAGTTGAAGCAATTTATGAGCTTCAGTCCTCCTACGTTTGCGGGAATGGGATCCCCAACGCAGGCGGAAGATTGGTTATCGCGTGTCAAGAGGATAATGACAGCGATCAGGGCGGAGGAAACTCTCAAGGTCACCTTAGCCACCTTCATGCTTGAAGGGGAGGCGCGGTTGTGGTGGGACGAGGTTGAGCTACACCATTTGGCGGGCAGGCAATTAACACAAGTATCGATTGAGGAGTTCTCTCGGATATTTCTGGCGAAACATGTCCCAGCGGCGCAACGTATTGCTATGGAAAATGAGTTCCAACGGTTAAAGCAAGGGGACGATAGTGTGGATATCTACTTGCACGAGTTTACCAGGTTGGGACGATATGCGGGAACAATCTTCGCGGATGACCAAAGGAAAACGAATCGGTTCTATGAAGGATTACGGGATGAGTTACGATTCCTGCTTTCGAGTTCTGTGAGCCAAGGGTTTCAGGCGTTGGTTGATACTGCGTGCGCGTTGGAGAAGGACATGAGGCGAGTGCAAGGGAATAAGGGCTTGGTGGTGTCTAAGCCAGAGTTTCAAGCACCTCGCCCAGGCAAGTCGTTTTACCAGAAGAAAGGGGGCAAGAGGTCCAAGCCATCTGGGCAAGTGACTACGACCGTTGTGTCGGGAGCGACATCAAGGCCGGATGCTCGTACGTGCTATAACTGTGGCCGGGTGGGGCATATTGCTCGTGACTGTCGAGTTGTGCAGCCCAAAGGGGAAAAGAAGACGGGTGCGTCGTATGCTGAGAAGGGCAAAGCGGTGGTGGATTCCTCTGCTTCCCAAGCGCAGCCCCGAATCTATCAACTTGGCCAACAGGAAGCGATTAAGCAAAGTGACGTCGTCACAGGTACGAGTTGAATTAGTTTACTTGCTGTGCTTTTGGTTTTGGTTATGTTTAGCTTGTGCATGATGTGTGTGTGCTGCAGGCTTTGTCCTGATTCGGAATACTTTAGCGAGAGCCCTGTTTGATACGGGTGCTTCGCATTCTTTTCTGTCTGAGGATTTCGTATCTCGCATTGGGGTACCAAGTCATGTGACGGTGGATAGTACAAGGGTGCTATTGCCGAATGGCTGTGTGATGCTTGCGTATAGGGCTTGCGATGTGGATGTGCAAATAGGAAGTCGGGATTTCGGTTTGAGTGCAGCTGTGTTACCGTTATCGGAGTTTGATGTGATCTTTGGTATGGACTGGCTCTCGGAGCAGCGTGCCTTTATTGATTGCAACTCCAAAGAGATTACACTGGGCCAGAATACCGGGCTTGTGACGAAGTTCGCTGGTATGCGAGGAGTTGGCGGAACGTTGTTGTCTGCACTCCAAGTCGTCAATGCTGTGCGGAAGGGCGCGGAGTTATTCTTCACGCTAATTCAGACTGTTGAGCCAAAGGCCAGTGTCGGTGAAGTGCCAGTTGTGTCAGAGTTTGCCGATGTGTTTCCTAAAGATCTTCCTGGGTTACCACCCCAGCGGGAGATTGACTTCTCTATTGAGTTGGTGCCAGGTGCGAAACCTGTGGCCCGCTCTCCATATCGCGTCGCGCCAAAAGAGATGGCTGAGTTGAAAGTCCAATTGCAAGAGTTGTTGGAGCAGGGATATATACGCCCAAGTATGTCACCTTGGAGCGCGCCTGTTCTCTTTGTGAAAAAGAAAGACGGTAGCTTACGGTTGTGTATTGACTACCGCGAGTTGAATAAGCTGACGGAGAAAAACAAATATCCGATTCCGAGGATTGATGACCTCTTTGATCAGCTGGCGGGATCAACGGTCTATTCCAAGTTGGATTTGAAATCGGGATATTATCAGCTAAGGATTCGGGAAGGTGACATTCCCAAGACAGCGTTTGGAACACGCTACGGTCATTATGAGTTCACGGTAATGCCGTTTGGCCTATGTAATGCGCCTTCGGTATTTATGGACCTAATGCATCGAACGTTCCGAGAGTATTTGGATTTGTTTGTTATTGTGTTTATCGATGACATCTTAGTATACTCTCAGTCGGAAGAGGATCACGCAAATCATTTGCGGTTGGTCTTGCATACCCTGCGGAGGAATAAGCTTTTTGCCAAGTTCTCAAAGTGTGAGTTCTGGCTCTCTTCAGTAGCCTTTTTAGGCCATGTGGTAAGCGGAGAGGGTATCGCGGTGGATCCGTTGAAGATAAGTGCCATCCGAGATTGGCCAGTGATGTCTTCAGTGGCCGAGGTCAGGAGCTTCCTTGGACTTGCGGGCTACTATAGACGGTTTGTGGAAAACTTCTCACGGATTGCTTTACCTCTCACCACGCTGACGAGAAAAGATCAAAAGTTCATATGGACGCCGGAGTGCGCGCGAGCTTTTGAAGACTTGAAGAGTCGTTTGACCACGGCGCCTGTGTTGACATCGCCATGTGGTACCGATGGGTATGAGATCTATAGTGATGCATCTGGGAGCGGCTTAGGCTGCGTTCTTCTGCAGTTTGGGAAAGTGATTGCTTATGGCTCGCGTCAGTTGAAAGTGCATGAGCGGAATTACCCCGTCCATGATTTGGAGTTGGCGGCGGTAATCTTTGCGCTCAAGTTGTGGCGGCACTATCTCTATGGCGTGAAAGTGGATATCTATACGGATCACAAGAGCCTAAAGTATTTGTTGGATCAGAAGGATCTGAATATGCGACAACGAAGATGGATGGAGTTCCTCGGGGACTACACCTTCGAGATTCACTATACCCCCGGGAAGGGAAATGTGGTCGCTGATGCTTTGAGTCGACAGACTCCGGTACGGGCAAGCTGGTTGCAGAGGCATGATCAGCGTTTGATCCAGGAATTGGAAGCAATGGAGATATCGTGTGTTGACAAGGGTGCGTCAACCGATGCGTGCTTGAACTGGACGGAGGTGCAATATGACCTTACGGACAGAGTTCGGCGAGCAACGGAGCTTGATGAAAGTCTCCAGCGCTATGCTAAAGATGGGCCGGATGATCAATTCTCTTGGGATAACGGGTTGTTACGGAGAAATGGTCGAGTGTGCGTCCCAAGTGTGGGTAAACTGAGGGAAGAGTTGATGTACGAAGCTCACTTTGCAAAGTACTCAGTTCACCCAGGGAGCACAAAGATGTACAGGGACATGAAAAAGTTGTTCTGGTGGCCCGGACTAAAGAAAGATGTGGCTCGTTATGTGGCTAAATGCAACACCTGTGCGTTGGTGAAAGCAGAATGCCAGAAGCCTGGCGGTTTCCTGAAGTCGTTACCTATTCCGGAGTGGAAGTTCGATGATATTTCGATGGATTTCGTGCACGGATTGCCGAGATCTCAACGCGGTCATGATTCAATCTGGGTGATTGTGGACCGGTTGACGAAAGTGGCGCACTTCCTTCCAAACAGAAGAGACGATTCAGTGGAAACCTTGGCCAAGCTGTATGTGGAGCAGGTTGTTCGACTGCACGGTGTTCCTCGGAGCATCGTTAGTGACCGTGATGGGCGGTTCACATCGAATGATTGGCGGCTCGTTCATCAAATGTTGGGTACAAAGTTAGCGTTTAGTACGACCTTTCATCCCCAAACGGATGGCCAGACTGAACGAACCAACAGGACGATGGAGGACATGCTCCGCATGTGCGCCCTAGACTTTGGTAAGAGATGGGAAGATTATATATTTCTCGTCGAATTTGCCTATAATAATAGCTACCAAACGAGTATTGGTATGGCACCATTCGAAGCGTTGTATGGTCGGTAATGCCGTACACCGTCAGCTTGGGCAGAAGCAGGCGAATCGAAGCTGAATGGGAAAAAGGAAGTCGAAGAAGCTACTTCGCTCATACGCTCTATTCGGGAGAGGCTATTGATAGCCCAAGATCGTCAAGCAAAGTACTACAATGCCAAGCACCGGAACGTGGAGTTCGCGGTGGGTGATTGGGTATATTTGAAGATCAAACCCTTCAAAGGTGTGTCCAGGATTCGGCGTTTGAAAAAGCTAAATCCGAGGTATCTTGGTCCGTTTGAGGTGGTGGAGCGAGTTGGGGAAGCTGCTTATCGACTAGCACTTTCAGCGGACTTAGGTGGATTACATGATGTATTTCACATCTCAGTCCTTCGTAAGGCGGTAAAGGATCCAGCTCAAGTCGTGGAGGCTGATCGGGTACCGGTCGAGTATGGGCTAACGACGAGGGTTAGACCCATTCGGATCGAGGATCGAGCCGAGAAACAGTTGCGGAACAAAGTAATCGGGTTGGTCAAGGTCCGTTGGGACAATTGTGGCCGTGAAGAGCTAACATGGGAGCGAGAGCAGACCATGCGAGCTGAGTTTCCCGAGTTATTTGTATAAACTGTAGACCGTGTACTTTTTGTTATAACAGAGTTATAGCTGCTGGGTTTTGTTTCCTTACCGTGCAAATTTCGGGACGAAATTTTGTTAAGGGGGAGAGGGTTGTAACACCCCAAAAAGGCCCAAAAGACTCAACTTGAAGTTTGAGTAGCAGGTCAGGTTACACGGCCTGGGACACGGGCGTGTCCCAGGGCGTGTCGGGTGTACACGGCCTGGGACACGGGCGTGTCCCAGGGCGTGTTCGATTTATTTTGCGAAATTGGCCTATTTCGGTCAGAGCCGGACACGGCCTTGAACACGGCCGGGAACACGGGCGTGTCAGGCTGGACACGGGCGTGTCAGCTGCCGTGTTCCGACCCGTGTACTGGTTGCAGCTCGATGGAGCAGGAGACACGGGCGTGTCTCAGGTTTGACACGGGCGTGTCAGGTCCGACACGGGCGTGTCGATGACCCGTGTTGTTCAGTCGGTTCAAGCTGTGTTTACCGCTTAAGGGGTACACGGCCTGTGACACGGGCGTGTCATAGGCCGTGTCGGCCAAAAAGTGATTTTTTGGGAAGATCTTGGCCGTTCAGTTTCCTCTCTTTTGATCTAAAGGCTCAGGTGATTTCTTGGGCTGGATTAAGTCGTGAGAGAGAATGAAGAAGTCATTCTTCTTTATCCTTAAGGAAGAGAGAAAG
Source organism: Platanthera zijinensis (assembly GCA_039513925.1). Lineage (NCBI taxonomy): Eukaryota > Viridiplantae > Streptophyta > Magnoliopsida > Asparagales > Orchidaceae > Platanthera > Platanthera zijinensis. The sequence goes on along the minus strand of CM077093.1, from coordinate 83,845,085 downwards.
AGAGAGGAAAGGAAGAAGGAGGAGGAGAGCAAGCCACCGGCGGAGCTCCCGTGGTCCGATTCGCGATCCGAAGCCGGCGTTGTGACGGCAAGGCTGCTGCGGTTCTTTCTCACCGGCTAGTTTTCGATGCCACCGAAGAGATCGACAAGGGTAACGATCTCCCTCCTTGGACATGTGAAGTCCTTCTTTTCTGCATTGCATAGGGAAAGCCCTTCCCCGCGAGTGTGCGGTGGGTTGTGGTGTCCCTTGGGGTAGATATGTGAAGTCCCCCTTGTTAGAGGCCGGAATTGGAGTACGGCTCTATGCATGCTGTGTGAAGCCCATCTGGATGTACTCTGGATTGGTGATGCTTGTTTGCATATCGGAGAAGGCTCCGTGATAATGGCTTGTGATGCCTATGGCTTGTGATGCCTTGTTCCTACCTGTTGCTTGGTGCGGCAGGAAGTACTGGACGATGTCCAGGAAATGAAGAGGGTTGGCGGCAACTCTTGTGGCCGTGCGTTGCCACTTTGTGAGTAGTTGAGCCGTTGGGCTGCAACTCGTTGAAAAGGCAGATTGTCGAACAGGAAAGGTGAAACCGACCCGCGCCTATAAAATGCCATGGATACTTCCGTATTCGAGGTGGCTCGGCGACTTGAGCAACGGGGGGTGGCTGATCCGTACCTGCGTTAGGTCCGTTCGACTTGGAAGCCTGGTATAGGTTTTGTTGGAGCGCCTAATGAGAGTCTTAGGCCCGCGCGCCGGAAAGACTAGAAATGCTCAAATACCGTGTAGACGGTGGTGTTGACCCTGGTATTCCGGTACACCGAAAATGTGCCCTGAGTGCACGGACTGTCGGGCCGGGTGGCCGATGGTTGTGATGGCTTGAATGTGCCTGCGCGCACATAGTTGCTATTGATGATGCCATGCTTGCAGGGAAAGAATGCTCATGCCCCGAGAAAGGGGTAGGATTGTTATAATTGGGTCAGCTGAATGCTGACCGTTGCATTGTTTGCCACCGGTTGGGTGGATTGTTCCCGTGCAGGTACTGGAGAGCCAAGTGGTAAATGATGGGCTGAAGCCCTACTGCTGTTGCTGCTGCTGCTGCGGCTAGCCCTGGAAGGCTAAGCGAATGGCTTTGTTTTGTTTTCTCTTTTTACTCATGTATGGCCGGCCTGCGCGCCGAGGTTTGTAAAACATGATGTATGTTCAGAGGAACTGTAAGGCCTTAAGGCCAAACTCTTGAGGTTGTGTACATTCCGTGATATTTATATATAAAGGTGGTTTTATATATATTGGACATTCCGGTTGAGAGTTCAAAGTACTACTTAAAGCTTCCGCTAGAATGCTCTGAGTTAGGATTCGTATTTGGTCTGGTAATATCCTGTGACCTCACCGTCTGTTTGTGGCATATAGTGTGGGGCCCCGGCCGGACCTTCTACTATACGTCATTTAACGGATGGGGTCGTTACATGATGTGTATGTGGATACTTCGCATGTTGGTCTAGGTTGCGTGTTGATGCAAGTTGGAAAAGTGATTGCGTATGGGTAAAGGCAATTAAAGACTCATGAGAGAAATTACCCTACGCATGACCTTGAGTTTGAAGCGGTAATTTATGCATTGAAGCTGTGGAGGCATCTACTTTATGGAGCTTAGTGCAAGATCTTCATTGATCACAAGAGCCTGAAGTACGTGTTCACGCAGAAGGAGTTGAATCTGCGCCAGCATCGGTGGCTAGAGTATGTGGCCGATTATGACGTAGAGATCCAGTACATCCAGGCAAGGCCAATTTTGTGGCTGACGCCCTGAGCCGGAAGACAAGGAAGATCTTTAATCTCTCCGCCGATCGTTTGGTGGAAGAGTTCCTCCTGATGGATATCTCGGTGGGATGCTGTGGCATGCAGAGTAGTTTTGCAGTGGCAGAGCCGTCTTGGATTTCCCTTACTAGGTTGCACCAGAAGGATGATCCGGACCTTCTGCACTTATACCTCAAGAGTGAGAGAGGGGAGTTGCCGGATTTTTCCATCGATGATGCGGGTACTTTGAAGTACCGCGGCAGATTTTGCATCCCTGCTGTTGGAGATATCAAGGGTGTGGTATGCAGAGAGGCTCATGGATCCAGTGTTATCTACCATCCAGGATCTACAAAGATGTATCGTGATTTGAAGCAAATTGCCTGGTGGTATGGGATGAAGAGTAATATAGCCCGATTTGTTGCTGAGTGCCACACTTGCAAGCGTGTGAAGGCCGATCACGGAAGGCCTGGTGGCAAGTTAACTCCACTAGAGATCCCGACATGGAAGTGGGAAAGTATTTCTATGGAATTCATCACGGTTTTACCAAAATCTCCAATGGGATTTGATTCTGTTTGGGTCATAGTGGATAGACTGACGAAGTGTGCTCACTTCGTGCCGTATAAGATTGACTATCTGATGAAGAAGATAGCAGAGTTGTACTTGAATGAGGTCATTAGATTGCATGGTGTGCCTGTTAGCATCATTTCTGATCGAGACTCCCAGTTTAATTCTCGCTTTTTGAAGAGTCTGCAGGAGGGTTTGGGTACAGATCTGAGGTAATCTACTGCTTACCACCAACATACCAATGGGAAAACGGAGCGGGTGAACCAGATAGTTGAGGATATGATCAGATGCTACATTCTAGACAATGGTGGAGCGTGGGATGAGCGATTGCGACTTATGGAGTTTGCATACAATAACAGTTATCAATAGAGTTTGCAAATTGCTCCGTTTGAAGCTTTGTATGGGAGGCACTGTAGAACCCCCCCTATTTTGGGCTGAGGCAGGTGAGAGACCCTTGTTGGGTCCGGATGCTCTCGAGGAGATGGAAGTCGCAGTTAAGCTTATTCGAGAAAAGCTTCGTATAGCTCAGGATAGATATGAAAAGAACGCCAATCGACGTAGGTCAGACTTGGAGTTTTCTGTAGGGGACCTTGTGTTTCTTAAGGTTTCCCCGATGGTTGGTGTTAAGAGGTTCGGTAAGAACCAAAAATTGGACCCGAGGTATGTGGGCTCGTTTAAGATTGTTTAACGGATTGGCATGTCAGCTTATAGGTTGGATTTGCCAGCAAACTTCTCAGGTGTTCATAATGTATTTCATGTAAGCCAATTGCGGAAGTGTGTGCGCAGTAATGGTCAAGTCTTTGATGTTGTGCCCCAGTTGGAGCCTAATCTCTCTTTTATTGAAGTGCTGGTCCGTATTTTGGATACTCAAGATCGGGTGTTGCGAAGGAAGTCAATCCCGATGGTCAAAGTTCTATGGAAGAATCAGGGTTTGGAAAGCACGACTTGGGAGTTAGAGTCGGCTATGAGGGAGGCTCACCCTCAACTGTTTCCCTAATTAGATTGGTTTGTTTTCTTCTTTGTAATGTTTGGCTTGTTATCTTTCCTTCTATAGTTGAGGCGTTGTGCGTAAAGTTTCGGGACGAAACTTTCTTTTAGGGGGAGCGACTGTAACGCCCCCGATTTTTTCTGCGATTATTTAATTCTTGCTTGGCATTACGTCGATGCATTTTCTTGGCTTGTGCCATCTGTGGAGTGTGGTCTTAACTCCTTAGAACTGAGTGGCCTATTTGTAGCCTATTGACAAGATCTCCCTAGCAAGCCGAGTCGTTTTGGGTGACCCGGTGTTGCCTCTCAGGGGATGCTTGTGTTTTGGCTTTGGGTGGGTATAACTCAAGTTATGTTCGTCGAAAGTTAATTTCGACTTCGCAGTTGCGTTCGTAGCATAGGTAATTAGCTACGTTGCGAATTTCATCGGATTCCGAGGTGGTTCGGATTTCGCGTCATTTTGGTGTGTTAATAATAATAAATGCAATTAAGTAATTAATAAAGCTATAAAATGAAATCCAGCAGTCAAAAAACTGGGTGATTTAATCCTGCAGCCAGTAGATAAGTAGTTATTGCTTTTGTGCGTGAAAAGGTGGCAGCATGCATGGTTGGCAGTTTTGTTAGACTTGAAAGGGTGGTTGCGGTTTAAGAGACTTTTTAGGTGGCAGTTAAGGCTTATTAGGCGTGTCTATGTATATATAGTCTTAAGTTAAAAAAACGATACTATTCATCGCCTCCTTCCATGAAAGAAAACTGCTATCCTGTTCGTGAGCGGAAGAAAAACTTGCAGGCGGCTGTGCCTTCCACCGCCGATTCCCGGAGTTCTAGCGGTCAAATTTTCGTTCTTAGGGTAGATCTGGACTGCTCTCCCTTCGATCTCCATTTCGATAGTAAGCTTTCGCCATTTCATGCCCTTCTATGGTGTTGTAGAATTTCGTTTGACCCCTATCCCTCTCCGAAAAATGTCCAGTCAAGCTTGGTTAGGTGTTTGCTGCCAGATCCGTGGGGAAGCAGAAAATTCGGTCAAGACCTTTCTGGAAATCGTGGCAAGTGGTGCTCTTGCCCTTGCCATGTAGTTTTTCTTATCCATTTTGTTCCTTACTATTAATGGTTTTCCAAATTTCTCTTGCTTAAAGGTCCAATTTATTTTCGATTATAACCAAGTTTTGCTTAAGCCTGTAGATAGTTTCCTGTACAGATTTATTTTCCGAAATCAGCCTTGCTATTAATTTTTTTTCCTTCCTGCTGTTAAGTTAGCTTGTTCTCGGGTTGGGAGTAGAGAAGTGATTGCTGGTTAAAGCATTTGAGATTTCGGGATTTGGCGTTGAGTGTGGTGCACACACTCAACGCCGGGTCTGTTTGGACTAGGCGTTGAGTGTGGTGCACACATTCAACGTCGGGTCTGTAGGGACTTAGCGCTGAGTGTGGTGCACACACTCAACGCCATTGCCCCTTGATTTGTTATTTTGCAGCTAAGTAGTGTGGAATTGAGCGAGAAAATTCTTCTAAGTCAAAATCGACGGGAATCACTAAGTGATTCTCGCCGACTTCGACGAGAATCGTTAGTGATTCCCGCCGATTCGGCAAGAATCAATCGGCATTCCCGCTGATTCGGAGAGAATCAATCAGCATTCCCGCCGACCTTTTTCGGATGGTGTTGAGTGAGTGGGCCTCACTCAACGCCATGGCGATTTAGGTGCTAAGTGAGGCGGGCTCACTCAACACCGCAGCCCTTTCCTGCGGGTAAGTACTTTAGCGTTGAGTGAGTTGACCTCACTCAACGCCAAAGCTGTTCTATCATTGAGAATGGTGGACGCACTCAACGCTGCTGTTTGTTTTCGCGGCTAAGTACTTTGGCGTTGAGTGAGTCGACCTCACTCAACGCCAAAGCTGTTTTGGCGTTGAGTGAGGTTAACTCACTCAACGCCACAACCAGTGTGGCAGAAGGCATTGAGTGAGTGAACCACACTCAACGCCATTGCTGTTTTCGCGTTGAGGGAGGCTAGCTCACTCAACACCACCGTCTGTTTAGGCATTGAGTGAGTGGGGCTCACTCAACGCCTTGCCGTGTTGAGTCATCTCAACGCTTTTCCCTTACCTTGATTTTCTCCCCCGAGTGAATTCCTTAATTTTGAGGTTCCTTGTGGGCTATTTTCTTTTTTTCCAAAAAGGCCGAATCGTGGGTCGTGGTTAGTAGTGATGGTTTGAAGCTCTTAATTGGGGAGGTGTTGTGTAATTTAGCCAAGGCCACCCTTCTTCTTTTATCTTGCTCCAGGTACGGGTTGGGCAAGGGGGTGGGAGGTCCCTAGTGCTTTCACATGTAGACCCTTGAGCTTTGTTTCTTGGAAATGGTGGTTGGGGGACTGAGTTTGCCTCCAACCCGGATCCGCATACTTTTTGCTACTACCATCTCTCACAGCTTAGGGTGTTAGATGTTTCTTCCTTTGTAAATTTGCAACAATTGGGCTCATGGTAGCCTGGTAAATTCTGCAAGATTTAGTTTTTGGCAGGGTTGTTGCTGTTTCCTCGCACTTAGTGTTTTTCTTTCTGTCTTGCCTTGGACAGTGGTGTTTGTTTACAGTTTACTTACTCATCTTGCTTACCTTATAACCTAAAATTTCCGTAAAACTTACTTGTTTAGCTTGCTGAGGTATTCTTTTCTTCTTTGAATGCCTCAGGTTCTGATTTGTAGCTGATTAGGCGGCTAGTTGTGTTGTGCTATTGCTGGTGGTCCCTCGTTCTGTGGAGATTAGTACCTTGGTCTTGTGAGGTAGTTTTACTGTTTTTCTTACAGACATACATATTTGTAAGTGGGTTCGTGTCAGTTTGTTGGCGCCCACTGGTAGTTTTAACTTGATACTAGATGTGTTACTTTTTTCTGCTACCTTTCAGGAGTTAGTCTACTTGCTCTTTGGATTATTTATGCTAGGTTGCTAGTTACTTTTAAACCTAAAAACACTATTATAAGTATTCCTCATGATCAGCATGTTTTATAAAACTCAACACTATTTTCCAAATAACGTAAAAAGATCATTTTCCTATATATATAGTATAAATAAAAAGTAGGGTCATGCATAGTATAAGTTATCCTCTGGGGACACTTATGCCCTCTTTTAGGATGTCGAACCTGAATAAAGTATTTTCCGCAGCGTATAAGTATAGTTTTTAAATTGTGGACTAGGTGATCCACCGAGCCGAGGGATACGGCCTCTAAAAATATAACTGATTTTCTAATCATATAACTTATGAATTTTCATAAAGTATAATTGTTAGTGGTTTGCTTGAGCGTCGACAGTTATCACCTGCTCGACGTGGCATCATGACGCATGTTTTCTCCTACTCTGATAATCTGTTTTCTTCGGAGAAAATGCGGGTTGTGACAGAATCCATCATTATCAATGCTTGGATAAGCTGTTGGGTATTGTATCCACAATAATCCAGATTTGTATGAAGTCACCCTTGAACTAAGATGAATTAAGTTGTATTTGATGTCCTTGTTGAGTTATGTGTTTGCAGGATATAATTATCAAGTGTAGACCAATATCAGTCTACAATGAGTCACCAAACACAGGACCATATTATGTAATCTCTCATTGTGTGATAGATGGTGTTGAATCATGTGTAGCCTCTCTATTTGGGACACACTTTATTTTCAAGCACTAAAGCAATGGAAGGAAGAATGGTTGCTGATTTTATTTGAAGAAAAATAATTTCAGGAAGCAAAAGTTTTTTCTAAATCCATTACTCGAGTAGTATATGTTGTACTCGAGTAGTGCTAGAATGAATTCTCGAGTATACTAGGTAAAGTTCACGTGTAACAAGAAATTATTCTCGAGAAAGCTAAGTCCATTACTCGAGTAAGCCTTGGAGTACTCGAGTACTTCTTATTTATGTCTCAAGTTTACTAAATAATTCATTTCAGAAATTTTTTAAGTGTTATACTCGAGACAGCTAAGCCTTGTCTCGAGAAGTCAGAGGACTAGTACTCGAGTAAGAAGAAAATTTGTTTTAAAAAGAAGTATGGTTCTCGAGAAGTCATATTAGTTTTCGAGATGTTTTACTAGTTCTCGAGTAGTAGAAGTCACTTCTCAAGAAGCCAAGATTCATCTTCGAAATTTCTCTAAGTCTTGTTCTTAGAAGCTTACACCCTTCCTCTCGAGAATCAGAAGTTCGTACTCAAGTAGTCTATAAACTACTCGAGAAAAGCAGAACTTTTTTTTGAAATTTCGTTAAGTCTAACGGGACCAGATTTCAAAATTAATCTCATTAATTATTGGTCCACGTGTACGGTCTTTATGAATATGATCGTTAGGCTTGTCCTATAAAAGGTCTAATCAATTTTGACTAACCCTAAGAAGCGAAATAAAGTTTTTCTAAATCATTCTTCATTCTAAATCGGGAAGCCACCACCTCTCTTCATCGACAATCTCGCTGCCTCTCCTTCTCTGATTCCTGTGATTCAGATCAAGTAGAGATCAACAGATCAAGACACCTTTACTTCTACAGATTCATCTCTTGATCGTGCAGATCAAAGTTTTCAGATCCAGAATATTTTTGGCTTGTCTTCTTAGATCAATTTCTATGAAAACTTCAAAGTTTAAGGAAGAAAAAAGGCTGAAGATTCAGATCTTGGATATTCTATTTGTATAATTTTTGTTTACAACCTTTTTTTCTTGTAAGAGATTTTGTCTTCGAATATTGTAGGAAGTTTTTCTTCTGAGTGTAGATCCATTTTGTGGATCGAGTTGTAGGGGCGTTGCTCTGAGTTGTAGGATTTTTTTTCAATCCGAGTTTATAGTGAAGTAGCCGAGTCTAGCATGTTGCTAGATCGGTGAGGTGGAGAGTGGACGTACCCAAGATTGGGGAACCACTATAGATCTGGTGTACTCTGTGATTTGTGTGTTTATTTTTTGCTCTTCGTTCATTCAATTTTTATTTCGCAAAAAGACGCAGACCTCACCTATTCACCCCCCTCTAGGTGATTTAGGTAGACAACTAAAAACATCAATTAGTATCAGAGGGAGGTTGTTCATCAAAAAGGTTAACACCTTGAACAAATCTCCTCCTAATTATCTTTAGAGGATTCAAGCATGGACAAAGTTAAGGATTTTGCTAAGCTTCCATTATGCACAAAGAATAATTTTGTTATGTGGAAAGAAAGAATAAAGATCTTCATGGAAGCTGTAGATCCAAGGATCTTTATGATTGTGGAAGAAGATCCTCATGTTCTAATGATAGCTTCCACCACTGATCAAACTAAGCAAGTTCCAAAGAAGCTCATGGATCTTGATAAAGATGAGATTGCACTTGTCTCCTTAAACAAGAAAGCCAAGAATATCATCGCATGTGCAGTCGATGATTCTATGCTGTAGAACTCGATTCATTGCCAATCCTCCAAGGAAATGTGGCAGTCTCTTATCGTCTTTATGGAAGGAACTGAAGAAGTTAGGGATGACAGAAAATCCCTTCTAAATTAGAAATATGAAGTATTTTGACAAAGTCCCAAGGACTCTATTGTAGATACCTTTGAAAGTTTCTTCAAGATTGTCAACAGCCTAAGAGTCTATGGCCGAGTCTTCACCAATGGAGAACTGAATGATAAGTTCCTGAGATCTCTGACTAAGGTGTAACGACCCCATCCGTTACATGACGTATAGTAGAAGGTCCGGCCGGGGCCCCACACTATATGCCACAAACAGACGGTGAGGTCACAGGATAATACCAAACCATACGAATCCTAACTCAGAGCATTCTAGCGGAAGCTTTAAGTTACAAATTTGAACTCTAATCAGGAATGTCCAATATATAAACCACCTTTATATATATAACCATGGAATGTACAACAAAGGGTTTGGCCTTAAGGCCTTACAGTTCCTCTTTCCATACAACATGGATTACAAACCTCGGCGCGCAGGCCGGCCATACATGAGGAAAACAAAATAAACAAAACCATTTGCTTAGCCTTCAAGGGCTAGCCGTAGCAGCAGCAGCAACAGCAGTAGGGCTTCAGCCCTTCACCTACCACTTGGCTCTCCAGCACCTGCACGGGAAACAATCCACCCAACCGGTGGCAAACAATGCAACGGTCAGCATTCAGCTGACCCAATTATAACAATCTTACCCCTTTCTCGGGGCATGAGCATTCTTTCCCTGCAAAGCATGGCATCATCATATAGCAACTATGTGCGCGCAGGCACATTCAAGCCATCACAACTATCGACCACACGGCCCGACAGTCCGTGCACTCAGGGCACATTCTTGGTGTACCGGAATACCAGGGTCAACACCACCGTCTACACGGTATTTGAGCATTCTAGTCTTTCCGGCGCGCAGGCCTAAGACTCTCATTAGGCGCTCCAACAAAACCTATAACCAGGCTTCCAAGTCGGACGGACCTAATGCAGGTACGGATCAGCCACCCCCCGTTGCTCAAGTCGCCGTACCACCTCGAATACGGAAGTATCCATGGCTATTTATAGGCGCGGGTCGGTTTCACCTTTCCTGTTCGGCAATCTGCCTTTTCATCGAGTTGCAGCCCAACGGCTCAACCGCTCATAAAGTGGCAACGCACGGCCACAAGAGTTGCATCCAACCCTCTTCATTTCCTGGACATCATCCAGTACTTCCTGTTGCACCAAGCAATAGGTAGGCACAAGGCAACACAAGCCATAATCACGGAGCCTTCTCCGATATGCAAACAAGCATCACCAATCCAGACCATGTCCAGATGGGCTTCACACAGCATGCCTAGAGCCGTACTCCAATTCAGGCCTCTAACAAGGGGGACTTCACATATCTACCCCAAGGGACACCACAACCCACCGCACACTCGCGGGGAAGGGTTTTCCCTATGCAATGCAGAAAAGAAGGACTTCACATGTCCAAGGAGGGAGATCGTTACCCTTGTCGATCTCTTCGGAGCCATCGAAAACTAGCCGGTGAGAAAGAACCGCAGCAGCCTTGCCTTCACAACGCCGGCTTCGGATCACGAATCGGACCACGGGAACTCCGCCGGTGGCTTGATCTCCTCCTCCTTCTTCTTCCTCCTCTCTCTTTCTCTCTTCCTTAAGCAAAATGAAGAATGACTTCTTCATCCTTCCTTGACGAATTTAATCCAGCCAGGAAACCACCTGAGCCCTTGGATCAAAAGAGAGAAATCTGAACGGCCACGATTTGCCCAAAAACTCAATTTTTGGCTGACACGGCCTGTGACACGCCCGTGTCACAGGCCGTGTACCCTTAAGCGGCACACGCGGTATTCGAACCGACTGAGATTTACCAGAACACGGGCATCGACACGCCCGTGTCGAACCTGACACGCCCGTGTCATTCCTGCCTCATCGAGCTGCAATCATTACACGGGTAGGCACACGGTATCGGACACGCCCATGTCCGACCTGACACGCCCGTGTTCACGGCTTGGTTCAAGGCCGTGTACTTCTCTGACTCGAACAAGCCATTTTCGAAATTTAATTCGGACACGCCCTGGGACACGCCCGTGTCCATGGTCGTGTCCCAGGCTCGACGATCGTCGACTATCGATCGTCGACTAACCTGAACACGCCCTGGGACACGCCTATGTCCCAGGCCGTGTACCCCCGACACGCCCTGGGACACGCCCGTGTCCCAGGCCGTGTCAAACAGCCTGCACCTCAAATAAGTTTGAAAACTCATTTTGAGATTTCTGGGGTGTTACATAAGGAATGGGATAACAAGGTTTGTGCTATCCGGGAGTTTGGAAAGCTAGCAGAGACTGGTCCTCAAAATCTCTTCAGAAAGCTTATGTCATATGAGCTACAAATAAATTCAAGAAAAGCTGAAGAAGAGAAGAATAGGTCTTCATCCAAGGAAAAGTCTGTGGCTCTAAAGGCAGACACCTCAAGGAAGTAAAAAGCTAGTTCTCCTTCCCCAACCCAAGAAGAAAGTGATGAAGAATATTCAGAGCCAAGTACCTCAGGCTCAGAATTATCTGAAGGAGAGTTTTCTCTTCTTTCAAGGCAGTTCAAGAAGTTCTTAAACAAGAAGAAACATTGGAAAGGCAAGGATGCCTCGCTCAAAAGATCACGTCATGATGGTGATCGCCACAAGAAAGGCTCAAGTAGCCAAGATAGATATTACTCCAAACAGAACAAACACACTTCTACTGACATTGTTTGTTTTTGCTGCAATAAGCCAGGACACATCATCGCTAATTGCCCTCACAAGAAGAAGGAGGGTAGAATAAGAGAGGAAAATAAAACTTCTTACAATAAGAAGAAGAATAAAAGAAGCCTGGTAGCCAAGAAGGGAAAGACTCTCAGTGACACAGACTCATCTGAGTCTAGTGATGAGGAGGAAGTCTACTTTGGTCTCATGGCACAGACAGATGAAGAAGAAGAACCCCAGTTCACTAGGAAGGTAAATTCTCATACCCCTCCCTCTGAATCCGATGCTTCTAACCATGATCATGAGGATTTCCACTACTAGAAAAATGAGTTATAGCTACACTTTTTTTGCCAGTGTCAAAAAACCGTAGTTAATACACAGTTATTAGCCACGATTGCACTAAGTGTGGCTAATGGGTATATTTTATCCAGGGTTTCAAAAAGCATGGTTAACACTGATGCATTAGCCATGAAAAACTATAATCGTGGCAAAAAATAGAATATTTACTTTTGTTAATTTATTTTTTGGCAAATAAAACACATATGCCACGACATTTTTTTTTATTTTGGGCTCCCCTTTCATTTCTTCTCGGAAACCTTTCTCATTCTCCTCTTGCAGCGCAGCCATCGATGCCCTCAAAACCTAAGTCCATCCGCAACCCTGATGAAGAACCTGATGCCCAAGAGCGCTCAAAGAGGAGAGGTAGACGTGGGGACAGCAAATCTGGAACCACTCTCCAGCAACGCCACGAGGTTAGAGACCATGGCGCCGAAAAGAAAACCCCAGATCCCTAAACATCGCCAAGAATAAGGTGGGACTCAGGAGGGGGGATGGCGGCAACAGGAAGAACTCGTCGGCGATGCCCCGGCTTGGGTGATGGTGAGACGGAAAGGGAAAGTGTGACTGCCCTAGAATGCTCCATTAGCGGGGACCAGGGGGATTCAGATCCTCTGGAGGTTTCGATGCACTCTGAAACCTCACCACCATCAAAGCTTTCCCCCTCTCTACTGTCGAAGAATATTGAAGCCAACAAAGTCCAGAAAGAGCATCAGTAAAACAAGTCTAACAGAGAAGAATGTCTTCTCCTTGTTATTATTTTTGCATTTTTTTCTCTCTTTTACTCACTTGCCCTATCTGTCCTGCTGCTTGGATTGAGTAGCTTTCTGTCATTCTGATCGAACAGCTTGTAAGTCGGATCTCGGTTTCAATGGAAACCAACCAATTTTGCCATCATTCCTTAAAATGCCCTGAAACTTGGCTCATTCATAATCCTTTCTTGTTGATTATTTTTTAAAATGTCAGTCATGTTTTAACTATCTTCTGTATTTTGAAGCAATTTTTAATAATCCTTTCTACCTTTCATTTAACCAAATTATGGATCTTGAAGGCTCTTTTTAGCACTTTCCCCAAGCTTATACGTGACATAATAACTACTGTTAAACTTTTCTGTGGTCATCTAAGTAACCATATGTTTTTTTTGTTTTGGCATGAAAAGATTTAATTTGCCTGAATGCTTTGGTTGGAATAGAGTTGAGTCTAACGTAACAATAGTGATCTCCTTCAGTTTTTGGGTTTACATTAAGGATGATGATTTGGGAGAAGCCATCATACTAGAAGAATGTTCTTTCATTCTCACGACAGTGTGGATTTTCATATGCTTTATTTGTGATATATGTTCTATTGTTAGGTTTACACTAAAGTGAATGTTAAATTGTTAGGAATGGCTCAAAGTAGACGTTATGTAATACTTGTTTAAAATAATAATTAACAAGTTATAAACTTGGATAGAAGACTTGAACCTTCTTTCATCTTGGGGTTGGTTATCCAAGAGCATGTATATGTTTCACATATTCTCAGCAAACAAGATCCACTGCAGCTTGTGCCCTCATACCAACAAGTTCTTATTTGATAAAAACTATTCTATAGCACTTTTATCATCTTTAAGCATAAAAAATTTGAATTAATATAGCCTAAGGGAAGTGGATTGAGGGATATTTTCGATACTTATCAATCCTGGCAGGAATTTCAAAATGATTGTAGCTTCTCACCAAAAATTTAGTGGAGGGCTAGGATTAGTTGTGCTAATCTCTACATGATCTTTTTTATTGGTTGGACATGTTGAGTTTTCTCCAATGGATATATAATGAACAGGCAGCTGAAGGAGCTCGGATTGCTGGCGCATCAAGGATTATTGGCATTGATTTAAACACTCAGAAGTTTGATATAGGTAATACCATCTGTTTTTTTATATGTGCATAACGTCACAAAAGGCAAGTCGTTATTGTCTTACATCTAAAATTGAGCTTAATTTACAAAATATTATATTCTTCAAGGATCACCATAACTCAACAGAAAATTATAGCTACTTTAGTTGCCATAAGCTATTAACAAAATTATGAGTGCCATTACTGATGATAGTAATGTCATCAGAAAGGTCTTATTGTAAAATCATAACTGATGATAGTTGTTATAAGCTATTAACAATTCTGAAAATGGAATAATGTAGTAATAAAATAATGATGAGATCTTATCTATGTGGTGCATCAGAAAATTCACCAGCTGAAATTGACAAGAACTTATCATACCATACCGCTAGCTGATCTTGACATTTTTGTAGTGACCGGGTAGCAGCCAGGCATGCTCTTAACCTTCCTGTATATATTGGAGATACAGGAAGTCGAGAGATTAGTCGACAATTTAATGCCTGAAATTATAGGAACATAGGAAATTCATCCTGAGATGAACCCAACTCATTCATGGTACTGATTATCAGGTCCTACACAAAGTTGGGGCCGAAAGAGCCTGTGTTGCTGCAATAACTTTGGACACACTTGGTGCGAACTATAGAACCGTGTGGGACCTGAGCAAGTATTTTCCAAATATGAAGACATTTGTGCGAGCCCATGATGTCGATCGTGGTATTAATCTCGAGAAGGCTGGAGAAACTGCTGTAAGTGGCTCCTAAGATCTGCTCAGGTGAATGCAGTGGAATATTGCTGCAATCTAATTTCTTCCACTATTCTGTAGCTCCCTTTCAGTATTTGTGTTTTTTCTCCTTACAGGCCAAGCTACCTATGGCCGAGATTGCAACAACTATAAATGAATTCAGAACACGCCACCTATCTGAGCTAGCTGAGGTATGTGAGGATGGTTTTCATGCCCTTAGTAGAATGTTATGTATTTTCTTGATAGATCGGCCCGTTAACGATCTTGTGAATGTGACAAATAGGGCTCATTATTGGTACTTTTTTGGGTCAAATATTTTAGTTTAGTGTATAGTCCATACACACTATTGAAATTAAGAGGATGCAAGAGAAAATTTACCTAACTGAATGTAAATTAAGTTTACAAAATGTTTTTTTCTGTGTAATGTAAATAACGTACCTAGTTTTAAGAGAGTTATTTGAAATATTTTCTTGTCAAGCCTTAGAAAGATGACCTGCAATTAGTGCCCCCTCTCTCCTCATCTTGCTTTTTTACTCTCATTGGATTGTTTTTATTTGAAGGTTTATGGTGCTTTCAGAATGTATGTCAAAATGTTGCTCATATGGGATTCTAAGATTC
Source organism: Platanthera zijinensis (assembly GCA_039513925.1). NCBI lineage: Eukaryota > Viridiplantae > Streptophyta > Magnoliopsida > Asparagales > Orchidaceae > Platanthera > Platanthera zijinensis. The sequence goes on along the minus strand of CM077093.1, from coordinate 83,830,049 downwards.
AGATTGATGGTGGAGATAATCATGATGTTGGTGCATCCATGTTTGAGCTAGAAACCTTGTTGCTCTAACAGTATGAATTTTAGAGTTAGTTTTTTTTGTTTATTTCCTTTAATTATTATGGTTTAAAAGTTAATTTTTTTACTATACTAGTATTTTTTTCTCTGCTCCAGCAAAATTCTATCATTTCTTCAAATGGAGACTTGGGGGTTTATGGTCAAGGTCTTCTCAAATTGTCTGGCTCGGGTGATGTAATTAAAGCTAAGAGGTTATTTTTGTCACTATTTTGTAATATAGAGGTACGGACCTTTGTGTATGAGTTTTTTTTCTCATACTAACTTAGTTACTAAGATCTGCATTTCTTCATCTTGACACTGAATATTTGTTTAGACAATGTTATAACCCAATTACGCTATTATATGAATTTTATGGCTGGTGTAATTAAGATAATTTCTTTACGAACATCTGATATTTCAAATTACTTCGTCTTAAGTGGGTTCAATGTCTAGCTTTCAATACTGAGTACGATGATTATATATTTGTCTAGCTTTTATGGCTAGCATTCGAATAACTGTTATTTAAAAGTATAGTTACTTTTCTATAGGATTTTCCAATAACAAATGCAGGTCGAGGTTCAAACTTGACAGAGCTGGGTCATGTAGAATGCGATGCCAGTATCATGGATGGGTCATCTGGTGCCTATGGTGCTGTAGCAGCTGTTCCCGGTACCTTTTATCAAATTGACAGTGCTTTAAGTTCAGATTACATTTGGGTCTAGTGTCACTATCAGATTCTGTAACATGGTGAAAGCTTTCTTACTTATCTTTCATTGTAGATCAGGTGTTCAGAATGCCATCCAGATTGCTGCTTGCTTGGCTCGAGAGCAGATAATGGGATCGTCACTACTTGGTCGCATGCCTCCAATGTAATTCTTGCAATTACCATAATATGGTGTTTTTGCTATTTTGGGGGATAATCAACTGACACTGTCTCCTTCCATGCTAACTTGAGTACCAAAAATCCCCCAATCCTTTTTCTCTGGAATTTTATATATGTGTTTATTGTAAAAATAAGGCATTATAAAATCAGTCCCTAAACTGTACCTACCTTTTGAAACCAGTTTATATACTTGGTCGCATACCTCTAATTGCAGGAAATGGAAGTAGAAACCCATTTTTAACTTGATATTACTAGTAATAGCTCAAGTTCCAGCAGAATGCTGCCTGGAGCTTATGTTACTATTTTCTTGTAGCTATATTTAAGAGTCAATTTAACTTATTTATAAAGGGTTTGCAGATAATTATACTTGATCCTACAAATATTTGGTTATGATTTCAAGTAATTATACTTAATCCTGGTACATGAATATTTTAGTAGATGGTAATATTAGTAGATGGTACTATTTTGAAAGTGTTTTTTTAAAAAAACATAAATTAGTATTAGCCACGGCTTATATCTGTGGCAAATAGTTTTTAAAAAATGACGAATCCACTTTTAGCCAGGGTTTCATACCATGGCTAATAGTTGTCTTATTTGCCATGACAGTTTTTTTTCATGGCTAATATTATTTGCTACGGCCAATCCATAGCTTAAAATTTTTAGCCACACCGACTTTAGCCACGACATTTTCCCATGGCTAGATCGTGGCTAAAGCATTTTAGCCACGATTTTGGATTTTTTGCCAGGGCAAGTTGCCCTGGCCAAAAATCTATTTTCTAGTAGTGTTTTTCTGATGATGAATCTGAACTCATGACTCAATATAAAGAGTTGATCAAAGCCTACGATAAATATCATAGAGTCGCAAGATCTCAAGATAAGGAGATTAAATCTCTTAAGGCTGAAGAGCAATCTAGTGGAGGAAATTGTAATGATGGACTCACTCAGAAAGGACTTCCATAATACGATGGAATAATATAATAAGGCTCTCGAGAACCTAAATCTGAGGGATAAAATCATCAAGGAATTGGAAGAATAACTTGAAGCTGAAAAGAAACTTGTTGAAAGTTTCTCTAAGCCTAAGACAGTCCTTTCGCTTGTTACTGAATTCTCTGCTCAATCCAAAGGTGATGGCTTAGGCTATGTGGTTGCTCCTAGTAAATCTTCTAGGATAAATAAAGCCCAGAGAAGAAATAAGGCTGCCAAGAAGGCTCTAGCCAAGGAGAAGGGGAAAGCTCCTCAAGAAAAAACTCCTTTCAAAAAGGTTATCTTTCAAACGAACGAGTTTGATCTTGACTCATCCTACGATCACTTTGCTAGGCGTACTCATGTAGAGCCCATGTCTCGGTACCAAGGATGGACTCGTACCTAGAACTTTGGCAAGAGTGTCTTTAAGGCACCTTATGAGGAGATCACTCTTCAGAGCTACGGACCTTATAATCATGGTCAAAACATCAAGAATGATCCAAAAGCCAAACCCGTTGTAGAAAATCCTATTATGGAGAAGAAGTCATATGAGTGCCATCACCACGAAGCTTCTACCTCTAAGTCTACTACCCCTACTAGACCACACTCTCAAAAGGCCAAGCAGGTGATCCTTAGGCAAAGATACAACAGATTTGATTGTTGATGTTGTGGAAAAATCGGTCACTTTGCTATAGATTGTTGGTTTAATCCCAGATATTATGAAACTCCACGAGTTAATAATGTGAGAAAGACCACTCACAATGTTAACATACATAGGGGGAGTATGCTAACTAGAGACCAAGGGCCCAAACAAGTTTGGATTCCTAAGGCAACTTGATTCTACTTTTGCAGGAATGTCCAAAGGCCACCAAAAATCCCATCTAGTATTTGGATAGTGGATGCTCTCGGCATATGACCGGGACTAGAACCCTTCTTCAGAATTATTCTCCAGTCATGAATGGGCCAAAGGTCATCTTGGGAGGTTCTGACAGAGAGATTACTCAAGGCTGCGGTATGATCACTAATGGTAGTGTATCCTTTTCCGATGTGGCTTATGTTGAAGGATTGGAATACAATCTTATAAGCATAAGCCAGCTCTGCGATAAAGGATACATCGTAGAATTTCATGCAGACAAGTGTTTGATAAAATCGATTGATAATTTAGAAATGATTTTATCAGGCACTCGTAGTAGGAATATATTTTGCTTAAATTTTATTTGCATAATCTCTTCTACGCCAGTGTGCTTTTTGGCAAAAGATAGTGCGTCTCTTGGTGACCAATGACACAAGAGATTAGCACATATAAATTTCAAAACTATTAATAAAATATTTTCTCTTAATTTAGTACGTGATGCCCCAAATGTCAAGTGCACTAAAGATAGACCTTATCACGCATGTATAAAAGGCAAGCAAACAAGGGCAACTTTTAAAAAAATTATTGGCAAAGATACTAATAGGTGTTTACACCTATTTCATATGGACTTGTTCGGTCCACTACAAATTACAAGTTTGGGAGGTAAGGATTTTTCATTGGTTATTATTGATGATTACTCTCGTTTTGCGTGGGTGTTCTTTCTAAAACACAAGTCAGATACTTTTGATATCATTACTAATTTTGTCAGGCATATCCAGAATGAATAAAACTGTTCTGTAGTCAAAATCAGAAGTGACAATGGAACAGAGTTCAAGTCTGGGTCCATGACAGAATTCTGTGAAAGCCTAGGTATCTTTCAAGAGTTTTCCTCTTCTCGTACTCCTCAACAAAACGGAGTAGCTGAGAGAAGGAATAGAACACTCAAAGAGGCTTGCAGAACCATGTTGAGTGATGCCTTACTATTGGAATATTTCTGGGCTGAAGCCATCAACACTGCATGCCACGTGCAAAATCGAACACTCATAAACAAGAACCATAATAAGATACCTTACGAACTACTAAAGTACAGGAAACCGACTATTTCATATTTTAAAATCTTTGGTAGTAAATGCTTCGTACTTAACAATGATAAGTATCACACCACTAAATTTAGTGAAAGAGCTTTGAAGGTATTTTTGTAGGTTATAGTAGCCATAGTAAGGCATATAGGATTTTCAACAAGAAAACCCTTGTTGTAGAAGAATCTATCAATATTGTTTTTGATGAGACGAGCTTATTGCAAGCTAGTTCTGCTAGTATGTTCATTGAAGATGCAAGTTTACGACTAAAGGAATTGAGCATGGATGAGCAAGTCACTACTCAAACCCCTATTAGAGAGGATGATCAGCATGATGAAAATATCATTCAAGTTTATGAAGTCACTCCTGGGATAGAAAAAGCTCCAGATGCAAGAAACCTAGAGCTCAGACACTTGAAGGATCACCCAATTGATCAAATCATCGGAGATCCCCGGGACGGTGTCATAACTCGTAGAGGTACAACTAATGAAAATTTATATTTGAGTTTCCTCTCGTAGGTTGAACCAAGGAAGTTTGAGGAAGAAAACTCAGATGCATCTTGGATAATAGCAATGGAAGAAGAATTGAACCAATTCAAGCATTGACAAGTATGGAAGCTTATTCCAAGACCCAAAGGTAAGAACATTATCGGAACCAAGTGGGTCTACAGGAACAAGATGGACGAAGATGGAACAATCATAAAGAACAAGGCCAGACTCGTTGCCAAGGGATATCGACAAGAAGAAGGAATCGACTTCGACCAGACGTATGCTCCAGTGGCAAGGCTGGAGTCAATCAGGTTGTTCCTAGCTTATGCTGAACTTAAGGGCTTCACTATCTATCAGATGGATGTGAAGTAGGCCTTCCTTAATGGTGGCATAAAGGAAGAAGTGTATGTGGAACAACCTCCAGCTTTCATTGATTCTAACTTTCCTGATCATGTTTACCTTTTGTTTAAAGTTTTATATGGTTTGAAACAAGCTCCTCAAGCTTGGTATGAGACGATGTCTAGCTTTCTTCTTGAGAACAAGTTCACAATGGGAAAGATAGATAAGACATTATTTCTTAGGGAAATTAAAGGCAAGATTTTGCTAGTGTAAATCTATGTCGATGACATCATATTTGCCTCTACTGACGACAACCATTGCAAAAAGTTTTCCAAACTTATGCAAGGAAAGTTTGAAATGTGCATTATAGGAGAGATGAAGTATTTCTTAGGACTTCAGGTGAAATAATCTGAAGATGGAATTTTCATCTCTCAGACAAAGTTCACAAAGGAGTTGATTAAGAAATTTGTAATGGAGAGCGCAACCTTTATGAGGACTCCAATGAGTTTAGCTATGTCTCTGGACAAGGATGAGAAAGGGAAACCTTTTGATGAAATAATTAAAACCGAGAATTCGGTCTCGATGGAGTTCACCCTTGGAGAAGGGGTGATAGCGCACCTACTTCTCTCCTACAATAAAAATGACAAAGAAAAAAGAACATGGGACTGACACAAGAGCCCGGCGCGGAGGATCCACCACACACCTAGAAGATCTATGAGCACTTCCCCTCCTTAGCCAAATGTCGGACTAAGGTACCTCAAAAGAGCTAGAAGGTTGGGAAATAAGTGAGCATGCCTTCAGAGGTACCGCCTTGGGTCTATTTATAGATTTCTGAAAAACGGCCTGCAAATAACCAACCTTCGCTGGTCTGGAATTACTGAAAACACCCTGGGCTGGCCTACTAATAGCCAAACTCCGTTGTTCTGAATAGCTAAATGCAGACCTCTGAGGGAATCAAAGTAATTTGCCTCTGGTCCCTGCTGGGCAAGTGATCTGTGAGAGCATCACTCGATTAAAGGGGGCGAGTGTCGGGAGCTCAATGCACTCGCCGCCTTAAAGACCCCTGAAGGGAGAATGCCTGACTGGGCGACCACTCGCCTTGCTTGGCGAGAGTTGATCTCGCACGCGCGCCTGCACGCAAGATATTCAGGCGAATGCTGGGTGAGGATGGCACCCGCCGAAGGGCCAAACCGCCCCTCTTCCCTTCGTGCTACGCGAGTGACTCTCTTCAGGACTTGGACGGTTACTGGCCACTCGCCAACCAGATGGGGCCCACTCATCAAATATGGGGTTGTACACAATCCCCACTCTTTGTGAGCTTTTAACAAAGCTCGGAAAGAAACATCCAACCCTACATATTAGATGAGTGGGTGCTAACCTGGAAGGGAATATATCGTGGGCCCCTCCACTGCTATATAAATATCCAGGCAGTGATAGGAATTCTCCTACCCTTACATCTCGCGACTGCTCTCTCCTCTTATTATGATGTCGCTTTCCAAGGAAGCTCTAGATCGCCTCCACACTATTCAAGACAAGAACAAGTCCCTGATGGGCTCACTCGCCCCTGGCTCTCTCGCAAAGCTCCCGGGTCAACCCCAAAGATGAAAAAAGCCAAAGCGGTCTGGTGCGACATAGGAAAGGGTGAATTGGCTTCTCAAAATCCTCCCTTGCCCCAAACAGACTTAGTATTTGTATTGGCTTAGTGTTATTTCCCTTTTTGTCGCCGAAATGAAATGTTGATGTCATATCTATTCGCAGATCCCGCCGATGGAGAAGGAGGTTGAGGAGGCTAGTGTTACGGTAGTCTCACCTTTAAATGGGCATGGGCAGGCGATCCGTGAGATAACCCCCCCCCCCCCCCCCCCCTCCGGCTCGATGTTCCCGCGCGGGAGAAAGTTAACCCCTCCACCAACTGTTAGCTTTTAGCACCCTGTTTTAACCATTCTTTCTTTACAGCTTCTACTTATAAAACTATAGGGAAGGGAGACTCGGCAATGAGATCTCTTGTTCACGAGACACCTGTGGATCTCGGCTCTGCTCCTCTCCTGACGGATCCTATCCCCACACATTTCGCCGAGTCAACCATCCATCCACTAGTCATAGGGAAGAGGAATATATCCTTCGAGACCCCCTTTAAGGGGCGGCCCGGGACTTCTCGCTGCCCTCCCTTCATCCCGGGCTTTTACAAGATTTCCACCGACATTGATATTGATGAAGAGGAGGTCTCACCTCTTCCTTCCCCAGATTTAATTGTTGAATACAAGGGCGATCCAGGGGATGCTGTTGGGATGAAGCGGCGAGTGGCCAAGACGTTCCAGAAACAGTCGTTGTTGCTACGCGTGCTCGCTGATCGGGTGTGGGAGAACCAGGAATCTGTCGAGGAGAGGCTTCTCAGCCTGGAGAATAGTTATAAATAACAAGTTTCCAACCTGTCGGGAGAGATCAGCGGCAGGACCAAATATCCCGGCCTTCACATCGCGCGCGCTGAGGTTCAATTTTTTCTTGCACAGCGGGAACTCTAGAAGAATCGCTCTATCCACTATGCGCGCGCGATGCCAGGAGCGTGAAGGGGAGGTCGGGTATGGTGAAGACGGCCTCCTGGTGGGCCTACCGGCACTCGCCTCCTACTCCTGTTCATTTCATGAATTATGTAATAATTACTGTCGGCCCTTGTGCCGAATGCTAACAATGTGTGGTATCTGTATGTTGTTTGATCCTGTTTTCTTTCCTGCTTTTTACGATATATGCATGTCTGTGCTTGGGGATGCTTTCTCTTGTCACTTCCTTCGCTTGGCAAGCTCGGCGTGTATGAGGCAATGTGAGATCTCGCATGGGTTCAAGACGGTACTCGGTGCGAGATCTAAAGATGTGCTATACGCACTCCCCAGCGCCTTGATCTTTTTCCGCCCGAATTCCCCTATAAATAGGTCACTCGCCTACCGCATTTATCGCTATCAATCGTTTTGCTTTCCTTATTACTTTTCTTCTTATCGCACTCGCCCTGTTGCTTTTATTTTTCTTTTGGGCGAGATGTCGGGAGAGGTTGATGGCCGGAACAAGTGCATTGCTACATTCGTCGACTACCCCTTTTTGAACTGCAAGCTATCAAAGGAAGGGTGCCACTCGCATATGAACCTCTACATCACCCCAGGCTTTATGGCGTGACATCCATCCTACAATGAGGCGATTAACCACTTCTTGCCTTGAGAGCTCGTTATCCCCGCCGAACACTTCAAAGTCGGACTTCGTCTTCCTATATGGCCCGAGATCCGTCAAGCTTTGCGCTACTTTGGCGTAGTCCCCGCGCAACTCAACCCAAACTCGATAGCTTTGCTAGTCGCATTCGCCTGATATATGCAGTCTGAGCGAATGGAATTCACCTTTCAGGTCTTCCGGAAATTATTTAATTTTCGCTCCAAGAAGGACGGGATCGCCTTCTTCTCTGGCAACAACCTCAAGGCTAGAGGTCTTGCCAACAAAAACCACCACTGGGTGAAGAAGTTCATCTTCATCTCTGGAGACTTTGGTAACCTCCCTCTCTCGCCGATCCAACAAGATGAGTCTACCTATCATCCTCCCAGTCTCGGCGTCCACGAGTCTAACCTCCATCAGTTCCTTCTCGGGAAAGACTTCGACGTCGACTTCTTGAGGAGGAACGTTGACACACTTCTGCTAGTTCTTGTCGGGTAAGGTAAGGAACTCATTCACAGTTTTAAGGGATAAACATTTTATAGAAACTTTCCTTATATCGTTCATGCAGGTGTGCGAGATCTCCCCCTCAATCCTCCATTCGTCGAGACTGTCGCACCTTCGTCTGAATTGGCGTGTGTTGAGGCTGCCGTTAAGGCCTGCAGGAGCTCCTTGGGGCAGCATCCGGGATCTAGCGGCACAAAACAGAAGCTTGTAGTGCAGAAATCTCTAACTCCTGCCAAGAACTACCCGCATCTAGCCAATCGGCCGCCATCGAGAAGTCAAAAGATGTTGAGAGGCCGAGAGCCGCCAAGAAAACAAAGGTCGTCGAGAAGCCAAAGGTTGTTAATCTAGGCAAGGGCGATGAGATCGCCAATAACTCCCCTGAAACCGGTGTTGGCGGAGTTGTGAAGAGGGTGGGAGAGGTCGGCGGGACCTCGGCACAGGGGGAGCCGGGACCTAGGGATCACAGGAACTTCATCCTGGGTGAAGAGGTGCTGAATGACAGGAATGAGCCCCTGTTGATGTGGGACCGGAATGCTAACATGGCCTCCATCTCCACCTTGATCCCCTCTTGGCAAGAGGGCGAGATAGTCTCGTGACAGGCCTATGTGATGGCTTTTGGCATGTACGGCCGGAACAGCGCCGCCTACTATATCAGGGCACTGACTAAGTCACTCGCCTATGAGAGCTCGCGGGCTCAATTACGAGCCCTCGAGGTCGTGCAAATGACAGCGCTCCACTGCATCCGCCTCGCACGACAACTTGCGGATGTGAGTGTGGCGTGATCCTCCCTCTGCTCCAATATAGAGAAGCTGAAGGAGGAGCTCGCCACTTCCAAGAGGGATCTCGCTCTGCGAGAGGCTGGAGTGGCAAGTCCTTACTCTTTTATATATGCGCCATGTCTTTCTACTCTCTCCCTAATCCCTGGTCATTTTGTAGGATGCGGCGACTGTCGCCAATAAGGACACATGTATCGCCCACCTAGAGGACGAGAACACACGGGTGAGGGCCCAGAATCAGCAGTGGATCGACTCACTGATCCCTCTTCCCTCGAGAGAGAAGAAGGAGTCCATGTTGTACACTCAGCATGAGATTGACCTATTGATGCGAGACCATGCTATCATGGGGGCTAGGCATGCGCTCGAGATGATGCAGTAGGCCGGCTTTCTCAACAGTGATGGCGAGAAGGTGACGGCTGAGATCCTGATGTCGGAACTCTTCCAGCATGTTCTTGAATCCGTGCGGAGTGCAGAGGAGGATTCTGCCGAGAGCGAGCTTGGCCTTGCTGCCCTGAAGCTCTCACCCTTCCTCTTTTTGTTTTTATTTGTACTTTTCTTTCGGGCCTTGCCCCTTTTGACAATGTAGAAACCTTTAGATGAATGTAATACATTGTTATAAAGAATTCTCGCCTCTTCGTTTCTCTTCGCGATGCCGAGTGACGCGGTACCTCGAAATGCGTTTGATTAGTGCTCTCGCTTAACTATGGGCCGAAACATCTCGCGACACCTTAGGTCGATGTTTCGTTCAGGATTGGGCTTTGCACCGCTCTCGACCTTTTAGTTCATGAGCGTGTAAATTCTCGGTCCTGCGAGAGCGAGTTCAAGGCATCTGCCTTTGCTTATTACCTTCGGAGTGGCGAGATCACCTTGACGAGATCTTCTCGAGGGCTCGTTTTATCTTTGAAGAAAGCCTTGGACTTTGGGTCTGTCTTATTGATGAGACCAGTTGAGGGCTTGTTCTGTAATATTTGTTAACCAAGGATCCAACCCTGGAGAGAGAAAACATCCCTCTAGTCAACTTTCGGGTGCTACCACCGGCCCAATTAGCTAGGTGAAAGCCTGACAGAGGGTGTTGAGCCTTCGCTGGACTCCACCTCTAGGGTCATAATGACGTCAATTCGAGGATCCCGGCCCTGCAGGCTTGGTGGGAGCCTGGTAGCGGGAGCGTCTCGGGACCTAACCCTAGAGGGAGAAAACATCTTTCTGGCCAACTTCCAGATGCTGCCATCGGCCCAATCAGCTAAGTGAAAGCCTGACGGAGGGTGTTGAGCCTCCATCGGACTCCACCTCTAGGGTCATAATGACGTCACTTTGAGGATCCCGACCCTACCAGCTTGGTGGGAGCCTGGCAGCGGGAGCGCCTCGGGACCTAACCCTGGAGGGAGAAAACAACTTTCTATCCTGTCCCTGCCAGCTAAGCAGAAGCCTGGTAGTTAGAGTGCCCCAAGACCCAGCTTTGCTAATAATATACTCGATCTGCACAAGGGGTGTAGCATCAAAAGATTTCATAGATAATGTGGAAGTGAATGTACATATTTTTACGGATAGAAATGCTTTAAGTCATCACCACTCCAGGTGTGACTTAGGGTCTCGCCCTCCACATTTTGGAGGCGGTACCCCCTGACCTTAGAGCCTCCTGGATGATATACGGGCCTTCCCAATTTGGGTTGAGCTTCCCAACTACCGCTGACCTCCCAGTTGCATCCACCTTCTTTAGGAACAAGTCTCCTTCGGTGAACTGTTTGACCCTGACGTGTTTGTCAAAGTACTTGGCCATTCTTCTTTTCACCTCTTCTTGACGGATGGCGGAGAGGTTGTGCAGCTCTTCAACCATGTCGAGGGAGAGCTGTAGCTCCTCCTCATTCTCAGCTCGCCATTCTTCCCTGCCTTCCTTTGCCTCGACCACCTGAGGCGTCCGGACCTCAAACTCTTCCGGGAGCACCACCTTGCACCCATGGGAGAGTTTGAAGGGTGTCTCTCCTGTAGTTGTGTTGGGTGTGGTCCTAAGGGCCCAAAGAACTGAAGGAATTTGCTCGACCCAGCCACCCTTCAAACTTTCCACCTTCTTCTTGAGAAGATTGACGATGATCTTGTTCGCCGCCTTTACCTGCCTATTGCTCCTAGGGAGGTGAACCGAAGTAAACCTAAGATCAATCCCGAGTTTCCCACAGAAGTTGATGAACTTGACGCTAGCGAACTGAGTCCTGTTGTCCATGACAATGGCCTAGGGCAACCCGTGCTGGCAGATGATCTCCCCCCCCCCCCATAAAGTTCCTGATGACCTGGGAGATTACCTTGGCCAACGCCTTGACTTCTAACCACTTGGAAAAATAGTCAATCATGATCAACAAGAACCTCCTCTGTTCGTTGTCCTGGGGGAAGGGCCCTACTAGATCCATTCCCCATATTGCAAAGAACCACAACACAGTGGTGCTCCTGAGGCGCTGAGCTGGCTGTAGTTGGAGGGGGCAAACAACTGGCACATGCTACACTTCTTTGCAAACTCTATGGCATCATGGCTCAGGGTTGGCCAGAATTACCCTTTCCTGATGATCCTTCCTTCCAAGGTTCTGCCCCCTAAGTGGCTTCCGCACTCCCCTAAGTGGACTTCCTCCAGCATCTTCTAGACTTCCCTCTCTGCCACGCAACGTGCTAGCATGTCGGAGAGGGTCTTTCTAAATAGTTGCATGTCACGCATATGATAGTACGCTGACTTATGCTTGAACTTTTCCTATCCATCCCCTCCAAGTACTCTCCGGTAGACAAGAGGGTCTCGAAAGGGTCCATCCACGAGGGGTGTTGGTCCACCTCCATCAGCTCGCTTTCCTCGATGGATGGGCGGAACAGGTCGGTGATGGTACCCCCCACCTGGGGGCCATGCTTGGCTAACTGATCCACCTGCTAATTTTCCTTCCGCAGGATGTGTCGGATGGAGAAGGACTGGAATATACCGATGACCCCCTTCACCTTTGCCAAATATAACTGCAGGGTACGCTCCCTCGCCTCAAACTCCCCATTTATCTAGGAAGCCACCACCATGGATTCAGTGAGGACCTCCACATCATGCACTCCTAGCTCCCTGTCCAGACGGAGCCCCGCGATCACCGCTTCGTATTCGGCCTTATTGTTAGTAATAGAGAAATGGATAACTATTGTTTGTTTTATCCTTATTCCTTTAGGGCTCTCTAAGATCACCCTCACCCCTAGGGAATGACTCCTTGAAGCGCCATCTACCATCACCTTCCATGGAACAGGATGAGTGAGTTCCGCCTCCACCACTTTGACCACATAGTCTGCTATGTGGGCCTTGATCGAGAGGCGGGGGACGAAGGATATATTGAACTCGCTCAACTCCACTGACCACTTAGCCAATCTTCCCGAATGCTCCACACCCTTGAAGATGTTGTGAAGGGGGTGGTCAGTAACCACCCGAATCGAGTGTGCCTAGAAGTAAGGCAGGAGCCTCCGGGCCAAGATGACTAGAGTGAAGGCCAGCTTTTCCAAGATGGGATAAAAGAGCTCGGCCTTCCTCAACACACGGCTCACATAGTATATGGGGAGTTGCTTCTTCCCCTCATCCCGAACTAGGATGGAGCTCAAGGCCTCTACTCCGACCCCGAGAAACAAGCATAGATCCTCCCCCTCCTTCGGCCCTTAGAGCAGCAGAGCCTGAGTCAACTACTTCTTCAGGGCTTGGAATGCCTCCTCGCACTACTTAGTCCACTCAAATTTTTGGCTTCCCCTTAATGCTTTGAAGAAGGGAGAGCACTTCTCCCCAGCCCGGGAAAAGAACCTGCACAACCCTTCCAGCTTCCCTATCAAACGTTGTACCTCTTTAGCATTTTGAGGTGATCCCAGATCCATGATTGCTCGGACCTTATCAGGATTTGTCTCTACCCCCGCGGGGGTGAGAAGGTGGCCAGGGAACTTGCCCCTGCTGGCCCTAAAGACACACTTCAGGGGGTTCAGCCTCATCTTGTACTCACGTAGGGTGGCGAAGGTCTCCTCTAGGTCCCGGAGGTTGGAGTCCACGTCTCGGCTCTTGATCATGAGGTCATCAACGTACACCTCCAAGTTCCTCCCCCTCTGCTATCGGAATACCCTGTCCATAATCTTCTGGTAGGTCGCCCCTGCATTCTTCAGTCCAAAGGGCATCATTTTGTAGCAGTAGCACCCATCCCCTGTGATGAAGGAGACATCTTTGATGTCTGGGGGTGCATCCTTATCTGGTGATAACCTGAAAATGCATCCAGAAAACTCATTACAGGAAAAACAATGGCTTAGTCAACCACCGCGTCGATCCGAGGCAAAGGATAACAGTCCTTGGGGAATGATTTATTAAGTAGAGAAAAATCAACACGCATACTCCACCGGCTGTCTCCTTTTTTAACCATTACTACATTAGAGACCCAGCCGGGGTATTGTATTTCAAATACAAAGCCTACCTTAAGGAGCTTGGCCACCTCCTCCCTGATGGGCTCGGCCAGTTTGTCCGCGATGGACCTCTTCTTTTGTTGGATGGGGCGAGCCTCCGGGTCCAACTTGAGGCGGTGGCAGGCAACGTCTATATCGATCCCCAGCATCTCCGCGGTTCTCCAGGTGAATATGTCCACATTCTTTTGGATGCACTCTAGCATCCTCTCTTGGGAGACTAGGGTCAACCCCCTGCTGATGCGGACCTTCTCCACCATACCCCCGAGGTTGAGAACCTCCATCTCCACAACCTCCTTCGTAGCCTCCAGCCTAGACTGCTCTCCCCACTCTTCAACGTCCTCCCCACCAAGGGCAGGAACTTCCTCCTCATCCTCCTCCACGACCATGACCTCAACCGGCTCCTGAACTTCCTCCGCCATCCCCACCTGGGTGCGGTTCTCCACCACCATCTCCACTACCTCCTGCTCTGTCTCCTCCATCCTCCGCTCCGTCTCCTCGTCATCCTCTTGCCAAGAGATGGAGTTCACTACCGTAACGTAGCACTCCCTCGTTATCTTGGGGTCTCCCTGGACCCGTACCTGGATCCCTTCGGCGTTGAAATTCAAGCATTAGTGGAAGGATGAGGGGACGCAGCGGAAGGAGCTGATGAGGTGTCGCCCAAAGATGGCATTGTAGCTGCTGGGGGCGTCCACGATGACGAACCTGCAGGTGTGGGACTGTCCCCCTCCCCCCCCCCCCCCCGGAGTGACATGGAGCTCCACTCCTCCTTCGACCTCCTTCCTCTCCCCCGAGAATCTGAATAGAGGCCCATCCGAGGCTAGCACCCTCTTGGCCTCTACCTTCATCGCATCAAATGCCTTCTTGAAGATGACATTGACCGAGCTCCCGTTGTCAATGAGGATCCGGGAGACTGTGAAGTTCTCGATCGTTGTCTGGATGACCAGCACGTTGCGGAAGGGGTCCTCATGGTCTGGCATATCCTTTCTTGAGAAGGTGATCTTCTCCTCCGGGGGTGGGGTCTAGGATGTGGAGTAAACGCTCATGCGGTACATGGTGTGGAGACTTGCCTTTTGGGAAGCCTCTATCCCCCCATGGATCACTCTGATCCCTCCCCGGGCCCCAACATCAGCCCGATACTCACACTTGTACTGCTCTACCCGAGGCAGGACTTCCTCGATCCGCACTCCCTGGCGGTCTTGCTTCTGCTGCTCCCTTTTTCCTCTCATCTCGAGGAACTCCGGGCACGTGGTCGTAGCGTGCCCTTCCTCCAGATGGAAGTCATAGTAGGGAAGCTCTACCCTAATCTCCCTTCTTCTCCTCCGTGCTGCTCTCCTCCTATCCCCCATGGATATAGCCATAGCCTGGTTCTGGTTGGGAAGAGGTCGTCTCTTGCCTTGCCTCCCACCTAGGGGATAAAACTGGCCCTAGCCTCCCTGGCGGTTATCCCCCCATGATGACCTCTTCTCGTCCCTTGATCTTGCCACTCCGACCGCCACCCTAGCTGATGATTTGGATCCTGATGCACCAACCTGGGCTACTACTGCTGTTTCTCCCTCTACCGGGGCTCAGCTCTTCTCTCCTCCTATCCTCTGCCACTTCTTAGCCCCTCTTCCTGTGTGGCCCACCTGGCCAGCTTCTGGGCGAACTCTGGGTTCGACGCTTCCCTGTCGACTTCCCTTACCGCCCTCTCCAATAGCTCCTCATAGGAGAGGGGAGACACCCTCTTCACCTCCATTCAGAAGAAACCATGTTATAGCCCCAAAGTGAAGGCCATCATCAGGGTATGCCCTAGCATCTCTTGGACCTGGGTCACCTCCTCTTGGAACCAATACACATAGCTTTCCAGGGTCTTGTTCACCCCCTGCTTGATGTGGAACAGGGACTCCGACTCCTTCTTACTCCTCTTGGAGGTAGTGAATGTAAGATCCGCCTTTTCCTTTTCGAAGGCAACCCGGATCTTATGCCCAGAACCGCCGCCTTACGGTGATACTAACTCCTGAGTTAGTCGACACCGTAAGACGCCGATTCTGCCGGCTATTACGATCATTTTTCACTAGAGATGCGGAAGTAAAAGTGTATAAACAAACTAATACACAAGTCTACAGAAGTCACAGAGCATATCATACATATGGAAATGAAGGAGCTACTACAGTCCATAAATGAGTACAAAAGTGAAGCGAATTAGGGCTTATGCCCATATACATCAATAGTAATCAAACTCTCTCTCACAAAACAGAAAGATGTAAACTAGCTATCCACTACATCTCCTCCCACCTGAGGACGTACGGTAGTAGTGTCTGGTGGTGGTGGTAGCTACTCCTCATGCCCTGCCTCCTCGTCCCGCTGGATGTGCTGGTCTATCTCCTCAAACTCCTAAAAAGGGGGAGTCAACGTATGTTAGTCAAAAAGACTAAGTCGTATCCTCAACACCTCCTCCTGTCGCTCTTAGGCACCGAGTGGAAGGAGGATGCGGAGGACGACAAGGGGTAGCAAAGTGGAAGCAGGTGACAATTCTAAACTAGCAGGAGTAGGTATAATCTAGCAGTTCTATATATAGTCTAGCAGTTCTATATAAGGTACAAGTAAGTAAAGACAGTGCAAAAAGAAAAGAACTGCAGTAAGAAGGTAGAACTAGAAGTAAGTGCAGTACGGAAAGGAAAGTACACTACTGCTACTCCTATTCCTATCAATATCACAGACGTACCTTAACTTATAAAAATGCCCATACAAATTTATAAGTTAAGGTTTCCAGGAATTGTAACTCATCATATAAAAGAGCCCATACTAATTTATATGATAAGGATCTATGATTGCGTATGCCCTAATATGTATGAATGATTATGATGCAATTTATGTAGCAGGCAAGTGCAACACACACACACGACTCCGTGATCACAGACCTTTAGTTCCCTCTTTTTGAGAGCTTGCATCACTCTCGGGTACTACCATTGTGGCTACGGCAGCAGTGGAGCGGGCTCTCCACTTCTAGGTGGGTATAAGCACTACCAGACCTAGACCCCTCTCATACGCCTCTGTACACGTCCCAGGTGCACTCTAGAGTCTTGCGTACGTATTTTGCTGACTACCCGTCAGTCTTGTAGGTCGAGTGTACGTCTTCGGGGATTCCGCAGTATTATATATATAGCATACTGGCCCCTCCACCCGTACCCCTCTCCCGAGTCATCGTACTGCCATCGGTGCATCGACTGGCCAGTCCCGCGTGACTCGCCCCTAATTTTATGCACATGCAAGGTATTAATCTGAGCTTCCTGCTCGTACTGATATTATTAACACATTCCCTCCAATCCAATTTGGGTGAGCAAGTGCTTGTATCCCTCCAACCTTATGAAACAGGTGAGCAAGTGCTTGTATCCCTCCAACCCGGTTAGGATGAGCTCATTACTTGTATCCCTCCAACCTTATGAAACAGGTGAGCAAGTAATCCATATGAGGTTTCCAACCTTATTAAACCGGTGAACCTATCACGTAGATCTCCAAGCCTATTAGACTACTCTCGTCTAAGGTTTATTACACATAGTAGTTTAGGGTGAATCCCAGGACTGCCCAAGGTATGCCCAATGAAGGGGTCTCGAAGGCACTAGGAACTACGATGGGATGACAAGCCCAAAGTTCCCTTTCGCAAGGATAATTACTTTTAGTTGATGTCTACCCAAGATCCACAACCAACTCTCATTGTTACTTTAGGACTATTCTAATGACTTAAGGTATCATTATCGGAAGGGCGACGGTCTTCCGTCGGCCTCCGTTCTAGTGGTTACCCAAAGACTTGCACTTTTACTCTCGTCACTAATACGACACTAACCACCAGGGTCATATTTCCAATCACATCTCAATTTCAATCGTCGGTCTATCCCCCGGTGGGCCCTAAGCTATAACTACTTTTACTATGCGCAGCCCATGACCTAATACCACCCCGAAATCGAACTCCTAAATCCTTGGGCCAACATACACCAAATGTTTATCCTAGGGTGGTATGGACTAATTAAATGAATGTATTGATTTTCATAATTTTCCTAGGTCATTAAGGTCTTTAATTAAATCCTTTAAATCATTCCCTAGGTCATTTTACACATGAAGTGATATCAATTAAAATCTACTGACCTAAGGGAATTTTCCTGAGTTGCATATGAGTAAAATATTACTGTCTACAAGATCTCATAATTTCCCTTTTTATATTTCTATTTATCCCATAATTAATACAGATTCCACATAATTATCATTTTCCAAATGAAGTATAAGAAATATATTAACCAAAATTCCAGGAAAATTACTGAGAATATATATCACTACTTTATGACTAATGGCAGAGTTGCATCAAATTCTACAGTGTAATGACCCATCAAATTCCATTCTTAATTAATTACCAAAATGCCATTATGCTAACTCAATATATTAAAAGTGCATCCAAAAATTCTGAAATAATTCTATGAGGCTAGTGTCACAATTATACAACTCTTAGAAATAAATGCACAATTTTCCAACATGTAATTCCAATAATTCATGAATAAATACTAAAAGGGTAAAAGAGTAAATTCAGTGTATTTTGCTCCAATAATTCTCAAACAGAGATATAAAAATTTTCCTAAGTCAATTAACACATCATTATTGACTTGACAGATTTTGGGGATTTTCCTTTGTAAATCTATTTTTTTCAATTTCTTTTCCAAAAAGAGCTATCTTTTGATAATTCCAAATAATGGGATTTTGATCCCAAAAATCCCATAATTAATTCTAGGGGGTTATTTATACCCTAATTAATCCCTGGAACAAATTCCATGATTTTTGCATGCCTCAACTAGGCTAAATACACAATATTTCATTTCTTGCTAATAGCACCCCAAGGCTATAAGTAGCCAACACATGCATGTGGGTTAACCCAACATGCAGTGACTCAAATGTGCTTAAATTTCTACCACTGGTCTATATGGTCCCTAAGGGCCAGCCATCAAAATTTGGGGCCATTTGGAGTTAGTTAACTCCAAGAATCACCTAGTTAAGCCCTAGGGGTATTTTGGTAATTTCCCATATTTTATTTTCCAATCAAGCCCATTTTTTGGGCAGGGCCTAAATATGCCTTAATTATACCTCTGACAAAAATCTCAGGTCAAGGGAGCTTCTGGTTTGGCTTGGGCAGCCATTTAAAATTCTGCAAAATTACTATTTGCAGCCCAAGTCAAATCCTATTTCTCAAACTTGCAAGTGAGATTCCTCATCATGCAGTGAATCAATTTAGCCCAAACTTTAACCATGGGTCTAATATACCCATGAGAGGGTGCCACCAAAATTTGGGGCCTATTAGAGTTGGAGAACTCCACAAATCACATTTATTTACTCTTGGGTATTTTTGTAAAAACTATAGCAAAATGTTCCCCAAAAATTCTGATTTTTGGGGAGGGCTTAGATGAACCTAAATAAGTAACCTATCCCAAATTTCAGCCCATTTGGACCAAGGGTTTGGGCTGGGGAATTATTTCAGTTTCTGTCCTACCTTAGGAGTAGTCCTAGTAAAATGGACCTACAGGGCAGAATACTTAACCAAATTTAATGAGTAATATGTCAAATCAAAGCTAACACAGAGATCTACATTGGTTATGTTGGGCAAAAGTTCATCAGGTGTCTGTAAGGGCCTTATTATCATCATGCAAGGTGACTGCTAAAAACTTACCAATATTAATCCATATTCATACATTTAATATTAAAAAAAATGAATTATAAGGCCTGCACGAATCTTAAAGCCAATCGGACGGCGGTGTACTTTCTTCCCCATGTAGCATGCATGGCCAACCCGACGCAGGGCATATTTGCGGGGCGGTTCCCGGCCATCGCCGGCGGCGGAAACTCCGGCCAAGCCCTTCCCCGGCCTCACGGTGGTCGGGGCTTGAGCTGGCCGGCGGCTGGCCGGCGGAGAGAGGCGGACGGCGGCGGCGCAACCGAGATGAAAGCTCCAGGACGCCATTTTCAACAGAAAATTTCGAGCTTTTGATTCCTAACGTCGAGCTCGTTTGAGCTCGACCTCTAGCCTAGTGGATCTAGGATACTAGTACACTTGGAGGAGAAGGGATACGGACCATTGGCGGCGGTTGTGGTTAAGGGTGGCGGCGGGTTCCCATGGAATGAAAATTCTGGCGAGCTCCTCGGTTAGCCATGGCTGCAGCTGGTTCTCTCTCTCTCTCTCTCTGGGGTAGGGATGAAGTGGGAATGAGGGGATGGGCTCGGTTTGAGCTGAGATAAGAGTGGGGGGGGCGATTTCACCAAGGCATGGGCGATTTCACCAAGGTGGGCGATTTCACCAAGGTTGGGCTCGGGTTGGGTGTTTGGGAGTGGGCTCCACTGCTCCAGCTGGGTTAAGTGATCCCTAATGGGTCGGGTTCCATGGGTAGGAGCTGAATTGGGTGAGTGGAGAGAAGGGTTGGCTCATATGAATGAGATAGGAGAGAGGGGGGCTCGGTTTTGGGCTTGGGCTTGACCCAGTGCTGCATGGTGGGTCCCCACACCTTCTAGTACACCTATATGGTCAGCCAACCAATCATGAGTTGATGGGATGAGCCCAAGTGGCCCAAACCAATTTCTTAACACTTTCTCTCTCCTATTTATCATCTTTTCTCTCTCCTAGGTAATTCCCAAAATTACCATTGCATGCCCCTATTTTTCTCTTCCATAGGGGGTATAGGGTCACTTTAGACCCACCTAGTGATTTTGGGTTAGTTTGGGTGGACCCAATCCAGTGAATTGGGCTAGGGCACCATTTTCACTCATTAGGTCAAAATGTTGACTTGACTCAACATGGGTCAACTATTTGACCCCATGGCCTACCTTAGGGTCCACTTAGATTGTATTTAGGGTTAGGGCAATGTGGTGGGGTCATGGTGTGGCTAGGGTTTGTATTTAGCCCAGTTTGACCTAGGTTGACTTGGGCCCCATAGTGGGCCCCACATGGTCTAAATCCTCCTCCTAGGGTCAAACCTAGCTAAACCCTAGCATCCACCACATGCCTAACCCAAATCTAAGTTATTTGAAATTTGGGATGTTACAAACCCTATAAACAAAAAAAATAATTTCGTCCCCGAAATTTAAGTTCGGGCTACGGGGTTTCTACGACAGGCTTATAAAAGATTCGAAACGTAACTAAAAAGGAAACTATAAAACTAAGTTGTACCTGAGGAGAATAGCTCCGGGTGTCGCTCCATCATGAGATCCCTCGGCTCCCAGGTGTGCTCCTCCCGTCCGTGGTTGGACCACAACATCTTCACGAGAGGGACCTTCTTCTTCCGCAACACTCGGACGGCGGTATCGTCGATCCGGACCGGCTCTAAACGAACTGATCGATCTGATGCTACTGGCCCGTCGGTAGTATAAATATGCTGCTCAGGCAGAAGGAGTGCTCGTCGCAGGGAGGATACGTGAAAGACGTCGTGCAGAGTTCCCAACTCTATCGGTAGCTGCAGTCGGTAAGCCAAGGGGCCGATCCGCTCCAGGATCAAGTAAGGCCCCATATATCTCGGACTGAGCTTCTTGTGTCTCCGCACCCGGGAAACACCGTGCACCGGACGTATCTACAAAAATACCTTGTCCCCTACCTGGAACTCCACCTTCCGATGTCGCGCCTCGTAATACCTGGTCTGTCTACTCCGAGCCTCTAGCATCCGGTCCCTGATCAGTAAACTCTGAGCCTCCATATCATCTATGTACTCTGGTCCAAGTGCCCCGGGGGTCCACATCCAGAACCCAAGAAAGAGGTGTTCAACACTTCTTCCTAGGGTAAGCCTCATGGCTATTATTATGAGAAACCTATTAGGGTAACAATCCTCTTCCGAATGTACTTTCCTTATATTTCGGACTACTCTTCTTTCAAAATGTGAGGACTCATTTCCAAGTCCTCCGCCAATTAACAATCAGAATATTTCTCAATCGCAATTTAGATTGTAGTCCCTTACAACCACAATCACTCAAAATATATATAATTCAACGATCTCGTAAGTAGAAGTCTCTTCTATTCACGTCCCCTTAGATTATTACTTATCCACCAACGTGAACTTATGGTCACCAAAAGAGAATTCAGGCACACTAGACCAACACTATTATGTATATTAGCTAACCCATCTTCCGAGATCATGGTGTGATGGAAAATTATCATTTTGCTTTTCCCCAAATTTAAGACTTATCACAACTCAACCCAAAAAGTAATACATAATTCATAGTGTGTTCACCTTTTGAGCATACATCAAGCGATCATTATTGATATTGATGTTCGTACAAATTACTCCCAATCGCTTTTCACACATAGTATAATTCATAGCTTTACGAGTGTATCTTTTCAAAAAATGGTGGGGTCTAGCACAAATCGATTTCGGCATAAAGAGAATCTTATTAATCACTAATTACTTCTCGTGTGGTTTCTCCGTATACGCCTTTGATAGTCAAGAACTATATATCATTGTCATGAATCCTCCTAACAGCGATTATAATGGTATCAACGTATGTATCTCGGTTCTTAACGCTATCATAATTAATGGGCACATATATGTGTACAATTTTAACTCATCATCCACCCCTTTTTCAATTTATTGAGTCCTTACATTTCAAATGTCATGCCACAAGAAATTAATCTTATCTACCAAAATATTATCTTATTTCAATTCTTAAGTTCCAAAATAATGACTTTTTCTTAATTGAGTCATTCAAGGTTATAGTTCATCATTATGATCAAGTAATCGACTATATCACGTAAGCGTGGGTAGTACTGATATTTCATCATTGTGTTTAATTCTCCAAATCTCAGCCACTTTTAGGATCAAATAAGGTAGTACTAAATCATGCATAATCATAGTAAAACTTAATTATTATATCCTAAACACAAGATGTTATCTTATCAAGATTTCTGATTATAACTTAAACTATCTCTCAAGTATAATGGTAAGTAGACCATTCAAATTGAAAAGGATTGATTCTTTGAGAGAACGCACCATCTGTAAATCATCATCGAACACTTTTGTTTTGGTTCCTGAGATCATCAGAGTCACATCCACACGATTATTCTTAGAGTATACATCCTTCAATTAAGTAAGATTCTTCACTTGATTCTCCGTTTGCTGGGGCTACGATACTCTCATTATTATAGACGTAATCGTTTAGATATTCAACATTTTCACTTTATGGACTCTCATCCTATAATAGTTAAGACTTGCGATCATTCCTTCATATTAACATGAAGTTACTTTGTCCTAATATGTATGTTTCCATCCTAATGACTTGTGTATGTCAAGTAGGCATAGGTAGCAATGATCGATTATTGTGTTTACTTCTTCCAACCTGTAACTATCAAAGTCACTTTCCTAAGAGTCTTAACTGTGCAAAAACCTTTTTGATTATTCTTCTTACTTGAACGCATCTTCAATTCGCACTGATTCTTCCCATGGTATATCTGAGTTCCTTAATTATGTGTTACATTGATCGGTTCGAGGTGTTAGAGCATCTCGGAACATACTTGTGGAGGCGATAATCAATCAACCCTTAATTGTATGTAAATCTGTCTACAACTCATACTGGTCCAAATTTGATCCTTGAACACAATTTCTTCGGTTTCACGTGTATATGTAATTGACTTATACAGTGTCGGTATTAAGGAAGATCACGAGTGCTCATTAGAATGTGGACTAAGTAGTTACTTACTTCCTTAAATTCGAAATTGGGAAACTTATTGAAGTCTTATACGGTCTCCCCTAGTTTCAAGGTCATATATACACGTCACTAAGCCACTCTTTATATATCTTTCAAGGAATTAAACTTAATGTTCTCCTTGTTCACTTACACATATGGTCTTGGAGTAATTATGAGGGTGGAAAGTCATTCTCGAAACATTCTACTTTCCTATTTCACTCGTGAATTTGTTGTGTTCACAACTTGTCGTTAATAGTCTATACTATTTAAGATAAATAAATAGTGTGAAATTCTTCAAGAGTCTTAACCTTCTAGGAAGGATTGATCATCATACCGGTCATGTATATACAAACCCACATCTTTACTTGAGCGATCTTTGAATAAGCAAAGTTTTTAGATCGCTACGCTTGCGACACATGCTTTATGAGAAAGGCTTAACGAATTTTGAGTTGCTATCAATTTAACCCTATAAACAAAAGGTTAAGCCCCCATATATTTTGGTTAATTTCCTTTAACATTCACAATGTAGTCCTCATGTACATGCCTTAATCATTAGGGCTAACAATCTTTGGCATGGATTTCCACTTCAATTGATATGTTTTCTATTTTAGGTCTTCAAGGTTACCATACGACAATCTGTTCAAGGTCAACATGTGACCAAACAAGGAAGTGTCACTTCTAGAATTTGAATTCTTATTCGATCTTTGATATTTATCATCATGATTGTCTTGACATAATCCAGTCATCAGTACTAGGATTAAGCTTATGAGTACCCTACTGTTCCACTAATAAACTTATGCACCAACTTCTCCTCGAAGCGGTCCTATCAATTTGAGTAAGAATTGGTAATATCACTCGATATGCAGAGTAGGGACATCGACGTTTAAGCTTTAAGCAGGGATTCTGGCGTTAAGATCTTTCTTTAATCGATTTGGTTATCCACGTACCTCAACTAATCTACATCTTAAGTCGATCTTCGGCCTTAGGTACGACACAAAATCCTCTTGGTAAGTCAAACAAGGGTGGTGTCCTAGTTGGATTGGCCTAACTCATTGCTTAAAATGGACTGTTTTATGTGACTTTTTACACATGGGGACACCATTGCTGCCGCTGAATAGTTTGTCCGCAAACTACTCTCGAGCGGGGTGTTCTAGTGTTGTGGACTTCTTTCTCTAATGATCGTATTTTTCAAGTGATACCAGTTTGTAAGATCCGCCTTTTCCTTTTCGAAGGTAACCCGGATCTTATGCCCAGAACCGCCGCCTTACGGTGACACTAACTCCTGAGTTAGTCGACACCGTAAGACGCTGATTCTGCCGGCTATTACGATCATTTTTCACTAGAGATGCGGAAGTAAAAGTGTATAAACAAACTAATACACAAGTCTACAGAAGTCACAGAGCATATCATACATATGGAAATGAAGGAGCTACTACAGTCCATAAATGAGTACAAAAGTGAAGAGAATTAGGGCTTATGCCCATATACATCAATAGTAATCAAACTCTCTCTCACAAAACAGAAAGATGTAAACTAGCTATCCACTACATCTCCTCCCACCTGAGGACGTACGGTAGTAGTGTCTGGTGGTGGTGGTAGCTGCTCCTCATGCCCTGCCTCCTCGTCCCGCTGGACGTGCTGGTCTATCTCCTCGAACTCCTAAAAAGGGGGAGTCAACGTATGTTAGTCAAAAAGACTAAGTCGTATCCTCAACACCTTCTCCTGTCGCTCTTAGGCACCGAGTGGAAGGAGGATGCGGAGGACGACAAGGGGTAGCAAAGTGGAAGCAGGTGACAATTCTAAACTAGCAGGAGTAGGTATAATCTAGCAGTTCTATATATAGTCTAGCAGTTCTATATAATGTGCAAGTAAGTAAAGACAGTGCAAAAAGAAAAGAACTGCAGTAAGAAGGTAGAACTAGAAGTAAGTGCAGTACGGAAAGGAAAGTACACTACTGCTACTCCTATTCCTATCAATATCACAGACGTACCTTAACTTATAAAAATGCCCATACAAATTTATAAGTTAAGGTTTCCAGGAATTGTAACTCATCATATAAAAGAGCCCATACTAATTTATATGATAAGGATCTATGATTGCGTATGCCCTGATATGTATGAATGATTATGATGCAATTTATGTAGCAGGCAAGTGCAACACACACACACGACTCCGTGATCACAGACCTTTAGTTCCCTCTTTTTGAGAGCTTGCATCACTCTCGGGTACTACCGTTGTGGCTACGGCAATAGTGGAGCGGGCTCTCCACTTCTAGGTGGGTATAAGCACTACCAGACCTAGACCCCTCTCATACGCCTCTGTACACGTCCCAGGTGCACTCTAGAGTCTTGCGTACGTATTTTGCTGACTACCCGTCAGTCTTGTAGGTCGAGTGTACGTCTTCGGGGATTCCGCAGTATTATATATATAGCATACTGGCCCCTCCACCCGTACCCCTCGCCCGAGTCATCGTACTGCCATCGGTGCATCGACTGGCCAGTCCCGCGTGACTCGCCACTAATTTTATGCACATGCAAGGTATTAATCTGAGCTTACTGCTCGTACTGATATTATTAACACATTCCCTCCAATCCAATTTGGGTGAGCAAGTGCTTGTATCCCTCCAACCTTATGAAACAGGTGAGCAAGTGCTTGTATCCCTCCAACCCGATTAGGATGAGCTCATTACTTGTATCCCTCCAACCTTATGAAACAGGTGAGCAAGTAATCCATATGAGGTTTCCAACCTTATTAAACCGGTGAACCTATCGCGTAGATCTCCAAGCCTATTAGACTACTCTCGTCTAAGGTTTATTACACATAGTAGTTTAGGGTGAATCCCAAGACTGCCCAAGGTATGCCCAATGAAGGGGTCTCGAAGGCACTAGGAACTACGATGGGATGACAAGCCCAAAGTTCCCTTCCGCAAGGATAATTACTTTTAGTTGATGTCTACCCAAGATCCACAACCAACTCTCATTGTTACTTTAGGACTATTCTAATGACTTAAGGTATCATTATCGGAAGGGCGACGGTCTTCCGTCGGCCTCCGTTCTAGTGGTTACCCAAAGACTTGCACTTTTACTCTCGTCACTAATACGACACTAACCACCAGGGTCATATTTCCAATCACATCTCAATTTCAATCGTCGGTCTATCCCCCGGTGGGCCCTAAGCTATAACTACTTCTACTATGCGCAGCCCATGACCTAATACCACCCCGAAATCGAACTCCTAAATCCTTGGGCCAACATACCCCAAATGTTTATCCTAGGGTGGTATGGACTAATTAAATGAATGTATTGATTTTCATAATTTTCCTAGGTCATTAAGGTCTTTAATTAAATCCTTTAAATCATTCCCTAGGTCATTTTACACATGAAGTGGTATCAATTAAAATCTACTGAACTAAGGGAATTTTCTTGAGTTGCATATGAGTAAAATATTACTGTCTACAAGATCTCATAATTTCCCTTTTTATATTTCTATTTATCCCATAATTAATACAGATTCCACATAATTATCATTTTCCAAATGAAGTATAAGAAATATATTAACCAAAATTCCAGGAAAATTACTGAGAATATATATCACTACTTTATGACTAATGGCAGAGTTGCATCAAATTCTACAGTGTAATGACCCATCAAATTCCATTCTTAATTAATTACCAAAATGCCATTATGCTAACTCAATATATTAAAAGTGCATCCAAAAATTCTGAAATAATTCTATGAGGCTAGTCTCACAATTATACAACTCTTAGAAATAAATGCACAATTTTCCAACATGTAATTTTAATAATTCATGAATAAATACTAAAAGGGTAAAAGAGTAAATTCAGTGTATTTTGCTCCAATAATTCTCAAACAGAGATATAAAAATTTTCCTAAGTCAATTAACACCTCATTATTGACTTGACAGATTTTGGGGATTTTCCTTTGTAAAAATCTATTTTTTTCAATTTCTTTTCCAAAAAGAGCTATCTTTTGATAATTCCAAATAATGGGATTTTGATCCCAAAAATCCCATAATTAATTCTAGGGGGTTAGTTATACCCTAATTAATCCCTGGAACAAATTCCATGATTTTTGCATGCCTCAACTAGGCTAAATACACAATATTTCATTTCTTGCTAATAGCACCCCAAGGCTATAAGTAGCCAACACATGCAAGTGGGTTAACCCAACATGCAGTGACTCAAATGTGCTTAAATTTCTACCACTGGTCTATATGGTCCCTAAGGGCCAGCCACCAAAATTTGGGGCCATTTGGAGTTAGTTAACTCCAAGAATCACCTAGTTAAGCCCTAGGGGTATTTTGGTAATTTCCCATATTTTATTTTCCAATCAAGCCCATTTTTAGGGCAGGGCCTAAATATGCCCTAATTATACCTCTGACCAAAATCTCAGGTCAAGGGGGCTTCTGGTTTGGCTTGGGCAGCCATTTAAAATTCTGCAAAATTACTATTTGCAGCCCAAGTCAAATCCTATTTCTCAAACTTGCAAGTGAGATTCCTCATCATGCAGTGAATCAATTTAGCCCAAACTTTAACCATGGGTCTAATATACCCATGAGAGGGTGCCACCAAAATTTGGGGCCTATTAGAGTTGGAGAACTCCACAAATCACATTTATTTACTCTTGGGTATTTTTGTAAAAACTATAGCAAAATGTTCCCCACAAATTTTGATTTTTGGGGAGGGCTTAGATGAACCTAAATGAGTAACCTAGCCCAAATTTCAGCCCATTTGGACCAAGGGTTTGGGCTGGGGAATTATTTCAGTTTCTGTCCTACCTTAGGAGTAGTCCTAGTAAAATGGACCTACAGGGCAGAATACTTAACCAAATTTAATGGGTAATATGTCAAATCAAAGCTAACACAGAGATCTACATTGGTTATGTTGGGCAAAAGTTCATCATGTGACTGTAAGGGCCTTATTATCATCATGCAAGGTGACTGCTAAAAACATACCAATATTAATCCCTATTCATACATTTAATATTAAAAAAAATGAATTATAAGGCCTGCACGAATCTTAAAGCCAATCGGACGGCGGTGGACTTTCTTCCCCATGCAGAATGCATGGCCAACCCGACGCAGGGCATATTTGCGGGGCGGTTCCCGGCCATCGCCGGCGGCGGAACCTCCGGCCAAGCCCTTCCCCGGCCTCACGGTGGTCGGGGCTTGAGCTGGCCGGCGGCTGGGCGGCGGAGAGCGGCGGACGGTGGCGGCGCAACAGATCCAAAAGCTCCAGGACGCCATTTTCAACAGAAAATTTCGAGCTTTTGATTCCTAACGTCGAGCTCGTTTGAGCTCGACCTCTAGCCTAGTGGATCTAGGATACTAGTACACTTGGAGGAGAAGGGATACGGTCCATTGGCGGCGGTTATGGTTGAGGGTGGCGGAGGGTTCCCATGGAATGAAAATTCCGGCGAGCTCCTCGGTTAGCCATGGCTGTAGCTGGTTCTCTCTCTCTCTCTCTAGGGTAGGGATGAAGTGGGAATGAGGGGATGGGCTCGGTTTGAGCTGAGATAAGAGTGGGGGGGCGATTTCACCAAGGCATGGGCGATTTCACCAAGGTTGGGCTCGGGTTGGGTGTTTGGAAGTGGGCTCCACTGCTCCAGCTGGGTTAAGTGATCCCTAATGGGTCGGGTTCCATGGGTAGGAGCTGAATTGGGTGAGTGGAGAGAAGGGTTGGCTCACATGAATGAGATAGGAGAGAGGGGGCTCGGTTTTGGGCTTGGGCTTGACCCAATGCTGCATGGTGGGTCCCCACACCTTATAGTACACCTATATGGTCAGCCAACCAATCATGAGTTGATGGGATGAGCCCAAGTGGCCCAAACCAATTTCTTAACACTTTCTCTCTCCTATTTATCATCTTTTCTCTCTCCTAGGTAATTCCCAAAATTACCATTGCATGCCCCTATTTTTCTCTTCCATAGGGGGTATAGGGTCACTTTAGACCCACCTAGTGATTTTGGGTTGGTTTGGGTGGACCCAACCCAATGAATTGGGCTAGGGCACCATTTTCACTCATTAGGTCAAAATGTTGACTTGACTCAACATGGGTCAACTATTTGACCCCATGGCCTACCTTAGGGTCCACTTAGATTGTATTTAGGGTTAGGGCAATGTGGTGGGGTCATGGTGTGGCTAGGGTTTGTATTTAGCCCAGTTTGACCTAGGTTGACTTGGGCCCCATAGTGGGCCCCACATGGTCTAAATCCTCCTCCTAGGGTCAAACCTAGCTAAACCCTAGCATCCACCACATGCCTAACCCAAATCTAAGTTATTTGAAATTTGGGATGTTACAGTGAACCTCAACATGAACCCCCGGCATAGGTCCTCGAAGTAGTAGATGGAATTGGCCGACAACTAGTGGAACCACTCTCTCGCCTTCTCCTTGAGGGAGATGACGAAGATCCTGTACTTGAATCCATCCAACATCTGTCGGATCGAGACCACATCCTCAAACCACTGGACGTGCTGGACCGGGTCTCCCTTCCCAGAGTATTAAGACATCTCTAGCTCCCTGAACCCCTCCGGAACTGGGGCAGAAGAGACCAGCTCGCTGAAGGGGCTGCCTTCCCCTGCTGGGGGAGCTGGGGGGTCTCGCAGCCCCATCTCGCCAAACCTGTTGTCGCTTGCCGAGCCGGGGAAGAGCACTCACCCAGGGAGCTCGCTACCTCTCCCTTCCTCGGCAACCTCCTTCCCAGCTCGTCTTCCAGGAGCGTCCTCGCCAAGGGCTAGGACCGCGAGAACAGAGACTATTTGTGTCCAGCACTCAGCATGCGCGTCAAGTGCGAATCTGACCAAGCTGAGTAATTCTTGCCTGAAGTCCTCGAACATCCCCATCGTGGCAAGAGAGGGAGGGGGTGGTGAGTTATCCTTGTCCAAACCTTGCCCTGCTCCTCCAGTCATCGAGCTAGCTTGCTAAAGATTTTTTGTGCTGACCACGCTCCATGCTCACCGCACTAAAATACTGAAACCGAGAATTCGGTCTCGATGGAGTTGACCCTTTGGGAAGGGGTGATCGCGCACCTACTTCTCTCCTACAAGAAAAATATCAAAGAAAAAAGAACAGGGGACTGACCCAAGGGCCCGGTGCGGAGGACCCACCACACACCCTGAAGATCTCTGAACGCTTCCCCTCCTTAGCCAAATGTCGGGCTAAGGTACCTCAAAAAGCGCTAGAAGGTTGGGAGATATTTGAGCATGCCTTCTGAGGTACCACCTTGGGTCTATTTATAGATTTCTGAAAATGGCCTGTAAATAACCAACCTCCGCTGGTCTGGAATTACTGAAAACACCCTGGGCAGGCCTTCTAATAGCCAAACTTCGCTGTTCTGAATAGCTAAATGCAGACCTCTGAGGGTATCCAGGTAATTTGCCTCTAGGCCTTGGTGGGCAAGTGATATGTGAGAGCATCACTTGGCTAAAGGGGGCGAGTGTCGGGAGCTCAACGCACTCGCTGCCTTAAAGACCCCTGAAGGGTGAATGCCTGGCTGGGCGACCACTCGCCTAGCTTGGCAAGAGCTGATCTCGCACGTGCGCCTACACGTGAGATATTCAGGCAAATGCTGGGTGAGGATGGCACTCGCCAAAGGGACAAACAGCCCCTCTTCCCTTTGTGCTGCGCAAGTGCCTCTCTTCAGGCCTTGGATGGTTACTGGCCACTCGCCACCCCGATGGGGCCCACTCATCGAATATGGGGTTGTACAGAAACCAAGTACAGAAGCATAATTGGATCCTTGATCTATATTACTGCTAGTAAACTGGACATAATGTTTTCAACATGTGTGTGTGCAAGATTTCAAGTGAACTATAAGGAATCTCACTATGCTACTGCAAAGCGGATTCTGAGATACCTTAAAGGTACACCAAATCTTGGCTTATGGTACCCAAGAAGTAATGATAAGGAACTAATTGGTTTCTCAGATGTAGATTTTGCAGGTAGCAAATATGATAGGAAGATCACTTCCGGGACTTGTCAATTCCTAGGAAGAAGGCTCATCTCCTAGAGCAGCAAAAAGTAGAATTGTATCGCAATTTCAACAGCCGAGTCAGAGTATATCTCTGCAGGCAATTGTTGTGCACAACTACTATAGATAAAGAACCAGTTTGAAATTACAACATGAAGTTCAACAACATTCCATTGTTTTGTGACTCCTTTAGTGCAATTGCAATCGCCAACACCCCAGTCTCTCACAGCAGGACAAAGCAGATAGAGCTGAGGTATCACTTCATCAGGGAGCATGTGGAGCACGGAGACATCAACCTCCAGTATGTTCCAACTAACAAGCAGGTTGCAGACATCTTCACAAAGCCACTGGACGAAGTTCTCGTTCTTCAAAACAGAACTTGGCATGCTCAACAAAGAAGAATGAAGAAGGAGGTCTAACAACTAAGCTCAAGGATCAGGCAACACTTCAAAAATTCAGAAATTCTTAAGTTTTGACTTCACTTCTCGAGTAAGACTCTTACTACTCGAGTACTAGATAGGACCACTCGAGAAATAAGTCTGCCACTCGAGAAACAAGTCTGCCTTTCGAGAACTGCTTCTTGAGTTCCAGTCTGCCTCTTGAGAACTATCAGAACACTTCTCGAGAACTTCCAGTCTACTACTCGAGAAATCAAGTTACTACTCGAGAACTATAGTCTCTTCACTCGAGTAATGCTTGTCCACTCGAGAAGTCTGGAGAAACTTTTCGTCTTCAAGTTAAAAATTTTGATATTTGCACCCAGACGTTATGTCATCTTATTTTCAGGTATGTTACTTTATTATTTCCTTAATTATCATAAATTAAGACTCATATAAATAGAAAATTCTGGAAAATTCCAAATCACTCGATCTCGAAACCCTTTCTCGAGAGAAAAGAGGAAAAACTCTTCGTCTTCACATCGCCATCGCCAACTTGCCGCCAATCCAGCCCTTTCTCTCCAAGCAGAAATTTTCATTCTTCTCTGGATCAATTGATCCTCCATCCAAGATAGGGATCGGAAGCGAAATAATTTTGGCAAGGATTGCAGAGCTTTCAGATGATTTTCGGAATCTTCTGCTAATTCTAGAAACTGTCGGATTATCTTTCATTTTAGAGCAACTGTGTAAAATTCTTTTTCCAGAGGTTGAAGAGTTCTTTCAGAATACTAAGGTAAAGAGAAATGGAAAGCTTCTTAAGACCAGAGTTAGTGGGATTAAGGTCAAACTTTCTACTCCAGCTGTTTCTAAGCTTCTTCGACTACCAGAGATTGACGAAGAAGATGACCTAACTATCGAGGACTATGACAGAGCTTATGGTTTCTGTGGAATTTTTGTTGTTGTAAACACCATTCGTCGACCTGGCCTACATCAAGAGAGAAAACTATCAGTTGATATTCTTGGGAAAGTTCTTCTTTGCAAGACAAGTTCTATAAGCTTCATCACTGCAGACTTCTTTGAATAATGACAGCAGTCATATGCAGGAAGAAATTTCAATTTGGGATGATGATCTTTGATAAGATTAAGGAAAGTATCAAAGCTCTAAACTATGCAAGGATTATTTCTCTACTTCTACATGAGCTCAAGCCAGAGATTTTTGATTTATCAAAAGGCACTACTCTTAACCATATGAAGAAAGTTTCTATATCTTCTATTCAGAGGTGGGAGCTTAAGCTCAAGAACCCTACCCAAGATGCACAAGCACTTGATCAACCAGAGGATGAGGCCAGGACCCCATCTTCCCCTTTACCCAAGTAGCTGGCACATCTGGTGCAGTTACTGAGGGGGAGCCTACTCCTTCAACCTAGAGGAAAGACATTCTACTCATCCTCCAGATGATACTCTACCTGATGCCACCCCTGCTAACATTTTTTTTACTAAAGCTCAAGTCCAAGAATAAGTTCTTTCTACAGAGGATGACATAAATAGAATGATTGATGAACTTACTTCAAAAGAGTCTCCCTTCCCTACCCATATAGAAAAATCCCCTCCTACTGAACCATCTCCATCTTACCTCCATTCTGACCAAGAATCCCCTCTTTATCAGTCCCCTACTACAGACATACAAGAAGAAGAAACTGTTCTGATCTCTGATGAGAAATAAGAAACACCTAAACCAGCTAAGGCTCCTCTAAAGAGCCTGGATTTCTCTCTTCCTACCATTCTTAGTGAGGAAAGCGATATTTTGATTCACACTACCAGAGCCCAGAGCTCAGTTGTCATTGAAGTAATAGTTCCATGGACTGCTCCTCCTCCTCCTCTAGCTCCTCAAGTTGAAACTTCTTCTGCTGATAATATTTTGAGTAAGATAGAATTGATGTTATCTCAACAAAGAGCTTATTTTAATGAATCTCTGAAATCTATAACTGAAAAAGTAACTGCTCTAGAAAAAGAGATGAGCAGAGGATTTGTAGAGATACAACATAATACTGATGAGCTGAAACACCTCTTCAAAATAGGTGGGAAAGCTCTAGACAACACCATAACTAGTATTGGTCAGGTGATGGATCAGTCAGTAACCCTTCCAAACAATCAAATCCAACTAGAAAAGAAAGCACAAGAGCACACTTTAAA
Organism: Platanthera zijinensis; assembly: GCA_039513925.1. Classification (NCBI taxonomy): domain Eukaryota; kingdom Viridiplantae; phylum Streptophyta; class Magnoliopsida; order Asparagales; family Orchidaceae; genus Platanthera; species Platanthera zijinensis. The sequence goes on along the minus strand of CM077093.1, from coordinate 83,796,249 downwards.
GATCTCTGAAGAAGTAGGGACATTCAAAGAAGATGTTATTGCCACCCTATTAATAGAAGTCAGAAAGGGGGAGAGCCTAGTGAAAGAATTCTTAGAAAAATCTGAAGGAAGGAAGAAGATTGAATGTGAAGCAAAGTTGGATGAGCTACGTGCTGATGTCTAGAATCAAATTGATGGTATAAAATTTCATACTTATGACACACAGTGTGGATGCACAATTAGATATTTCCTGAATTTCAAGCTGATCCAAATATTATCCCTCATCATCTTAACAATCTTACTCAGCATCCTCCTACCCAGTAGCCTCCTGCCCAGCAGCCAACTTTCACTCCCATACCTGAAATCAAGAACCACCTCCAGATAGTTATGCTAAAGCATGGTCATAATCAGAAATGCCTCAAACTCCTCCTCCAGAAATCCCAGTGCACAAGAAAAGAAAATATGGTGATGGAGCCTCTGCTAGCAAGTCCATTCCCAATCCAGAAGTTGAAAGAAGGAGAACCCAAGAATTTGCTGAAATTTGGAGCCCAACTTCTAAATCTTTAATTCTTGATACTCTCAAACTAGTGATTGATTATAATAAGAATAGACATGATCATTACAGCTCCCATGAGTGGAACTTGTATGAGAAATCTATTACAAAGAGAAGGATATATGATAGAGAGTATAGTAAGAATAACCGCAAGGCTCCTCCTAAACCTCTAAAGTATTATCTCAAGCCTTTCAGCTACCAAAAGAGACAGCAAGACAAGAGAGACAAACATCAACATTAATAGAGCTACTGGAAGCTGAAGTTGATCAGAAAGTTTTCTTATGAGAATTTGTTGAATTGGATTTCATGGACATTTTCTATATATATAAATCTTCTATTTTGATCTGATTTTTCTTTGCTTAGCATTTCTCAGTATTACTGTGTTTACTAGTTAATATGTCATGATTATCTTGATGTAATTCACCTTACTATAGAGGGTTCTGACTTCTACAAATAGGGGGAGATTATTGGGTATTGTATCCACAATAATACAGATTTGTATGAAGTCACCCTTGAACTAAGATGAATTAAGTTGTATTTGATATCCTTGTTGAGTTATGTGTTTGCAGAATATAATTGCCAAGTGTAGACCAATGTCAGTCTACAATGAGTCACCAAACACAGGACCATACAATGTAATCCCTCATTATGTGATCCATGGTGTTGACTCATGTGTATCCTCTCTATTGGGACACACTTTATTTTCAAGCACTAAAGCAATGGAAGGAAGAATGGTTGCTGATTTCATTTGAAGAAAAATAGTTTTTCAGGAGGCAAAAGTTTTTTCTAAGTCCATTACTCGAGTAGTATATGTTGTACTCAAGTAGTGCTGGAATGAATTCTCGAGTATACTAGGTAAAGTTCTCGAGTAACAAAAATCGTTCTCGAGAAAGCTAAGTCCATTACTCGAGTAAGCCTTGGAGTACTCAAGTACTACTTATCTATGTCTCGAGTTTACTAAATAATTCATTTCAAAAATTTTCTAAGTGTTATACTCGAGTAGCAGAAGCCAGTACTCGAGAAGGCTAAGCCTTGTCGCAAGAAGTCAGAGGACCAATACTCAAGTAAGAAGAAAATTTGTATCGAGAAGAAGTCTGGTTCTCGAGAAGTCATAATAGTTCTCGAGAAGTTTTACTGGTTCTCGAGTAGTAGAAGTCACTTCTCGAGAAGCCAGGATTCATGTTCGAAATTTCTCTAAGTCTTGTTCTCGAGAACCTTACACTCATTCTCTCGAGAATCAGAAGTTAGTACTCGAGTAGTCTATAAACCACTCGAGAAATGTAAAACTTTTTTTCTGAAATTTCGTTAAGTCTGATGGGACAAGATTTCAAAATTAATCTCATTGATTATTGGTCCACGTGTACTGTCTTTATGATTATGACCGTTAGGCTTGTCCTATAAAAGGTCTAATCAATTTCAACTAACCCTAAGAAGTGAAATAAAGTTTTTCTGAATCGTTCTTCATTCTAAATCGGGAAATCGCCGCCGCTCTTCATCAACGATCTCGTCGCCACTCCTTATCTGATTCCTTTGATTCAGAGCAAGTAGAGATCAACAGATCAAGATGCTTTTACTTCTACAGATTCATCTCTTGATCATGTTGATCTAAGTTTTCAGATCCAAAATATTTTTAGCTTGTCTTCTTCGATCAGTTTCTGAGAAAGCTTAGAAGTTCAAGGAAGAAGAAAGGCTGGAGATTCAGATCTGGGATATTATGTTTGTATAATTTTTTTTACAACCTTTTTATCTTGCAGGAGATTTTGTCTCCAAGTGTTGTTAGAAGTTTTTCTTCCGAGTGTAGATTCGTTTTGTGGATCGAGTTGTAGGGGCGCTGCTCCGATTTGTAGGATTGGTTTTCAATCCGAGGTAATAATGAAGTAGCCGAGTCTAGCGTGTTGCTAGATCGGTGAGGTGGAGAGTGAATGTACCCAAGATTGGGGAACCACTATAGATCTGGTGTACTCTGTAATTTGTGTGTTTATTTTCTGCGCTTCATTCGTTCAATTTTTATTCCGCAAAAAGACGCAGACCTCACCTATTCACCCCCCTCTAAGTGGTTTAGGTAGACAACTAAAAATATCATAAGTCATGGACAAATCTTAAAGAACATTTATAGAATATATCCTTCTAAGGAATGGATCAAGCATTTGGAAAGAAATTCTTTAAGGGAAGATTATTCAAAGAAAATATTGTAAGGAAGAACAACCCTAAGAAAATGCCTCCTAAATATATTCCAAAGTCATTCCCTTACTTCAAGAGGCAGGAGAACAAAGTTGAAAACTTGAAGAAGACAGCTACTACCAAGGATGTTGATTCAAGTTCATCAAAGAAGAGCTGAGATGAGACTGCAAGACTTAGGGTGCTTTAATTATGTAATCAATGTCTTGTAGTGAATATCAACAGTGTAGCAATACCAAATCTTTATCAATGAAATTAATATGAGTTGGTCCTGACTATATTGATGTGATAAATGTGCATGCAATTATCATCTATATATCAGTGATTAATAAATATGTTGTTCTTTCGTAGATGTCCTATAATCACGGGTTTGCTACTATTGTTCGGATTAGGTAATGATTAGGTATATCTTAATCATAATGTTTACCTTGTTAATGATTGACAATTCACTAGTACCATTGGTTATTCAATCATAGTGTTAAGCCATCTCATCTAGGGGGAGTTTTTCCTATACTGGGATGGCTAGTTGTCATGATAATATTTCATCAGGCCTATCATGATAATTTTTTTTGTGTTGATGCATCTTAGCATGGATGGGTGTTCTGCCTTCTTCAAATATGGGGAGATTGTTGGGAATTGTGCCCTACAATGTTCCTCAAGATTTGAAGAGGCATCACCAATCATGCTAAGGGACATAATGTATTTGATGTGTGCTTGAGTTCATCCATGTAGGTGGTCCTTGATTGGACGGGTGAACAGGAAGAGGAAGCTGGAAGTTAGAAAATTTGATTAAGGCATAACCACTGAGACAGCTGAGAAGAATGTCTCAGCAGAACCGCTGAGACAGCTGAGACAGCTAAGACAGCTGAGAAGAATGTCTTAGCATAACCGCTGAGATAGCTGAGAAGCTCAACACAAAATATTGAGAGAAGTGTTGGTCTCAGCTAAACCGCTGAGATAGAATACAGTCTCAGCTGTGAAGAAGAAACCGCTGATACAGGTTAGAAGGAATTGCTGAGACAGAAGAGTCTCAAATGTGAAGAAGAAACTGCTGAGACAGCTGAGAAGGAACCGTTGAGACAAAGCCAGCAGAAATTTTCTAAGTACAAAAAGTGGAGTTCGTCGAACTGAGTTCAGAGTTCATCGAGCTCAGCTAACAGATCGTCGAGCTTAGCTCACCACTCCTTGAGCGGTTTACTCAGAAGCTTGAGGTTCATATTTTTTCAAGCTCAAGTTAAAGGTTGAAGAATCAGAGTTTATCGACCTGAGCCTTCCTTTCGTCGAGCTCAAGTTAAAGGTTGGAGATTCAGGTTAGTCGAGCTCAAGTTAAAGGTTGAAGATTCAAAGTTCGTCGAGCAGAGCTCCCATTTCGTCGAGCTAAAATTAAAGTTTGAAGATTCAAAGTTCGTCGAGCTAAGCCTGCCTTTCATCGAGCTCAGGATAAAGTTGAAGATTTAGAGTTCGTCGAGCTCAGCACAGAGTTCGTCGATCTCAGCTCGACGATCGTCGAGATCAGTCCAAGTACTTCATGCCTTTGCGGGAAATCTATAGTAGCGCCGGAAGCTACTGTTTGTCTTATTCTGAGGGAGGTGGCGCTCACTATACTTGATTGGGCCCACATTCAAATTGTGTCATTGATTCAAATCAACAGATATAAAAGGAAGAGAAGAAAAGAAGATTATAGTTAACGAAAACGGATGCAGAAAATGAAATAAAGGCGGCTGGACTTCATCTTCTTCGGCAAGCTTGAAAGCAAAGTCCAACAGTGAAAGCTAGAAGGCAAAGATAGCTGAAGTTTCTTCCTGTTCAGTAAGAGTGTTCCTTGAATAACAAATTGACTTATTCAATCCCAACAAGAGAAGATAGTTGTGTGAAGGGCTATAAGCCTTCAATAGCATTTGCTGCCTTCAGTACAGCAGAGAAATTGGTAGTTATAGAAGAAGACTAATTCCTTCTACAACAAGTGGGCTGGAATGATATCTGCTCAGTCTAGTAAGTTAGACTCAGAGAATTTTCTCTGAGTCAGTATTCCAATTTTCCTGATTACTTTCCTGTAGGATTCAGTTTATCTAAATCTGAGTGTAGGGAACTTTGTGCCTGAGTGGTAGGTGACTAATTAGTCACCGAGGTAGGTGCCCTGCTGGGGTATTGAGGTAGGATCCAAGTGTGGATCTGAGCTATAGGGATTAATTGCATGAGGTAGGAGAGTGCTGCTCTCTAAGGTAGGATCCAAGTGTGGATCTGAAGTAGGTCGTCCTCCCAGCCTGAGTGTAGGGCCTAGTGCCTGAGGTAGGTGACTGGTAAGTCACTAAGCTGTAGGTGACAAGTGTGTCACTGAGTTGTAGGTCTTAGAGGAGGCTGAGCTGTAGGTGCCTGAATGGCACTGAGGTAGGTACCTGGATAGGTATTGAGTTGTAGGAGTGTTGTAGCACTCTAAGAGTAAGGTTGTGTGCCTAAAGTTGTAGGGTTGAGAAGCCTGAGCTGTAGGCCTTAGAAATAAATCTGAGGTAGGTGGTCAGTGGACCACTGTGTTGTAGGAGCACTACAGGGCTCTGAGGTAGGAACCCTTATGGTTCAGAGTAGGATTTTGAAAAGAATCTGTGTGTAAGGCTGAGGGCCTAAGGTGTAGCTCTGAGGAGCATATTGGTAGAGTTTGTGCCTTGTCTAACATAAGTTAGAAAGGTGGGAGGGAAAGTGGATGTAACTAATTGGGGAACCACTATAAATACTTGTGTGCTGTGTTGTGGTGCTTGCTTTTTTTATAGGTAATTAGTACAAGCTCTAGATCACTAAACTTATAAACAACAAAAAGACTTAAGTAATTTCAAAGACCTGTTCACCCCCCCCCCCTCTAGGTGACTAGCTAACCTGAAGTAATAACTTTTACTTGGGATAGAAATACACCCCAATAGAGAGATTACACGTGAGTCAACACATTAGCCTACACAATAAAGTATTACATTGTATAGTCATGTGTTTACTGGCCCACTGTAACCTGACATTGGTGTGTACTTAGCAATGTAGACATGAAAGTACATAACTGAAAATACCACATCAAATACAATCTCAATTCATCTTACCTTAACTGGACCCTTCTTCAAATCAGGGTTATTATGGATACAATACCCAACAATCTCCCCTTATTTGAAGAAGTCAGAATCCTATAAGTTAACGTGAATTGCATAATAATAAAGCAAAAAACTGAAATGATATATGAATTAAAGAAAATTAAACAAAGCGCGCATTCTAGTCAAAACATTAAATTATATATATTTATTAATAAGTGTTCATAGTTAGGGGGCAACCACAACCACACATAATAATCCACAACAAATAAACCCATCATCCCTTCCTTCCCTTGCTATTCTGAAGTTGTCTAGCAAAATATGCCTTGGGATTTAGATAGTATCTTGGACAGGCTGAAGGTGCAGCTGGATCTTCATGCTTGTGGTTCTTGAAGTGAATCCTTCTCTTAGCGCTGTCCACCTCATACTTGTGCCACTCATCTCTATCATAATGGTCCCACCTATTTTATCCTCTAATATCAACCATGGAGAAAGAGTCTAAGATAATTCCTCTTGAAATTGGACTCAACACTTCAGCCATCTCTCTGACTGGCTCTTCTTTGACATCAGAAGTGCCTTCACCAAATCTTCTCCTCTGTGTTTGTACAATGTTGAGACTAATCCTCAGCATGATGAACTTTAATAAGAGCAGGCACAGCAGGTACTTGTGTAACACCTCCCTTGTAATGACCATATAATATAGGTCCGGCCGGGGCCCCACAACATATAGACGCAACAATTTTAGCATTAAAAGGTGATATAAAAGAACTACATATCTCAAAACTCAGAACACAAACAGCGAAAACCCACAAACACAAGAAGTTATCCACTATCATAGGAGTATCAAAACGGCCTTAAGGCCATACAACATACATGAGTCCAAAAACTAAAACAATAACAAACATAGCAATATGATTTAACACTTCTTGGCCACCTTGTCATGCAAGCCGAATTAAAGTTTATGGAGCAAAGCATTCAGCAAAACATAAGCTGCTAAACAAAGAGTTCACTTTATGAGGCTTAGGCCTTTTTGGCCGGCAAGCTTGCTCCTGCTTACAATCCTTGCCCTATAAAATTTTTTTTGTAACATTGGTCAGCAAAAGTTGACCTCAACTGTGTAACCAACACATCTCCGCCTGACCGTCCCTAGCAGACCTCGGGGCACTCCGTCACCCTGCAGGTCAGCACTTCGTATGCAAATTTACATGAACTTAGAAAGTTATAAAACAGGCTTAGATGTCTCATACAACAAACATGTTTCTATATTGAGTTTGTAAAATAAAGAGGCATACAATGTAGCATGTATGAAATCCTGGGATTCACCCAAGGTACCCTAAAGCGCATGAATCTAACACATCATCACGCATTATCAAATGGGTACTTCCAATTTCCCCATCGGCGTTCAAGCCGCAAACACACGGGTACTTCCAATTTTACCTAACGCCATACAAACCGCCACACCGAACTCTTGTCAAGGCCCCACCAGCTCATGGGTCTCAAAACCCGGGCTTGCCTGCAAGATATGACTTCTCATGTCAGGATTCCGTCAAACAACAAACCGATGCTAAGAACCCTTGCTTGACCCCACCATCTTGTGGGCTTCATCGCCCAGGCTTGTCTAAAGCTTGGAGTTCTCGTCAGTTTCAAAGAAGGGGACTTCTCTCGTCGAGACACTCTCCACACATGACATGCACATCACGGGCTATCCAGCCGACCACAGAGACAAAGACGTGCCTTAGCACATCACAATCAATAGCCTTTCACTCCCTAATCTAACATTCGTACTCACACGAAAATAAGGCGGAAACCACATCACAAACGGCATATTGCCGCAAACGGATTTCTAGCAAAATCCTTAAACCTCGTTATGCAACATCACCGAGTCGGACTAACGGTCATGACTACGTATTCACCCGCAATGACTAATCCACTAGCGGAGCGTATTTCTAGTGCAACATCATGTCGGGGATGGACACAATCGACCCGGTGGCTCCTATTGAACCATGGCGACCCGAACCCCTCTCATTTGAGAGACCTAGTGCCTAAATGCTTGAAAGAAATCAAGAACAACATGGATGCCCTGCATGCATCCTAAAGGCCGAGAGGAGAAGTGTTGTTACCTTACGACTCCTCTTCCTAGCCATGGAAAACTTGATTTGCATGGATGAAAGTGTGCGCCTTATATTCCTCTCCACGGATCTGGCCTCGGATTGACAGTCGGAACCCCGAAGCTTCATTAATGGCGGAGAAAGGCCTTCTTACTCCTCCAAACTCTCTCTCCCCAAAACCCTAACTTTTTCTCAAATGAGATGAAATGAGGGTTTAGAATGTTTCAGCCCTATTTATGCCCTTTAGACGGAGGGTCCTGGGCCATAGGATCAAATCCTATGAGAAATCGGACAGCTAAAAAGCCAAACGACGGAACTGCTCATGTGCGTTATCGCTAGGCGGTAACTACCTACCGCGCCACGGTAGCTTCCCGAGCGCTCAGCCAGAAAATAATGTCGCGCTATCGCCGGCGGTAATAATAACATTGCACGGTAGCTCACTCAACGCCTAACACTCAATGCATGCTACTCAATGCTCTAAACGCCAGGCTACCACCGAACGGTAGCTAACTAATGCCACGCACTAGTACTCAATGCTTGTTTTCGACGAAACAAGGCTATCACAAGGCGATAGCTACCTATCGTCGCGCGATAGCTTCCTCAAGCTCAAGCTCTGGAAAAATTTTGGTGTTACAACTCCTCCCCCCTTAGAAGAATTTTTTCCTCGAAATTTAGCATGCACTCAACCAAAATGCATACCTGAAGCAAAAAGGTTCTGGGAAGCCCTCCCGCATTTCTTGCTCATGCTTTCAAGAGAAATCATCTCGCCCGCAATTGTCCCAATGCACCTTCACGATCTTAACCTCTTTATTTCACAACTGCCGAACTTCTGAATCCTCAATGCTAACCGGACGGACTTTCGTCCTCAAGTCCTCTTCTACCGACACAACCGTTGAGTCAACCACAACCCTTATCTCCACCAAGGATTTCCTTAAAACTGAAACATGGAAGACATCGTGTAATCCACTCAGATCTGGGGACAATGCCAACCGATAGGCTTCTTCTCCAATTCGTTCCTCAACTTCTAACGGCACCAAAAACCTCGAACTCAACTTCTTGAGTCGACGAATCCGCAAAACACTTTTGAACGACATAGTCTTTAAATATACCCAATCTCCTATCGCGAACTCCACATTCCTATGGCGCGCATTGAAATACTTTGCTTGCTGATTCTGAGCAACTTTCGTGTGCTCCTAAATCGTTCACACCAACTCACAATCGACTACCACCTCTTTTCCCAAAAGTTTGGTGTCTCCCGCCTCTATCCATGACAACGGTGTTCGACACCGCCTCCCATATAAAGCCTCGTATGGCGCCATCTTGATACTCGCCTGGAAACTATTATTGTAGGCAAACTCTACCATGAAAATATGATCTTCCCACCTCTTTCCAAAATTAAGGGTACACATTCTCAGCATATCCCCCATAGTACATTCGTCCTTTCGGTTTGACCATCGGTTTTAGGATGGAACATCGTACTAAACTTGATCTTTGTGCCCAAACCCTTCTATACCAACCACCAGTCTTTGGACGTGAACTGTCGATTGCGATCACTAACAATACTTTTTGGAATTCCGTGCAATTACACAATATTTCGAACGTATAGTTCGATCAGCTTCTCCACGTTGTCCTCCTTCCGATTCTGGATGAAGTGAGCCACTTTGGTCAAGCAATCCACGATCACCAAAATCACATCATTACCCCATTGCGACCGAGGTAAACCATGCACAAAATCCATGGAGATGTCGTCAAATTTCCACTCAGGGATAGGAATAGGCTTCGGGAACCCGTCTGACTTTTGACACTCAGCCTTCACTAAGGCACAAGTTTGGCACCAACTCACATACAATGCTACATCACACTTCAAACCAGGCCACCAAAAGGATTTCTTCATATCCAAGTACATCTTTGTACTGCCCGGGTGAATGGAGTACTTTGTGAAATGAGCCTCAAACATCAATTCCTCGCGGAGCTTGTTGAACTGCGGTACACATACCCTTCCGTCCTTCCTTAAGATCCTGTAGGATCAAGCGCATACCCAACTGTTCCAAAAGCCCGGACCGTTGGAAAGGTCGCTACTTAATTTCTTAAATAAGTAGTAGAGCGCCACAGGTCAAGTAAAGGAATGCCGGACCCAACAATCCCCCCCCCCCGGCATCCAGCACAACTCGTCGACTCAGAGGTGGGGTTACCACATGGCCCACATGGCTCAGAGGTGGGGTTACCACATGTCCACGGTTTTCCTGACCCGCCGGACCCACATAGGTAGAAGGGAAAAATCGAGATTTAATAGCGCCCCCCCCCCCAGTCTTAAACTTGTGACCTCCTCTGGTAACAAATGTAGGATCAAGCGCATACCCAACTATTCCAAAATCCCGGACCGTTGGAAAGGGCACTACTTAATTTCTTAAATAAGTAGCAGAGCACCACGAGTCAAGTAAAGGAACATCGGACCCAACAGATCCCACCAACCATCTCCCAGGTATTACTCTCTCCATTTTGAGCTTCCACCACAAATGGCTAGAACTCCACATCCACATTGGTCGCTTCCCAGATACGATCGTACAAGTCGTTCTACAACTCAATCCAGTTCAACCAAACCATCCTAGACTTGCCTCTTGCTACACACTCAATGCCAAAGGATTCAAAATCCCGCACCAACCGCTCATCATGAGCTTCAATCCAATTCCCTTGTCCAGAATATTTCCTACTCAAGGCATCAGCCACCACGTTGGCCTTGCCCGACATATATTGAATCACCACATTATAGTCCCCAAGGAACTTGACCCACCTACATTGTCGCATATTCAAGTCTTTTTGATCTAGAAGATACTTCAGGCTTTTGTGGTCCGTAAAGATCTCCACTTTCGAACCATACACGTAGTTCCGCCACAATTTCAACGCAAAAATTATCACCACCAACTCCAATTCATGGATGGGGTAATTCCTCTCATGAGGCTTCAACTGTCTAGATATAAAGGCTATCATATTGCCATATTGCACTAGCACGCAACCCAAACTGCATCCTGACGCGTCACTGAAAATCTGAAATCCTTCAGTCCCTTTAGGGAGACTTAGGATTAGAGCTGACATCAACCTTTCCTTCAAGGTATCAAAAGCTTGATTGCACTCCTTAGTGCACGCAAACTTCTGGTCCTTACGAGTCAGAGTAGTGAGAGGCAGAGCTATCCGCGAAAAGTTTTCCACAAATATTCTATAGTTCTCAGCTAGTCCAAGGAAACTCCTGACTTCCGCCATGGTGTTTGGAACTGGCCAATCCCTGATGGCCTCAACTTTCGCCGAATCCACCGCCACCCCATCACCACTTATCACATGGCCCAAAAATGTCACTTTCTCTAACCATAACTCGCACTACGAGAACTTTGCATAAAGATGGTTCTCTCTAAAAGTCTGCAAGACTACTCTCAAATGAGCCTCGTGTTCTACCTCCGATTTAGAGTATACCAAAATATCATCGATGAAGACGACCACAAATGAGTCTAAGTACTCCTGAAACACTCGGTTCATCAGATCCATGAATATCGATGGTGCGTTTGCCAACCCGAACAGCATCACCGAGAACTCAAAGTGGCCATACCTCGTACCAAATGTTGTCTTGGGTATGTCCTCATCACAAATCCGCAATTGGTAGTACCCTGACTACAAGTCAAACTTATAGTACACCACTGACCCTACCAACTGATCGAACAGGTCATCTATCCGTGGAGTCAGATACTTATTCTTGACGGTCAGTTTACTCGTTTCACGGTAGTCTATGCACAACCGCATACTACCATCTTTCTTCTTCACAAACAACACTGACGCGCTCCATGGCGATGAGCTGGGTCTTATATACCCCTGCTACAACAGCTCCTACAACTGCACCTTGAGCTTGGCTAACTCCTTCGATTCCATCCTAAAAGGAGGATGTGACACCGGCCTGGCTTCTAGCACTAACTCAATCGAGAAATTGATCTCCCGTCGAGGAGGTGCTCCAGGAAGCTCCTCAGGAAACACATCCTCGAATTATGCCACTACCGGAACTTCTCCAAGTGATAGCTTGGAAAGTTGAACTTCCAACAATGCTACTAAATCTACTCCTCCCTGGTTAACTGCTCGCACCAACTGTATGGCCGAAATCAGGGAACAGGCCACTCCACTAAGGCCCTTAAATTTGACTTCTTTCTTTTCTTTGCATATCAGGGTCACCACCTTAGATAGGTAGTCAATACTGGCACGCTGCTCTACCATCCAGTCCATCCCCAAGATCAGATCAAACTCGGCTAATGGTAGAACTTCTGCATCCAAAATGAAGTCAACTCCATCTAAACTCCAACCAATGCGCCCTTTCGTCCCGGTAGTCATGAAAGGCCCATTGGACATGCGCACCCTAAGCTCTGCTTCCACCGAAAAGGGCTCGACTCTAATTCTTTTGATAAAGATTTATGCTAGAAAGGAGTGCGACGCTCCCGTTTCGAACAATACCCTAGCGGGGTAACCGAAAACTAGCACGAAGCCTACTTGACTCCAAGCCCCTTTCAACATTGGGTTCGTTCCATATAACTTTCTAACATCCTAGCAGCCTCAACCAACTCGTTGAACCCCGCATTCTTCATAGCTATCAGTGATTGTCTCAGATTCTCTCTAACCCCATGGTAGAAGAGATTGTCCATCTCCTCATCGTTAGCCATTGTCGTTCCGACATAACAACCCAATCGAGTAAACTCCTGAATTTACTCATCTACAGTCTTATCCCGCTGCACCAAGTGCAGAAACTATCTATAAAGGGATAACCTTGTTGACGAAGGGATATAGTTATTTAAGAATGCATGCCTGAACTCTCCTATGGACGGGGTGTGTCCAGGAAACTAGCGGCCACTATAGCTCACCAACCACAACTTAACGTCACCTTCTAATATAAAGGTCGCAAATTGAGACTACTTCTCCTCTGGCATCTCTGTCACCCTTAGAAGTTCCTGAATCCTCGCCCACCAGTCATCTGCATCGGTCAGTGTGCTGACTCCCTTGAATGTTGGAGGATGAAAACTCAGAAAATACTTCATATGTCGGTCCCCCTGCCCGACAACCACTCTCTCAGCTAACAGCTCGGCTTGCCTGGCTCCTTCTCCCGGTATGACTGGTGCCACATCGGGGTAATAGGAGTCGTTTTCGGTGCAACAAGGGTCACCGCTTGCGCTGCTACTGCGGCTTGGGCTGCTACCATTGCCTCTGCCAGCAAGCGACAGAAGTCTGCTAGGGTTACATCGATGCCCATTAGACCTGGAGCAGTAGCACTGCTCGCCGAAGGCTCCTCTTGTGGCCTTGACTTCCCCGCCTCGTCGCTTGCACCCTTAGCAGAAACAAGGTAAAACAAGAATTAGTCTCTATTCGTCAAACTTAGACACTAGGACACTCACGATCCTGTGATACTTTTATGTGGATAAATTCTTTACGCAATCTGATTATGTCACATCGACCACTAAACCTTATCTTGGACACCAACCTCCCCCTGATACCAAATTGTAACACCTCCCCTATAATGACCATATAATATGGGTCTGTTCAGGGCCCCACAACATATAGACGTCATAGCTTTAGCATTAAAAAGTGATATAAAAGAACTATGTATCTCAAACCTCAGAATACAATCAGCAGAAACCCACAAACACTAGAAGTTATCCACTATCAAAAGAGTATCAAAACGTCCTTAAGGTCTTACAATATATATGAGTCCAAAAACTTAAACAACAACAAACATAGCAACGTACTTTAGCACTCCTAGGATACCTCGGCATGCAAGCCGAATTATAATTTATGGAGCAAAACATAAGCCGTTAAATAAAGAGTTCACTTCATGAGGCTTAGGCGTTTTTGGCCATCGAGCTTGCTCCTGCTTGCGATCCTTGTCCTGTAAAAATTTGTTGTAACGTGGGTCAACAAAGGCTGATCTCAACTGTGTAACCAACACATCTACTCCCGGCCATCCCTAGCAGACCTTGCGGCACTCCATCACCCTGTAGGTCAGCACTTCGTATGCAACGATACATGAACTTAGAAAGTAATAAAACAGGTTTGGATGTCTTGTACAACAAACATGTTTCTATGTTGAGTAGGTAAAATAAAGGGGCCTACAATGCAGCATGTATGCAATCCTGAGTTTCACCAAAGGCACCCTAAAGCGCATGAGTCTACACATCATCACGCATCATCAAACGGGTACTTCTAATTTCCCCATCGGCATTCAAGCCGCAAACACACGGGTACTTCCAATTTCCCCGAACGGCATACAAGCCACCACACGGAACTCTTGCTAAGGCCCCACCCGCTCGTGGGTCTCAAGACTCGGGCTTGCCTGCAAGCTCTGACTTCTCATGTCAGGATTCTTTCAAACAACAAACCAATGCTAAGAACCCTTGCTTTATGCCACCCACTCGTGGGCTTCATCGTTCGGGCTTCTGCAAAGCTTGGCGTTCTCGTCAGTTTCACAGAAGGGGACTTGTCTCGTCAGGACACTCTCCACGCATGACTTGCACGTCACGGGCTAGCCAGCCGACCATAGAGACAAATCCGTGACTTAGCACATCACAATCAATAGCCTTTCGCGCCCTAATCCACCATTTGTACTCACACGAAAATAAGGGGAAAATCACATCACAAACGACATCTTGCCACAAACGGATTTCTAGCAAAATTCTTAAGCCTCGTTATGCAACATCAACGAGTCAGACTAACGGTCACGACAACGGCTTCACCCACAATGCCTAATCCACTAGCGGAGCATATTTCTAGTGCAACATCATGCCAGGGATAGACAAAATCGACCCGATGGCTCCTATTGCACCATGACGACTTGAACCTCTCACATTTGAGAGATCAGATGCCTAAATGCTTGAAAGAAAGCAAGAACAACATGGATTCCACTTCAGGATTTTAATATCTTTTGAAGTAATCTCGCTCTGATACCACTTATTAGATCTGGTGGCCAACCTTGGAGGGGTGAATAAGGTTTTTAAAATAGTTAGGGATAAAACATAGTTTTATAGAGAAAACGAGTTCTGGAAGCTACCACGGGCAGTAAGGCTAGCGCCCAGCGGTAGGTCACATAGATCGATTTTATTTGTGAAACTTCGTTTTCGAAATTTTCGTACAACACTCAAATCTATAACAACATACAACCATGAATTTTAGATAAAACGAAATAAACACATGTGATTTTATTCAAAATTACACCGAGGTTTACAATTACAAAAATTGATCTCCATTATGCTTGATATCGAAGGCGTTGAATACAATCTTCTTATGGTTTCTATACCAAATCTCCCAGGATAGGTTGCCTCTCGCTCTTCTTCCTAAGAAGATCGACGAGTCGAATCTTCACCTTCCTCCCCGGAAAGGGCTTAGAGACCCACTAGATCTCCCAAATCTAGATTTCCTCCTAAGATGATTTCCTGCAGACTCCTCCTAGGAATCATATGGCCTCCCAGGTCAATTTCCCTTACACCAAGATCAGATAAAAACAAAGAAAATATAGAAGAAAAATTTAGGGTTTAAGAGTAATTTCTCCCTCAAACGTTAAACTCCTACGAGGAACGGTGCGCGATCAATGCTCTTGAATATCATTCTTGTTTCAATTAATCAACTGTGAGTGTTTGCTGAAGGTTTCGTTTGCTGGAGTTCTTCAATTACGAGCGGGGGGAGAGAAATAGATTTTTTCCTTCAACGAAGATGAAAGTTCGTCCTTCTCCAGATGTGGCCGAACCCTAGAATGAAATATTCTCCTTCGACTTGTCTCTAGGAAAAGAAATGTGTGCTTTTATACATCTTGAAAAAATATGCTACTGTTGGCGGTAGGGATAGTGTCTGGCGGTAGGTCGATTCGCGCGCTGGTGACAGTTGTTCAACAGATTTATAAAAATACAAAAATAATATATTTTTCCACTTTTACGATACCGCGGCGCGGTAAGATGCTAGCGCCCATCAGTAACTTTTTCTCAGCGGTTCGTCGAGTTTACTCAGCGGTTTCGAGCTAATGTGGAGCGATAGACCTAGCGCCACGCGGTAGGTGCCAAAGAGCTTGTCCAGAAATAATTCCACGCTAGCGTGGGCAGTAATGCTAGCATGCGGCGGTAGGGGCATAAGTTGATTTTCTTGTCTTTTCATACCTAGAAACCTGCACACTATACCCAACACAAGTATAATCAAATACAACTTGGGATTTTGATGTTGTCAAACCAAAGAGATGGAGATCATAGGTTCCAATAGAGTCTATATGCACACATGGTCTAGAGACTAAATACTCTCCTTATGCACTCTATTCCTAATAGTGTACTAGCATGTCCTATATTATTGAAATGAAAACAAGTAATCATACAGAATCCACACTCAAGGCGACACACAAATAAGCGTTAGTGGTCATACTAGTATGTTATACAACTTGCAACCCTAAACCACAACATAACCCACGATGACATTCTCTTGTTATGTGTACTACATTTCATACTAACATGTCCTTTTCACGTTGAGCTACACAAATTACGTGAGCAATAGAGTGCACCTACCTCGTTGAGCCCCCCTCCCCCCCCCCCCCGCTCTCATTACTCAAAGAAAGAACAATAGTCTTAAGACCCATTAACGACATAAGCACAAGTATAGTTCACTCAAGACACTCAAATCGAAACTAGGAGCACACAAAACTCCAAGTCCATTGAGTATCTCATTGTTCCGGACACTCTTGTCAGACTTACGGTCTTTCCCATGGGTTTGACATATAAAGGAGATACAACCCATGTTACCTATCCATGGTGCAGGTTTGGTTATGTTTGTTCCTATTGCTCAGGTCATCGTGGCACCAACGTGATGCGGGTGCAACATTATTTCATCCCATTCTCTTAAATTTCCATTAAATGTCCTTTCCCATGTGTCGGTATGAGGCGTAAATCCATATAGTGAGGGTGCGGCTTGGCTTCTGCATGTACTCAATCACCATGTCAAACAAGGGTCATACAAAGTGGCCCTCTTCCTATTGAACAGCACGGCGTGGGTGCAATATGGTCCATGACCACTCCATCAACCATAAGCACAAGTACATAATCAAAAATCAAGCAAAACATTGTACAAGTGTTATCACATCTACCATGCATTTTTGATGGGGATCTAATCAACCCACATTATATGTTACATGATCATTCACCATTATTAAACCACTAGATATCATCGAACACTTACGAGATCAAACTCGATAGCACACAGATAATTTCAACAAGAGCGCTCACATATTGTACTCCACCCAAAATCTGATAAATAGGGATTGGGAAATTAAACCTCAAACATCTCTTATGAATAGTTTATCAATATTACCATCAATCTTTTGTGTAGAAGTTCACCACCACATAAGTATTAAAATATTACCGCCTTACGTGGTATTTATCCCAAAATTTTGGACTTTTCCACCCAACGCCACTAATTAGGAACACAATTTGTAAAGCAAACACATAAAGGCTCCGTTTGGGGGGGACTTATTTTCACTGGTCAAGCGGTTACGACCGCATGAATCAGACCTTAATTAAGGTCCGGTTCATGCGGTCGTAACCGCTTGACCGATGAAAAACGGAGATAGAATTAGGTATTCGTCATCATGGCTTTATATTCAATTCTATCGTTGTCATCAAGTTCCTCTATAAGTAACAACCACAAATAGATATGGTTTCGTTATAAACCTAGGTCACACGGATTCTCGCGGTCTCAACCATTATCGATTCTCAACCCGCAGTGAACACAACAAAGGAAACATGGATAATTATCCAATATAAAATATGGAATCAACATTACCTATTTAAGCTTATTATCACGGGTAGGCTTCACACATCTTACATAATCTAATATCGTTCGTCAGACGTTTCTAATTCAAATTTATGTTGGAACTGGACACAATCGACGTGATGGTTCTCTATGGTTACTCGAAGTTCTCTAATTAGAGACATCGGGTGCCATATAATGACAGCATAAAAAATATGCAAAGTCGAATCCTAAACCCGGGGAGAAGAAGATCGTACTTACATACAATCCTTCCGATTCATAGGAGCCTCAAGGAGTTGGGTGGAGAGTGATCGCAACGCGGTTTCCTTTTGTTGTCGAAGACGGCTCATTTGTTGTTCTCAAACTCTTATGTCAACACGCTTCTTCGACAAGATGTCTCTCCAACAAGTGATCGAATTTGTCAAGTATGATCCAATAAAAGTGGTTTCCTCTTCTTCTCTTCCTTCACTCGGTCAAACTCCCCACGGCGAGGGGGAAAAGACTACGACAATAATGATCGACAAAGGAAACACAAGAAAGAGCTTTTGTAGAACCCAAAACCAAACCTCGACTTCTCCTTCTTCAACGACCAACAATCTCTCTCTCCCTCATCCTTTCTCACAGAAGGCCACCACAAAGAAAGGGGAGAAGTGGTTTCGTCAAGAAGAGCTCGACCGGGCGGTACTTCCTCTTCTCACTGCTTGAAGGCAGCAAGGGTTCAAAAATCCAAGCAGGTTTCAGGTGTCACACTAAAAGATCCAATGGAGGTCGGGGACTCTTAACTCCCAATGGCAGCTTCTGATGGCGGCCTTGCCGTTTTGGAACATCAATAAAATCAAGGCAAAACGGCAACCATATGCCACTCCTACGGCGTTAGCTCATTGTAAGGGAAAAGCCAATCTCCTCCCTCCTTTCTCAGACAATACTAGCTTACGGGAAAAACAAAGTGAAGAAGTTGAGGCATCCGGATTCTGTCATTTATGAAGAAATAGAGGGGATTCATTTGTGCATCTAATGTGCAAGACTTTTCTCAAAAACATCTCACGATGCATATTTTTTTTTATTAAAAAAAATATAAAATGATGATAATTAGTGAATCCGTTGGATCAGTTCTAAAAAAATTTGGACCGCAAACTGAATCCCTTAGGGTCCGTTCGTTTCAACGATATTGATATTGAAATATTGGCTTTCAATCCAATATCAATACACATGAGAAATGACATTGATTTTAAATCCAATTCTTTTGTTCGGCCACATGATGACATTCTGTCACAAGAATTGACATTAATCACTTTTTATTGTTCGTTTGCAGAAAGATTTTCAATCATAGGTATTAGATGTCAATGCTCTCAATTAAAAATAACAAACGCGGATTTCTTGCCCGACATCAATTTTATCGCTCGAACTCGATTTTTTCGTCATGACGTGATGTTTTCGCCTGGACTTAAATTTTTCGGTCCGAAGGCGAAAATTTTCGTCCAAACGCGATTTTTTCGCCGAGCCTCAATTTTTTCGCACTGACGCGATTTTTTCGCACGAACGTGATTTTTTCACCCCGACGTGTTTTGTTCACCCGTGGGAGATTTTTTCGCCCGGGCGCGATTTTTTCGCCCGGATGCGCATGACTTTTTCGCCCGGACGCACTTTTTTCGACAAGACGCGGTTTATTAGCACGGGCTCGCCCTAGCGAGATTTTTTTCACCAGATCTCGATTTTTTCGCGCGGACGCGACTTTTTCACTCGCACGAGATTTTATCGCCCGGACGGGATTTTATCGCCCGGACTGGCTTTTTTCGCTCGGGCACAATTTTTTCTCCCAGACGCACCTTATTAGCCCGGTCTCGCCCGGGCGAGATTTTTTTGCCCGATCGCGATTTTTTCGTTCAGACGTGACTTTTTCGCACGTACGTGATTTTTTCGTCCGGACACGATTTTTTCGTGCACAGGCGGAAAAAGCGCGCCCGAGCAGAAAAGTCGCTTGCGTCTGGGAGAAAAAGTCACGTCCAAGCGGAAATTAGCGTCCGGGCGAGAAAATCACGCCGGGGCGAAAAAATTGTGCTCGGCTAAAAAATCGCACCCGTAAGAAACAAATCGCGCCCGGAAGGAAAAAATCGAGCCCGGGAGGAAAAAATCGCGCCCGGGAGGAAAAAATCGCCCCCGGGCGGAAAAATCGGGCCCGGGCAGAAAAATCATGCCCGCGCGGATAAAGCACGCTCGGACGGAAAAAGCGCGCCCGGATAGAAAAATCTCTCGGGCGAAAAAATTGCGCCCGGAAGAAAAAAACGCTCCCGGGCAAAAAAGTTGCACTTGGGCGAAAAAATCGCGCCCGCGTGCAAAAGCGCGCCCGGGAAAAAAATTGCGCTTTGGCAGAAAAATTGCGCTTTGGCAGAAAAATCTCCCCCGGGCGAAAAAATCGAGTCAGGGCGAAAAAAGCGCGCCCGGGATAAAAAAGCGTGCATTGGCGAAAATATCACGCTCGGCGAAAAAATCGAGACTGGGCGAAAAAAACGCGCCCGGACGAAAAAATCGCTCCCGTGGAAATAAAATCGTGCCTGAGCGAAAAAATCGCGCACGAGCGAAAAAATCGCCCCCGGGCGAAAAATGCGCGCACGGGCGAAAAATGCGCGCCCGGTCAGAAAAATCGCGCTCGGGCGAAAAAAGCGCGCCCGGGAGAAAAAATCAGCACAAGCAAAAATATCATGCACGAGCGAAAAAATCGAGCCCGGGCGAAAAAAACGCGCCCGGACGAAAAAATCACGCCAGTGGAAATAAATTGCGCCTGGGCGAAAAATAGCGAGCCCGGGCGAAATAAGCGTGCCCTGGTGAAAAATGCGTCCCCGGTCGGAAAAATCGCGCCCGTTCGGAAAAATCTCGCCCGGGCGAAAAAAATCGAGTCAGGGCGAAAAAGCGCGCCCTTTCTAAAATATCACGTCCGGGCGAAAAAAAAATCACGCTCGGGCGAAAAAATTGCGCCCGGGCGAAAAAATTGCGTCGGGGTGACAAAATCGCCTTAGGGCGAAAAAATCGTCTTCAGACGAAAAAATCACATCCGGGCGAAAAAACTGCGTTCAGGCGAAAAAATCGCGTCAGGGCGAAAAAATCGTGTCTGGTCCAAAAAAATCGCATTCATGCAGAAAAAAATACTCTTCTTTTTAAAAGCCGATGTTGGCAATATCCGCAGCTGGAGGTAGACATTGAACCAATGAGTTTTTAGTTTTGGGTGAATATCAACGACTTTCCACCATAATGCCAATTCTACTCTACAGTTGTTGATACGAACAACGGAAATGTCGTTGAAACCAACAGATCCTTACATTTCGTGGGGGTAGGTTGTAGGCTGGGTATGGTTTATGTTTTTAATATTTTGATCTAAATAAATCCGCAAACCATTATACATTTATACATACCAAACATATCATTTCAATATATTTTCTTGGGACCCCCACAAAATATCTTGTTCATGATCACTTCATTAATAATTTTCTTTTGTGACTGATAGTGTGTTTTGTATGATTAGAGGTATTAAATTTGTCTGAGATTATTTTGATGCTCTTAATTGAGAACCAAAGTTAACTGCTAAGATTGTTTTAATTATTTTCATTATATTAAAATAGATTTATTATTATATTGATTAAAAATTGTAATAAACAGTAATCATACAAAGTGCACAACTTAAAACCCCGTCATGATTCTACTATTAGTCTATTATCAAATAATAACATAATATTATTTTTCAATATATTATATTTTATATATCTTTATCTTTATTATATAAGCAAAGACAAAAGTGATGATGGTGTAACATTCGGTTACCGTTTATACCCCTCTATTTCAAATTTTATTACTCAATCATTTCATTGATAATTCAAAATATCTTTATCATATAAGCAAAGACAAAAGTGATGATGGTGTAACATTCGGATACCGCTTATACTCCTCTATTTCAAATTTTATTACTCAATCACTTCATTGATAATTCAAAATATCTTTATTATATAAACAAAGACAAAAGTGATGATGGTGTAATATTCGGATACCACTTATACCCCTCTATTTCAAATTTTATTACTCAATCACTTCATTGATAATTCAAAATAAAATAAAAGGAGGATGTCATTTACGTCTTTATCAAATAAAAGCCATATATTATTCCCCGATCAGGCATTCCTCATCACCATTCTCGCCTCTCCACATCCCGATTTCGGCTTCGCCTCTCCCTTGACCCCTGCTCTTCCTCTCGCCCTACCTCTCCAGATTCTGCTCGGCGCTCGATTCCAACCATCATACATAGAGCCTCCTCTTCGACAAGAATCCATCAGCGGGAGCTTCTTCTCTGCGGCTTCTCCATCGTAACTGCCGGTCGTTTCTCGACAAGAACCCGTGCGATATTCCATTATCGTCGTCGATCATCCATCGACCATACTCCATGGACGAGCTTCCATTTACTTCCAGCGCGTTCAGGTACCTTCAGCTTTGGCTTCACTGAACTTTTCCATTCCTAACCTCATCATCTTCCCTTCACCGAACTTTTTTTTTGTTCTCATTGAAAAGGTTTTTACTCATCGGAAAAGGTACGGCAAGCCAAGCATGGCCTTCATTTACTTCCCTCCAACTTCCTCTCACTCTCTACCTGCTACTATTTCTCTTGCTCCATCCACCTCTCTGGATCCTGTGTTCGTTCCTCCATTAGTTATGCCTGCACGAAAGGAGGACGACTGCGGCTTAGGCGCTCATCTTCATTTTCTATTTTTCAAGGCTTGAAAATTTTTTTCCACTCCGATCTTCGCAGCATTCCCCTGTTTATTTGTTGTTCTACGCTGGAGATGCAGCTTATAATTGATTGCGAAATTGATTGCGAAATTTCTGCTCCAAGTCTGATCTAAACTCTCTTTCGGCCTACTCCAGCCCTACTTCACGTTTAATTCTCCCCCTTTGCTTCCCTACTCTTTATTATCACTTCTTAGATCCAATTACACATTGCTTTAAATTGATTGGTGGTTTGTTGAGGGGTGGATATGGCGTGGTCGATCATTTTGAATATTTTTAATTTGATGTTCAAGCTAACAACTGACACATCTTTATCAATCATTTTGAGTAAGTGATTTTAACAAAGCAACTGGTGCTTGCTGCATCTAAATTTGATGTTCAACACTTCCAATGTCTCAACAGGTGCTTGCTGCATCTTAATTTTATTATGCAGCGATTATAACACAACAACTGTAAATTTATGTTTAGAAGTAAGGGACTAAATTCTATGTGCACGAATCTTTTTATGAACCCCCTTTTTTGTTTCAATAATTCGTCATGGGTTTCAATCCAACAATGCACTAACTTATTGTTCAATTTTTTTTCTACTTTTAGGTCAAATGACTTCCTATATTACAAGATGTTAGGACCCTCTAAGTGCTTCTTATGTTCACTGATTCAACATTGAAGCATGAATCAGATCAGAGCAAATCTACCTCTCTTCATTAAGGTCCAATTCTTGCAAAAAAAAGACTTAGAAAATTTTTCTGTTTTCCAAATATTGAAGTTTATAAGTAAGCTTTACAAATACAGGTAACTACTGTTCTTTGAGAATTAATGAAGCTTTTACTGTTTTGATATCTCCAATTTTATTTTATTTTAAATTTTGTTGTGCGGTAATCGAACAAACTGTATATTTGAAAAATGACATTTATTTGTAATGGGGAGGCTAGGTGCAAATATTATTATTCACAAGGCTCACTAATAATACAACAAATTTCTTCTTAAAATGTCTTTCTTTGGTGGTAAATCTATTTTGCTTAATGATTTGGAGAGCATATTTAAAGGAATTGCTAGATAAATATGTCCGTATGAAGGTTATTGAAACAACATTTACATATCCGAGGATTTTTTTGGAGTCATCAAGCATTTTCTGATACCATGCTTCAACATTTCCAGAGATCATATAAAGAAGGTGGTTCTTATCTGACTTATGTTTCTCCTTTTAATGTGTTGTGTGTTTGCAGTATGCTAAATAATTATTATGTTGGTTGTAAAATGTACCAGGCTGTCTAAAACACGAATAATCATAATTTAATGAAAGCATTCCCTGTCTGCGGTGAAGTTGTGGACGGTACGCTTTCAATTTGAAAGTCATAGTTTTCTAGATGGATTCTATCATATAATCTGTTTAGATTCCCTCTTTTTTCAGCTAGGATTATCATTGATCATGAGATGAGGAGATCTACGAACTTGGGTTTTCTTATCAGCACTTCTGCGGAGTGAGCTTCCCTTGAAGTAACTACCATGGATAGAAAGGTGCATATGAAATTGATATTTTTTGTTTGCTTAATTCCTTTTAGTTATGCCTATTTTTGTTTTTTGATAATTTTCATGCATTCAAATACTTAGATCTGCAAAATTTATCGTACTCCAACATGAAATGTACATTGAATGACGCTGCCTCCAATGAATGTTGCCGCCCTCGCACAATATCGATGCCCCCCTCTCGCACAATATTGATGTCCCCGCACAATGTCGTCCCCCCTGCACAATGTCGCCGCCCCCACACAATGTCGTCGCCCCTGCACAATGTCGTCGCTTCTGCACAATGCTGTCGCCAACGCACAATAGTAGCCGCCCCTGACGAATGTCATCGTCTCTGCACAATGTCGTTGCCCCGACGAGTGTCGCCGCCCCAACATGCCCCCTGTGCCCTGTCACTCACGACCAATGTCGTCGCCTATTTTGAATGTCGCTGACCACGACCAATGTCCCATCCTATGAGCAATGTCGCCGCTCACGACCTATATCGCTGCACACAACCAATTTCGCCACCCACCATCCATGTTATCTCCCACGATCAATGTCGTTGCGGCGTCGCCCACGACCAATGTCGCCGCCCCCGGCGAATGTCATTGTCCCCGACCAATGTCGCCACCTCGACCAATGTCGCCGCCCGCGACTAATTTTGCCGCCTTCGACCGATGTCGCCGCCTCCCGACCAATGTCGCCGCCCCCCGACCAATGTCGCCTCCCACGAAAAATGTTGCCCCGACGAGTGTCGCCCCCTCGACAAATGTCGCCCCCTCGACAAATGTCGCATCCTCAACAAATGTCGCACCCACGACGAATGTTGCCCGCACGGGATCCCCCGTACATGACTGCTTGTATATCTATATATATTTACAAAATGCACAACATTCCTTCATTTAACGAAGCATATCCTGATCCACATCAATTTTTAAATTAGCCAGAAAACTTAGCCCCGAAGTTAAAGATGACAATGACGCCCATAATAATAAACTGCTTCTATTTATGTTGAGTGCCCACTAGTTGAAAGCCGAGCGCTGAACAGAGCAGCGGAGAGCTGAAACAGAGCAGCGGAGAAAAGAAATTTTTCGGAAGCCATGAAAGCTGAAGGGTTAGTGGAGACCTCTTTCGCAGGGGCAGCTGTCTACTACGTCGTTGTTGTTTGGCTCTCCATCATATCTTGGATCATATTCAACTTTGGCGGGGATGATCGGAAATCTTCCCGCCATGATCGACGGAGGAAGCGGTCGCCATCGTTCATCTCATAAACAGTTTGCGTCACTTCCTTTAGCGTGTTAAAAAATGTCGAAGGCTGGCTTAATGACGGAGGTTTATGTACCGGATTCGGAATAGCGTATTTTCCCCGCTTTTGTGAATATAGATTTTTCTGTTTTAGTGAAACAGGGGATTTTTCTCCGAATAAATGAGTGAAACTTTTAATGCTATCCTTACTCTTACGAGATTTGTACAATTAACATTGTATCCGTAGTTTTTCTTATTGGGTGAAAAAAATACTTTTTAAAGGTGATCTTTTTGTACCTCACCCAGCAAAAAAATTGCATTAGTCGTACACTCGTACTATAAGGTTGGTTCCCTTGGTCTTCAAGTATGTTATTTGCCGGTTCTTTTTTTTTAGTAAAACAAATTTCATTTTATTTTGCCGCACTGATAGCGTTGATAGGCTTGTTTGGGATGGCTATGGTGGTGGGGAAAACTCTGTTCGTTATGTTTAAGTTATTCCGATTTGGATTGTTGTAAAAGCACGTTAAAAAGCTGATTTTATTTAACTTTGGAGCAGTCAGGCCAAACCTGCCTTCCAAAAGTAGCGTTCTCTCAACCCAGCTTTTTCCTTTTAAATTTTGGGGGTTTGCAAAAGCCTTTTCTTGATCCGCTCCTTATCTTATGGAATATTGTTGTTGCTTCTTCCTCTACCTTGAGTTTGAGCTTCGCCGCCTTCTCGCTTTCTCCTAGAACTCGCGGTTGCAGAATTCGACCTCCATGTGATCCCTCTCGAGCATGTGGAGCTTCTCCTCGGCGGCCATGCCCATCTTCCTCACCGCTTCTTGGACCACATCGGCTATGTGGTTGCAAAGAGATCTTGCAATCAAGATCGTCAATTATGCTCTTCTCTGTGGATTCTTCCAGATGCGAGACATATGTCAGAACTGTTATGAAAATTAAGTATTCACTATGGCAAAATTGTATTACAGTAGTAGATTTTTCTAAATTCATCACACATATAAAAACACGCAAATAATCGATCGAAGCAAAATCCAAAAAGCCTTGAAATGTGCTTTTCTTATAAAATCTGAAGTTTTGGGGAATCCATTGCCTACGAATGTAATTTAATACTTTGATCTCTGTAGAGGAATGTTAGCACAAAAGATCGATGTTCATCCCCTCCTCTCTATACTTACGTAATAAAATAGTTATGAGGTGAATAGTGCAGCTGTCCTTCGGTTATTCCGCTCCCCATAATTCTAGTTTTTTTAAAAAAAGGAGAATTTTTTGTGCGTGCATCTAACGAGAGAATTGTGCGGGATCTTTTTTTAGTTCAAAAATACAGTTGGATTTTCATTGATTGTAAAATCCAGTTGAATTTTAGTTACGAAAATGGACTGGATTTTTAGTTCAAAAAATATTTTTTTTACAGTTAGATTTTCACCCCAAAACATAGTCATATGAGTACTTAAAATGAGCGTAAAAATGCATAGTTCAATATTTCGTGATTTATTTTGTGAAAAAATAGAAGACATAGGAGAAATTTGTATTTTCCCCACGGTCCTCGTGCGTTTAACGCACAGAAAATTTAGGCTAAAAAAAAGGACTACCCGTTCCCAACGTTGCCGTGCTGACGAGACCCCAAAACCGGCAACCCGACAGGGGGTTGAACGGTGACACTCCGGTAGGGCCATTGCCATGGTGGAGCTGTTTGATGGATCTGGTGATGTCCGGTGGAGTTTGTTAATGTAAGACCATAAAATCATTTTTGACTTATGTTTTTGTGGACAGCTTCTAACCTTGAGTTAGTGTTTCTGTTGTTTTATTAAGAATTTTGAGATGTGTGATTTTTTATATCATTTTTTTTAATATCAAAGTTATTGTGTTTATATGTTGTGGGGTGCCTGCCAGACCCATATTATATGGCCTTTACAGGGAGGTGTTACAAATTTGTATCGGAGCTAGGTTAGTGTCCAGGCTGGGGTTAAGTATTTGATAGTGGTTGATTTAGTGTAATCGGATCGCATAAAGAAGTTGTTCACAAAAAAAATTTTGTGGGATCATGAGTGTCCCTGTGTTCAAGTTTTGTGAATATAACTTGATTCGTTTGTTACCTTGCTTTTGTTAGGATCGAAGCAACAATGCAGGATAGTCGAGGCCACGAAAGGAGCTTGCAATGAGCATTGCCACTGCCCTGGGCCTTCTAAATATGGGTGTGTCCCCATCAGATTTCAATCGTATTCTAGCTGAGGCAATTATAGCTGCCCAGGCTGCAACGATGCCACGGGTTGTGACGCCTGTCGTGCATGCTATGAGTCTGGTTCCCTTAGGGGCGATGACTGTCACACCTGGGGGAGGTGCCATGCAGTCAGAGTCGTTAGCTGAGAGTGTTGTAGTTGGGCTGGAGGATTGTTAAATGAAGTATTTTAAGAGTTTTGATCCTCCGACGTTCAAGGAGTCGACACTTTAACTGATGTCGAGAACTTGTTGGTAAGAATTCAGGAGCTCTTGAGAGCGACAGAGACAATAGAGGACAAGCAGTCCCAGTTTGCGGCTACATATTGGAAGGTGATGCAAAGCTGTAGTGGGTGAGCCATAGAGGTTGCCAGTTTCTTGGACACACCCTGTCCAAGAATGAGTTTACGAGTGCCTTTTTGAAGCGACATATCCCCTCTTCGATGAGGTTAGCCATTCATAGGCAGTTTTTCTTTTGTCGCATCGAGATATGACAGTAGATGAATATCTGCAGGCAGTTACACAGTTGGGTCGTTATGCTGGTACGGCCATGGAAGATGATGAGGAAAGAGATAAATTCTTCTATGGAGTCTTAAGGGAGAATCTGCATCGGCCACTCATAGCCTTGAAGGATTCAGGCCTTGATAGGATGGTGGAGGCAGCTCGAATTTTGGAATGTGACATGGAGCGAACCCAACGTCATAAGGGTCTTGCCGCAAAGCAGGGAGAAGACGAGCCTTCTTAGAGGAAGTAAGAAGGGAGTAGTTGGAAGAAGAAGCCTCGTGCTTTCTAGTATAGAGAAAATAGAGGTGCAACTTCTAGAGAGGTTTGTTTTAGGGGACCATCGACGTGCTTCAAGTTTGGCAAGTTGGGCCACAAAATTCAGGATTGTACAAAGGGAGATGCTGAGACAAAGCAGAGACAGGAGCAGTCGGTGCAATACAGCCCCAATTATGCAAAGAAGAGGAAAGCAGTGGAGTCAAGTTCTTCACATTTACCTCCTGTTCAGCCTAGAGCTTACATCCTTTGGAAGCAGGAAGTGATTCATCTGTGTGATGTGGTGACACATACAAAAAGTTTAAAGTTCATTTGCTAGTTTAAAATCATTTGCGACCTTTCACATTTGTTGCATTCATGTTAGGCTTTATGCCAGTTTTTTGTTTCCTTACCAGAGTACTATTCGATACGGGAGCATCATGCTCCTTTCTCGCGGAAAGTTTTATCCGGAGAATTGGTGTTGAGTCCATCGAGGCATATGCGGAGCTTAGTGTGTGCTTGCCCAATGGGTCTTTAATGACTACAGGGAAGAAAGAGCGCATTGTTCTGAGTATAGGCGAAGTTTATTTTGATTTGATAGCGGTAATCCTACCACTAGTCGAGTTTGACGTGATATTGGGGATGGACTGGCTTACAGAGTAATGGGCCAGTATTGGATGCTTATTGAAGGTGGTGATCATGAGGGGTGAGGGAAAAGTGGATGTCAGATTCGAGGGTCTTAGTGGGGTATCTTGTTCCTTGATTTCGTAGATGCAGATGGTGCATGCGGCGAACCATGGACGTGTAGCATGTAACATCCCTCAGACAGCTAGACCCCTAGGAGTGTTTTGTCATGATTAGGTCATGACAAAACCCTTAGGAGCCCAAGAAAGCCAAGTGTACTAAGGAAAGAAGGTGAGATCATCATGGGTTGCAAATAACACTTGATAATCACCTAACTTAGGGTTGACTTAAGGACCCCATCTTGTTCCCAGGACTTCACCACACCACCCTTAACCTTTTAGGTGGTTCATAGGGTCACTAAGAACCCATTGGGGGCAAGTGAAGTGGCCAAATTGACCAAAGTCAACCCAAGCTCAATCCACTTGGGCTAACCTTGTTTGATGAGTTTAAAAAAGGGGTGTATTTGGGCTGGACCCACCAGCAATATCATCCATGATGACTAGGAGAGAGGAATTCAAATTTTCCCCAATTTGGAGGAGAGAGAAAGAGGGGCTTAATGGCCATCATGGCCATGGAGGCTCCATAACCCCCACCATCATGGGGCTTTTACTCCTCTGGTGGAGGGGAAGAGTTTCCCTAAGGCGGCCAGCTAAGGAGGTGGCTCAGCCCCACCAATTGGAGGAAAAACTGAAAATAGGCTTAATGGCCATTAATGGGGAAATTCAAAATTGGGGAGTTACACTTATCCTCTCCCAAATTCCTTCATTAAGAAGCTTCACCAGAGCAAGGGCAAGTTTTTCCCCCGTTCCTTTTCCAATTCCAGAGAGGTTGGTGTAGAAGTTGGAGAGGAGCTCAAGCTTGGTGGCCGAAAATGGCAAGGAGGAATTCAGCCCGTCTACAAGCCGCAACTCAGGTCCTCCTCCTCCTCTTTACTCATGTATAGATCCTAGGAATCCATTAGAACAAGAATCGGGCTCAATTGAGCCCGATCCAATTCGAAAAAAATGAGAAAATCGGCCGAAATTCTACCTCTCGGGTTGGCCGGATTCCACTGTTCCGGCGGTGGTGCCGCCGGCTAGGGGTAGCCCCCACCTCCCCGAAGGTGGTGGTGGTGGTGGTCGGCCGGGGAGGTGGCCGGGTGGCCGGGAAAACCTCCCGCAATATCACCCAGGACGGGCGAATCGCCGCCGTCGGCTGGAGGAAGAAGATGACGGCGGGCCGTCGGATGGGCTTTGAGATTCGGGCAAGATCTGTCATTTTAAATTCCAGATTTATATGTATTTCTGTAACAGTTATTGGGTGGTTTTAAAATAAATATTAAAATTACTTAGAGACCTTTGCAGGAAAAATGGTTAATATGAAAACTGTAGCACTTTGAGTCTAGTTTATTTTAAAATTTGTTTGGACCAATTTGGACATTAGGTCTGACCTCAGCACTCATTTTGGTGGGGTCTATACCTAGGGCTGATCAGACAATGTTTTGAGTGCCCCCATCAATCCAGCCATCCAAATGAGCTGAAATTTGGTGTGGGGGCTATTTACATCTGTCAAAACAACATATCCAAAAATGGGAATTTTTGGATATAATATTTCTATAGTTTTTGTAAAAATTTAATAATTCATTTAGGAATTATTTAAAGGGTCAAATCACCTCAAAAGTCTCCAAAATTTTGGAGGCATGTTTTTAGGGTTATCTTTTAGCTCTGATAAAAATTTCAGCCCAATTGGACTTGAAATGATTGGGTTTTGATGTGACCAAAGATTGGTCCTTAAAGGGGAAAATTAGGGCAAGGGGTTGTTGGGGCATGGTGGGTCCAATTCTCACCCAAATGGGTTGGGATTTTGGCCAGAGCCCCATGGACAGAGAAAACACCCCCTCATGGAATTTGAGATGGTTTGGGGTGGGTTTGCCCTAGGATCCAAGTTCAAACCTTAAGGGTTGATCTATGGGGTTTGTGAAGGACATAGGGTTTTATGTCCTTGTATGGATCTAGAGTTTGGTCCATGATGTTCTAGGGGTGAGATTATGCCCTAGGATGGAGTTGCATGGTATGGGTACTTAGTCACATCACTTAATTCTAATTATACAAAATTAGGTCTTTATACCTTATGGAATGGATGATGAGTCAAATGATCTTAAGTTTATGTAAAGTTATGATAGAGGGTGTTAATTTTGATATATTGAACAGTAGTTGTTGTTTCATGAAATTTAAATAAGCTTTCATATGGGTATCTTAACAAAAGTGCATAATCGTAGAATCTTTGGAGAAATAATTTATGTGGTAATATGATTTAGATTTTTATGAAATTGTGTACACCATGTTTTTAGGATATATTAAACCTCTGGAAATTTTATCATGATTTATGGGATAATAATTAGAGTACTTCCTTCACAACTTAGCAAATAATGATTTTTACTTAGGAATTATTTATGAGGTAACCAGTCATTTAAAGTTTGTGAAATTTAGTCAGAGGAGTTTTAATATCATATTACATCTCTGTGAATTTTTATGGAATTATTTGAATTATAAATTTAGGGGTTGCTTCATTAAACGTTATTGCCCATAAAAATTTAGATAAATTTAATTTGGTATATTGAATGCAAATAAAATTATTATTTTTGGGCAGAGGACTTTTCTGATGATTACCAAGGCTCTATAATTTTTTACATAATTTTATGATGATTAATTGTTGTACTTCCTTCATTAAATATGAATTGTGAAATTTTGATGAATAATTTAATTAGAGGATAAATACTATTTGTAAAATCATGGGAGTTAATATTTAGTAATAATTCACTGTTATACAGTAACTATAATTTTTGGATGACCAATACTTGAGTAGATCATGTAGTTCATGTTCATTATCACCCATGGTCAATTATTTGGAAAATTAATTAATTATCAATTTAATTAGGAAAAATTATAATTTTCTGGATTTAGGCATATTATGACATGGTAGGTTCCCAGTAATTATTACAAGGGTTTTGGAAGAGAATTTAATGGACGTTCTATCATGGGCAACGTATAGGGTAGAAGGGTATGTCTGGTGTGAAAAAGGCATGAACAGTGTTAGTATGGGACTTGGATATAAGGGTGGAGTTTTGTACCTTATAGGCTTGGGAAAATGAGCATGGAATTCATCATGGGAGATTATGATGAGTAAAGATGTGTTTGGCTAGCATAGGAGGTGCTCGGGGTAGACGAAAGATCGTCTTGCCCTAGGAGTGGAAGAGTCAAGTACACTAGGATTAGATTCATTATAACATTAAAAGGGGATTGGGAAAAGGGTAATCAACCAACAATAATAAGTGCCTTGCGAAAGGGAACTTCGGGCCGTAATGCACCGTCTTGGTTCCTAGTGCCCCTTGAGAGCCCTTCACGGGGTATGCCGGGGGCAGTCCTGGGCTAACGTAAATCTTAAAACAAACGAAAGAGTAATTAGCCTAATAGGGATTCACATTGCACACACTCATTGGTGAGGGTTGGTAGTGGTTAAGTCGTCTCGAGGTGTTCAAGGGGGCACCGTCCCGGGTGTTCTAAGGGACAAAGTCTGGAGATGAGCCGGACGGTTTAGTCCGGAGAATTTGGTCTCGGATGTGGTTAATACGGACGGGTTAGTCCGGGAGTTTGACACTTTAAATTGTTATATATTAAACTGCTGCATGTGCATAAAAATAGGAAAGATTAAGGTGGTGGGTTCTCGATATCGGGGAGTTCGATTGCACCGACACCGATATCGTTGACTCGGCAAGGTGACTAGCACTTAGCCAAGGTTAAGTCCGGCGGACCAGTCGGCAAGAGTACGCAGGAGTCCGCCCCGTGCACCAGGCGTTGAGGGCGTACGATAGGTCAGACCAGTAGTGCTTTTACTGGTTTTGAGGTGGGCGAGGCCCAACCCACCACTTCCGTCTGCCACTACGGGAGTATCCTGGGAGTTATCTCCAGAAAGGGGGAACTAAAGGTTTGTGTACACAAAGTTGGGTGTGTGAGTTGCACTGCTTGATCATCATACCCACCATATAGCTACATGCCATAATCATTCATAACAACCTTGACACCTAAAGTATAAGTGGAATGGGACGCTTATACTTTAGGACTTGCAAAACGACCCCTTGGTCTATAAGCTTGTGTGGGCAAGTTTATAAATCAAAGGTTAATTTCAATATATATATGCTGCTGTTTGATAACCGACACCCCCAACGTATAAGTGGTATGGGACACTTTATACGATGGGAGCCTTGCAAAAGATCCCTTGGCTTATGTGTACTCACATAAGCGAAGGTTTAATTTCTTACTTACTTCCTTTCTGTTTTACCTATTACAACATTTATATTGCTCCCATGTCATAACTTGCTAGTTAGGTCCACCGTCATCTGCTTTTGACTACTCTCCACTTTCATGTCCTCCCCTTTCTTCCTCTCCGCCCGGTGCCTTAGAGCATGGGGGAAGGGGTGGGGGATGATAGGACTTAGTCTTTTAGACTAACGATTTTCGAACCATATCATTTTAGGGGATCGCGGAGCCCAGCATGGAGGAGCAGCCCAGGAGGCCGGTACGCTTGGAGATGGGACAGTCTAGCACGGGAGTCCAGACTACGGGGACTGTGAGTCCCGGCCCTTTAGTAGAGATTTAGTTTTGCTTCCGCATTGAGTGATTTTGTAGTGAGGACTTGATGTACCGGGCATGAGCCCTTTTATTTCCAGACTATTTGTTCTCTGATGATTTTCTGTGGACACTCCCTTCGTGGAGTTTTATTTTATGTGATATTCTCTTTTGGTGGACTTGCTTCTCTCTTGCTTGCTACTTATTGTGATCGAAAAGGCCGGCAGAATCGACGCGTTGTAGTGGCGACCTTCCCGGGTGCGAAGGTGTCACCGCAAAGCGGCGGTTCTGGGCATAAGACCCCGGGTTTTCAAAAAAAAAAAAGGGGTCTTACATAGCATTTGTAGCTTTGTTGGAGATTCACTCTACAATGTTGGCGATTAGAGAAGTGCCTTTTATAGTGGAGTTCGAGGGCGTGTTCCCCGAGGAGCTTCTAGGAGCATCTCCTTAGCATGAGATCGATTTTATGATCGAATTGGTGTCATGAGAAAGGCTGGTGTCGCATCCCCCATTTTGGATGACAACAAAGGAGTTGGTCGAGCTCAAAGTTCAACTACAAGAGTTGTTGGAGCAAGGGTGCATTTGGCTCAGCTCTTTATTGTGGAGTACGTCAATGCTATTTGTGAAGATGAAAGATTGTAGTATGTGGTTGTGCATAGACTAACGTAAGCTACATAAGTTGACCGTTAAGAATAAGCACACAATTTCACAAATAGATGACCTGTTTGACCAATTGGTAGGGTAGGTGATATACTCCAAGTTGTACCTGAAATAGATGTATTACCAATTGCGTATTTGAGAGGAGGACATTCTTAAGATTGTGTTTGGGATTATGTATGCTCTCTTCGAGTTCTCGGTGATGTTCGGTTTGACGAATGCATCATCAGTTTTCATGGATCTGATGAACAGAGTTTTTTCAGTAATACTTGGACTCATTCGTGGTAGTGTTCATTGATGACATACTAGTGTATTCTAAGTCAAAGATGGAGTATGAGACTCACTCAAAAGTGGTCTTGCAGATTCTATAAGAGAACCTACTTTATACAAAGTTCTCGAAGTGCGAGTTCTTGTTAAAGAAGGCGACATTTTTGGGCCATGTGATTATTGGTGATGGGGTGGCGATGGATCCAGTGAATGTTGAAGCCAATAGAGATTAGCCTGTTTTGAGAACCGTGGTGGAGGTCAAGAGTTTCCTTGGACTATCCGATTACTATAGAAGTGTTGTAGAGAACTTCTAACGGATAATATTGCCCCTCATCTCTCGTACTCGCAAGGATCAAAAGTTTGAGTGGACGCCAGAGTGCACCCGAACATTCGAGGCCTTGAAGGAAAGACTAATGTCTGCCCCGATCCTAAGTCTTCCTAGTGGGACTGAAGGATTTCAGAATTTAAGCAATGTGTCAGGTTGTGGGTTGGGTTACGTGCAATTGCAACCAGACAACTTGATAGCTTAGGGGTCTACATAGATGAAGCTTCCGGAGAGGAATTAACCCGTCCATGATTTACATCTGGAGGGAGTAATTTTTGCTTTGAATTTGTTACGACATTACGTGTATGGTGTAAGGGTGAAGATCTTCATGGATCATAAGTGCCTAAAGTATCGGTTGGATCAAAAAGATTTGAACATGCGACAACGCAGATGGATCGAGTTCCTTAGGTATTATGACGCATCGATTCAGTACACACTAGGAAAGGGCAATGTGGTGTTTGATGCTTTGAGTAAAAAAATTTTGGGTAAGGGAACTAGATAGAAGTGCATGATGAGCGACTAGTGTGAGACTTTGAGTCTCTTGGTATTGTTTTTGTGGCTAGGGGTGAGTCTAGCATGACTCTGTTGAATTGGTTGCAATATAACTTGGCTGATCGTATTCGGGAGGCAACAAGAGTAGATGCAGAGTTCCATCCATTAGTGGCGGAGGAATAACAAGGTGAAGTCTGTGCCCTGGCAATGGTCGGTGGAATCTTAAAGAAGAATGGACAGGTGTGCGTACCACAGTTTGGAAAACATCGTTAGGAGTTGATGTTTGAGACCCATTTTACAAAGTACTTCATTCATCCGGGCAGTACGAAGATGTACTAGGATTTGAAGAAATCCTTTTTGTTGAAACCGGAAATCGGTCTCTGTAGAGTTCGGGGTCCCAAAAAGGGTGTGACCTCGCACCTATATCCCTCGGGCTAGCACGCCAGACTAAAGATTCAGGAATCTAGGAACAGAACCGAGGTCTCAACCAGGAGATCCCACACACACCAAGAAGATCAAAGAGGTCTTCCTTACCTAAGCCAATGCTAAGCTTGGGCACCTTCGAGAGAGCCTGAAGAAGAAGGAAGCAAAGGGAACCTTTTGATCTCACTCCTCAAAGGTGGCCTCTCGGTTCTATTTATAGATTTCCTACCTTGGTCTCCCAACAACGTAACTCCGCTGTTCAGAATTACTATACGCAGTCCAGTTGGGTCTGCCAACAGCATAGATCCGCTGTTCTGGAAGTATATTTGCTGTCCTTCTGTAACATCCCATTTCCAACTAGACCCCTAAGAGTGTTTTGTCATGACAAAACCCTAGGAAGCCCAAGAAAGAGTCAAGTGGACCTAGTGGTGTGAATAGGGCCACTATGGTCTGCACTTAGCAGATTTCTAAACCTTAGTTAAAGGTGATCATGGGGCTTCACCAAGACTCCAAGACCCCACTCATACCCTTATAACCCTAGAAGGGGGTCAATGGGTCACTAAGGACCCATGGAGAGCAATCAAAGGACCTAAGTTGACCAAAGTCAACTATAACCCTAGCTAGGTCAAATTGACCTACACAAGGGTCCATTGCAGTCTATTAGCCAAATATACCCCACCCATACCTCCATAACCCTAGGTAGGGGTCAATGGGTCACTAAGGACCCATGGAGGGTAGTCAAGGGAGCTAAGTTGACCAAAGTCAACTCTAACACTAAATAAGTCAAATTGACCTACACAAGGGTCAATTGTAGTCCCTTAGCCAAATGGACCCCACCCCTACCCTCATAGGCCTAGGGAGAGGCCAATAGGTCACCAAGGACTCATTGGGACCAATCATAAAGACTAGGTTGACTAAAGTCAACTCTTGACCTAAAATGGTCAAAGTGCCCTAGTTAAGGGCCAAGTGACCTCCAAGGGCCAATCCAACACCACTGATAGTTTTACTTTCAAGACAACCTAAACACCTAGAGGGGGGGGGGGTGAATAGGTTCTAATTTCTTGTTTATAAATCTAGGCATAATTCAATTACAAATTAAATTATCTAGCACAGCATTCACAGACAACTAAGCATCACAGATTGCACAATGTTTTATAGTGGTTCCCCAAGATCTGGGTACATCCACTTTCCCCCTTCACCTATCTAGCAATATGCTAGATTCGGCCAAACTTCCACTATTCTCAGATCCTCAGATCCTACAGCTCAGAACCAGGATAGGTTCCTATAACTCAGGCTCAACAGCCCTACCTCAGCCTTGCCTCAAGGCCTACCACTCAGAGAATAACCTTCTCCTACACTCAAGCAAATAGCCCTACCACTCAGAGATCACCTCTCCTACACTCAGCCTTTATAACACAGGCTTACAACTCAGATCTGTGTAAACAGATCCTACAGAAATTTAGAAAAGATATTTTGATGTCTTGCCTTTGTTGAGAGAGAAGAGGACAAGACACTTCTTGATCAGCTGATGAAATCAACTGAATCTGAGCTTTCTTCAAAGCTTCTTGAATCTGAACTTAGCTGAGTTGATTTCCAAACAGCTTCTTGAGAAACCACTGATGGCTTCCTTCTTCTTCTTCTTCAAGATGACTGGATCCCTCTCTATCCAACACCTTTTCTGATACTTCAGACTTCTTCTTAGATTTTCTGATGAAGATCTTCTTTAGAGTTGAGCACTTTCTTGAATTGAAACTTCAATAGGATCGTAATCCTTTGGTTTCTTCTTCTTAGATCTTCTTCAGTTATATTTCTTAGCTTTTGTTTCCTTCTGAATATGTCTATTTATAGACTTTCTTCATGGTAACCGGCTGATCCGGTTTCTAACTGATTTCTGACAGGTCTGACAGCTTCAGTTAAACGGTGGCAACCCACAGCTGTCAAGTCTTCAAACAGTTCCTGTACTTTAGCCTTGGACAGCAAAATGTCGAGACAGTTTGTTAGAAAGTGTCGAGACCAATCTGTCTATCTGTGTCGACATAAGTGACTTTGGTGTCGACACAGTCTTTGATGATGTCGACTAAGTTGCCTTTAAGTCGACACAGCTTCTTCAGAAAATAACTTGGTCTAGACTCTGTAGTGTGTCGACACAAGTCCTGTGTGTCGACACAGTTGTTGTAGATTCAGAACTCAGTATGTGTCGACTCAGCCTTCAGGTGTCGACACATCAATCTTTAATTCTGCCAAAATGTGTCGACTCAGTCTTCTGGTGTCGACACAAGCATAGTCGACTTCTGCCAATATGTGTCGACTCAATCTCAAGGTGTCGACACATCCACCCAGTGTCGACACAGTAGAGGTCGACTATCTTCTTCTGTGAGTCGACTATCTTTCTCTGGTCGACTATCTTTCTCTGGTCGACTATCTTCTTCTGTGAGTCGACTATCTTTCTCTGGTCGACTATCTTTCTCTGGTCGACTATCTTCTTTTGTGTCGACTATCTTCTTCTGTGTCGACTATCTTTCACTAGTCGACTATCTTCTTCTGTGTCGACTATCTTTCACTAGTCGACTATCTTCTTCTGTGTCGACTATCTTTCACTAGTCGACTATCTTCTTCTGTGTCGACTATCTTTCACTAGTCGACTATCTTCTTCTGTGTCGACACTGCTTCCCAGTGCTGAGGTCGACGATTTTCTTTATGTGTCGACACTGCTTCCCAGTGTCGACATAAATGTGGTCGACCATCTTTCTCTGTGTCGACACTGATTTTCTGAAGTGTCGACACAATTTCTTCAGGTGTCGACATGTGGACTTAGAATATTTTTCTGCATTCTTTAATACTTCTTCACCTGCACATGTCAACTCAAAACAACATCAAATACACCTTGATGTATATCATTGAGCTAAGTTGGGCTTCTTCTAATCAGGTACACTTTTTCCAATGTACCCAACAATCTCCCCCTGTTTGGAGAAGTCATAACCCTATAGCCAATGATATACACCATTTATAAAAAAGTATAAACTGATGATATAAGACATAACAGGAATACTTAATATAAACAAAATAAAAACCATACATCACAGAATGAACATTATATGATATCACACAACATTTTGTTTATAACTTGATAATGTTTGAATACAGAGATTTACATTTAATGATTTAATCAAAACATTACAAAATACTTTGAAAGAACTAAAAATTAAGACTGATCAGGCTCTTTAATGACAATCCCTTTGCCAGATAGAACTTGAGCCTTCACAGGAGCTTCAGAATCTTCAGCTGCCTTCTTGCCTTTTAGATCAGCCTTCTTCTTTGCTTCTTCCTTGAGTCTTTGCCTTTCAAAATAATGAAAGGGCTTTGGGAAGTACTTGCTTGGCTCCTGAGCATCTGGAGGCAGCCTATCCATCTTTGCTTTTCTTCTAAACTGTACTATGGCCTCTTGCCTGGCTTCATACTTCTGCCATTCCATCTCATTGTACCACTTGCCTCTTTCCTGCACTTGGTCTTTGACAGCCTTCCATGCAGTGAGAATTATATTTCTGGAAGTAGGACTCCACTGCTCAAAGTCTGGCTTAAGTTCAGCCTGCTCTCTAAATCTTTTCTTAGAAAGTAGAGCATCTTGCTGGTCTTTCAAAATAGCCTCAGGCTTATCAACCTTCCCAAGAACAACATTAGTAACCTCCTTTGGAGGACTATACATTCCTTGAACTTGCTGATCAATCATGTCAAAATCTGGAGGAGGGTAAATGACTTGGGCAACCTCAGGTTGATTGCCTTCAAGTAGACTTGTTTGTATTCCTGACTCAGCCACCATAGCATAAACACACAATGGTGGATATCCCAATGTGGCTCGAATACTATTGGTCACCCATTTGGTGTGCTCTGAGCCTGCATGAACTAACATCCTCTCCCCCTTTATGGCTTCTCTAGTAACATGATCTCTTAGATCTTCCTTCTGAAATCTGATTTGACCATCTAGATAATTCACACCCTCTTTAAAAAATGGTTTTAACTTTTGAAGCTTGTCAGATATTTCCTTTTGAGAGGTTGTAATAGCAGTTTTAACAGAATCAATAGCAGCTTGAAAGTTCTTATCAAATTCTTCCATTTCTTTTTCTCTAGCTGCAGACAGGCCTGGAACAATCTTTTTCAATTCCTCTATGATCTCATGATGAGATTCAGTTAAATTGTCATTCATTCTTAACTGATTTTCCAAGACATAGCTTTGCTTTAAAGCAATATCATCCACCTTAGGGATGATAGTCTGCTGTTGTTTTGCCAAATACACCACAACATTACCTCCCTTATGGAAGCAATCTGTCATCTCCTTTTTATGCATATTGACCTCAAACCTAATAGATTTTATATCTTGAGCTAAGTCAAACTGCAGGGACTTGTTGTTCTCATCAACATATTTTTCAATGGCCACCCTGTGTTCATCCAATTTCACTTGTAAATCAACCAAAAACTTGTTATAATCAAAGTCAGAAGGAGTGTGATGTGCTGTAGACTGTAGATCCTGCTTATAGCTCTTGCTCCTTCTCTGGAAGACCATAAGTTTTCTCTTCTTAGCCACCCTGGCTTCTTCATTCTCAGAATCAGAAGTACTATCAATTTGAACTCTTTCTTTAGGAGGAGGAGGAACAGCTGCTTCAGTGCCATGTTGTACAGTCTCAATATGCACTGGCTCCCCCTCAATTTCTTGTTCCACTTCCAGGCTATCAGTAATTATTTCATCATTTGGGAATAACTCCTCCAGAGTAAATTCCTTCTGGGCTTGATCATTTGCAGTATTCAAATTTTGAGATTGATCAATTGGAGCATCTTCTAGCACTTGCTCCCCCTGGACCTGTGCAGAAATAGAAATATTAGAAATCTCTTTTGTAGGAAAATACACCAGCTCCCCCTGCACCTGTACCTGGTCATGAGTAGATACAGTTTGTGTAGGAGAATAAACTTGCTGAGCTGGTATACTTACTTCTTCTTCTTGAACTACAGGTATTGTGGCATCCTGAACTTGTGTAGATGCAGGCTGATCTTCAACCTCTAGTCTTACTTGCTCTTCTTGTGGATGCCCAGTACTGATAGCATGACCTGGGGATTTCTCAGGTGAATCCTGCCTTTCCACTTCAGGCATCTCTTTGGTCAGCACCCTATCCCATCTGGAGAACAATCTCATGTCCATCCTTCTCATGTGATTAATTTTAGTTCCAGGTTGTTGTTGCATAACCTCAGGAATCACCTTACTTAGGTATATACTCATTATCCTAGCCAGATTTGGCTTCTTGATCCCTTCCTTAATCTTTTCAAAGATTACAGATGACCAATCCGTTGGAATTGTAAACACAATCCTGGTCATTAGGCTGAACATATAGGCAGAAATCCTATCATGTCCACCTGACTTGCACAGAATAACTTTTCCTACCACTTCTGACAGAAACTTGCCCTGTTGATTCATTCCTTTCCGATTGAACGCAGCTCCAATTTTCATGGTGGATTCCAATCCACACCATTGAAGAGCCTCCCTAGATTTAGAAGCAGGGACATCCTCTTCATTCTTAATTGTAGGTAAGTGCAGTGTCGTTCTTAACTTACTTGGTGTAATCTCCACAGGTGACCCATGAACTGTGGATTTTATCTCATGACTTTCAGAGTTTACAGATGCAGAGGTAAAGAACTCATGCACCTCCTTCTTCCATATCTTTGATGGTTCGGAAACCAGAAATTCTAAACCTGAGTCGGAGAGGAGAGAGATAACCCCAAGAACATCTGGAGGGGCAGCAGCAAAGGCCTGGCGCACCAACTCATATCCTTCATTAACATTATCTTCAATCTTTGGCGCCATTGATCAGTCGAGAAAGCTTGAAAGATGAGAGAAAGAGAGAGAGAGGGAGAATATCGACACAGGGTTTCGAAAACCTTGTAAGCGTGTCGACAGAATGAGTTTT
Organism: Platanthera zijinensis; assembly: GCA_039513925.1. NCBI lineage: Eukaryota > Viridiplantae > Streptophyta > Magnoliopsida > Asparagales > Orchidaceae > Platanthera > Platanthera zijinensis. The sequence continues at coordinate 83,754,677 of CM077093.1, read as the reverse complement.
TGACCTATTTATACCTTCTGTTTAAAGAAGATCAAAAGTCGCCAAAAACAGACTATAAGTGTCGACACAGATGGATTGTGTCGACACAAGCTTCTATTGTCTCGACTACAAGTTCGTCTACTATGTGTCGACACCAATTTGTGGTTATGTCGACACCAGAGATATATATTAGAGCATCAGAAATTCTGTGTCGACTCTTAGTATAAGTGTCGACACAAAATCTGTAAGTGTCGACACCACTATCCTGGTGAAGTCGACACTACATTCCTGGATAAGTCGACAATAAGATTCTTAAGTGTCGACACATATTTTCTGTGTCGACACAATATCTCTGACTTGTCGACATTACTACCCTGAGTCGACACATTATTACTGAATGTGTCGACACCATCTTACTTAGCCAATTTCTGTTTGTTCAACACAACTTATAAGTACTACAAAGTACTTTATACTACTTCAATGTGTCTTAATATCACTTGAATGTCTTGTTACCACTTCAACTTCATTGTTGATGATTTTGTGATTACACTAATCAATGGTTAACATACCTAATTCAATTTTGAATTTATTGAATTTGGTCTCATCTAGGGGCTTAGTAAACACATCTGCTATTTGATAATCTGTTTTCACAAATTCCAATGAGATGTCTTCTTTTTCTACATGTTCTCTAAGAAAATGGTATTTTATTTCTATATGCTTAGTTCTACTATGAGAAACAGGATTATTAGCAATAGAAATTGCACTCTTAGAATCACACAAAAGAGGTGTTCTACTTACTTGAATACCATAATCCTTTAGCTGATGCTACATCCATAATAGCTGTGCACAGCAGCTTCCAGCAGCAACATACTCAGACTCAACTGTGGAAATTGCCACACTGGTCCGCTTCTTACTACTCCATGATATTAGTCTTCCTCCTAGGAATTGACAAGTACCTGTAGTACTCTTCCTATCCTCTCTGCATCCTGCAAAATCTGCATCTGAATAGCCTGTTAGTTGAAAATCTCTATTCCTACGGTACCAAAGACCTAGATTAGGTGTGCCCTTAAGATATCTCAGAATCCTTTTGACTGCAGTATAATGAGATTCTTTAGGGCAGGCTTGGTACCTAGCACAGACACATGTAGCATACATAATATCTGGTCTACTAGCAGTGAGATAGAGTAGTGAGCCAACTATTCCTCTATACAAAGTCTCATCAACAGGTTTACCTGCATCATCTTTGCATATAGGCATACTTGTTCCCATAGGAGTTCTCATGGTGGAGGATGACTCCATACCATATTTCTTAATCAATTCTTTGGTGAACTTAGACTGGGATATGGACAAGCCATCATCAGTCTGTCTTACTTGGAGTCCCAAGAAGAATTTCAGTTCCCCCATACTGCTCATCTCAAACTTCCCTTGCATAAGTTTGGCAAACTTTTTACAAAGGTTGTTTTCAGTAGATCCAAAGATTATGTCATCAACATAGATCTGAACTAAGATGATCTTGCCTTTGGATTCCCTAAGGAATAGAGTTTTGTCAATTTTTCCTCTTAAGAATTTATTCTCAATAAGGAAAGTAGACAGGGTTTCAAACCAAGCCCTTGGGGCTTGCTTTAACCCATACAGAGCTTTCCTAAGCTTATAAACAAAATCAGGTTTAAGAGGATCTACAAAACCTGATGGCTGCTCTACATATACTTCTTCTTTAAGATCACCATTCAGAAATGCTGACTTCACATCCATCTGGTATACTTTGAAGTCTTGATAGGCTGCATAGGCAAAGAATATTCTGATTGCCTCCAGCCTTGCTACTGGAGCAAAGGTTTGATCAAAGTCAATCCCTTCTTCCTGCCTGTATCCTTTTGCAACCAATCTTGCTTTATTCTTTACTATTATTCCACTTTCATCTAGCTTGTTCCTATAGATCCATTTTGTGCCAATTATGTTGTGGCCTCTTGGTTTAGGAACAAGCTCCCAGACATTGCACCTTCTGAATTGATTCAGCTCCTCTTGCATAGCATCAATCCAGTGCTGGTCTTGGATAGCTTCTTCAAACTTCTTAGGCTCCTATTGTGACAGGAAACTTGAATGTAGAACTGTGTTTTGATTTCTGCTTCTAGTTTGCACCCCCTGTCTTGGATCACCTATTATCTGATCAGCTGGATGATCTCTTAAATGTCTTGTAGCTGGAGGAAGATTTCCTTCTGGTTGAACATCTCCAGCTCCTTCATTTAACTGATTCTCTTGATTTTCATCAGCTTCTATAGTGTCTTGTTCTCCCCCTGGACTGAAGCCTTTATTTTCCAATGCCCCATCTTCCTTTGATACTTCAGTAATGGAAAGCTTGTCCATACTTTTGCTTATACCTGTTGAGTCATTTGATCTACAAGACAACTCACAGTTGATTAATCTTGTTTCATCAAACACAACATGCACAGATTCTTCAATAACTTGAGTAGTCAAGTTGAAGACTCTATAGGCCTTACTATTTGTGCTGTACCCAACAAATATCCCATCCTGGGATTTGGCAGCAAACTTAGTCAAATATGACTTGCCATTGTTAAGTATATAACACTTGCAACCAAAGATCCTAAAGTAAGATAGATTTGGTTTTCTGCCTTTCACAATCTCATAGGGAGTCATTTTGTGGCTTTTGATGATAGTAGCCCTATTGATTACATGACAAGCAGTGTTAACTGCCTCAGCCCAAAAATATTCTGGGAGAGAGGTGTCACTCAATAGAGTTCTACCAGCTTCAATTAATGTTTTATTCTTTCTTTCAGCAATTCCATTTTGCTGAGGTGTTCTAGGTGAGGAGAACTCTTGGAAAATCCCAAAGTCTTTACACAATTTTGTTATGCTTTCAGATTGAAACTCAGTACCATGGTCACTTCTGATTTTGACCACTGTACTATTTAGTTCATTCTGAATTTGCTTTACAAAATTCAGTAATACACTTGGGGTTTCAGATTTTTGTCTCAGAAAGAACACCCATGTAAATCTTGAATAGTCATCTACAACCACAAAAGTGTAGACTTTCCTACCTAGACTGTGAACTGACATAGGACCAAAAAGATCCATATGCAAGAGGTATAAGCACCTCACAGAATCCTTAATTTCAAGGCTTTGAAAGGAGGATTTTGTCTGCTTACCCTTTTGACAAGCTGAGCATATCCCTTCCTTTATACACTTAACTTGAGGTCCATTCCTCACTAACTCTTTGCTAAAGAGTTGGCCAATTGTCTTGTAGTTTAGATGAGCCAATCTCTTGTGCCACTTAACACAATGAGAAGCATTGTCATCAGCTACAAGACAGATGGGTGAAGCCTTATTCTCACATTCAAAATTAAGACAATATACATTTCTCTTCCTATACCCTGTCAGAATGATCTTTTGATCACTTGACCTCTTGATATGACATCCATCTTTAACAAATGAAATGTCATATCCTAAATCACTTAACTGGCTTATGCTTATTAGATTATGTTTCAAACCTTTTACATAAGCCACTTGAGTGATAGTAATTAGGTTAGAAGAAATGTTACCAAACCCTTTGATGACTCCTTTTTCAGATCCACCAAAGATCACTTTAGGTCCATCTTTGACAGATGAATACTCCTTCAGCAGCCCCTTTGTTCCAGTCATGTGCCTGGAACAACCACTATCCAAGTACCATATAGGGGCATAGTTACTTGGATTCACCTGCAACACAGAATTACTTACCCTTAGAACCCAAGTAAGTCTTGGGTCCTTGGTTCAGGTTAGCATTAATAAAGCTACCATAACCTCTTCTAATAGGTAGACTATTGTTCTTTATAACACTTGGGTTATACCAGCAGTCTAGTGCAAAATGGCCTCTCTTGCCACAACACCAACACTCAAACTTATTGTATCTAGATCTAGATATATCCTTGTCAGAAGAATTTCTGTTCATTGCTGGTGCTTCAGCAACTTCACCTACTGATTTCTTAAAACCATTGGGTTTATGACCATAGGTAGGCCTGCTTGCATTTACCCCCTTGTTCTTCAGAATATTAGTCTTATTATGACCTTGAATATTTTCATGATCATATTTGTTAGAAGGCACTTCCACCTTACTAAACTTTATGGGGACTGAAAGGTTTAGTGGCTGAGCAGGAGCTTTGCCTTTCCTCTTGAATCTGCCAGCCCTGAAGTTACCTTTGAATCCTAATCCAGCCTTACCCTTTTGAGTGACAAATTCATCTATCAAGGGTAAGACAGATTTTGGCTTAGAGTAACTAGCCACTAAATCCCTTTCAATTCTAAGTCTGGCCTCCAGACTCTTCACTTGATCATTAGTATAATTAATTGTGCCCATCTGAATAATAGTTATATTCTTCAGCTTGGCAATTTCATTTAATTTTTGATCAATAACTTTCTCTAACTCAGTTGTAGCAACCCTTAGTTCAGCAATTTCCTGAGCCTGAGATTTAACCAAGTTCTTACTTTTCTTAAGGGCCTGCAACAAGTCCCCATACTTGTCTATCAATTGATAGACATCTCCTTCAGATTCAGATGCATCTACATCAATTGATGCAGATGTAGCTGATTCTTCACTGGTACAACAATCAGATGTAATAGAAGGACATTGTACCTTATTAGGACCAGACTGATTCTGGCATATGTCCTCTTCTGATCCTGCCATCAGCCCCATACACTAATGATTCTTTTGTTCATTGATGGAGTCTAGCAACTGCAGAAACTCCTCTTCTTCAGATGCAGCATATAGTCCAATATATGCTTCAGCTTCAGATTCTGACTCTGAAGTTGACTGGTCTGTTAGACTCTTATCTTTCTTTGCAACAAAGGATTTCTCCTTCTTGCCTTTCTGATGAGTCTTTTTCTTGTCTGAAGACTCCTTTCTCTTATCAGGACAGTCAGCCACTACATGTCCAGGCCTATTGCAACAATAGCAGACAATCTTTGAAGTAGAGGCTTTGCTGGGCTTTGATCTGCTCTTTTCTTTCCTTGATGACCTTTTCTTCTGATAATAGTCATCAACTTGCTGTGATGTGGAAGACCTAGACTTCCATTGCTTCTTTTTCAAGAACCTCTGGAATTGCCTTGTGAATGCAGCAAAGTCTGCATCTGAATCATAGCTTTCTGAACCCTTATCTGAATTTTCAGCACTATCTTCTGCAAATTCCTTAGGAGGAGATGGTGATTTCCTCCTATTCTTTCTAGTGGCTTCTGCATTAAATGCCACAGTCTTTTCTCTATGCTCTCCTCTTGAATTCTTTTCCTCCTCCTTCCTCACCATAAGTTGCATTTCATAGGATAGCAACTTTCCAAACAAGGTGGGAGGAGATATCTCTGCCAATTTAGCCACTTCTCTTATGGCACAGATCTTTGTGTCCCAATCCTTTGTTAAGGATCTCAAGAATTTGTCATTCAGTTCATAAGTACTGAAGACTCTTCCATAGGATATAAGCTCATTCACAATTCTATAGAATTTCTTGTAGCACTCAGTTATGCTATCAGATTTTCCTTGTCTAAAACTTTCATACTCCTGATTGAGCATAGATTTCCTGTCCTGCCTTACTTCTTCATATCCCTCCATGTAGACAATCAATGTGTCCCACATCTCTTTGGAGGTCTTGCAGTGAATCAGATTCTGAAATGTTGAATCATCTATGGCACTAACAATAATGTTCTGAGCTCTTTTGTCTATGGTTGCCAAGATGATTTCATCCTTGGTCATTTCTGAATAACTCTTTGGAGTTTGGATATTTGCATCAAGAACTGATACCTTCATTGGAATGAAGGGGCCTTCCTGTACAGTGATGTAAATCCTTGGGTCAGATGCCTCCATAAACAGTCTGACTCTTTCTTTCCAAATTCCAAAAATTTCTTTCTTGCATATGGATAATTTCATAGACCCTAGCTCCTTATGATTCTCACCAGAACCCATCTTTTTGAATCTTGATTCTGCCTTTCAGATCTACCTCAGACTGTTAAGTCCTTTTTGAGGAACCTCCCTCTGATACCACTTGATAGTTTTACTTTCAAGACAACCTAAACACCTAGAGGGGGGGGGGGTGAATAGGTTCTAATTTCTTGTTTATAAATCTAGGCAGAATTCAATTACAAATTAAATTATCTAGCACAGCATTCACAGACAACTAAGCATCACAGATTGCACAATGTTTTATAGTGGTTCCCCAAGATCTGGGTACATCCACTTTCCCCCTTCACCTATCTAGCAATATGCTAGATTCGTCCAAACTTCCACTATTCTCAGATCCTCAGATCCTACAGCTCAGAACCAGGATAGGTTCCTATAACTCAGGCTCAACAGCCCTACCTCAGCCTTGCCTCAAGGCCTACCACTCAGAGAATAACCTTCTCCTACACTCAGGCAAATAGCCCTACAACTCAGAGATCACCTCTCCTACACTCAGCCTTTATAACACAGGCTTACAACTCAGATCTGTGTAAACAGATCCTACAGAAATTTAGAAAAGATATTTTGATGTCTTGCCTTTGTTGAGAGAGAAGAGGACAAGACACTTCTTGATCAGCTGATGAAATCAACTGAATCTGAGCTTTCTTCAAAGCTTCTTGAATCTGAACTTAGCTGAGTTGATTTCCAAACAGCTTCTTGAGAAACCACTGATGGCTTCCTTCTTCTTCTTCAAGATGACTGGATCCCTCTCTATCCAACACCTTTTCTGATACTTCAGACTTCTTCTTAGATTTTCTGATGAAGATCTTCTTTAGAGCTGAGCACTTTCTTGAATTGAAACTTCAATAGGATCGTAATCCTTTGGTTTCTTCTTCTTAGATCTTCTTCAGTTATATTTCTTAGCTTTTATTTCCTTCTGAATATGTCTATTTATAGACTTTCTTCATGGTAACCGGCTGATCCGGTTTCTAACTGATTTCTGACAGGTCTGGCAGCTTCAGTTAAACGGTGGCAACCCACAGCTGTCAAGTCTTTAAACAGTTCCTGTACCTTAGCCTTGGACAGCAAAATGTCGAGACAGTCTGTTAGAAAGTGTCGAGACCAATCTGTCTATCTGTGTCGACATAAGTGACTTTGGTGTCGACACAGTCTTTGATGATGTCGACTAAGTTGCCTTTAAGTCGACAAAACTTCTTCAGAAAATAACTTGGTCTAGACTCTGTAGTGTGTCGACACAAGTCCTGTGTGTCGACACAGTTGTTGTAGATTCAGAACTCAGTATGTGTCGACTCAGCCTTCAGGTGTCGACACATCAATCTTTAATTCTGCCAAAATGTGTCGACTCAGTCTTCTGGTGTCGACACAAGCATAGTCGACTTCTGCCAATATGTGTCGACTCAATCTCAAGGTGTCGACACATCCACCCAGTGTCGACACAGTAGAGGTCGACTATCTTCTTCTGTGAGTCGACTATCTTTCTCTAGTTGACTATCTTTCTCTGTTCGACTATCTTCTTCTGTGAGTCGACTATCTTTCTCTGGTCGACTATCTTTCTCTGGTCGACTATCTTCTTCTGTGTCGACTATCTTTCACTAGTCGACTATCTTCTTCTGTGTCAACTATCTTTCACTAGTCGACTATCTTCTTCTGTGTCGACTATCTTTCACTAGTCGACTATCTTCTTCTGTGTCGACTATCTTTCACTAGTCGACTATCTTCTTCTGTGTCGACTATCTTTCACTAGTCGACTATCTTCTTCTGTGTCGACACTGCTTCCCAGTGCTGAGGTCGATGATTTTCTTTATGTGTCGACACTGCTTCCCAGTGTCGACATAAATATGGTCGACCATCTTTCTCTGTGTCGACACTGATTTTCTGAAGTGTCGACACAATTTCTTCAGGTGTCGACATGTGGACTTAGAATATTTTTCTGCATTCTTTAATACTTCTTCACATGCACATGTCAACTCAAAACAACATCAAATACACCTTAATGTATATCATTGAGCTAAGTTGGGCTTCTTCAAATCAGGTACACTTTTTCCAATGTACCCAACAACCACCTTGACCCTAGGGGAGGCTAATGGGTCACCAAGGACCCATTAAGAAATCTCAAGGACCAAATTGACCTAGGTGGGCCCTAGTCCAACTTTGGGTCAAGTTAGCCCAAATGGGCTAACTCAAGCTCAAGCTCATTTCAATTGGGCTAACCATAACTTAAGTGACCAAATGGACTTGTGGGCTGCCATGGGACATGTAGGAGCCAAAAATTCAGGCTTGGTGACTAGGAGAGAGAAAGTCACCCATGGAGGAGAGAGAAAAAGAAGAAAGAAGAAGGAAGGAGGACTTTGTACTCCTCCTTCCCCCTCCCCAACCTCCCCATTCATTTCAGAAGGACAAGGGGGAGTGCAGCAGCCATTGTGGACTTGTTAGAGCAAGCTCCACCCCCTACCAACCTAGCCGCCAAGATTGACCATGGCCAAAAATGGCACATGGCAATTCAGCCACCTAACTCCCTCCTCTCCCTCTTTAAAAGCTCCAGTGAGGTCCAAGGAGTATTTCCCACCCTTTTCCTGAAGAAGCCGAGCCCTTTCCTCCACTTTTGAACAATCCGACCACCACCGACCACCACCATGCCAATCCGGCGATCAGCACGGCTACAGCCGCCACCACAGGTCCTCCTCTACTCCTTAACCCATGGGCAGACCTTAGAAATCATTAGGTCTAAGGTTCGGGCTCAATTGAGCCCGATCCAATTCAGAAAAATCGTGATTTTTCCATGGTTTTGAGCTTGTCGGGTTCGCCGGAATAGTGCTCCCCTGTAACGACCCCATCCGTTAGATGACGTATAGTAGAAGGTCCGGCCGGGGCCCCACACTATATGCCACAAACAGACGGTGAGGTCACAGGATAATACCAAACCAAACACGAATCCTAACACAGAGCATTCTAGCGGAAGCTTTAAGTTACAACTTTGAACTCTTAACCGGAATGTCCAATATATAAAACCACATTTATATATATACCATGGAATGTACACAACCACAAGAGTTTGGCCTTAAGGCCTTACAGTTCCTCTGAACATACATCATGTTTTACAAACCTCGGCGCGCAGGCCGGCCATACATGAGTAAAAAGAGAAAACAAAACAATGGCTTAGCCTTCCAGGCTAGCCGCAGCAGCAGCAGCAACAGCAGTAGGGCTCTCCCGCCCATCACTTACCACTTGGCTCTCCAGCACCTGCACGGGAACAATCCACCCAACCGGTGGCAAACAATGCAACGGTCAGCATTCAGCTGACCCAATTATAACAATCCTACCCCTTTCTTGGGGCATGAGCATTCTTTCCCTGCAAGCATGGCATCATCAATAGCAACTATGTGCGCGCAGGCACATTCAAGCCATCACAACCATCGGCCACCCGGCCCGACAGTCCGTGCACTCAGGGCACATTTTCGGTGTACCGGAATACCAGGGTCAACACCACCGTCTACACGGTATTTGAGCATTTCAGTCTTTCCGGCGCGCGGGCCTAAGACTCTCATTAGGCGCTCCAACAAAACCTATACCAGGCTTCCAAGTCGGACGGACCTAACGCAGGTACGGATCAGCCACCCCCCGTTGCTCAAGTCGCCGAGCCACCTCGAATACGGAAGTATCCATGGCATTTTATAGGCGCGGGTCGGTTTCACCTTTCCTGTTCGGCACTCAGCCTTTTCAACGAGTTGCAGCCCAACGGCTCAACTACTCACAAAGTGGCAACGCACGGCCACAAGAGTTGCCGCCAACCCTCATCATTTCCTGGACATCGTCCAGTACTTCCTGCCGCACCAAGCAACAGGTAGGAACAAGGCATCACAAGCCATTATCACGGAGCCTTCTCCGATATGCAAACAAGCATCACCAATCCAGATTCCATCCAGATGGGCTTCACACAGCATGCCTAGAGCCGTACTCCAATTCCGGCCTCTAACAAGGGGGACTTCACATATCTACCCCAAGGGACACCACAACCCACCGCACACTCGCGGGGAAGGGCTTTCCCTATGCAATGCAGAAAAGAAGGACTTCACATGTCCAAGGAGGGAGATCGTTACCCTTGTCGATCTCTTCGGTGCCATCGCAAACTAGCCGGTGAGAAAGAACCGCAGCAGCCTTGCCGTCACAACGCCGGCTTCGGATCACGAATCGAACCACGGGAGCTCTGCCGGTGGCTTGGTCTCCTCCTCCTTCTTCCTCTCTCTTTCTCTCTTTCTCTCTTCCTTAAGGATAAAAGAAGAATGAATCTCCTTCTCTCACGACTTATCCAGCCCAAGAAACCACCTGAGCCTTTGGATCAAAAGAGAGGAAACTGAACGGCCAAGATTATCCCAAAATTTCACTTTTTGGCCGACACGGCCTGTGACACGCCCGTGTCACAGGCCGTGTACCCTTCAGCGGCACACGCGTTATTGAACCGACTGACCAACACGGGGGTCGACACGCCCGTGTCGAACCTGACACGCCCGTGTCAAACCTGAGACACGCCCGTGTCTCCTGCTCCATCGAGCTGCAACCAGAACACGGGTCGGAACACGGCAGCTGACACGCCCGTGTCCAGCCTGACACGCCCGTGTTCCCGGCCGTGTTCAAGGCCGTGTCCGGCTCTGACCGGAATAGGCCAATTTTGCAAAATAAATAGAACACGCCCTGGGACACGCCCGTGTCCCAGGCCGTGTCACCCGACACGCCCTGGGACACGCCCGTGTCCCAGGCCGTGTAACCTGACCTGCTACTCAAATTTCAAGTTGAGTCTTTTGGGGCCTTTTTTTGGGGTGTTACAACCCTCCCCCCTTATCAAAATTTCGTCCCGAAATTTGCACGGTAAGGAAAGAAAACCAGCAATGCTATAAGCATGTTATAACAAAAAGTACACGGTCTACAGTTTATACAAATAACTCGGGAAACTCGGCTCGCATGGTCTGCTCCCGCTCCCATGTTAGCTCTTCACGGCCACAATTGTCCCATCGGACCTTGACCATCCCGATCACTTTGTTCCGCAACTGTTTTTCGGCTCGATCCTCGATCCGAATGGGTCTAACCCTCGTCGTTAGCCCATACTCGACCGGTACCCGATCAGCCTCCACGACTTGAGCTGGATCCTTTACCGCCTTACGAAGGACTGAGATGTGAAACACATCATGTAATCCATCCAAGTCCGCTGAAAGTGCTAGTCGATAAGCAGCTTCCCCAACTCGCTCCACCACCTCAAACGGACCAAGATACCTCGGACTTAGCTTTTTCAAACGCCGAATCCTGGACACACCTTTGAAGGGTTTGATCTTCAAATATACCCAATCACCTACCACGAACTCCACGTTCCGGTGCTTGGCATTGTAGTATTTCGCTTGACGATCTTGGGCTATCAATAGCCTCTCCCGAATAGAGCGTATGAGCGAAGTAGCTTCTTCGACTTCCTTTTTCCCATTCAGCTTCGATTCGCCTGCTTCTGCCCAAGCTAACGGTGTACGGCATTTCCGACCATACAACGCTTCGAATGGTGCCATACCAATACTCGCTTGGTAGCTATTATTATAGGCAAATTCGACGAGAAATATGTAATCTTCCCATCTCTTACCAAAGTCTAGGGCGCACATGCGGAGCATATCCTCCATCGTCCTGTTGGTTCGTTCAGTCTGGCCATCCGTTTGGGGATGAAAGGCCGTACTAAACGCTAATTTTGTACCCAACATTTGATGAACGAGCCGCCAATCATTCGATGTGAACCGCCCATCACGGTCACTAACGATGCTCCGGGGAACACCGTGCAGTCGAACAACCTGCTCCACATACAGCTTGGCCAAGGTTTCCACTGAATCGTCTCTTCTGTTGGGAAGGAAGTGCGCCACTTTCGTCAACCGGTCCACAATCACCCAGATTGAATCATGACCGCGTTGAGATCTCGGCAACCCGTGCACGAAATCCATCGAAATATCATCGAACTTCCACTCCGGAATAGGTAAAGACTTCAGGAAACCGCCAGGCTTCTGGCATTCTGCTTTCACCAACGCACAGGTGTTACATTTCGCCACATAACGAGCCACATCTTTCTTTAGTCCGGGCCACCAGAACAGCTTTTTCATGTCCCTGTACATCTTTGTGCTCCCTGGGTGAACTGAGTACTTTGCAAAGTGAGCTTCGTACATCAACTCTTCCCTCAGTTTACCCACACTTGGGACGCATACTCGACCATTTCTCCGTAACAACCCGTTAGCCCAAGAGAATTGGTCATCCGGCCCATCTTTAGCATAGCGCTGGAGACTTTCATCAAGCTCCGTTGCTCGCCGAATTCTGTCCGTAAGGTCATACTGCACCTCCGTCCAGTTCAAGCACGCATCGGTTGACGCACCCTTGTCAACACACGATATCTCCATTGCTTCCAATTCTTGGATCAAACGCTGATCATGCCTCTGCAACCAGCTTGCCCGTACCGGAGTCTTCCGACTCAAAGCATCAGTGACCACATTTCCCTTCCCGGGAGTATAGTGAATCTCGAAGGTGTAGTCCCCAAGGAACTCCATCCATCTTCGTTGTCGCATATTCAAATCCTTCTGATCCAACAAATACTTTAGGCTCTTGTGATCCGTATAGATATCCACTTTGACGCCATATAGATAGTGCCGCCACAACTTGAGCGCAAAGATTACCGCCGCCAACTCCAAATCATGGACGGGATAATTCCGCTCATGCACTTTCAACTGACGCGAGCCATAAGCAATCACTTTCCCAAACTGCAGAAGAACGCAGCCTAAGCCGCTCTCAGATGCATCACTATAGATCTTTTCTCGTCAGCGTGGTGAGAGGTAAAGCAATCCGTGAGAAGTTTTCCACAAACCGTCTATAGTAGCCCGCAAGTCCAAGGAAGCTCCTGACCTCGGCCACTGAAGACATCACTGGCCAATCTCGGATGGCACTTATCTTCAACGGATCTACCGCGATACCCTCTCCGCTTACCACATGGCCTAAAAAGGCTACTGAAGAGAGCCAGAACTCACACTTTGAGAACTTGGCAAAAAGCTTATTCCTCCGCAGGGTATGCAAGACCAACCGCAAATGGTTTGCGTGATCCTCTTCCGACTGAGAGTATACTAAGATGTCATCGATAAACACAATAACAAACAAATCCAAGTACTCTCGGAACGTTCGATGCATTAGGTCCATAAATACCGAAGGCGCATTACATAGGCCAAACGGCATTACCGTGAACTCATAATGACCGTAGCGTGTTCCAAACGCCGTCTTGGGAATGTCACCTTCCCGAATCCTTAGCTGATAATATCCTGATTTCAGATCCAACTTGGAATAGACCGTTGATCCCGCCAGCTGATCAAAAAGGTCATCAATCCGTGGGATCGGATACTTGATTTTCTCCGTCAGCTTATTCAACTCGCGGTAGTCAATACACAACCGTAAGCTACCATCTTTCTTTTTCACAAAGAGAACAGGCGCGCTCCAAGGTGACATACTTGGGCGTATATATCCCTGCTCCAACAACTCTTGCAGTTGGACTTTCAACTCAGCCATCTCTTTTGGCGCGACGCGATATGGAGAGCGGGCCACAGGTTTCGCACCTGGCACCAACTCAATAGAGAAGTCAATCTCCCGCTGGGGTGGTAACCCCGGAAGATCTTTAGGAAACACATCGGCAAACTCTGACACAACTGGCACTTCACCGACACTGGCCTTTGGCTCAACAGCCTGAATTAGCGTGAAGAATAACTCCGCGCCCTTCCGAACAGCATTGACGACTTGGAGTGCAGACAACAACGTTCCGCCAACTCCTCGCATACCAGCGAACTTCGTCACAAGCCCGGTATTCTGGCCCAGTGTAATCTCTTTGGAGTTGCAATCAATAAAGGCACGCTGCTCCGAGAGCCAGTCCATACCAAAGATCACATCAAACTCCGATAACGGTAGCACAGCTGCACTCAAACCGAAATCCCGACTTCCTATTTGCACATCCACCTCGCAAGCCCTATCCGCAAGCATCACACAGCCATTCGGCAATAGCACCCTTGTACTATCCACCGTCACATGACTCGGTACCCCAATTCGAGATACGAAATCCTCAGACAGAAAAGAATGCGAAGCACCCGTATCAAACAGGGCTCTCGCTAAGTTATTCCGAATCAGGACAAAGCCTGCAGCACACACACATCATGCACAAGCTAAACAAAACCAAAACCAAAAGCACAGCAAGTAAACTAAATCAACTCGTACCTGTGACGACGTCACTTTGCTTAATCGCTTCCTGTTGGCCAAGTTGATAGATTCGGGGCTGCGCTTGGGAAGCAGAGGAATCCACCACCGCTTTGCCCTTCTCAGCATATGACGCACCCGTCTTCTTTTCCCCTTTGGGCTGCACAACTCGACAGTCACGAGCAATATGCCCCACCCGGCCACAGTTATAGCACGTACGAGCATCCGGCCTTGATGTCGCTCCCGACACAACGGTCGTAGTCACTTGCCCAGATGGCTTGGACCTCTTGCCCCCTTTCTTCTGGTAAAACGACTTGCCTGGGCGAGGTGCTTGAAACTCTGGCTTAGACACCACCAAGCCCTTATTCCCTTGCACTCGCCTCATGTCCTTCTCCAACGCGCACGCCGTATCAACCAACGCCTGGAACCCTTGGCTCACAGAACTCGAAAGCAGGAATCGTAACTCATCCCGCAATCCTTCATAGAACCGATTCGTTTTCCTTTGGTCATCCGCGAAGATTGTTCCCGCATATCGTCCCAACCTGGTAAACTCGTGCAAGTAGGTATCCACACTATCGTCCCCTTGCTTTAACCGTTGGAACTCATTTTCCATAGCAATACGTTGCGCCGCTGGGACATGTTTCGCCAGAAAGATTCGAGAGAACTCCTCAATCGACACTTGTGTGAATTGCCTGCCCGCCAAGTGGTGTAGCTCTACCTCATCCCACCACAACCGCGCCTCTCCTTCCAACATGAAGGTGGCCAAGGTGACCTTGAGAGTTTCCTCCGCCCTAATCGCTGTCATTATCCTCTTGACACGCGATAACCAATCTTCCGCCTGCGTTGGGGATCCCATTCCCGCAAACGTCGGAGGACTGAAGCTCATAAATTGCTTCAACTGTCGGTCAGCAGCCCGTGGATCTACAGCCTCAACCGGCTCGGGTCTTACATCAACACGAACTGGCACTACCGCCGGCTGCGCTTGCCCGGTCGGCTGAATCATGGCAAATAGCGCCTCAGCCACTAAACGAACAGTTTCCGCAGATGGAGGAGGTGTTGGCACCTCAGCTGGTGCCGCACTCTCATCAGAACGCTGGGGCTCAGACTGCCCAGCACCACTATGTGTCACCTCTAGGTGGACAAGACACACATTAGCGAACGAAAGCAAGCAAAACAACACAAAAAGGAACGCGCAGATTCCTCAAACAAGATTTTGTACATTCCTTTGGACATTCCAGAGTTCATTAGCGTTACAGCAGGTCGCACAAACACGTGGTGGAAGCGTGGTGGGCCCATAACCCACAGGTCGGAGGATCGAAACCTCCCTCTGATACCAAAATGTAACGACCCCATCCGTTAGATGACGTATAGTAGAAGGTCCGGCCGGGGCCCCACACTATATGCCACAAACAGACGGTGAGGTCACAGGATAATACCAAACCAAACACGAATCCTAACACAGAGCATTCTAGCGGAAGCTTTAAGTTACAACTTTGAACTCTTAACCGGAATGTCCAATATATAAAACCACATTTATATATATACCATGGAATGTACACAACCACAAGAGTTTGGCCTTAAGGCCTTACAGTTCCTCTGAACATACATCATGTTTTACAAACCTCGGCGCGCAGGCCGGCCATACATGAGTAAAAAGAGAAAACAAAACAATGGCTTAGCCTTCCAGGCTAGCCGCAGCAGCAGCAGCAACAGCAGTAGGGCTCTCCCGCCCATCACTTACCACTTGGCTCTCCAGCACCTGCACGGGAACAATCCACCCAACCGGTGGCAAACAATGCAACGGTCAGCATTCAGCTGACCCAATTATAACAATCCTACCCCTTTCTTGGGGCATGAGCATTCTTTCCCTGCAAGCATGGCATCATCAATAGCAACTATGTGCGCGCAGGCACATTCAAGCCATCACAACCATCGGCCACCCGGCCCGACAGTCCGTGCACTCAGGGCACATTTTCGGTGTACCGGAATACCAGGGTCAACACCACCGTCTACACGGTATTTGAGCATTTCAGTCTTTCCGGCGCGCGGGCCTAAGACTCTCATTAGGCGCTCCAACAAAACCTATACCAGGCTTCCAAGTCGGACGGACCTAACGCAGCTACGGATCAGCCACCCCCCGTTGCTCAAGTCGCCGAGCCACCTCGAATACGGAAGTATCCATGGCATTTTATAGGCGCGGGTCGGTTTCACCTTTCCTGTTCGGCACTCAGCCTTTTCAACGAGTTGCAGCCCAACGGCTCAACTACTCACAAAGTGGCAACGCACGGCCACAAGAGTTGCCGCCAACCCTCATCATTTCCTGGACATCGTCCAGTACTTCCTGCCGCACCAAGCAACAGGTAGGAACAAGGCATCACAAGCCATTATCACGGAGCCTTCTCCGATATGCAAACAAGCATCACCAATCCAGATTCCATCCAGATGGGCTTCACACAGCATGCCTAGAGCCGTACTCCAATTCCGGCCTCTAACAAGGGGGACTTCACATATCTACCCCAAGGGACACCACAACCCACCGCACACTCGCGGGGAAGGGCTTTCCCTATGCAATGCAGAAAAGAAGGACTTCACATGTCCAAGGAGGGAGATCATTACCCTTGTCGATCTCTTCGGTGCCATCGCAAACTAGCCGGTGAGAAAGAACCGCAGCAGCCTTGCCGTCACAACGCCGGCTTCGGATCACGAATCGAACCACGGGAGCTCCGCCGATGGCTTGGTCTCCTCCTCCTTCTTCCTCTCTCTTTCTCTCTTCCTTAAGGATAAAAGAAGAATGAATCTCCTTCTCTCACGACTTATCCAGCCCAAGAAACTACCTGAGCCTTTGGATCAAAAGAGAGGAAACTGAACGGCCAAGATTATCCCAAAATTTCACTTTTTGGCCGACACGGCCTGTGACACGCCCGTGTCACAGGCCGTGTACCCTTCAGCGGCACACGCGTTATTGAACCGACTGACCAACACGGGGGTCGACACGCCCGTGTCGAACCTGACACGCCCGTGTCAAACCTGAGACACGCCCGTGTCTCCTGCTCCATCGAGCTGCAACCAGAACACGGGTCGGAACACGGCAGCTGACACGCCCGTGTCCAGCCTGACACGCCCGTGTTCCCGGCCGTGTTCAAGGCCGTGCCCGGCTCTGACCGGAATAGGCCAATTTTGCAAAATAAATAGAACACGCCCTGGGACACGCCCGTGTCCCAGGCCGTGTCACCCGACACGCCCTGGGACATGCCCGTGTCCCAGGCCGTGTAACCTGACCTGCTACTCAAATTTCAAGTTGAGTCTTTTGGGGCCTTTTTTTTGGGGTGTTACATCCCCGGCGGCCGTGCCGCCGCCTGGAGGTAGCCCCGACCACCACGAAGGTGTTGGCAGCGGTGGTCGGCCGGGGAGGTGGCCGGATCGCCGGCGGCAGCCGCTGGAAGATGGCCCAGGTGGGACGAATCTGGGCCGTCGGCTAGAGCTTGAAGATGACCAGATGTCGTCCACCTTACATCAAGATTCGCGCTGCATTAGATTTCAAACTATAGGTTTATATATTTCATTTTAATGAATTCTGTCACACCTAATGTATTTAATGTTTTTTAATTTTTAAAAATACTTAGGCTTCAATTCAGAACAAATGGTCAGCACTTAAAATGTATCCCTATGGGTCTACTTTCAGTCAAAATTGGTTTGGACCAATTTGGGTGACTGGTTTGACCAGGGCACTCATTTTGGTGGGATCTATACAAATGACTAGGCAGTCATTAAACTAGTTGCCCACACTTCATCCTTGGTCCAAATGGTCTGAAATTTTGGCAGGGAGGCACCCTACCCTATATCTAGACCCTGCCCAAAAATGAGAATTTTTGGGAATAATTTTCCTATAGTTTTGTAAATAATTTAATTATGCTAGGGTAAATTAAATTATGGGTCAAATGAAGTCCAAATTCATCCAAATTTTGGTGGGATGTATATGAGGTCAATATAGACCTTTGTTTAAAATTTCATTAAGTTTGGAGTTGATTTGAATGGGAATCAAGCAACCCTAGCCTTGCCCTAAGAAGGGCATTTTGGTCCAAAAATGTAATTTTGGGTTTTGAGTGTCCAATTCACCTCAACAGAGGTTCAAATTTGGGACACTGACTTGGCATGATTTTGTACACCTTCCAATGAAAACTTGGGGCATTGGTGTTGATTTGGCCCAAGATCCTAGGTCAAACCCGAAGGAAGGGCTTTTGTACCTTGTGAAGGACATATGGCCATAACACCTTGTATGACTATGAAACTTTGTAGGGATGGTTTTAGGGTAACTATAACACTCTGGTAAAAATATTAGGGTGTTTTGAAATGTTTAGGACCCACAAAACCTTAACCCTAGTTTAGGGCACAAACTTTGTAGGGTTGGAATAGGCTAGTTAAACTCCTCCAAATAAGGTAAAATTTTAGTATAATGGTCATAAGGATATTATTAGTGTCTAGTAATTTAATTGGGATTTTTGGGATAATATTTATGGCACTTCATTTGTAACATAAGGGATGCCTTATTTTAATAAACTAATTATTATGGGTCCCTCTGACCCTTGGGAGGTCATAAAAATTTGGCCTAGGATGTTTTGAACCATTATAAGCTTATATAAAATTTATGAAAATATTTGGATATATATTTGAGATACTTACTTCACAAGCTTGTTAAATGATGAAATTATTCAATAATTTAAATTAGTCCATATACTGATAAATAAATTATGAAATTTGTCCCAAACCATCTAAATGCCATTAGATTCCTACTTGAAGTTTCTCTGAATTTTTGGAAGCCATATAGTATTTTATATTTCTTTAAATGAATCTTTAAGGATTAAAATAAAATAATGATTTGGGGATAAAACCTTACTGAAAAATTTAGATATTTTGGAAGATGAGGTATATCCTTATTTTGAATAACATATAAAAATTGTAGAATGATATCTTGACTGAAAATGGTACTTCATGTTCATTATTGGAAAGTCTAGTCAATAGAATAATTAAATAAATTATTAAATAAATAAGGAAAATTTTGGATATCTGGATTTAGGGCTTAAAGGTCATAATGGACCTCCATTAATTATTATAAGAGTATTGGATAATTATTTGATGTACCTCCTATTTTACATGAAGTTTGACATGGTGGTCTGCATTTAACAATTTTGGAAAAAAAACTGTATATTAATTTGTTTGAAGCTTATTACTTCTTAATCACTGATGATATTTGACTCAGAGTATTTATGGGCCCTTGCAATCATGTTAAAGTTATCCTTGAATTTTCAGAAATAATATTACCCTGTTTATTATTTTTATGAATTATTGCAATATACCATTTAAATAAAAATCAGTGGCCGGAACCTTGCTGAAAAACTAAGAGATTTTGTATCTTAGGTTAAATGATTATATTAAGTATAACATAAATCTAGGGAGATTTTATCTTGTCAAAATTTGGTACCTTCAGCTCAATCTTGGAGACTTTGGCCACTATAAATATTTAATAAATTCCTAGATAAATAGGAAAAATTGTAAAACTCTGGATTTGGGCAATAAAGGTCATATTGGACCTCCATTAATTATTATAGGAGTATTGGATGATTACTTGATATACTTCCCATTTTACATAACATTAAATCTTGGTGGTCTGCATATAGTAAATCTACAAAAATAATCTGCAGTACAAGTTAGGCACATAAGCCAAAAATTAGTGGTTATAGGAATGAGTTCATCACTCAGGGTTGGATGAGCTAGGGATAGGTTTGACTAAAAGTTAGGTGGTGTTTGGGACCGACGAAAGATTGTCTTCCCCGTAGAGTAGAAGGTCAAAATCACCTTAGGTATAGTTTACTGTAATATGAAAATGAAATAGGTAAAACCTAAGTTGTAGGCATAAAGTAAATTGAGGAGTAGGTAGTAAACTTAGGATTTCACACTCTCACACCCCTGTGTCCCGAGAGATAGTTTGGGTTACTCGGGCAATAAGCCCAGTGGTAATGGGCATGGTAGCCCGGAGAGCTTCGGCTCGGTTGTAGATTATGACAGACGGGTTAGTCCAGGGAGTTTCGGCTCGGTGGTTGATTATGATGGACGGGATAGTCCAGGAAGATTCGGCTCGGTTATTTATTGGACTCATAACTATTGCATGTGCATAAAAGGTAAAAGGTGGTGGGTCTTCGATATTGGGGAGTTCGTTGCACCGACACCAATATCGTTGACTCGACAAGTGTGGTTTTACACTTCGCCAACAGTAGTCCGGTACGCCAGCCGGCAAGAGTACGCAGGCGTCCGCTTAGTGCACCAAGCGTTGGGGCGTACGATAGGTCAGACCGGTAGTGCAAATACTGGTTTTGAGGTGGGCGAGGCCCAACCCACCACTTCCGTCTGCCACTACGGAGGTATCCTGGGAGGTAACGGCTCCGAAAGGGGGAACTAAAGGTCTGTGTACACAGAGTCGAGTGGGTGAGTTGCACTTGCATGTTCATATCATAGCATACTTGCATTTCATAGCATAACCATTGTATATAACCTGACACCTAATGTATAAGCGGTATGGGACGCTCTATACATTAGGCCTTGCAAAACGACCCCTTGGCCTATAAGTTCGTGCGAGCGTGCTTATAAGTCAAGGTTCTCTTTCAGTATTATTTATATGTTATGCCTGCTAGTAAAACCGACACCCTATCGTATAAATCAGTATGTGACTTTTTATACGATAGGAGCCCTGCAAGAGATCCCTTAGCTTATGTGTTTTCACATAAGTTAAGGTTGCTTACACTGTTAGTTTAGTTCCGCTGCCATCTGCAATTTGACTATTCTCCACCTTCAAGTCCTTCCCTTTCCTTCTCCCCGCTCGGTACTTAGGAGCCATGGGGGAAGGGGTGGGGGACGATAGGACTTAGTCTTTTAGACTAACGGTTTTCGAACCACATCATTTAGGGGACCACGGAGCCCAGCATGGAGGAGCAGCCCTGATGGCGAGGACCCCCCGCCCTTCGTTCGTGCCGACATGGAGTTCTCGCTTGACCGCCAACGCTACTTGTTCGTTGACGTTGACGGACGTTGCCGCAACCGCCGCCGCCACCGTCGCTGCAACCATCACCGCTACCGTCGCCGCAACCGTCACCGCCACCGCCGCGGCATTTCGTTGCTTCGTTATGAATATAATGTTATTTCATCTTTGAAATAATATTATACTCATAATCGCTTAATTATCTTTTTATTAGGCTTATAATTTAAGGGTTCTAAAATTATTAGTTTTTATTATGTTGCTTATGTTGTTAAACTTTATATGTGGCTAGGATTTAAATCTAGTGTGATGAAGGGTGGATTGAGTGGTGTATTTGATAATATATATATATGTGTGGAGATGGAGAGAAGAATGATTTGAAGAAAAAAAAAAGAGCCCTAAGAAGAATTCGGCCCCTAGCCGCCCCCCCTCCTCCCGATTCTCTCGGCCTGGCCGAAACCCGCGCCCGACGCCTGGACAAGCCGCCGCTTGCTTGCTGCCGCCCTCCCTCGATGGTGATATTGCTGCTCCGGTTTCCTCCATCCTCCTCCTCCGGTGTGACTCCGAAGAAGGCGGCTCGGCTCTTCTCCTTCCGGTGCGACTCCGGTGACCTATTTTGGAAGTGTGACTCTTCCACGTTCTCTTGCTCCTCCTCATCTCCTCTCCAATTTCTGGTTTGGGTAACGATTTCCTATCCCCTAACATTGTGTGATTTCATCTTGTATTTGTGAGCATTTGGAGACATTTGATTTCAAAGTTTTATCCTAAAATATTGATCCACTAGCATTTACAAAATCTGAAATTTTATTGCATTTCTATCCGATTTCGCGAAGATTTTCCGTAAGGGTAGGTCCCCTTGGACGTTTGCAAGCCGGGGTTTGTTTAGCCTTTGGTTTCGAGCGGATCAAGAGGATTTGGTATATCCTCGTTTGGTTTTGTTTTGAGGGATAATCGGACTACTTTCCGAATTATAATTTTAGTCCGGAACGCCCTCGTTGTGAATGGAAATGTGGTTGAAGCAATGCTAGTTGTATGGTTAGGATATGGTATATGTATTTGTGTATGCTCGTGCAGGTTTGGGTGAGACTTTCCCCGTTGTGAGATCGCGCAGTTACAAAGGAAATGCCGCCGAATTTTCCAACTTTGCACGCACACCACGTGTTCGTTGAAATGCTCCATAGGATGTTTTAGATGCTCGTTAGGTGTTCGCTCAAGTTCCCCTTAGGTATTCAGTTTTGTTATTTCACTTTTAGCTTCGCGTAGGGGTGGCCTGCATCAATTTGGTATCAGAGGGAGGTTTCGTTCGTTTTAAAATTTTTATTTTTAGTTATATAAAAACAAAAAAAAAAGTCTTAAGTGTTTTTTCTAATTTGAGTCTTTTTTTTTCGTTAGTCTGTCATGACACACGTTGGGAGTTCCCTTCCCCCATGTTCCCCGATTGGTGCATTTCGCAAGGGGATGAACCGCCAATTTGACGACCTTCATGACTTATTGACACAGATTAAAGGTCAGCGTCCGACGCCCCGACCTGAACCCCCTAGGCGACAGCTTAGGACCAATGTTCCTTCCAGTACGGTTACCCCAGCGATTACGACACCACCGCCGCGCACTCCTAGGCCTGTTAGACTTCCTGCCCCAACCTACGATGGGTTAGGTGGACCGCGTGTATTTTTACGTTGGGTGAGCGATATGGAGCAATATTTGGAGCGATATCACATTGGGGACCCCCACAAGCTTTCCGCTGTGAGGCTGCAATTATCTGGTCGAGCCCTGACATTCTGGGTCAATGAGGAGAGACGTTTTGGGCCGTCCCTCGTTGGCTCCCGTGTGGGTTGGCAATTTATGAAGAACTTGTTGACGGATGAGTATTATCCCTCATACTGCCGTTCTCAGTCTTCTGGTTATCCGAGTGTAGCGCCGCCTGAGATTTTGCCTATATCGAGCAAGCACGTTCCCCCATACTCCCGTATGAGGATGTATCGTGATGTTATCTCACCCCGCCAGGGCACTACACCCCTTTCAGATTATCAGAGTGACGATAGGCCACGCGTTAGATCTTTGTCCCAAAAGGATCTTACCATTTTGAGTACCCCTACCCCTACCGTTAGGGAGAGGGAAAAGGTTAGGACCACTGTCCCGCCACCTGTCATAGTCATTACTAGGGATGCTCCAAAACCGCGAGTTGAGCATAGGAAGATAGTTAAGAATTGCAAGGAGAGCGCTACATGTTATGCTTGTGGAGCGATTGGCCACTATGCCGTGGAGTGCCCCACTAAGCCTAGAGCTTCGGCTCTTTTAGCTTCGACGTCTGAGCCCGCCACTGAGGGCGAGGCAGATTTATCTGACGATGAGGAGAATGGATATCCTAGCGACCTGGATGATGATTCTTGGGATGATAATGATATTTCGACTTGTGAGAGTACCCCTTTAGCCACTACGTGTCATGATAGTGATGTTTCAGATCACCCTACTATTGAGTACCCTCTCGAGTCTCTGATCCCTATTTTGAGTGAGCCTCGACCTGATCTTTCTGCGGTCCGATCTGAGCTATCTGAGGAGCCCGAGATTGAGGATTTCTCACTTACTATTTTGGATGAGTTTCCTCCTGAGGGAAGGGTATTCTTGGACGATTATTCTGATGTTTGCCCGGACGTGAGTTTCCCGGATGAGTGTCCCTTGATTGAGTCACCGTTGTGTGAGATTCATTTGGATTTGGATTTAGTCCCGGGCTCGATTTTACCGACCTTCCCTCCTGCTTGTGCGCCTACATTTGATATTATTTTAGGACATGGATCCGCTAGCCATTGTCCACGCTGTTATGATATACCTACTGAGTGGAAAGATTTACCTTGCGAGGGATCCGTCCTTTCGGATCGGTTAGCGGACATGTTAGGACGCACCTTGATATTATTTAGTCCAATCCGCGTAGTTACATCGTCGTTATTAGCCCCTCCGCTTGAGATGTCTAGTGAGCTGTGTATTAGTGAGTATCCGCCGGCGGGCATGTTTTTATTTGGGACTGCTTATGATTTCACGGCGACTGTGCCTATTGATTTGGTGTCCTCACGACATTGTTACCCGCCAAATCAACTTGCACATATCTTGCGTCCATCCTGGTACGAACTGCATGTAAACATATCATCGCCTTATGCCAGTGTCTATGAGTTGCATCACTCCCACGCCCATTCACCTTCGAGAGCTTCTGACTGTAGAATTGATGATTCTAATTTGGTCTGGTTAGCCCCCGAGTGGATACCTTCGGGTTCCGTAACAAAAGTATTACATTGGAGCGCCGACCCTTTCGAGATTTTCACGAATTTTGGGTTTAATGCAATTTCTTTGGATTTTTACGATGCAATCGGTTTTTCACCGCATTTCAATTTTTCGGATTTAATTTTGCAAATCTGGTCTCCATATGAGCGGCTTTCCCCGACGTTTCTCTCTTCCACTTCGAATTCTCGTGGGTTGAGAGGTGAGATTTTTCCCGTGTCGCTCTTCCATTTGGGTTTACCGGTTCTCGCATTGGATGGTAAGATCTGTGCTGTTTTTCTTTATGCTGACGCACCTATGAGGTTTCCTGCTGTGTTTGGCCTTGACAGGTTATGTTCTATTGCGGATGCCCGCATTGCTTGTCCTGCCCCGTGGATGTCCGCTCCGGCTACGCTACTTGTGGATGTTGCTGTCTCCTGCTATTCCCTCCATTGCCACTCATCGGTGATGAGTGATTTTGAGCGTGGGAGGATTGATGGCGAGGACCCCCCGCCCTTTGTTCGTGCCGACATGGAGTTCTCGCTTGACCGCCACCGCTACTTGTTCGTTGACGTTGACGGACGTTGCCGCAACCGCCGCCGCCACCGTCGCCGCAACTGTCACCGCTACCGTCGCCGCAACCGTCACCGCCACCGCCGCGGCATTTCGTCGCTTCGTTATGAATATAATGTTATTTCATCTTTGAAATAATATTATACTCATAATCGCTTAATTATCTTTTTATTAGGCTTATAATTTAAGGGTTCTAAAATTATTAGTTTTTATTATGTTGCTTATGTTGTTAAACTTTATATGTGGCTAGGATTTAAATCTAGTGTGATGAAGGGTGGATTGAGTGGTGTATTTGATAATATATATATATATGTGTGGAGATGGAGAGAAGAATGATTTGAAGAAAAAAAAGAGCCCTAAGAAGAATTCGGCCCCTAGCCGCCCCCCTCCTCCCGATTCTCTCGGCCTGGCCGAAACCCGCGCCCGACGCCTGGACAAGCCACCGCTTGCTTGCTGCCGCCCCTCCCTCGGTGGTGATATTGCTGCTCTGGTTTCCTCCATCCTCCTCCTCCGGTGTGACTCCGAAGAAGGCGGCTCGGCTCTTCTCCTTCCGGTGCGACTCCGGTGACCTATTTTGGAAGTGTGACTCTTCCACGTTCTCTTGCTCCTCCTCATCTCCTCTCCAATTTCTGGTTTGGGTAACGATTTCCTATCCCCTAACATTGTGTGATTTCATCTTGTATTTGTGAGCATTTGGAGACATTTGATTTCAAAGTTTTATCCTAAAATATTGATCCACTAGCATTTACAAAATCTGAAATTTTATTGCATTTCTATCCGATTTCGCGAAGATTTTCCGTAAGGGTAGGTCCCCTTGGACGTTTGCAAGCCGAGGTTTGTTTAGCCTTTGGTTTCGAGCGGATCAAGAGGATTTGGTATATCCTCGTTTGGTGTTGTTTTGAGGGAAAATCGGACTACTTTCCGAATTATAATTTTAGTCCGGAACGCCCTCGTTGTGAATGGAAATGTGGTTGAAGCAATGCTAGTTGTATGGTTAGGATATGGTATATGTATTTGTGTATGCTCGTGCAGGTTTGGGTGAGACTTTCCCCGTTGTGAGATCGCGCAGTTACAAAGGAAATGCCGCCGAATTTTCCAACTTTGCACGCACACCACGTGTTCGTTGAAATGCTCCATAGGATGTTTTAGATGCTCGTTAGGTGTTCGCTCAAGTTCCCCTTAGGTATTCAGTTTTGTTATTTCACTTTTAGCTTCGCGTAGGGGTGGCCTGCATCAAGCCCCGTAGGTCGGCACGCTTGGAGATCGGACAGTCTAGTACCAGAGTCCAGACAACGGGGACTGTGAGTCCCGAACACTAGTAGTTGTATTAGTTTGCTTCCGCGATGAGTGATTTGTAGTGAGGACTTGATGTACCGGGCATAAGCCCGAGATTTTCATTATATGTACTATCTGTGGACACTCCCTTCGTGGAGTTTATTTTCTATATATATGATTTCTATGGACTTGCTTTTATACTTATGCTACAGTAGAGATCGATTCGGCCAGCAGAATCGGCGTCTTGTAGTGACGACCTTCTCGGGTGAGAAGGTATCACCGCAAGGCGGCGGTTCTGGGCCTAAGACCCCGGTGTCGAAAAAGAAAAAAAAATGGGGGTCTTACAAGTGGTATCAGAGGAGAATATATCGATCGAAAGGTAGCAGTCCACTAACCCTGGGACACCCCCGCTTGAGTTTAGTTTGGGGACAAACTAAGCAGCGGAAGCAGTGGTGGACCCATATGGGAAATCACATGAAAATTGTCCACTTTTAGTTACATCTGTGAGACTTCTTATATTTGACTTCTATTACGCAGCCCCCAGCACAACCAACACCACAAGGCAGAGTTCAACAGATTCCGACTGTTGCATCACCTCCCCTGGTCCCCACTCCATTCCTACAATCGGAGATGGGTCAAACGCTGACGGCCATTCTAGATGCTTTCAGGGCTCAGCAGGTTCCGGCTCCGCAACCAAACCCGGGGGCCAATTGGCTGAGCATCTTTCAAGGACTCTCCCCTCCATCTTACTTGGGGACAAAATCTGCTATACGGACAGAAGAATGGCTAGATATTATGTACGAAATGTTGATTAGGATACGGTGTCCCTGGGAGGAGAGGGTGGCCTTGGTCGTCTCCTGCCTGGAGTCCCATGCCAAGAGGTGATGGAAGACGCTGTTGGACACAAGTTTTGCTGATAGGGAGGTTGTGGAAGTTACCTGGGAAGAGTTCAGGACCGCGCTGCTGGAGCATTTTGTTCCACAGTCGGCCAGGGATGAGTTGGAGGAGCGGTTCCTACAGCTGAAGCAGGGCACCCGGACAGTGGTAGAGTACCATCGGGAGTTCGACCATTTGGCTCGATATGCAGATTCTTACCAGCTGGACGAAGCGGGATACATCAAGAGATTCTATAAGGGCCTGCGGGAGGACTTGAGGGAGGCTTTGTTGTTTGTATCCGACAAGCCTATCTCCCGGATTTTGGAAATGGCAAAGAGGATCGAGGCCGATTGGCACACCACTCGGGGACGGAAGTGGCAAGCGGAGGATCAGGGCCGGAGAGCCAGAAATGATCAGCGGCAAGGTGCTATACCAGGTGGGAGAAGGACAGAGGACCAGCCTCGACAGGAAGTGAGGCAGAAGCCGAGGGAGCAGGTGATATTGACCCCTCATCCTCTTCAGATGAGGGAGGCACCGAGACCCGGGGGTATGGCATTTCCCCCACCGGAGTGCTACAACTGCCATCAGATAGGACACATTCGGAGAAACTGCCCCATGAGGGGAGCACCTTTACCAGCACCACAGGATGCCCCGCATGCCCAATAGTTTGGAGGACGAGGACGTGGTTTCCAGGGTGCAGATCGTAGGCAGCAGAGGGAGCAAATTTATGCACTGGATTTGGCTCAACCCCGGAACCCGGAGCAAGTAATCACTGGTACGTCGGAAAATTATAAACTTATTTCCTCATGACCTTTAAGTTTATATAGAAGTGATAATCTAGGGAAGAAAACCATAGCTAGATTTTAAGACATTTAACTTTCCCCACCCCCAGGAATAGTTTTCATCAGCGGCAAACCCGCTTATACGCTATTTGATACGGGTGCTTCACACTCGTTTGTATCGGAAGCCTTCGTAGAAGGGTTGGAAGGCGTGGAGCGATTCACGGGTCTGATGATGAGGATACGATTACCCGACGGATCAGAGTTGTTCACCTCGGCCCACTGCGATATGGAGGCGAAGATCGGCGGAAAGATATTTGAAGCTCCAGCAACGATCATAAAGATGCCAATCTTTGATTTAATCCTAGGAATGACGTGGTTGAACTGGAATCGTGCTCAAATTGACCGCACGTCCAAGAGAGTTACCGTGAGACATGGAGATTCCTACCTCATCATTGAAGGTACTAGATCTATTCCCCCTCTCATGCTGTCATCTGTACAGGCCGTCAAGGCTCACTTACAGGGGAAGAAGTGTATGAGGTAATATTTGAAATGACTGAGGCCAAGGTCTCCACCTCGGGTATTCCGGTGGTGCGAGATTTTGCCGACGTATTTTCAGAGAAACTGCCTGGGCTACCCCAGCACCGGGAGCAAGATTTCCGGATACAGCTAGTGCCGGGGGCTAAGCCGGCAGCTAGAGCCCCTTACCGGATGGCCCCGAAAGAGTTGACAGAGTTTCGAAGCCAACTCCAGGAACTGGTGGAGGCTGGATTTGTCCGACCGAGCTCTTCGCCTTGGGGAGCCCCGGTCTTGTTCATTAAAAAGAAAGATGGAACTCTGAGACTGTGCATCGACTACCAAGCACTAAACCGATTGACAGTCCGAAATACATATCCACTGCCAAGGATAGATGAACTGTTTGACCAGCTAGAAGGTGCACATTTCTTTTCCAAATTGGATCTAAGGTCGGGCTACTACCAGTTACGAATCCAGGAGGAGGACATTCCAAAGACTGCTTTCAGTAGCAGATATGGGCTATATGAGTTTACAGTGATGCCCTTCGGGCTCACAAATGCTCCGTCGGCATTCATGAGCCTCATGAACCGGGTTTTTGAGGCCTATTTGGATGTGTTCGTCATAGTATTCATAGACGACATCCTGATATACTCTAGGACGGAAGAGGAGCACACTCGGCATCTAACGCTGACTCTGGAGAGACTATGGGAGCACAAGCTCTATGCAAAGATCAGCAAATGCCAGTTTTGGTTGAAGGAGGTGGCCTTCCTAGGCCATATCATCAGTGGTGCTGGGTTGGCAGTGGACCCGGCCAAGATCCAAGCAGTCCGGGACTGGCCATAGTTGAAGACGGCCACAGATGTACGAAGTTTCCTAGGACTCGCCGGTTACTACCGGAAGTTCGTAGAGGGATTCTCTCGTATCGCCCTTCCACTCACCTCTCTGACAAGGAAGGAGGTGCCCTTTATCTGGACCCCACAGTGTGAGGCGGCCTTTCAAGAGCTAAAGGGGCGACTCACTTCGGCTCCTATACTTGCCCTCCCTTCAGGGAAAGAAGGATTCCAGGTCTACACCGATGCCTCCTACCAAGGCATGGGTGCAATACTTATGCAGAATGGCCATGTGATAGCTTACGCTTCTCGGCAGCTGAAGAAGCACGAGCAAAACTACCCAGTCCATGACTTAGAGATGGAAGCTGTCATTTTTGCACTAAAAGTCTGGCATCACTATCTGTGGTATCCACTGCGACATATACTCCGACCATAAAAATTTGAGGTATGTGGACACGCAGAAGGAGCTAAATATCAGACAGAGACGATGGGTGGAATTTTTGGCAGACTACCAGTACGAGATGCACTACCACCCGGGAAAGGCGAATGTGGTAGCAGATGCATTGAGCCGAAAGACCGCAAACGCTGGAGTAGAAACACCGTTGATGGCCTTGGAGTTAATACAGATGTTTGATAAGATGCAAGTATCCCTGGTATCTGAGGATCACCCTGCGTTATACCGAGAATATCTGTCGTCATTAATCGCCACAGATGACATACGAGAACGGGTCAAGGATGGACAGAGGAAGGATACCCAGTGTAACACCTCCCCTGTAAAGACCATATAATATGGGTTCGGCCGGGGCCCCACAACATACGGACGCCACAGCTTTAGTATTAAAAGATGATATGAAAACTACCCAATCTCAAAACTCCAGACAAACACAGCGGAAACAGAACAAACCGACAGAAGTTATCCACTAACGATAGAGTATCAAATGGCCTTAAGGCCTTACACAATAATAGTCCAAAAAAATATAAATGTGTCAAGCACTCCTAGGCTACCTCGGCATGCAAGCCAGACATAAACATAACAAAAGTAGCAAACACACAAGGAGAAACCAAACACAGCAACACTTCATGAGGCTTAGGGCTTTTCGCCCGGCGCGCTAGCTCCTGCATGCGATCCTTGCCCTGTAAGGATTTGAAGTAACGTGGGTCAGCAAAGGCTGACCTCTACTGTGTAACAAACACATCTCCTCCCGGCCGTCCCTAACGGACCCCGGGGTACCACTCCACCTGCAAGTTAGCACTTCGTATACCAAAAGAGCATATATATTAAAGCGGTAAAATAAGCTTGGATGTCTCATACAGCATACATGTTCTCTATGTTTTGTACAAAGTGAAAGGGGCCTACTATGCAACATGAATGCAACCCGGGTTTCACCCAAGGCACCCTAGCTCGTATGCATCTAGCATAACATCAAACACTGGGTACTTCCGTTTCCCCATTGGCTTAAAGCCGCAAACACAAGGGAACCACCATATCCCTAACGGCACACACGCCATCACACGGAACCTTGCAAAGGCCCCACCCGCACAAGGGTCATATACCCCGGGGCTTGCCCGCACATTCTGACTTCGCACGTCAGGGTTCCATCTCACACTGACCGATTCTAAGAAGCCTTGCTGGACCCCACCTGCTCATGGCCACATTGCCCGGGCTTGTCCTCCGCTCGACATTCTCGTCAGTCCACACAAGGGGCTAGTCTCGTCGGGACACTTCCCCCACATGACTTGCGCGCCACGGGATAGCCAGCCGACCACGGAGACATAGCCGCGCCTTTGCACTACACAAACAAAGGTTTCCCCACCCCAATCACCATTCGCACCGTGTCTTTCCCGTGCTCCAAGGAAATCATCTACCGCACAACACGGAGCTAACCTTGTCCGGTTCCGACCACGAGTACTCACTCAAATATAAGGGGGGAAAACACATACATACAACGACGTATTGCCGCAATGGATTTCTACCGAATCCCTGAAGCTCGCTTTGCAACATCACCGGGTCGGACTAACGGCCGTGACCACGGCTTCACCCATAATGCCTAATCCGCTAACGGAGCGGATCTCTAATGCAAAGCATGCCGGGATGAACATACTCAACCCGGAGGTTCCTCTTGAACCTAGGCTACAGGAATCCCTCTCATTTGAGAGATTCAGCGCTCAAAATACGAAAGGAAGGGGATGCTATTCATGCATCCTAAATCCTAAAAACCGAGAGGAGAAGTGTCGTTACCTTCCGTCCCCTCTTCCTAGCCATGGAGAAGATTTGCTCAGTTGAAAACCACCGCAACGTTCCCACCTTCGCGGATCTGAACTCCGCTCGCGAAACGGACCTCTGAAGCTTCGCCGGCGGCCGGATCTTGGCCTTCTTCCTCCTCCTTGCTCTCCCTTCTCTCTAGAATCAAGAGAGATAAAGATAGGAGAAAAGTGAGGGTTTCAAACCCTATTCCCGAGTTTAATCCCTCAGATCTAGCCCCCAGCCGTTGGATCTCAATCAAAGAAACGGACGGCCACGATTCGGCCTAAAATCACAAAATTTGTACCGAACACGGGTTGCAACACGGCCGTGTGCCTGGCCGTGTCACCCATTCGCCGTCTCGATCGAGTCGAAAAACCAGCACACGGCCTTTGACACGGCCTCCGACACGCCCGTGTCACCTGCGACACGCCCGTGTCGGGACCCGTGTCACGCCCCCCCGTGTGCACTCGACCAACATTTCGCAGTCAGAGAGGTACACGGCCTTGTGACACGGCATCAGACACGCCCGTGTTAAATTTGACACGCCCGTGTTTGTGCCCGTGTCACGGCCCGTGTACCACACTTGCAGAATGCCTGGAGTGACACGGCCTGGGACACGCCCGTGTCCTAGGCCGTGTTCTACAACTCGACTAGCGTCGACCGCCAAAGCATCGACCGCACGACCCGAGGCCGAACACGCCTGTGTCACGCCCGTGACACGCC
Organism: Platanthera zijinensis; assembly: GCA_039513925.1. Taxonomy (NCBI): domain Eukaryota; kingdom Viridiplantae; phylum Streptophyta; class Magnoliopsida; order Asparagales; family Orchidaceae; genus Platanthera; species Platanthera zijinensis. The sequence goes on along the minus strand of CM077093.1, from coordinate 83,722,432 downwards.
CGTGACACGCCCGTGACACCTGCTCCAAAAACCAAACTGGGCTTAAAACATCACCCGTGTTGGGTACATTGAAAAATGTGTACCTGATTTGAAGAAGCCCAACTTAGCTCAATGATATACATCAAGGTGTATTTGATGTTGTTTTGAGTTGACATGTGCAGGTGAAGAAGTATTAAAGAATGCAGAAAAATATTCTAAGTCCACATGTCGACACCTGAAGAAATTGTGTCGACACTTCAGAATATTTGTGTCGACACTTCAGAATATTTGTGTCGACACTTCAGAATCTCAGTGTCGACACAGGGAAAGATAGTCGACACAGAAGAAGATAGTCGACTAGTGAAAGATAGTCGACACAGAAGAAGATAGTCGACTAACGAAAGATTGTCGACACAGAAGAAGATAGTCGACTAGTGAAAGATAGTCGACACAGAAGAAGATAGTCGACACAAAAGAAGATAGTCGACTAGCGAAAGATAGTCGACACAGAAGAAGATGGTCGACTAGTGAAAGATAGTCGACCAGAGGAAGATAGTCGACCTCTACTGTGTCGACACTGGGTGGATGTGTCGACACTGGGTGGATGTGTCGACACCTTGAGATTGAGTCGACACATATTGGCAGAAGTCGACTATGCTTGTGTCGACACCAGAAGACTGAGTCGACACATTTTGGAAGAATTGAAGATTGATGTGTCGACACCTGAAGGCTGAGTCGACACATACTGAGTTCTGAATCTACAACAACTATGTCGACACACAGGACTTGTGTCGACACACTACAGAGTCTAGACCAAGTTATTTTCTGAAGAAGCTGTGTCGACTTAAAGGCAACTCAGTCGACATCATCAAAGACTGTGTCGACACCAAAGTCACTTGTGTCGACACAGATAGACAGATTGGTCTCGACACTTTCTAACAGACTGTCTCGACATTTTGCTGTCCAAGGCTAAGGTACAAGAACTGTTTGAAGATTTGACAGCTGTGGGTTGCCACCGTTTAACTGAAGCTGTCAGACCTGTCAGAAAACAGTTAGAAACCAGATCAGCCGGTTACCATGAAGAAAGTCTATAAATAGACACATTCAGAAGGAATTAAAAAAAACAGCTAAGCTAAGAAAAATAATAGAAGAAGATCTAAGAAGAAGAAACAGAAGAATTACGATCCTGTTGAAGTTTCAATTCAAGAAAGTGAAAAAGAAGATCTTCATCAGAAGGTCTAAGAAGAAGAAGTCTAAAGTATCAGTAAAGGTGTTGGATAGAGGGAGATCCAGTCATCTTGAAGAAGAAGAAGGAAGCCATCAGTGGTTTCTCAAGAAGCTGTTTGGAAATCAACTCAGCTAAGTTCAGATTCAAGAAGCTTTGAAGAAAGCTCAGATCAGTTGATTTCATCAGCTGATCAAGAAGTGTCTTGTCCTCTTCTCTCTCAACAAAGGCAAGACATCAAAATATCTTTTTCTAAATTTCTGTAGGATCTGTTTACACAGATCTGAGTTGTAAGCCTGTGTTATAAAGGCTGAGTGTAGGAGAGGTGATCTCTGAGTGGTAGGGCTATTTGCCTGAGTGTAGGAGAAGATTATTCTCTGAGTGGTAGGCCTTGAGGCAAGGCTGAGGTAGGGCTGTTGAGCCTGAGTTGTAGGAACCTATCCTGGTTCTGAGCTGTAGGATCTAAGGATCTGAGTATAGTGGAAGTTTGGCCGAATCTAGCATATTGCTAGATAGGTGAAGGGGGAAAGTGGATGTACCCAGACCTTGGGGAACCACTATAAAACATTGTGCAATCTGTGATGCTTAGTTGTCTGTGAATGCTGTGCTAGATGTTTTAAATTGTAATTGAATTCTGCCTAGATTTATAGACAAGAAATTAGAACCTATTCACCCCCCCTCTAGGTGTTTAGGTTGTCTTGAAAGTAAAACTATCAAGTGGTATCAGAGGGAGGTTCCTCAAAAAGGACTTAACAGTCTGAGGTAGATCTGATAGGCAGAATCAAGATTCAAAAAGATGGGTTCTGGTGAGAATCATAAGGAGCTTGGGTCTATGAAATTACCCATATGCAAGAAAGAAATTTTTGGAATTTGGAAAGAAAGAGTCAGATTGTTTATGGAGGCATCTGATCCAAGGATTTACATCACAGTACAGGAAGGCCCCTTCATACCAATGAAGGTATCAGTTCTTGATGCAAATATCCAAACTCCAAAGAGTTATTCAGAGATGACCAAGGATGAAATCATCTTGGCAACCATGGATAAAAGAGCTCAGAACATTATTGTTAGTGCCATAGATGATTCAACATTTCAGAATCTGATTCACTACAAGACCTCCAAAGAGATGTGGGACAGATTGATTGTCTACATGGAGGCATCTGAAGAAGTAAGGCAGGACAGGAAGTCTATGCTCAATCAGGAGTATGAAAGTTTTAGACAAGGAAAATCTGATAGCATAACTGAGTGCTACAAGAAATTCTATAGAATTGTGAATGAGCTTATGTCCTATGGAAGAGTCTTCAGTACTTATGAACTGAATGACAAATTCCTGAGATCCTTAACAAAGGATTGGGACACAAAGATCTGTGCCATAAGAGAAGTGGCTAAATTGGCAGAGATATCTCCTCCCACCTTGTTTGGAAAATTGCTATCCTATGAAATGCAACTTATGGTGAGGAAGGAGGAGGAAAAGAATTCAAGAGGAGAGCATAGAGAAAAGACTGTGGCATTCAATGCAGAAGCCACTAGAAAGAATAGGAGGAAATCACCATCTCCTCCTAAGGAAGTTGCAGAAGATAGTTCTGAAAATTCAGATAAGGGTTCAGAAAGCTGTGATTCAGATGCAGACTTTGCTGCATTCACAAGGCAATTCCAGAGGTTCTTGAAAAAGAAGCAATGGAAGTCTAGGCCTTCCACATCACAGCAAGTTGATGACTATTATCAGAAGAAAAGGTCATCAAGGAAAGAGAAGAGCAGATCAAAGCCCAGCAAAGCCACTACTTCAAAGATTGTTTGCTATTATTGCAATAGGCCTGGACATGTAGTGGCTGACTGTCCTGATAAGAGAAAGGAATCTTCAGACAAAAAGAAGACTTATCAGAAAGGCAAGAAGGAGAAATCCTTTGTTGCAAAAAAAGATAAGAGTCTAACAGACCAGTCAACTTAGAGTCAGAATCTGAAGCTGAAGCATATATTGGACTATATGCTACATCTGAAGAAGAGGAGTTTCTGCAGTTGCTAGACTCCATCAATGAACAAAAGGATCATCAGTGTATGGGGCTGATGGCAGGATCAGAAGAGGACATATGCCAGAATCAGTCTGGTCATAATAAGGTACAATGTCCTTCTATTACATCTGTTTGTTGTACAAGTGAAGAATCAGCTACATCTGCATCAAGTGATGTAGATGCATCTGAATCTGAAGGAGATGTCTATCAATTGATAGACAAGTATGGGGATTTGTTGCAGGCCCTTAAGAAAAGCAAGAACCTGGTTAAATCTCAGGCTCAGGAAATTGCTGAACTAAGGGTTGCTACAACTGAGTTAGAGAAAGTTATTGATCAAAAATTAAATGAAATTGCCAAGCTGAAGAATATAACTATTATTCAGATGGGCACAATTAATTATACTAATGATCAAGTGAAGAGTCTGGAGGCCAGACTTAGAATTGAAAGGGATTTAGTGGCTAGTTACTCTAAGCCAAAATCTGTCTTACCCTTGATAGATGAATTTGTCACTCAAAAGGGTAAGGCTGGATTAGGATTTAAAGGTAACTCCAGGGCTGGCAGATTCAAGAGGAAAGGCAAAGCTCCTGTTCAGCCACTAAATCTTTCAGTCCCCATAAAGTTTAGTAAGATGAAAGTGCCTTCTAACAAATATGATCATAAAGATATTCAAGGTCATATTAAGACTAATGTGCTGAAGAACAAGGGTGTAAATGCAAGCAGGCCTACCTATGGTCATAAACCCAATGGTTTTAAGAAATCAGTAGGTAAAGTTGCTGAAGCACCAGCAATGAACAGAAATTCTTCTGACAAGGGTGTATCTAGATCTAGATACAATAAGTTTGAGTGTTGGTGCTGTGGCAAGAGAGGCCATTTTGCACTAGACTGCTGGTATAACCCAAGTGTTATAAAGAACAATAGTCTACCTGTTAGAAGAGGTTATGGTAGCTTTATTAATGCTAACCTGAACCAAGGACCCAAGACTTACTTGGGTTCTAAGGGTAAGTAATTCTGTGTTGCAGGTGAATCCAAGTAACCATGCCCCTATATGGTACTTGGATAGTGGTTGTTCCAGGCACATGACTGGAACAAAGGGGCTGCTGAAGGAGTATTCATCTGTCAAAGATGGACCTAAAGTGATCTTTGGTGGATCTGAAAAAGGAGTCATCAAAGGGTTTGGTAACATTTCTTCTAACCTAATTACTATCACTCAAGTGGCTTATGTAAAAGGTTTGAAACATAATCTAATAAGCATAAGCCAGCTAAGTGATTTAGGATATGACATTTCATTTGTTAAAAATGGATGTCATATCAAGAGGTCAAGAGATCAAAAGATCATATTGACTGGGTATAGGAAGAGAAATGTATATTGTCTTAATTTTGAATGTGAGAATAAGGCTTCTCCCATCTGTCTTGTAGCTGATGACAATGCTTCTCATTGTGTTAAGTGGCACAAGAGATTGGCTCATCTAAACTACAAGATAATTGGCCAACTCTTTAGCAAAGAGTTAGTGAGGAATGGACCTCAAATTAAGTGTATAAAGGAAGGGATATGCTCAGCTTGTCAAAAGGGCAAGCAGACAAAATCCTCCTTTCAAAGCCTTGAAAACAAGGATTCTGTGAGGTGCTTATACCTCTTGCATATGGATCTTTTTGGTCCTATGCCAGTTCATAGTCTAGGTAGGAAGGTCTACACTTTTGTGGTTGTAGATGACTATTCTAGATTTACATGGGTGTTCTTTCTGAGACAAAAATCTGAAACCCCAAGTGTATTACTTAATTTTGTAAAGCAAATTCAGAATGAACTGAATAGTACAGTGGTCAAAATCAGAAGTGACCATGGTACTGAGTTTCAATCTGAAAGCATAACAAACTTGTGTAAAGACTTTGGGATTTTCCAAGAGTTCTCCTCACCTAGAACACCTCAGCAAAATGGAATTACTGAAAGAAAGAATAGAACATTAATTGAAGCTGGTAGAACTCTATTGAGTGACACCTCTCTCCCAGAATATTTTTGGGCTGAGGCAGTTAACACTGCTTGTCATGTAATCAATAGAGCTACTATCACCAAAAGCCACAAAATGACTCCCTATGAGATTGTGAAAGGCAGAAAACCAAATCTATCTTACTTTAGGATCTTTGGTTGCAAGTGTTATATACTTAACAATGGCAAGTCATATTTGACTAAGTTTGCTGCCAAATCCCAGGATGGGATATTTGTTGGGTACAGCACAAATAGTAAGGCCTATAGAGTCTTCAACTTGACCACTCAAGTTGTTGAAGAATCTGTGCATGTTGTGTTTGATGAAACAAGATTAATCAACTGTGAGTTGTCTTGTAGATCAAATGACTCAACAGGTATAAGCAAAAGTATGGACAAGATTTCCATTACTGAAGTATCAAAGGAAGATGGGGCATTGGAAAATGAAGGCTTCAGTCCAGGGGAGAACAAGACACTATAGAAGCTGATGAAAATCAAGAGAATCAGTTAAATGAAGGAGCTGGAGATGTTCAACCAGAAGGAAATCTTCCTCCAGCTACAAGACATTTAAGAGATCATCCAGCTGATCAGATAATAGGTGATCCAAGACAAGGGGTGCAAACTAGAAGCAGAAATCAAAACACAGTTCTACATTCAAGTTTCCTGTCACAATTGGAGCCTAAGAAGTTTGAAGAAGCCATCCAAGACCAGCACTGGATTGATGCTATGCAAGAGGAGCTGAATTAAATCAGAAGGTGCAATGTCTGGGAGCTTGTTCCTAAACCAAGAGGCCACAACATAATTAGCACAAAATGGATATATAGGAACAAGCTAGATGAAAGTGGAATAATAGTAAAGAATAAAGCAAGGTTGGTTGCAAAAAGATACAGGCAGGAAGAAGGGATTGACTTTGATCAAACTTTTGCTCCTGTAGCAAGGCTGGAGGCAATCAGAATATTCCTTGCCTATGCAGCCTATCAAGACTTCAAAGTATATCAGATGGATGTGAAGTCAGCATTTCTGAATGGTGATCTTAAAGAAGAAGTATATGTAGAGCAACCATCAGGTTTTGTAGATCCTCTTAAACCTGATTTTGTTTATAAGCTTAGGAAAGCTCTGTATGGGTTAAAGCAAGCCCCAAGGGCTTGGTATGAAATCCTGTCTACTTTCCTTATTGAGAACAAATTCTCAAGAGGAAAAATTGACAAAACTCTATTCCTTAGGGAATCCAAAGGCAAGATCATCTCAGTACAGATCTATGTTGATGACATAATCTTTGGATCTACTGAAAATAACCTTTGTAAAAAGTTTGCCAAACTTATGCAAGGGAAGTTTGAGATGAGCAGTATGGGAGAACTGAAATTCTTCTTGGGACTCCAAGTAAGACAGACTGATGATGGCTTGTCCATATCACAGTCTAAGTTCACCAAAGAATTGATTAAGAAATATGGTATGGAGTCATCCTCCACCATGAGAACTCCTATGGGAACAAGTATGCCTATATGCAAAGATGATGCAGGTAAACCTGTTGATGAGACTTTGTATAGAGGGATAGTTGGCTCACTACTATATCTCACTGCTAGTAGACCAGATATTATGTATGCTACATGTGTCTGTGCTAGGTACCAAGCCTGCCCTAAAGAATCTCATTATACTGCAGTCAAAAGGATTCTGAGATATCTTAAGGGCACACCTAATCTAGGTCTTTGGTACCCTAGGAATAGAGATTTTCAACTAACAGGCTATTCAGATGCAGATTTTGCAGGATGTAGAGAGGATAGGAAGAGTACTACAGGTACTTGTCAATTCCTGGGAGGAAGACTAATATCATGGAGTAGTAAGAAGCAGACTAGTGTGGCAATTTCCACAGCTGAGTCAGAGTATGTTGCTGCTGGAAGCTGCTGTGCATAGCTATTATGGATGCAGCATCAGCTAAAGGATTATGGTATTCAAGTAAGTAGAACACCTTTTTTGTGTGATTCTAAGAGTGCAATTTCTATTGCTAATAATCCTGTTTCTCATAGTAGAACTAAGCATATAGAAATAAAATACCATTTTCTTAGAGAACATGTAGAAAAAGAAGACATCTCATTGGAATTTGTGAAAACAGATTATCAAATAGCAGATGTGTTTACTAAGCCCCTAGATGAGACAAAATTCAATAAATTCAAAATTGAATTAGGTATGTTAACCATTGATTAGTGTAATCACAAAATCATCAACAATAAAGTTGAAGTGGTAACAAGACATTCAAGTGATATTAAGACACATTGAAGTAGTATAAAGTACTTTGTTGTACTTATAAGTTGTGATGAACAAACAGAAATTGGCTAAGTAAGATGGTGTCGACACATTCAGTAATTATGTGTCGACTCAGGGTAGTAATGTCGACAAGTCAGAGATATTGTGTCGACACAGAAAATATGTGTCGACACTTAAGAATCTTATTGTCGACTTATCCAGGAATGTAGTGTCGACTTCACCAGGATAGTGGTGTCGACACTTACAGATTTTGTGTCGACACTTATACTAAGAGTCGACACAGAATTTCTGATGCTCTACTATATATCTCTGGTGTCGACATAACCGCAAATTGGTGTCGACACATAGTAGACGAACTTGTAGTCGAGACAATAGAAGCTTGTGTCGACACAATCCATCTGTGTCGACACTTATAGTCTGTTTTTGGCGACTTTTGATCTTCTTTAAACAGAAGGTATAAATAGGTCAAAAACTCATTCTGTCGACACGCTTACAAGGTTTTCGAAACCCTGTGTCGACATTCTCCCTCTCTCTCTCTTTCTCTCATCTTTCAAGCTTTCTCGACTGATCAATGGCGCCGAAGATTGAAGACAATGTGAATGAAGGATATGAGTTGGTGCGCCAGGCCTTTGCAGCTGCCCCTCCAGATGTTCTTGGGGTTATCTCTCTCCTCTCCGACTCAGGTTTAGAATTTCTGGTCTTCGAACCATCAAAGATATGGAAGAAGGAGGTGCACGAGTTCTTTACCTCTGCATCTGTAAACTCTGAAAGTCATCAGATAAAATCCACAGTTCATGGGTCACCTGTGGAGATTACACCAAGAAAGATAAGAACAATTCTGCAATTACCTACAATTGAGAATGAAGAGGATGTCCCTGCTTCTAAATCTAGGGAGGCTCTTCAATGGTGTGGATTGGAATCAACCATGAAAATTGGAGCTGCGTTCAATCGGAAAGGAATGAATCAACAAGGCAAGTTTCTGTCAGAAGTAGTTGGAAAAGTTATTCTGTGCAAGCCAGGTGGACATGATAGGATTTCTGCCTATATGTTCAGCCTAATGACCAGGATTGTTTTTACAATTCCTACGGATTGGTCATCTGTAATCTTTGAGAAGATTAAGGAAGGAATCAAGAAGCCAAATCTGGCTAGGATAATGAGTATATACCTAAGTAAGGAGATTCCTGAGGTTATACAAAAACAACCTGGAACTAAAATTAATCACATGAGAAGGATGGACATGAGATTGTTCTCCAGATGGGATAGGGTGCTGACCAAAGAGATGCCTGAAGTGGAAAGGCAGGATTCACCTGAGAAATCCCCAGGTCATGCTACCAGTACTGGGCATCCACAAGAAGAGCAAGTAAGACTAGAGGTTGAAGATCAGCCTGCATCTACACAAGTTCAGGATGCCACAATACCTGCAGTTCAAGAAGAAGTAAGTATACCAGCTCAGCAAGTTTATTCACCTACACAAACTGTATCTACTCATGACCATGTACAGGTGCAGGGGGAGCTGGTGTATTTTCCTATAAAAGAGATTTCTAATATTTCTATTTCTGCACAGGTCCAGGAGGAGCAAGTGCAAGAAGATGCTCAAATTGATCAATCTCCAAATTTGAATATTGCAAATGATCAAGCCCAGAAGGAATATACTCTGGAGGAGTTATTTCCAAATGATGAAATAATTACTGATAGTCTGGAAGTGGAGCAAGAAATTGAGGGGGATCCAGTGCATGTTAAGACTGTACAACATGGCACTAAAGCAGCTGTTTCTCCTCCTCCCAAAGAAAGAGTTCAAATTGATAGTACTTCTGATTCAGAGACTGAAGAAGCCAGGGTGGCTAAAAAGAGAAAACTTATGGTCTTCCAGAGAAGGAGCAAGAGCTATAAGCAGGCTCTACAGTCTACATCACATCACACTCCTTCTGACTTTGATTATAACAAGTTCTTGGTAGATTTACAAGTGAAATTGGATGAACACAGAGTGGCTATAGAAAAATATGTTGATGAGAACAACAAGTCCCTGCAATTTGACATAGCTCAAGATATAAAATCAATTAGGTTTGAGGTCAATATGCATAAGAAGGAAATGACAGATTGCTTCCATAAGGGAGGTAATGCTGTGGTATATCTGGCAAAACAACAGCAGACTATCATCCCTAAGGTGGATGACATTGCTTTAAAGCAAAGCTATGTCTTGGAAAATCAGCTAAGGATGAATGACAATTTAACTGAATCTCATCATGAGATCATTGAGGAATTGAAGAAGATTGTTCCAGGCCTGCCTGCAGATAGAGCAAAAGAAATGGAAGAATTTGATAAGAACTTTCAAGCTGCTATTGCTTCTGTTAAGACTGCAATCACTACCTCTCAAAAGGAAATATCTGACAAGCTTCTAAAGTTAAAACCATTTTTTAAAGAGGGTGTGAATTATCTGGATGGCCAAATCAGATTTCAAAAGGAAGATCTCAGAGATCATGTTTCTAGAGAAGCCATAAAGGGGGAGAGGATGCTAGTTCATGCAGGCTCAGAGCACACCAAATGGGTGACCAATAGTATTCGAGCCACATTGGGATATCCCCCATTGTGTGATGATGCTATGGTGGTTGAGTCAGGAATACAAACAAGTCTACTTGAAGGCAATCAACCTGAGGTTGCCCAAGTCATTTACCCCCCTCCAGATTATGATATGATTGATCAGCAGGTTCAAGGGATGTATAGTCCTCCAAAGGAGGTTACTAATATTGTTATTGGGAAGGTTGATAAGCCTGAGGCTACTTTGAAAGACCAGCAAGATGCTCTTCTATCTAAGAAAAGGTTTAGAGAGCAGGCTGAACTTAAGCCAGACTTTGAGCAGTGGAGTCCTACTTCCAGAAATATAATACTCACTGCATGGAAGACTGTCAAAGATTAAGTGCAGGAAAGAGGCAAGTGGTACAATGAGATGGAATGGCAGAAGTATGAAGCCAGGCAAGAGGCCATTGTACAGTTTAGAAGAAAAGCCAAGCTGGGTAGGCTGCCTACAGATGCTCAGGAGCCAAGCAAGTACTTCCCAAAGCCCTTTCATTATTTTGAAAGGCAAAGGCTCAAGGAAGAAGCAAAGAAGAAGGCTGATCTAAAAGGCAAGAAGCCAGCTGAAGATTCTGAAGCTCCTGTGAAGGCTCAAGTTCTATCTGGCAAAGGGATTGTCATTAAAGAGCCTGATCAGTCTTAATTTTTAGTTCTTTCAAAGTATTTTGTAATGTTTTGATTAAATCATTAAATGTAAATCTCTGTATTCAAACATTATCAAGTTATAAACAAAATGTTGGTTGGTATTATATAATGTTCATTCTGTGATGGATTGTTTTTATGTTTTGTTTATATTAAGTATTCCTGTTATGTCATATATCATCAGATTATACTTTTTGTAAATGGTGTATATCATTGGCTATAAGGGTTATGACTTCTCCAAATAGGGGGAGATTGTTGGGTACATTGAAAAATGTGTACCTGATTTGAAGAAGCCCAACTTAGCTCAATGATATACATCAAGGTGTATTTGATGTTGTTTTGAGTTGACATGTGCAGGTAAAGAAGTATTAAAGAATGCAGAAAAATATTCTAAGTCCACATGTCGACACCTGAAGAAATTGTGTCGACACTTCAGAATATTTGTGTCGACACTTCAGAATATTTGTGTCGACACTTCAGAATATCAGTGTCGACACAGAGAAAGATAGTCGACACAGAAGAAGATAGTCGACTAGTGAAAGATAGTCGACACAGAAGAAGATAGTCGACTAGCGAAAGATTGTCGACACAGAAGAAGATAGTCGACTAGTGAAAGATAGTCGACACAGAAGAAGATAGTCGACACAGAAGAAGATAGTCGACTAGCGAAAGATAGTCGACACAGAAGAAGATGGTCGACTAGTGAAAGATAGTCGACCAGAGGAAGATAGTCGACCTCTACTGTGTCGACACTAGGTGGATGTATCGACACCTTGAGATTGAGTCGACACATATTGGCAGAAGTCTACTATGCTTGTGTCGACACCAGAAGACTGAGTCGACACATTTTGGAAGAATTGAAGATTGATGTGTCGACACCTGAAGGCTGAGTCGACACATACTGAGTTCTGAATCTACAACAACTGTGTCGACACACAGGACTTGTGTCGATACTCTACAGAGTCTAGACCAAGTTATTTTCTGAAGAAGCTGTGTCGACTTAAAGGCAACTCAGTCGACATCATCAAAGACTGTGTCGACACCAAAGTCACTTGTGTCGACACAGATAGACAGATTGGTCTCGACACTTTCTAACAGACTGTCTCGACATTTTGCTGTCCAAGGCTAAGGTACAAGAACTGTTTGAAGATTTGACAGCTGTGGGTTGCCACCGTTTAACTGAAGCTGTCAGACCTGTCAGAAAACAGTTAGAAACCGGATCAGCCGATTACCATGAAGAAAGTCTATAAATAGACACATTCAGAAGGAATTAAAAAAAAAAAGCTAAGCTAAGAAAAATAATAGAAGAAGATCTAAGAAGAAGAAACAGAAGGATTACGATCCTGTTGAAGTTTCAATTCAAGAAAGTGAAAAAGAAGATCTTCATCAGAAGGTCTAAGAAGAAGAAGTCTGAAGTATCAGTAAAGGTGTTGGATAGAGGGAGATCCAGTCATCTTGAAGAAGAAGAAGGAAGCCATCAGTGGTTTCTCAAGAAGCTGTTTGGAAATCAACTCAGCTAAGTTCAGATTCAAGAAGCTTTGAAGAAAGCTCAGATCAGTTGATTTCATCAGCTGATCAAGAAGTGTCTTGTCCTCTTCTCTCTCAACAAAGGCAAGACATCAAAATATCTTTTTCTAAATTTCTGTAGGATCTGTTTACACAGATCTGAGTTGTAAGCCTGTGTTATAAAGGCTGAGTGTAGGAGAGGTGATCTCTGAGTGGTAGGGCTATTTGCCTGAGTGTAGGAGAAGATTATTCTCTGAGTGGTAGGCCTTGAGGCAAGGCTGAGGTAGGGCTGTTGAGCCTGAGTTGTAGGAACCTATCCTGGTTCTGAGCTGTAGGATCTGAGGATCTGAGTATAGTGGAAGTTTGGCCGAATCTAGCATATTGCTAGATAGGTGAAGGGGGAAAGTGGATGTACCCAGACCTTGGGGAACCACTATAAAACATTGTGCAATCTGTGATGCTTAGTTGTCTGTGAATGCTGTGCTAGATGTTTTAAATTGTAATTGAATTCTGCCTAGATTTATAGACAAGAAATTAGAACCTATTCACCCCCCCTCTAGGTGTTTAGGTTGTCTTGAAAGTAAAACTATCAACCCATCCCTCTTTTGAGTTTCGGGGTATTACAACTCTCTCCCCCTTAAAAGAATTTCGTCCCGAAATTTAAAACATGGAAGGTAAACAAAACTAAACAGTACCTGAGGAGAAAAGCTCGGGGTACTCCTCCAGCATGGCCTGCTCTCGCTCCCATGAGAGCTCCTCGCAACCACAGTTGTCCCAACGGACCTTTACGAGTCTGACCTCCTTGTTCCGCAATTGCCGAACCTCTGAGTCTTCTATCCCGATTGGACGAACTCGCATCCTCAAGTCTTCCTCTACCGGCACCGCCGTCGGCTCAATCACCACACTGGCTTCTAACAACGCTTTCCTCAGGACGGAGACGTGAAAAACGTCATGCAATCCACTTAGCTCTGTGGACAACGCCAACCGGTACGCTGCCTCTCCCACTCGCTCGATGACCTTGAATGGTCCCAAAAATCTCGGACTCAGCTTCTTGAGTCGGCGAATTCGCGAAACGCCTTTGAACGGCTTGATCTTAAGATACACCCAGTCGCCCACAGCGAATTCCACATGCCTGTGGCGAGCATTGAAATACTTCGACTGCCGATCTTGAGCTACCTTCATGCGCTCTTGGATGGTCCGCACTAGCTCACTAGCATCGGCTACCACTTCTTTCCCCAAAAGCTTGGTGTCTCCCGCCTCTGTCCAAGACATCAGTGTTCGACACCGCCTCCCATACAGAGCTTCGTATGGCGCCATCTTGATACTAGCTTGGTAACTATTGTTATACGCAAACTCCACCATGAAGAGGTGATCCTCCCACTTCTTGCCGAAGTCGAGAGTACACATCCTTAGCATATCTTCTAAAGTACGGTTCGTTCTCTCAGTTTGCCCATCGGTTTGAGGATGAAAAGCCGTACCGAACTTGATTTTTGTGCCCAAGCTCTTCTACACTAACCGCCAATCCTTAGACGTGAAACGTCCATCCCGATCGCTGACTATACTCTTCGGAATCCCATGAAGTCGTACAATATTGCGGACGTACAACTCCACCAACTTTTCCACACCGTCCTCCTTCCGGTTTGGGATGAAATGTGCCACTTTGGTCAGGCGGTCTACGATCACCCAAATGGCATCATTACCCTGCTGCGATCTAGGCAACCCATGCACAAAGTCCATGGAGATGTCATCAAATTTCCATTCGGGGATTGGAAGAGGCTTCAAGAACCCGCCCGGCTTCTGACACTCGGCCTTCACCAAGGCACAAGTTTGGCACCGACTCACACACAAAGCTACGTCCCGCTTCATCCCAGGCCACCAATAGGACTTCTTCAAGTCCAAGTACATCTTTGTACTACCCGAGTGAATGGAGTACTTAGTGAAGTGGGCCTCAAACATCAACTCCTCGCGGAGCTTGCCGAACTGCGGTACACAAATCCTTCCGCCCTTCCTCAGAATCCCATCAACCATCTCCCAGGCGCTACCCTCGCCCTTTAGAGCTTCCTCTACGAAAGGTTGGAACTCCGCATCTACACGGGTCGCTTCCCGAATACGATCGCATAAGTCACTCTGCATCTCAATCCAATTTAGTCGAGCCATGCTAGACTCGCTTCTTGCCACACATTCCAAACCAAGGGACTCCCAGTCCTGCCTTAACCGCTCATCGTGAGCTTCAATCCATTTTCCTTGCCCTGAGTATTTCCTACTCAAAGCATATGCCACCACATTGGCTTTCCCTGGCGTGTACTGAATCGCCACCTCGTAGTCCCTAAGGAACTCGACCCACCCGCGCTGCCGCATATTTAGGTCCTTCTGATCTAGGAGATACTTCAGACTCTTGTGGTCCGTGAAGATCTCCACCTTTGCACCATAAACATAGCGCCTCCACAACTTCAAAGCAAAAATTACCGCCGCCAACTCTAAATCATGGACGGGGTAATTTCTCTCATGAGGCTTCAGCTGCCTCGACCCAAAAGCTATCACGCTACCATGCTGCACCAACACGCACCCTAAACCGCATCCGGATGCGTCGCTGAAAATCTGGAACCCTTCGGTCCCCTTTGGTAGACTTAGGATCGGCACCGTCATTAGCCTTTCCTTCAGGGTTTCAAACGCCTGTTTGCACTCTTGAGTCCATACAAACTTCTGATCCTTGCGAGTTAGTGAAGTGAGGGGTAGAGCTATCCGCAAAAAGTTTTCCACAAACCTTCAGTAGTACCCGGCTAGTCCAAGAAAACTTCAGACTTCCGCCACGGTCCTCAAAACTGGCCACTCTCTGATGGATTCTACTTTCGTTGGATCCACCGCCACCCCATCCCCACTAATCACATGGCCTAGAAATGCCACTTTCTCCAACCAGAACTCGCACTTGGAGAACTTCGCATAAAGCTGGTTCTCTCTCAATACTTGCAACACTGTCCGCAAGTGCGACTCGTGCTCCGCTTCCGACTTGGAATACACCAAAATGTCATCGATAAAGATGACTACGAACCAGTACAAATATTCGCGAAACACTCGGTTCATCAAGTCCATGAACACGGATGACGCGTTCGTCAGCCCGAACGGCATCACCGAGAACTCAAAATGACCATACCTCATACCAAACGCGGTCTTGGGTATGTCTTCGTCACGAATCCGCAACTGATAATACCCGGACTTCAAGTCCAACTTGGAGTACACCACCGATCCCACCAACTAGTCGAAGAGATCGTCTATCCGAGGAATCGGATACTTATTCTTGACAGTCAATTTGTTCAACTCTCGGTAGTCTATGCACAGGCGCATACTACCGTCCTTCTTCTTTACAAATAACACCGGCGCACTCCACGGTGAAGAGCTGGGCCTGATATACCCTTGCTCCAAAAGCTCCTGCAACTGAACCTTGAGCTCGGCCAACTCCTTTGGTGCCATCCTGAAGGGTGGACGCGACACTGGTCTAGCCTCGGGCACCAACTCGATGGAGAAATTAATCTCTCGCCGAGGAGGTGCTCCCGGTAACTCCTCGGGAAAAACATCTCCAAACTCCGCCACCACGGGCACTTCTCCTAGAGACAGCCTGGAGAGGCTAACCTCCAACAACGCTACTAGAGCTACACCTCCCTGGTTAACAGCTCGCACTAACTGAAGTGCTGAAACTAGGGAACAGGCCACTCCATGCAGGCCTTCAAACTTGACTTCCGCTTGCCCCACGCCCCTCAGGGTTACCACCTTGGACAAATAGTCGATACTGGCACGCTGCTCCGCTAGCCAATCCATCCCCAAAATCACATCGAACTCGGACAACGGAAAGATCGCCGCTACCAATAAGAAGTCAACCCCCTCAAGACTCCAACAAATCCGGCCCCTAGCCCTGGTAGTCATAGATGACCCATTGGGCATGCACACTTTCAACTCGGAGTCCGTCGAGAAAGACTCCACTCCGATCCTCCGGATAAAGCCTTCCGCAAGGAAGGAGTGCGACGCTCCCGTATCAAAGAGTACCCTAGCAGGGTACCCAGATACCATTATAAAGCCTACACACATGCAACAAACATAAAAAAAGCTTGAAAGGAAGAAATCTACGATGCAGGTTGAACTCTCATACCTGTCACCACATCAATTTGGCGGATTGCTTCCTGCTGCCCAAGGTTGTAGGCCCTTGGCTGCACTGGTTGAAACCGGGAAGCACTCGACTCCGCCATTTTCCCCTTCTCTGCTGCACTGGGTCCGGAGCGTACGGTTTGCTCCTGCCTTGGCTCTTGCTCAGCGCCCCCTTGGGTACAAAATCTTGCTATGTGGCCTGGCTTGCCACAACTGTAACACGTCTGCGGTCCCTTAGAGCGTGACCCTCCGGACGTCCAATTACTTTTCTCTCCCGACTTATATGGGGAAGGCTTCTTCTTCCACCGACTCCCTTCCGCATTTCCATGGGACTGAGCAGGCTTCTTCTCCTCCCCCTGTTTGGGTGTGAAACCCTTGCGATGCTGGGATCGCTCCATGTCACTCTCCAAAATTCGGGCCGCCTCCACCAATTCGTTGAAACCCGCACGTTTCATCGATATGAGGGGTTGTCTTAGATTCTCCCTCAGTCCATGATAGAAGAGATTGTCCCTCTCTTCATCGTCTGCCATGGTCGTCCCTGCATAACGACCCAAGCGAGTAAATTCCTGAACATACTCATCCACTGACTTGTCTCGCTGCACCAGATGTAGGAACTGCCTCTGGAGGGCTAACCTCGTTGAGGCGGGAATGTACTTCTTCAGGAAGGCATTCCCAAATTCCTCAATGGACGGTGTGCGTCCTAGAAATTGCCGGCCACTGTGGCTCACCCACCATAACTTGGCATCTCCCTCCAACATAAAGGCTGCGAACTCTGCCTTTTTCTCTTCGGGCGCCTCTGCCGCCCTCAGAAGCTCCTGAATTCTAGCCCACCAATCCTCTGCATCTGTGGGCGTGCCGATTCCCTTGAAGGTTAGAGGGTGGAAGCTTAGAAAGTACTTCATTTGCCGGTCCCCATGCCCGACAACCACTCTCTCGGCCTGCGGATCTGCCCGCCTGACTTCCTCAACCGGCACGGTCGTTGCCGTGTCTGGGGTAGCAGGAGTTGCTACTTGAGCAACGGGAGCTGCTACCTGTGCTGTCGCTGCAGCATGGGCCGCCACCATCGCTTCTGCAAGCATACGGCAGAAGTCGGCCGGGGTGACCCCCATCCCTAGCGGACCTTGCGCAGTCGCACTACTTGCCGAGAGCTCTTCTCTTGGCCTCGAGGTCCCAGCCTCGTTGCTTGCACTCTAAACACAAGCAAGAAAACACAAATCAGTCTCTAATTGCAAGACTCGAACACAAGGACACTCATGGTCCCGCGATACTCCTATGTGGATAACTTCTTATACGCGACTCGACTTATACTTTCGACCGCAAATCTTCTCATTGGAACACGAACCTCCCTCTGATACCAAATTGTAACACCTCCCCTGTCAAGACCATATAATATGGGTCCGGCCGGGGCCCCACAACATACGGACGCCACAGCTTTAGTATTAAAAGATGATATGAAAACTACCCAATCTCAAAACTCCAGACAAACACAGCGGAAACAGAACAAAGCGACAGAAGTTATCCACTAACGATAGAGTATCAAATGGCCTTAAGGCCTTACACAATAATAGTCCAAAAAAATATAAATGTGCCAAGCACTCCTAGGCTACCTCGGCATGCAAGCCGGACATAAACATAACAAAAGTAGCAAACACACAAGGAGAAACCAAGCACAGCAACACTTCATGAGGCTTAGGGCTTTTCGCCCGGCGCGCTAGCTCCTGCATGCGATCCTTGCCCTGTAAGGATTTGAAGTAACGTGGGTCAGCAAAGGCTGACCTCTACTGTGTAACAAACACATCTCCTCCCGGCCGTCCATAACGGACCCCGGGGTACCACTCCACCTGCAAGTTAGCACTTCGTATACCAAAAGAGCATATATATTAAAGCGGTAAAACAGGCTTGGATGTCTCATACAGCATACATGTTCTCTATGTTTTGTACAAAGTGAAAGGGGCCTACTATGCAACATGAATGCAACCCGGGTTTCACCCAAGGCACCCTAGCTCGTATGCATCTAGCACAACATCAAACACTGGGTACTTCCGTTTCCCCATTGGCTTAAAGCCGCAAACACAAGGGAACCACCATATCCCTAATGGCACATACGCCGTCACACGGAACCTTGCAAAGGCCCCACCCGCACAAGGGTCATATACCCCTGGGCTTGCCCGCACATTCTGACTTCGCACGTCAGGGTTCCGTCTCACACTGACCGATTCTAAGAAGCCTTGCTGGACCCCACCCGCTCATGGCCACATTGCCTGGGCTTGTCCTCCGCTCGACATTCTCGTCAGTCCACACAAGGGGCTAGTCTCGCCGGGACACTTCCCCCACATGACTTGCGCGCCACGGGATAGCCAGCTGACCACGGAGACATAGCCGCGCCTTTGCACAGCACAAACAAAGGTTTCCCCACCCCAATCACCATTCGCACCGTGTCTTTCCCGTGCTCTAAGGAAATCATCTACCGCACAACACAGAGCTAACCTTGTCCGGTTCCGACCACGAGTACTCACTCAAATATAAGGGGGAAAACACATACATACAACGACGTATTGCCGCAACGGATTTCTACCGAATCCCCGAAGCTCGCTATGCAACATCACCGGGTCGGACTAACGGTCGTGACCACGGCTTCACCCATAATGCCTAATCCGCTAATGGAGCGGATCTCTAATGCAAAGCATGCCGGGATGAACATACTCAACCCGGAGGTTCCTCTTGAACCTAGGCTACACGAATCCCTCTCATTTGAGAGATTCGGCGCTCAAAATACGAAAGGAAGGGGATGCTATTCATGCATCCTAAATCCTAAAAACCGAGAGGAGAAGTGTCGTTACCTTCCGTCCCCTCTTCCTAGCTATGGAGAAGATTTGCTCGGTTGAAAACCACCGCAACGCTCCCACCTTCGCGGATCTGAACTCAGCTCGCGAAACGGACCTCCGAAGCTTCGCCGGCGGCCGGATTTTGGCCTTCTTCCTCCTCCTTGCTCTCCATTCTCTCTAGAATCAAGAGAGATAAAGATAGGAGAAAAGTGAGGGTTTCAAACCCTATTCCCGAGTTTAATCCCTCAGATCTAGCCCCCAGCCGTTGGATCTCAATCAAAGAAACGGACGGCCACGATTCGGCCTAAAATCACAAAATCTGGGCCGAACACGGGTTGCAACACGGCCGTGTGCCTGGCCGTGTCACCCATTCGCCGTCTCGATCGAGTCGAAAAACCAGCACACGGCCTTTGACACAGCCTCCGACACGCCCGTGTCACCTGCGACACGCCCGTGTCGGGACCCATGTCACGCCCCCATGTGCACTCGACCAACATTTCGCAGTCAGAGAGGTACACGGCCTTGTGACACGGCATCAGACACGCCCGTGTCAAATTTGACACGCCCGTGTTTGTGCCTGTGTCACAGCCCGTGTACAACACTTGCAGAATGCCTGGAGTGACACGGCCTGGGACACGCCCGTGTCCTATGCCGTGTTCTACAACTCAACTAGCGTCGACCGCCAAAGCGTCGACCGCACGACCCGAGGCCGAACACGCCTGTGTCACGCCCATGACACGCCCGTAACACCTGCTCCAAAAACCAAACTGGGCTTAAAACATCACCCGTCCCTCTTTTGAGTTTCAGGGTGTTACACCCAGCTAGAGCCAATATTCCGGGCCTTAGAAGCAGGCACTGCGGGAGATTGCACACTGAGGGATGATTTAGTGTGCTTCAGAGGACGGGTCTACATTCCAGAGGGAGGCCAGATCCGGGAGGACATCATGATGGAGGCTCATTGCAGTCGATATTCGGTACACCCGAGAATTACAAAGATGACTGCAGATCTGAAGAAGACTATGTTCTGGCCTGGCATGAAGAAGGATATCACCTACTTAGTGACCCATTGCAAGGCTTGTCAGTTAGTGAAAGCAGAGTGCAGAAATCCCGCAGGACTATTACAGCCACTCCCGGTACCAGAGTGGAAGTTCGATGATATCGCCATGGACTTCATACATGGACTTCCTCGATCCAGGACAGGGAACGATTCGATATGGGTGATCATCGACCGACTGACAAAGGTGGCAAGGTTTATTCCAATCAGGAAGGATGACTCGGTGGGTGCGTTAGTCCAGAAGTTTGTGGAACAGTTCGTCCGTTATCATGGCATCCCCAAGTCGATTGTGTTAGACCGGGACAGACGATTTACATCCAGGGAGTGGAGGTCAGTGCAAACTTACTTAGGCACTCGACTAACCTTCAGTACGGCTTTTCATCCCTAGACGAATGGACAGACAGAACGGACCAACAAGACTCTGGAGGACTTACTACGACTCTGCATATTAGATCGCGGTGAACCATGGGAGAAGTTATTACCACTGATCGAGTTCTCGTATAATAACAGCTACCAATCCAGTATAAAAATGGCTCCTTATGAGGCGTTGTATGGACGAAAGTGCAGGACTCCTCTGTCATGGATACAGGACGAGGACCCTAAGGCGTTGGATTCGGAGTTCATCGAGGACACTGAGGCTTAGGTAAGATTGATACGGGACAGGATGCTGGAAGCACAGAACTGGCAGGCTAAGTATTACGACGCTCGGCACCGTCAGGTGGAATTCCAGGTAGGAGATCAGGTGTTCTTGAAGATCCGACCCATGCATGGAGTTAATCGGGTATGCGGACATAGGAAGAAGCTCAGCCCAAGATACATGGGGCCTTATAGGATCTAGAAACGGATCGGTCCCTTGGCATATAGGCTGGAACTGCCACCGGAGCTAGCGAGTCTGCACGACGTATTCCATATATCCTCTCTTAGGAGAGCTCTACTATGCCCAGAGCAGCAAGTTACAACCACAGATGGACCGATAGCATCTGATCGGTCAGTTCACCTAGAACCGGTCCGGATTGACGACAAGGGGGTACGAGTTTTACGCGACAAGAAGGTTCCGTTAGTCAAGGTCCTATGGAGAAATCACGGAAGAGAGGAGCACACATGGGAGCCCCAGGACTTGATGCGACAAAGATACCCGGAGCTCTTTAGTCAGGTATTCCTCACAACCACTCAAGATGTTCAATTCACCTTCCTATTTTAAACTAGTAGAACTGAAATTTCAAGGATATGGGCGAAACTTTTGTTTATTGGGGTCTAGACTTTGCCAATTGGGGGATTTGGTCTTAAATTTGACTATCACCTTTAAACCTCATATAATCAAACATGGTGTCGTGACGTAAACCTTGCAACTCTCATAGGACATTACAAGCTTCTTCCTTCCCAATAGGAGTCCCCGTAGGCTTAACCTTAATTTCGGGGATGAAATCTGTAACACCCCAAGAAGACCCCAAAAAGACTCAACATAAAGTTTGAGGTGCAGGTTGTTTGACACGGGCGTGTCCCAGGGCATGTCGGGGGTACACGGCCTGGGACACGGGCGTGTCCCAGGGCGTGTTCAGGTTAGTCGACGATCGATAGTCGACGATCGTCGAGCCTGGAACACGGCCATCGACACGGGCGTGTCCCAGGGCGTGTCACGCAATTAAATTTCGAAAATGGCCTATTCGAGTCAGAGAAGTACACGGCCTTGAACACGGCCGTGAACACGGGCGTGTCAGGTTGGACACGGGCGTGTCAGATGCCGTGTTCGACCCGTGTACTTGTTGCAGCTCGATGAGGCAGGTTTGACACGGGCGTGTCTCAGGATGACACAGGCGTGTCAGGTTCGACACGGGCGTGTCGATGCCCGTGTTGTTCAGTCGGTTCAAATACCGCGTGTGCCGCTTAAGGGTACACGGCCTGTGACACGGGCGTGTCACAGGCCGTGTCAGCCAAAAATTGGGTTTTTTGGGCAAATCGTGGCCGTTCCGATTCTCTCTTTGGATCCAAGGGCTCAGGTGATTCCTGGCTGGATTAAATTCGTGAAGGAATGATGAAGAAGTCATTCTTCATTTTGCTTAAGGAAGAGAGAAAGAGAGAGGATGAAGAAGAAGGAGGAGGAGAGCAAACCACCGGCGGAGTTCCCGTGGTCCGATTCGTGATCCGAAGCCGGCGTTGTGAAGGCAAGGCTGCTGCGGTTCTTTCTCATCGGCTAGTTTTCGATGGCTCCGAAGAGATCGACAAGGGTAACGATCTCCCTCCTTGGACATGTGAAGTCCTTCTTTTCTGCATTGCATAGGGAAAACCCTTCCCCGCGAGTGTGCGGTGGGTTGTGGTGTCCCTTGGGGTAGATATGTGAAGTCCCCCTTGTTAGAGGCCGGAATTGGAGTACGGCTCTAGGCATGCTGTGTGAAGCCCATCTGGACATGGTCTGGATTGGTGATGCTTGTTTGCATATCGGAGAAGGCTCCGTGATTATGGCTTGTGTTGCCTTGTGCCTACCTGTTGCTTGGTGCAGCAGGAAGTACTGGATGATGTCCAGGAAATGAAGAGGGTTGGATGCAACTCTTGTGGCCGTGTGTTGCCACTTTGTGAGTGGTTGAGCCGTTGGGCTGCAACTCGATGAAAAGGCAGATTGCCGAACAGGAAAGGTGAAACCGACCCGCGCCTATAAATAGCCATGGATACTTCCGTATTCGAGGTGGCACGGCGACTTGAGAAACGGGGGGTGGCTTATCCGTACCTGCGTTAGGTCCGTCCGACTTGGAAGCCTGGTTATATGTTTTGTTGGAGCGCCTAATGAGAGTCTTAGGCCCGCGCGCCGGAAAGACTAGAATGCTCAAATACCGTGTAGACGGTGGTGTTGACCCTGGTATTCCGGTACACCAAGAATGTGCCCTGAGTGCACGGACTGTCGGGCCGTGTGGCCGATAGTTGTGATGGCTTGAATGTGCCTGCGCGCACATAGTTGCTATTTGATGATGCCATGCTTTGCAGGAAAAGAATGCTCATGCCCCGAGAAAGGGGTAGGATTGTTATAATTGGGTCAGCTGAATGCTGACCGTTGCGTTGTTTGCCACCGGTTGGGTGGGTTGTTCCCATGCAGGTGCTGGAGAGCCAAGTGGTAAGTGATGGGCTGAAGCCCTACTGCTGTTGCTGCTGCTGCTGCGGCTAGCCCTTGAAGGCTAAGCGAATGTTTTGTTTGTTCTCTTTTACTCATGTATGGCCGGCCTGCGCGCCGAGGTTTGTAAATCATGTTGTATGTAAAGAGGAACTGTAAGGCCTTAAAGCCAAACCTTTGTTGTACATTCCATGGTTATATATATAAAGGTGGTTTATATATGGGACATTCCTGATTAGAGTTCAAATTTGTAACTTAAAGCTTCCGCTAGAATGCTCTGAGTTAGGATTCGTATGGTTTGGTATTATCCTATGACCTCACCGTCTGTTTGTGGCATATAGTGTGGGGCCCCGGCCGGACCTTCTACTATACGTCATTTAATGGATGGGGTCGTTACATTTTGGTATCAGCTTTTGTCGGTCTTCCTCTTTCGAATTCGTGGTCGAATTCTTTTGTGGGGTGGCGAGCACGTGTTTGTGCGACCTGCTGTAACGCAAATGAACTCTGGAGTGTCCATTAAGGAATGTACAAAATCTTGTTTGAGGAATCTGCGCGTTCCTTTTTGTGTTGTTTTGCTTGCATACGTTCGCTAATGTGTGTCTTGTCCACCTATAGGTGACACGTAGTGGTGCTGGGCAGTCTGAGCCCCAGCGCTCTGATGAGAGTGCGGCACCAGCTGAGGTGCCAACACCTCCTCCATCTGCGAAAACTGTTCGCTTAGTTGCTGAGGCGCTATTTGCCATGATTCAGCCGACCGGGCAAGCGCAGCCGGCAGTAGTGCCAGTTCGTGTTGATGTAAGACCCGAGCCGGTTGAGGCTGTAGACCCACGAGCAGCTGACCGACAGTTGAAGCAATTCATGAGCTTCAGTCCTCCTACATTTACGGGAATGGGATCCCCAACGCAGGCAGAGGATTGGTTATCGCGTGTCAAGCGGATAATGACAGCGATCAGGGCGGAGGAAACTCTCAAGGTCACCTTGGACACCTTCATGCTTGAAGGAGAGGCGCGGTTGTGGTGGGACGAGGTTGAGGTACACCATTTGGCGGGCAGGCAATTAACGCAAGTATCGATTGAGGAGTTCTCTCGAATATTTCTGGCGAAACATGTCCCAGCGGCGCAACGCATTGCTATGGAAAATGAGTTCCAACGGTTAAAGCAAGGGGAAGATAGTGTGGATATCTACTTGCATGAGTTTACCAGGTTGGGACGATATGCGGGTACAATCTTCGCGGATGACCAAAGGAAAACGAATCGGTTCTATGAAGGACTGCGGGATGAGTTGAGGTTCCTGCTTTCGAGTTCAGTGAACCAAGGGTTTCAGGCGTTGGTTGATACTGCGTGCGCGTTGGAGAAGGACATGAGGCGAGTGCAAGGGAATAAGGGCTTGGTTGTGTCAAAGCCAGAGTTTCAAGCACCTCGCCCGAGCAAGTCGTTTTACCAGAAGAAAGGGGGCAAGAGGTCCAAGCCATCTGGGCAAGTAACTACGACCGTTGTGTCGGGAGCGACATCAAGGCCGGATTCTCGTACATGCTATAACTGTGGCCGGGTGGGGCATATAGCTCGTGACTGTCGGGTTGTTCAGCCCAAAGGGGACAAGAAGACGGGTGCGTCTTATGCTGAGAAGGGCAAAGCGGTGGTTGATTCCTCTGCGTCTCAGGCACAGCCCCGAATTTATCAGCTTGGCCAACAGGAAGCGATTAAGCAAAGTGACGTCGTCACAGGTACGAGTTGATTATAGCTTACTTGCTTACGTGCTATTGTTTTTGGTTATGTATAGCTTGTGCCTGTGTGTGTGCTGCAGGCTTTGTCCTGATTCAGAATAATTTGGCGAGAGCCCTGTTTGATACGGGTGCTTCGCATTCTTTTCTGTCTGAGGATTTCGTATCTCGAATTGGGGTACCGAGTCATGTGACGGTGGATAGTACAAGGGTGATATTGCCGAATGGCTGTGTGATGCTTGCGGATAGGGCTTGCGATGTGGATGTGCAAATAGGAAGTCGGGATTTCGGTCTGAGTGCAGCTGTGCTACCGTTATCGGAGTTTGATGTGATCTTTGGTATGGACTAGCTCTCGGAGCAGCGTGCCTTTATTGATTGCAACTCCAAGGAGATTACACTGGGCCAGAATACCGGACTTGTGACGAAGTTCGCTGGTATGCGAGGAGTGGGCGAGACTCTGTTGTCTGCACTCCAAGTCGTCAATGCTGTTCGGAAGGGCGCGGAGTTATTCTTCACGTTAATTCAGGCTGTTGAGCCAAAGGCCAGTGTCGGTGAAGTGCTAGTTGTGTCAGAGTTTGCCGATGTGTTTCCAAAAGATCTTCCTGGGTTACCACCCCAGCGGGAGATTGACTTCTCTATTGAGTTGGTGCCAGGTGCGAAACCTGTGGCCCGCTCACCATATCGCGTCGCGCCAAAAGAGATGGCTGAGTTGAAAGTCCAATTGCAAGAGTTGTTGGAGCAGGGATATATACGCCCAAGTATGTCACCTTGGAGCGCGCCTGTTCTATTTGTGAAAAAGAAAGACGGTAGCTTACGGTTGTGTATTGACTACCGCAAATTGAATAAGCTGACGGAGAAAAATAAATATCCGATCCCGCGGATTGATGACCTCTTTGATCAGCTGGCGGGATCAACGGTTTATTCCAAGTTGGATTTGAAATCGGGATATTATCAGCTAAGGATTAGGGAAGGTGACATTCCCAAGACGGCGTTTGGAACACGCTACGGTCATTATGAGTTCACGGTAATGCCGTTTGGCCTATGTAACGCGCCTTCGGTATTTATGGACCTAATGCATCGAACGTTCCGAGAGTACTTGGATTTGTTTGTTATTGTGTTTATCGATGACATCTTAGTATACTCTCAGTCGGAAGAGGATCATGCAAACCATTTGCGGTTGGTTTTGCATACCTTGCGGAGGAATAAGCTTTATGCCAAGTTCTCAAAGTGTGAGTTCTGGCTCTCTTCAGTAGCCTTTTTAGGCCATGTGGTAAGTGGAGAAGGTATCGCAGTGGATCCGTTGAAGATAAGTGCCATTCGAGATTGGCCAGTGATGTCTTCAGTGGCCGAGGTCAGGAGCTTCCTTGGACTTGCGGGCTACTATAGACGGTTTGTGGAAAACTTCTCACGGATTGCTTTACCTCTGACCACGCTGACGAGGAAAGATCAAAAGTTCATTTGGACGCCGGAGTGCGCGCGAGCTTTTGAAGACTTGAAGAGTCGTTTGACCACGGCGCCTGTGTTGACATCGCCATGTGGTACCGATGGGTATGAGATCTATAGTGATGCTTCTGGGAGCGGCTTAGGCTGCGTTCTTCTGCAGTTTGGTAAAGTGATTGCTTATGGCTCGCGTCAGTTGAAAGTGCATGAGCGGAATTACCCCGTCCATGATTTGGAGTTGGCGGCGGTAATCTTTGCGCTCAAGTTGTGGCGGCACTATCTATATGGCGTTAAAGTGGATATCTATACGGATCACAAAAGCCTAAAGTATTTGTTGGATCAGAAGGATCTGAATATGCGACAACGAAGATGGATGGAGTTCCTCGGGGAATACACCTTCGAGATTCACTATACTCCCGGGAAGGGAAATGTGGTCGCTGATGCTTTGAGTCGAAAGACTCCGGTACGGGCAAGCTGGTTGCAGAGGCATGATCAGCGTTTGATCCTGGAATTGGAAGCATTGGAGATATCATGTGTTGACAAGGGTTCGTCAACCGATGCATGCTTAAACTGGACGGAGGTGCAATATGACCTTACGGACAGAGTTCGGCGAGCAACGGAGCTTGATGAAAGTCTCCAGCGCTATGCAAAAGATGGGCCGGATGACCAATTATCTTGGGATAACGGGTTGTTACGAAGAAATGGTCGAGTGTGCGTCCCAAGTGTGGGTAAATTGAGGGAAGAGTTGATGTACGAAGCTCACTTTGCAAAGTACTCAGTTCACCCAGGGAGCACAAAGATGTACAGAGATCTGAAAAAGCTGTTCTGGTGGCCCGGACTAAAGAAAGATGTCGCACGTTATGTGGCTAAATGCAATACCTGTGCGTTGGTGAAAGCGGAATGCCAGAAGCCTGGCGGTTTCCTGAAGTCGTTACCTATTCCGGAGTGGAAGTTCGATGACATTTCGATGGATTTCGTGCACGGGTTGCCGAGATCTCAACGCGGTCATGATTCAATTTGGGTGATTGTGGACCGATTGACAAAAGTGGCGCACTTCCTTCCAAACAGAAGAGACGATTCAGTGGAAACCTTGGCCAAGCTTTATGTGGAGCAGGTTGTTCGACTGCACGGTGTTCCTCGGAGCATCTTTAGTGACCGTGATGGGCGGTTCACATCGAATGATTGGCAGCTCGTTCATCAAATGTTGGGTACAAAGTTAGCGTTTAGTACGGCCTTTCATCCCCAAACGGATGGCCAGACTGAACGAACCAACAGGACGATGGAGGACATGCTCCGCATGTGCGCCCTAGACTTTGGTAAGAGATGGGAAGATTATATATTTCTTGTCGAATTTGCCTATAATAATAGCTACCAAGCGAGTATTGGTATGGCACCATTTGAGGCGTTGTATGGTCGTAAATGCCGTACACCGTTAGCTTGGGCAGAAGCAGGCGAATCTAAGCTGAGTGGGAAAAAGGAAGTCGAAGAAGCTACCTCGCTCATACGCTCTATTCGGGAGAGGCTATTAATAGCCCAAGATCGTCAAGCAAAGTACTACAATGCCAAACATCGGAACGTGGAGTTCGCGGTGGGTGATTGGGTATATTTGAAGATCAAACCCTTCAAAGGTGTGTCCAGGATTCGGCATTTGAAAAAGCTAAGTCCGAGGTATCTTGGTCCATTTGAGGTGGTGGAGCGAGTTGGGGAAGCTGCTTATCGACTAGCACTTTCAGCAGACTTGGGTGGATTACATGATGTATTTCACATCTCAGTCCTTCGTAAGGCGGTGAAGGATCCAGCTCAAGTAGTGGAGAATGATCGGGTACCGGTCGAGTATGGGCTAACGACGAGAGTTAGACCCATTCGGATCGAGGATCGAGCCGAGAAACAGTTGCGGAACAAAGTGATCGGGATGGTCAAGGTCCGATGGGACAATTGTGGCCGTGAAGAGCTAACATGGGAGCAAGAGCAGACCATGCGAGCTGAATTTCCCGAACTGTTTGTATAAGCTGTAGACCGTGTACTTTATGTTATAACCGAGTTATCAAGTTATAACATTGTTGGTTCTTGTTTCCTTACCGTGCAAATTTCGGGACGAAATTTTGTTAAGGGGGGGAGGGTTGTAACACCCCAAAAAGACCCCAAAAAGACTCAACATAAAGTTTGAGGTGCAGGATGTTTGACACGGCCTGGGACACGGGCGTGTCCCAGGGCGTGTCGGGGGTACACGGCCTGGGACACGGGCGTGTCCCAGGGCATGTTCAGGTTAGTCGACGATCGATAGTCGACGATCGTCGAGCCTAGGACACGGCCATCGACACGGGCGTGTCCCAGGGCGTGTCACGCAATTAAATTTCGAAAATGGCCTATTCGAGTCAGAGAAGTACACGGCCTTGAACACGGCCGTGAACACGGGCGTGTCAGGTTGGACACGGGCGTGTCAGATGCCGTGTTCCGACCCGTGTACTGGTTGCAGCTCGATGAGGCAGGTTTGACACGGGCGTGTCTCAGGATGACACAGGCATGTCAGGTTCGACACGGGCGTGTCGATGCCCGTGTTGTTCAGTCGGTTCAAATACCGCGTGTGCCGCTTAAGGGTACACGGCCTGTGACACGGGCGTGTCACAGGCCGTGTCAGCCAAAAATTGGGTTTTTTGGGCAAATCGTGGCCGTTCAGATTCTCTCTTTGGATCCAAGGGCTCAGGTGATTCCTGGCTGGATTAAATTCGTGAAGGAATGATGAAGAAGTCATTCTTCATTTTGCTTAAGGAAGAGAGAAAGAGAGAGGAGGAAGAAGAAGGAGGAGGAGAGCAAGCCACCGGCGGAGTTCCCGTGGTCCGATTCGTGATCCGAAGCCGGCGTTGTGAAGGCAAGGCTGCTGCGGTTCTTTCTCACCGGCTAGTTTTCGATGGCTCCGAAGAGATCGACAAGGGTAACGATCTCCCTCCTTGGACATGTGAAGTCCTTCTTTTCTACATTGCATAGGGAAAACCCTTCCCCGCGAGTGTGTGGTGGGTTGTGGTGTCCCTTAGGGTAGATATGTGAAGTCCCCCTTGTTAGAGGCCGGAATTGGAGTACGGCTCTAGGAATGCTGTGTGAAGCCCATCTGGACATGGTCTGGATTGGTGATGTTTGTTTGCATATCGGAGAAGGCTCCGTGATTATGGCTTGTGTTGCCTTGTGCCTACCTGTTGCTTGGTGCAGCAGGAAGTACTGGATGTTGTCCAGGAAATGAAGAGGGTTGGATGCAACTCTTGTGGCCGTGTGTTGCCACTTTGTGAGTGGTTGAGCCGTTGGGCTGCAACTCGATGAAAAGGCAGATTACCGAACAGGAAAGGTGAAACTGACCCGCGCCTATAAATAGCCATGGATACTTCCGTATTCGAGGTGGCACGGCGACTTGAGCAACGGGGGGTGGCTGATCCGTACCTGCGTTAGGTCCGTCCGACTTGGAAGCCTGGTTATAGGTTTTGTTGGAGCGCCTAATGAGAGTCTTAGGCCCGCGCGGCGGAAAGACTAGAATGCTCAAATACCGTGTAGACGGTGGTGTTGACCCTGGTATTCCGGTACACCAAGAATGTGCCCTGAGTGCACAGACTGTCGGGCCGTGTGGCCGATAGTTGTGATGGCTTGAATGTGCCTGCGCGCACATAGTTGCTATTTGATGATGCCATGCTTTGCAGGGAAAGAATGCTCATGCCCCGAGAAAGGGGTAGGATTGTTATAATTGGGTCAGCTGAATGCTGACCGTTGCATTGTTTGCCACCGGTTGGGTGGGTTGTTCCCATGCAGGTGCTGGAGAGCCAAGTGGTAAGTGATGGGCTGAAGCCCTACTGCTGTTGCTGCTGCTGCTGCGGCTAGCCCTTGAAGGCTAAGCGAATGTTTTGTTTGTTCTCTTTTACTCATGTATGGCCGGCCTGCGTGCCGAGGTTTGTAAATCATGTTGTATGTAAAGAGGAACTGTAAGGCCTTAAAGCCAAACCTTTGTTGTACATTCCATGGTTATATATATAAAGGTGGTTTATATATGGGACATTCCTGATTAGAGTTCAAATTTGTAACTTAAAGCTTCCGCTAGAATGCTCTGAGTTAGGATTCGTATGGTTTGGTATTATCCTGTGACCTCACCGTCTGTTTGTGGCATATAGTGTGGGGCCCCGGCCGGACCTTCTACTATACGTCATTTAACGGATGGGGTCGTTACAAAATCTTTGTTTTGTTTATTGGGATTTGTAACATACCATTTCCACCTAGACCCCTAAGAGTGGTTTTGTCATGACAAAACCCTAGGAAGCCCAAGAAAGAGTCAAGTCGACCTGGTGGTGTGAATAGGGCCACTATGGTCTGCACTTAGCAGATTTCTAAACCTTGGTTAAAGGTGATCATGTGGCTTCACCAAGACTCCAAGACCCCGCCCATACCCTTATAACCCTAGAAGGGGGTCAATGGGTCACTAAGGACCCATGGAGAGCAATCAAAGGACCTAAGTTGACCAAAGTCAACTATAACCCTAGCTAGGTCAAATTGACCTACACAAGGGTCCATTGCAGTCTATTAGCCAAATATACCCCACCCATACCTCCATAACCCTAGGTAGGGGTCAATGGGTCACTAAGGACCCATGGAGGGTAGTCAAGGGAGCTAAGTTGACCAAAGTCAACTCTAACCCTAAATAGGTCAAATTGACCTACACAAGGGTCAATTGCAGTCCCTTAGCCAAATGGACCCCACCCCTACCGTCATAGGCCTAGGGAGAGGCCAATAGGTCACCAAGGACTAATTGGGACCAATCATAAAGACTAGGTTGACCAAAGTCAACTCTTGACCTAAAATGGTTAAAGTGCCCTAGTTAAGGGCCAAGTGACCTCCAAGGGCCAATCTAACCCCACCTTGACCCTAGGGGAGGCTAATGGGTCACCAAGGACCCATTAAAGAAATCTCAAGGACCAAATTGACCTAGGTGGGCCCTAGTCCAACTTTGGGTCAAGTTAGCCCAAATGGGCTAACTCAAGCTTAAGCTCATTTCAATTGGGCTAACCATAACTTAAGTGACCAAATGGACTTGTGGGCTGCCATGGGACATGTAGGAGCCAAAAATTCAGGCTTGGTGACTAGGAGAGAGAAAGTCACCCATGGAGGAGAGAGAAAGAGAAGAAAGAAGAAGGAAGGAGGACTTTGTACTCCTCCTTCCCCCTCCCCAACCTCCCCTTTCATTTCAGAAGGACAAGGGGGAGTGCAGCAGCCATTGTGGACTGGTTAGAGCAAGCTCCACCCCCCCTACCAACCTAGCCGCCAAGATTGACCATGGCCAAAAATGGCACATGGCAATTCAGCCACCTAACTCCCTCCTCTCCCTCTTTAAAAGCTCTAGTGAGGTCCAAGGAGTATTTCCCACCCTTTTCCTGAAGAAGCCGAGCCCTTTCCTCCACTTTTGAACAATCCGACCACCACCGGCCACCACCATGCCAATCCGGCGATCAGCACGGCTACAGCCGCCACCACAGGTCCTCCTCAACTCCTTAACCCATGGGCTGACCTTAGAAATCATTAGGTCCAAGGTTCGGGCTCAATTGAGCCCGATCCAATTCAGAAAAATCGTGATTTTTCCATGGTTTTGAGCTTGTCGGGTTCACCGGAATAGTGCTCCCCGGCGGCCGTGCCGTCGCCTGGAGGTAGCTCCGACCACCACGAAGGTGTTGGCGGCGATGGCCGGCCGGGGAGGTGGCCGGATCGCCGGCGGTAGCCGCTGGAAGATGGCCCAGGCAGGACGAATCTGGGCCGTCGGCTAGAGCTTGAAGATGACCAGATGTCGTCCACCTTACATCAAGATTCGTGCTGCATTAGATTTCAAACTATAGGTTTATATATTTCATTTTAATGAATTCTGTCACACCTAATGTATTTAATGTTTTTAATTATTAAAAATACTTAGGCTTCAATTCAGAACAAATGGTCAGCACATAAAATGTAGCCCTATGGGTCTACTTTTAGGCAAAATTAGTGTGGACCAATTTGGGTGACTGGTTTGACCAGGGCACTCATTTTGGTGGGGTCTATACAAATGACTAGGAAGTCATTAAACTAGTTGCCCACACTTCATCCTTGGTCCAAATGGTCTGAAATTTTGGCAGGGAGGCACCCTACCCTATATCTAGACCCTGCCCAAAAATGGGAATTTTTGGGAATAATTTTCCTATAGTTTTGTAAATAATTTAATTATGCTAGGGTAAATTAAATTATGGGGCAAATGAAGTCCAAATTCATCTAAATTTTGGTGGGATGTATATGAGGTCAATATAGACCTCTGGTTAAAATTTCATTAAGTTTGGAGTTGATTTGAATGGGAATCAAGCAACCCTAGCCTTGCCCTAAGAAGGGCTTTTTGGTCCAAAAATGTAATTTTGGGTTTTGA
Organism: Platanthera zijinensis; assembly: GCA_039513925.1. NCBI lineage: Eukaryota > Viridiplantae > Streptophyta > Magnoliopsida > Asparagales > Orchidaceae > Platanthera > Platanthera zijinensis. Next base: position 83,689,575 of record CM077093.1, on the reverse strand, counting down.
GTGTCCAATTCACCTCAACAGAGGTTCAAATTTGGGACACTGACTTGGCATGACTTTATACACCTTCCAATGAAAACCTAGGGGCATTGGAGTTGATTTGACCCAAGATCCTAGGTCAAACCCTAAGGAAGGGCTTTTGTACCTTGTGAAGGACATATAGACATAACACCTTGTATGACTATGAAACTTTGTAGAGATGGTTTTAGGGTAACTATAACCCTATGGTAAAAATCTTAGGGTGTTTTGAAATGTTTGGGACCCACAAAACCCTAACCCTAGTTTAGGGCACAAACTTTGTAGGGTTGGAATAGGCTAGTTAAACTCCTCCAAATAAGGTAAAATTTTAGTATAATGGTTATAAGGATATTATTGGTGTCTAGTAATTTAATTGGGATTTTTGGGATAATATTTATGGCACTTCATTTGTAACACAAGGGATGCCTCATTTTAATAAACTAATTATTATGGTCCCTCTGACCCTTGGGAGGTCATTAAAATTTGGCAGAGGATGTTTTGAACCATTATAAGCTTATATAAAATTTATGAAAATATTTGGATATATATTTCAGATACTTACTTCACAAGCTTGTTAAATGATGAAATTATTCAATAATTTAAATTAGTCCATATACTGATAAATAAATTATGAAATTTGGCCCAAACCATCTAAATGCCATTAGATTCCTACTTGAATTTTCTCTGAATTTTTGGAAGCCATATAGTATTTTATATTTCTTTAAATGAATCTTTAAGGATTAAAATAAAATAATGATTTGGGGATAAAACCTTACTGAAAAATTTAGATATTTTGAAAGATGAGGTATATCCTTATTTTGAATAACATATAAAAATTGTAGAATGATATCTTGACTGAAAATGATACTTCATGTTCATTATTGGAAAGTCTAGTCAATAGAATAATTAAATAAATTATTAAATAAATAAGAAAAATTTTGGATCTCTGGATTTAGGGCTTAAAGGTCATAATGGACCTTCATTAATTATTATAAGAGTATTGGATAATTATTTGATGTACCTCCTATTTTACATGAAGTTTGACATGGTGGTCTGCATTTAGCAATTTTGGAAAAAAAAACTGTATATTAATTTGTTTGAAGCTAATTACTTCTTAATCACTGATGATATTTGACTCAGAGCATTTATGGGCCCTTGAAATCATGTTTAAGTTATCCTTGAATTTTCAGAAATAATATTACCCTGTTTATTATTTTTATGAATTATTGCAATATACCATTTAAATAAAAATCAGTGGCCGGAACCTTGCTGAAAAACTAAGAGATTTTGTGTCTTAGGTTAAATGATTATATTAAGTATAACATAAATCTGGGGAGATTTTATCTTGTCAAAAATTTGGTACCTTCAGCTCAATCTTGGAGACTTTGGCCACTATAAATATTTAATAAATTCCTAGATAAATAGGAAAAATTGTAAAACTTTGGATTTGGGTAATAAAGGTCATATTGGACCTCCATTAATTATTATAGGAGTATTGGATGATTACTTGATATACTTCCCATTTTACATAACATTAAACCTTGGTGGTCTGCATATAGTAAATCTACAGAAATAATCTGGAGTACAAGTTAGGCACATAAGTCAAAAATTAGTGGTTATAGGAATGAGTTCATCACTCAGGGTTGGATGAGCTAGGGATAAGTTTGACTAAAAGTTAGGTGGTGTTTGAGACCGACGAAAGATCGTCTTCCCCGTAGAGTAGAAGGTCAAAATCACCTTAGGTATAGTTTACTGTAATATGAAAATGAAATGGGTAAAACCTAAGTTGTAGGCATAAAGTAAATTGAGGAGTAGGTAGTAAACTTAGGATTTCACACTCTCACACCCCTGTGTCCCGAGAGATAGTTTGGGTTACTCGGGCAATAAGCCCAGTGGTTAAGGTAATGAGCATGGTAGCCCGGCGAGCTTCGGCTCGGTTGTAGATTATGACAGATGGGTTAGTCCGGGGAGTTTCGGCTCGGTGGTTGATTATGATGGACGGGATAGTCCGGGAAGATTCGGCTCGGTTATTTGTTGGACTCATAACTATTGCATGTGCATAAAAGGTAAAAGGTGGTGGGTCTTCGATATTGGGGAGTTCGTTGCACCGATACCAATATCGTTGACTCGGCAAGTGTGGTTTTACACTTCGCCAACAGAAGTCCGGTGCGCCAGCCGGTAAGAGTACGCATGCGTCCGCTTAGTGCACCAAGCGTTGGGGCGTACGATAGGTCAGACCGGTAGTGCAAATACTGGTTTTGAAGTGGGCGAGGCCCAACCCACCGCTTCCGTCTGCCACTACGGAGGTATCCTGGGTGGTAACGGCTCCGAAAGGGGGAACTAAAGGTCTGTGTACACAGAGTCGAGTGGGTGAGTTGCACTTGCATGTTCATATCATAGCATACTTGCATTTCATAGCATAACCATTGTATATAACCTGACACCTAATGTATAAGCGGTATGGGACGCTCTATACATTAGGCCTTGCAAAATGACCCCTTGGCCTATAAGTTCGTGCGAGCGTGCTTATAAGTCAAGGTTCTCTTTCAGTATTATTTATATGTTATGCCTGCTAGTAAAACCGACACCCTATCGTATAAATCGGTATGGGACTTTTTATACGATAGGAGCACTACAAGAGATCCCTTAGCTTATGTATTTTCACATAAGTTAAGGTTACTTATTTAATTTTGTATATTATCATGCTTACACTGTTAGTTTAGTTCCGCTGCTATCTGCAATTTGACTATTCTCCACCTTCAAGTCCTTCCCTTTCCTTCTCCCCGCTCGGTACTTAGGAGCCATGGGGGAAGGGGTGGGGGACGATAGGACTTAGTCTTTTAGACTAACGGTTTTCGAACCACATCATTTAGGGGACCACGGAGCCCAGCATGGAGGAGCAGCCCCGGAGGTCGGCACGCTTGGAGATCGGACAGTCTAGTACCAGAGTCCAGACAGCGGGGATTGTGAGTCCCGAACACTAGTAGTTGTATTAGTTTGCTTCCGCGATGAGTGATTTGTAGTGAGGACTTGATGTACCGGGCATAAGCCCGAGATTTTCATTATATATACTATCTGTGGACACTCCCTTCGTGGAGTTTATTTTTCTATATATATGATTTCTGTGGACTTGCTTTTATACTTATGCTACAGTAGAGATCGATTCGGCCGGCAGAATCAGCGTCTTGTAGTGACGACCTTCCCGGGTGAGAAGGTATCACCGCAAGGCGGCGGTTCTGGGCCTAAGACCTCGGTGTCAAAAAAGAAAAAAAAAGGGGGTCTTACACCTTCAAGGGAATCCAGGTAATTCTTCCTCTGGACCCCACTGGGTGAGTGGTCCATGAAGGCACCACTCGCCTAAAGGGGAGAGTGCTAGATGAGGCCAGCACTCGCCTCCACAGCTTCCTAAAAGGGTGGATGCGAGATCATTGTGCCCTTTGGCCTGCTATGGGCGAGAGCCTTCCCGCCTTTTATGGGCGGGAGCCCTTTTCTCCCTCTTGGCGAGTGCGGGTCTGCCTACCCCACTCCCCTACTTTGACACTTGGACCTAAACGTCCTACAAATCCTAGAACTTGCTGGAGGGGCCCACTTAGCGAATACGGGGTTATACACAATCCTCGCTCTTTGCGAGCTAGTGCAACACTCGGAAAGAAAAGTCTAACCCTCGATTTTCAATGAGTGATTGCTGACCTGAAAGGGAATCTTTTGTGGGTCCCTCCACGACTCTATAAATATCTCAAGACTCAGCCCTGAAAACGGTATCCTTGTTCGACCTCAGTTCATCTGCTGAGCTCTCGCTTATCCGTTCATGTATGGTTGACTGACCGCAAAACCGCTCTCGTAAGAGTTTCTGGACTGTCTCTCTGCTACACAGGAAAAAGCCAGCTCCAAGACCTCCAAATTTTCCCCATGGCTCTCGTCCAAAAGACCTGCAGATTCGCCCTATTGGTCGAAAAGGGCTAAGATTATTCGACAGAACCTTGCGTCGAATAATTCTGCCTCTCCAACCACTACCCCTAATCGCGAAAACCTCGTCATCCTTGCGAAGGTATTTTATTTATCCCCTTCCCGGTACAAATTCCCAAAATGGGCATGTTTGAACTGAGCCTCAGGTCTATTCGCAGGAGCCACTCCTAGAGAGCGATGTTAGTGCTCCCCCGACGAATGTCGAGACCCCCCGGATTCCCAAAAGGAGCGAACAGTCAGTTCCGAAGACTGCCTCCCAAGTTGCACAGGACAAAATCGTAGCCGCTCCAGGTATGACTGATGGTTTCCTTCTCGCACTATTTAACTCATATATCTTTCCGCTTATACTGCTTCTCACAGCCCCTCCCTTTGGGACTATGGGTCTGGTCAGTCCAGCGCCGAAAACCCCGGCCGCCGAGAACCCAAAAAAACTAGTGCTAGGATCTCGGCCTTCTACCAGGAAAGCACCCGATTCCTCCCAATCGGCCGAGATCCACCCATCGGGACAAATGCCAATCTGTTTGGGACGGGGGAAAACAGGCCATCCGCCCTTTGCGGGACCCTCCGAGGGAAGACCTGGTCCCTCCCACCAGCCACCAGGCGGGGGAGCCATCCCTACGGCAGGTAAATGACTGAACCCTCCCCTTCTCGTTCAAATCCGATCTGACAATGGCTAAAACTTCTTGCCAGGCTATTGTGACACCTCGGCAGCGGCACCTGATGTCTACGAGGAGGAGTTCTCGCCCCCACCATCTCCCAGCAAGCTCGAAAACTTTCTCAGAGATGCCGAGATGCTCAAGGAGCAGATGGTGGAGGTCTTGGCGAACCTGATCTGGATGCAGCGGGAAGACTCCCATCAGGAAAAGTACACCAGGAAGCAACCAAACACTGGCTAGACGTCCTCGAGTGGGACTACTTGTATCTCATCGGGGAGATGGAGCGATAGGGAGGCTGGCGCGAGGAGACCTCTCCTGGAATACACATTGCGCGAGCCCGGGATCAGATGCGCTTGGTCAACTAGGAACTAATGGTTGTGAGTGCATACTACTACCCGCGAGTGCCTCCGAAGTTGGGGAGGCAAGGTCGAGGCCGTTGGCAATGGATCCAGTACTGAGCTCGCCGGCTTCTGCTTTTCCTTACCCTAGCCTCCCGCTCACTCTTTGACAAATTGTACCCTTTTTTCTTTGCTCTGTAATAAACTTTTAAGCCAATATTTAAATCTGCTCTCGCCTGGCGAGTGGCCTTCTGTATTCTCAATAATGTTCTTTTCTTAATGCTTACTTATTATGTCGAATGCCATACTCGCTACCTTTCCCTTTACTCATTGCGCTATTCCTTACGCTTACCCGGGATCCTTCCTGGAGGCTTTTTCCATTTGCAGGAAAGAAGTGGCGGTGGGGTCGGGCGGATTACGAGGCACCAGAATATTAAAAAATGCTATCCGTACCCCTGCTGCATGGGGAAAACCTCATAATTGCCCAATTTTTCTATAAATAGGCCTGCTCACCAACCACATTTACTATCATTTGGATTCTGGGTCTTCGTCCTCTTCTTACCCACTCGTGACTTTTGAGGTCTCGCGCCTATGCAAACCCAGCTTCCCTCACACACTCACAAAATGTCTGGAGAGACAGACGGTCGGACTCGATGTGCGCAAGACTTCCTTGACCACGATTTCCCCCCATGCAGGCTGACAGAGGAGGAGTATCTTTCTGCAGTCGCCAACTACGTGCTGCCGGGGTTTGTCGCGCGGCATCCTAATAATTCTGATAAAATCAATTTCCTACCGGAAGGGGAGCTCGTCATTCCCTAGAACATTTTGAAGTGGGATTTTGCCTCCCCCTCTAGCCGGAGGTGCGCCAGACCCTCCGGTACTTTGGGGTGGTTCCCGCCCAACTCAACCCAAACTCCATCGCTCTTCTGGTACCATTTGCCTACTATATGAACACGGAAAGGATCGAGTTCAATCTCTCGGTCTTCCGGAAGCTATTCAATTTTCTGGCCAAGAGCGGGATCGTCTTCTTTTCGAGTCAGACGATCAAGACAAGTGGTATCGCCAATAAGAACCATCACTGTCCCCAAATATTCTTCTTCATCTCCTGGAACTTTGACAACATGCCCCTCTCGCCCATCCAATATAACGAGGTGACTTATAGGCCTCCCACGTTTAGGGAGAGCAAGGCCGCCCTTCTCGCCTTCTTCGGGAACAAGAAATTTGACGTCAAGTTCTTGTAGCGAGATCTCGACTCCCTTCTGCCTGTTCTCGCTGGAGAAGGTATCATTCCTCCCCTCCCTTTAGATTATTGCCTTGCTTTTGGCAAAGCTAACTATCACTATCCGCATAGGTGAGCGAGAAATCCCCTACACAAGTCGTATGAGGAAGCGAGGCCTCTCGCCCCCGGCTTATATCTCGCCCAATCAGCGGCCTTGTCCTGCAAGGAGGAGCTGGGTACGTCGTCCTAGCCGAGTGCCCAGAAGCAGAAGTCGGATGCTCCTCTCCCCACGTCTTCCAAGAAGACCAAAACATCAGCGTCAAACAAGGGCAAGTCCGTCGTCGAAGCCTCGCCAAGGCCCCGACCATGACGGATTTGTCAAGAGCCACTGCCAGGATCATCACTACGATAGATAAGGATCCCGCAGGGCCGGTACCGAGAGGGCACCAGAACTTTGACCTCGGCGAGAGGCATCTGGATGATACTTGCTAGCCTATTCTTCAGTGGGACCCCGAGGCTAATCGTGCAACCATCTCAAAGCTCCTGCCAATGCGGATGGAGCAAGATACCACCAGTAATGAGGCCTTTGCCTTTGCCTTTGGGTTGTACAACCAGGAGGATGGTAGCACCTACGATAAAGAGTCGACCTAGACCCTTGCGTACGAGGCTGTGTGGGCCCCATTGCGCGCCCTTGAGCTCGCGCATATGTCATCGTGCCAGAGCCTTATCCTTGAACGGAACCTAAACGAGGTTCAAAAGTCATGGGATCTCGCCGCGGTAGAGGTGACTGCCTTGAAGCGCCAACTAGCGGCCACCGAGGCGCTTCTCGCCAGTCGCCCAGTGCAAGGGGTGAGCGAATCTTTCATTGTCCCTTCGTACTTCCACATTATTCCCTGCTAACTCTTTTCAATGCCCTCTCCGTAGTATTCTACGAATGTCGAGCTACTGCGTATGCGGGTGACCGGCCTTGAGTGCGAGGTCATGGGATTGAAGGCCGAGAACAAATGCATGTAATAAACTCTCCTTTCGCCGCCCCCGAGCGTGAGGGTCAGACGACATCAATACAACAACTACGAAGTTGAAGTGATGATGCAGGAGAATGCCCAAAGGGAACCAAGCATGTAATAGAGGTGCTGCAAGGTGCCAGATTGTTGAATGAAGGCAGTGTGAAGCTTACAACGCACAGTGTCCTCCCCTGGCTATTCACTACCATTGACAAGCCTGAGGGGGAGGACAACCTTCAGCGTGAGGATGAAGCCGACTCACTCTTCGATGGGGACGAAGGCCGCTCCAGCGAGAATCCTGGCGACTCCTTCTGAAGACTTTCTGCTCTTTCTTTTTTTGTAACTTGTATTTTTCTTTCCCTCGATTATTCTTGTAATGGGCGAGACCCCTAATAGACTTATATGCATATATAAATGATTCTTTATGGGCATGTTGACTCTTTCATTTATGTGGGGATGACTGCCTCTCTTCATTTCTCGTTTTTCGCTTTTAACCATTTGCAAACACTTTCGCGCACTCGCATATACCTTAGGCTCTTAGGTGGTTACAACTTTATCAATCGCAACTCGCGCTCGTGAATCGCGTCTGGGGGGGGACGACTTTGACTCCTCTATGGGGAAGGTCTGCTAAGTAGGTCTGCCTAGTAAACCTTGCCGAGTGGGCTCTACCGAGAGGGACATGCCGAGAGGGCCTTGCTGAGAGGGTCCTACTGAGAGGGTCTTAACGAGAGGGGCATTTGGATTTCACTTGTCCTTTAAATAAATGTCGTTCCTTGAACGTATACCCCAAAAAGCATTTGACATCCACCAAGGGCCCACCAGACCTGCCAGCTAGGTAAGAGGCTAGTAGTGTGAGAAGCTCGTGACTTAGTTTTTCATCAGTACATAATGTCCACTGAGGGCCCAATAGAACTGCTAGCTTGGTGAGTGCCTGACAACGGGAGTGGCTCGGGAATTCGTTTTTCATCAGTTCATAATGTCCACCGAGGGCCCAATAAACCTGCTAGCTAGGTGAGAGCCTGATAGTGGAAGCAACTCGGGAATTAGTTTTTCATTAGTTCATAATGTCCACCGAGGGCCCAAAAGACCTGCCAGCTAGGTGAGAGCCTGATAGCGAGAGCAGCTCAGGATTTAGTTTTTCATCCGTTCATAATGTCCACCGAGGGCCCAACACACCTGCCAGCTAAGTGAGAGTCTGACAGCGGGAGCAGCTCAGAACTTAGTTTTTCATCAGTTCATAATGTCCACCGAGGGCCCAACAGACCTACAAGCTAGGTGAGATCCTGACAGTGGGATCAGCTCGGGACTTAGTTTTTGATCAGTCTATAATGTCCACCGAGGGCCCAACAGACCTGGCAGCTAGGTGAGAGCCTGACAGCGGGAGTAGCCCGGGACTTAGTTTTTCATCAGTTCATAATGTCCACAAAGGGCCCAACAGACCTGCCAGCTAAGTGAGAGCCTGATAGCGGGAGCTGCTCGGGACTTAGTTTTTCATCAGTTCATAATGTCCATCGTGTGCCCAATAGACCTGCCAGCTAGGTGAGAGCCTTACAGCAGGAGCAGCTCAGGACTAAGTTTTTTATCAGTTCATAATGTCCACCGAGGGCTTAACAGACCTGACAGCTAGGTGAGAGCCTGATAGCAGGAGCAGCCCGGGACTTAGTTTTTCATCAGATCATAATGTCCACAGAGGGACCAACACACTTACAAGCTATGTGAGAGCCTGATAGCGGGAGCATCTCGGGACTTAGTTTTTTATTAGTTCATATTGTCCACCGAGGGCCCAACAGACCTGTTAGCTATGTGAGATCCTGACAGCAGGAGCAGCTCAGGACTTAGTTTTTTTATCAGTTCACAATGTCCACTGAGGGCCCAACAGACCTGCCAGCTAGGTGAGAGCCAAACAGCGAGAATAGCTCGTGACTTACTTTAACATATCTTCAAGCCTTGAGGGGAGGTGGGGAAGAAGAAAAGAACATGCTAAGAGAGAAAAGAGTCGGATACAAGACATGCATTCTATTGATTTAGGGATATAAGTGTTTTATGCTGTCACCACTCCAGGTATAGTTGATGGTCACCCCCTCCACATTTTAGAGGCGATAACTTCCCGACTTGAGTGCTTCCTAAATTACATAGGGACCTTCCCAATTGGGATTGAGCTTCCCTAACGACACAGACCTTCCAGCAGCATCCACTTTTTTCAGGACAAGATCCCCTTTTGCAAACTGTTTTACACGTACATGCTTGTCGAAGTACTTGGCCATCCGACACTTGACTTCCTATTATCTAACGACGTCCAGGTCGCAAAGCTCCTCCTCCAGGTCCAGTGCAAGTCGCATCTCACCCTAGTTCTCAATTCTCCAGCCCTCTTCCCCTTCTTCTAAAATTACTACCCTTGGTGACTTGACCTCAAACTCTACGGGAAGCACGACCTCGCAGCCATGTGAAAGCTTGAACGGGATATCCTCTGTGGCTGTGTTGGGCGTGGTTCTTAGGGCCCAAAGAATCGATGGGAGCTGTTCCACCCAATTACACTTTAGATTTTCCTCCTTCTTCAACAAGCCACAATGATCTTATTTGCTGCCTCCACCTGCCCGTTACTCTGGGGATGGTGGACCGATGCGAACCTGAGGTCGATCCCAAGCTGGCCACGGAAGCTGATGAATTCCTCACTAGCAAATTACAGCCCGTTGTTGGTGACTACAGCCTTAGGTAACCCAAGCCGACAGATGATTTCTCCCCAAACAAAGTTACAGATTACCTGGGAAGTCACCTTGGCTAGGGCTTTGACTTCTAGCCACTTCGAAAAATAATCAATCATGACCAGAAGAAATCTCCTCTGCTCGCTGGCCTAAGGAAAAGGCCCCACCAGGTCCATTCCCCAAATTGTAAAAGGCCTTGGCGCCGTGATACTTCTGAGCCTCTGGGTGGGTAAGAGTTATAACGACGCGAATAGCTGACATTTAAGAGATTTCATTGTGAATTCTTCAGCATCCATACTCAAAGTTGGCCAGAAATATCCCTGCCGAACGATCTGATCCTCTAGGGTCCTGCTCCCCGAGTGGCTTCCACAGTCTCTTGAGTGGACCTCCTCTAAGATCTTTGGAGCCTCCTCCTATGATATACACCTCGTCAGAAGTCCCAAGAGAGTCTTTCGAAATATCTCCCCCCCATGTAACAGGTGATATGTCGGCTTATGCCTGAAACGCTTCTTATTTGTAACCTCCCTGGGAAGATCGCCGGTGGTTAGAGATGTGATGAATGGATCCCTCCAAGAAGGGTGTTGATCTATCTCCATCAATTCTCCCTCTTATACAAATGGTCAGAATAAGTCTGTTGCGGTCCCTCCGGCTCTTGGACTAAACTTATCCAGATGATCCGTCGTAACATTCTCCTCACGCTGTACTTGCCAGATGGAGAAATTCCGGAACCCCCCAATAAGGCCCCTTACCTTGAGTAAATATTGCTGCAGGGTCAGCTCCATTACCTCGAACTCTCCTTTTACCTGTGAAGTCATCACCATCAAGCTTGTCAACACCTGCACGTCCTGCACTCCCAGCTCCTTGGCGGTCGTATCCCGTCAATGACCGCTTCATATTCTGCCTAGTTGTTGGTCACGGGGAAGTGTATTACTATGGCTTGTTCAATCTTTGTTCCTTGGGGACTCTCCAAGTCCAATCCTGTTCCTAAGGAGTGCTTTCCCGATGTCCCATCCACTAGAAGACTCCATGCTATAGGATGGCTCAAACCCACCTCTTCTGACTTCGCCATGCAGTCTGCCAAGAAGTATGCAACCGCTTGTGCTTTAACCGACAGGCACGAGACGAAAGAGATATCAAACTCACTCAATTCTACTGAACATTTTGCTAATATTCCCGAAATCTCCACCCCTTCGAAGATTCCATGCAACGGGTGATCCGTCACCACCCAAATCGAGTGAGCTTGAAAGTAAGGTCAAAGCTTCCGAGTCAAGATGACCAATGCGAATGCCAACTTTTCCAGGATGGGATACCTGAGCTCTGCCTTCTTCAAGACCCGTCTTATATAGTAAATTAACAGTTGCTTCTTGCCTTCATCCTGGACTAGGGCAAAAATTATGGCTAGTGCCCCCACTCTGAGGTACAAGGTCAAGTATTCCCCTTCCTTGGGTCCTTGGAGCAGTAGGGCGTTGGAGAGTTGACATTTCAAAGACTGAAAAGCCTCCTCACTTTCCTTGGACCATTCGAACTTTTGGCCTCCTCACAATACCCTAAAAAAGGGCGTGAACTTCTCTCATGCCCGGGAAAGTGTTGGAGTTACCATGGTGATATAGAAGTGGTCAAACATGTAATCTCACTACCAACGCGATATGAGCCTGCAGGGTCGCACATAAGAGCATGTGGAGAAATTGGAAGATTGACTGTGTTGGTAAGGGTTACCAATCACCATACAGTATGGGGGAGTCAGGCAAATGTTGCTAAGGCAAATTCGTCGAGAATCCTCGAGTATGACTCGACGAATCTCGACGAGTTCGTCGAGAATGATTCGTCGAGAATCGTCGAGTATGACTCAACTACTCTCGACAACTTCGTCGAGAATCATTCATCGCGAATGATTCGTCGAGAATCAAAAGTGTTTGATTCCCGGCGATTGGTGATACTTGACGATTCTATCCTTGATTCTCGACGAATCGGCAGATGATTCTCGCCGAATCTGTCTGCTGATTCTCGCCGAATCTGGATCTGATTCTCGCCGAACTTGTGCTGATTCTCGCTGAATGACTCTGAAACCCTAACTTGGGTGGTCTTCGGATAGCGGTGTTCTTTGGACTATTTATGCCTTTGGTATAAATAGGGGACTTAGGGTTTTTTTGGAAAAAGAGATTATCTATCATCGGGATACTCCTGTAGACGAATCGAGCCGACGGAAAAGTTCTGCCGATCCCCGATCCGCCGAATCCAGACCCCGCCGGACGGAATCGTTCCACCGCCTCCTGTTCGCTCTGCCATCGACCTCATCTCCGGCGACCTTCACCGATCTTGCTTTCCCTGGTGCGGACCTAGCAGTCCATGGGAAGTGCAAGGGTGTGATTGATCTTCCTCTCGACCCTTCGTGCGATGAAGCTCGGAGTTCTCCCGCTCGTGTGGATTTCTACAGAGACGTGGATGTTATTCCACATAGAACTCCCCACCGACGAGGACACGAAGCTTGGAGCATCTCCGTTGAGTCTTGACTCAATGCCGCTAAGGTAATTTTCTCCCAGTTATGTATTAACTTCTTGATTCAATTTTCATGGACCGATCCCATCTCTTTTGGGTTGTCTTGATATTTTATTCCTTCCGCTGCGTGCACAAGCGTTGTGCCATCCTCTGAGAGAAACCCAACAGTGGTATCAGAGGGAGGTTTCGGCCATGATTGTTGTATTGGAAGTTAGGTTATTCTAGTGCGTGCAAATCTAGGGATTTAGAAGTGTTCAAAATGTCTAGATTTATTCCTGGTACATCAATTGTTGATGGGTTTTCCAAGGGAAATCAGTGGGCCAATAACCCACAGGTTAGTGGCTCTGCCCCTTAGAACCCCGCCAGGAACGTCTGGGATTTCGTGGTAATTTCTAATTGTTAAAAATTGTTGTCTCCTTAGCAGTAACCATCCCTCGAATGGTTAGTGAACCAGTATATTGTTTTGGATTTTGAATCCAATAATGAGAGACAAGCTTGTCTACTGCTTTAAGTTGAGTTGTTTTTGCTTTTGTCCAATGCATGTAAATCTGAAGATTTGGAAGAGTCCGGATGTTCAGATTTAGCCCTTTCTTTCTATCAAATGTTGATAGTGTCAGGTTGTGCACATAAGGGATGCATGTGGATTTTAAGAAATTGTTTTTCTGTGAATGTGCACATTGATCAAATGTTGATCATGGTTAATTGTTAACCCATAATCAAAATCCTTTCCTCTAATATTAAGTGTTCGGATGCCTTCCGATGGATGACACTCTTACTTCCTCGATCGATGAAGTGTGGGCTTGCCAAAGCAAGGTGCATTAATCTATCTTGGTAAGGGTGTGAGCGGATAATTGTGATATCCCACTGTCGACATCGGGTATAACTTAACTAGGTGACCTCAAAGGTTGAGTGCCTATAAGCATAGGGTTGGCATGCACCATATGATGGATGCGAATAAGGAGTTATTTACCAACCATACAAGAATTGCATGAGGATGCAATTGGCAAGCGTTGCCTACCTAAATAACCGCATTGTGAGAGGAAAGCCAAAGCTGACTCATTGTGTTGGTGAAATATGGATCTTATCCACTAAGAGAGTAGCTCGCATGAACTCTCCGAATTGATAGTGAGGGCTATTATTTCGAATAAAATAGTGGGAGTTTTAATTGAAGTCCAAATTAAAATAAATTGTATTTGAAATTTTGGTACTGATATTATTCTGCATGAATTCTTGTAGAATTCCATGGCAAGTGGTTCACACTCCACTCTGTCTCTGAGAGCCATCCTTGAGAAGGATAAGCTCAGCTGGACTAACTACATGGACTGGTACAGGAACCTGAGAATTGTTCTCAGGCAAGAGCAAAAGCTCTATGTCTTCGAAGAAGAAGCCCCCGAGGTGCCGACCGGGAATTCTTCCCGTACTAACAAAGATACTTACAAGAAGTATACTGATGACGCCTTAGACGTCGAATGCCTTATGCTTGCCACCATGAACTTTGAGCTGCAGAGGCAACATAAGAACATGGGGTGCAAGGAGATTGACGAGCATCTCAAGAAATTGTTTCAAGGGAAAGCTCGTCAAGAGAGGTTCGACGTCACAAAAGCGTTGTTTTAGTGCAAGATGGGAGTTCGAGACTCAGTAGGGACTCACATACTTAAGATGATTAGGTATATAGAGAACCTTGAAAGACTGGGTTTTCCTCTAGGTCAAGAGTTGTCCACAGATCTGATCCTGCAATCGTTGCCGGACAGTTACGAGCAGTTTGTTTTGAACTATAACATGAATGAAATTGACAAGACACTGCTCGAGCTCCTAGGCATATGGAGAACTGCCGAGATCAATATGAAGAAGGCCAATCCTGCCAGCCCCATACTGTAACGCCCCCGATTTTTTCTGCGATTATTTAAATTCTCGTTTGGAGTTGCGGTGACGCGTTTTCGTGGCTTGTGCCATTTGTGGAGTGTGGTTTAGCTCTTTAGAACTGAGTGCCCTATTTTGTAGCCTATGGGCAAGATCTCCCTAGCAAGCCGAGTCGTTTTGGGTGACCCGGTGTGGCCTCTCGGGGGGATGTTTGTGTTTGGCTTTATATGGGTATAACTCGAGTTCTATTCGTCTAAACTTAATTTCGACTTCGCTGTTGTGTTCGTAGCATGGGTATTTAGCTACGGTGCGAATTTCGTCAAATTCTGAGGTAGTTCGGTTTTCACATCGTTTTGGTGCTTTAAGTAATTCTTTAATAAATTATATTATTATATATTAATATATATATATATATATATATATATATATATATATAGGATAGAATGAAACCCCCCCGTATCATCTTCTTCCCCATTTGAAACCGCCGCTCCTGTTCGCGGAAAACAGAGGAGAAAAATCGCCGTTCCTGCTCCCCTTCGGACGGTGATTCCGGGCTTGTTCGTGGATGGATTTCGATTCCGAAAGCGGCGTTGTCTTGCTCTCTCTTAGATCTTCGTTTCTACGGTAAGATTTCTGATTTTCGTGTTCTTTTAAGTAACCTAGAAATTCGGTTTGACCCCTCTTCCTCCACAAAACCTCTAGATAGTTCTTAGCTTGTGCTGTTGCGGCCAAATCCGAGAGAGAGAGAGAGTGTTGTTCAAGAAAACTGCTAGATATAAGGCAAGTGGTGCTTCTTTCCCTTGCCAAGTGGAAATATTTTTTTTTATTTCTCTTCCTGTTAGCCTTGTTTTTCCAGGTTTTCTTGCTCATGCTCAATGTAATTATGACAACTTGTTGTTTAAAGCCTATTGAACTTATTCGTCCAGATTTCATATTTCTTTTGGCCTCCTATTGGTAAATTGCTTAAAACAAAATCTGTTCTCCGAACTTAGGGATGCTGCAAGGTCTTGTTAGATTCTTATTGTTACTGCAGTTTTATACCACTGTCGGTTTGGTTGGCTGTAGGGTAGAAATTGTTGAGTCCTTCTTGGTAGACTCTCGGGTTTTGGCGTTGAGTGTGGTGCACACACTCAAAGCCAAAAGCCGCCCGGACTTGGCGTTGAGTGTGGCGGACACACTCAAAGCCATAGTTCAGTTTGTTCTTTGCGGCTGAGTGGTGGGGTGATGGAGTGAAATTTTTTCGTCTAAGTCAAAATCGACGGGAATCACCAAGTGATTCCCGCCGATTTCGACGTGTATCGTCTGTGATTCTCACCGATCGGCGAGAATCAACCTTGATTCCCGCCGATTCGGCGAGAATCATCCTTGATTCCCGCCGATTCGGCGAGAATCATCCTTGATTCCCGCCGATTCGGCGAGAATCATTCTGGATTCCCGCCGGTCGTCGAGAATCGTCCTGCATTCCCGCCGATTCGGCGAGAATCTGTCGGCATTCCCGCCGACCTTCTCTTGATGGCGTTGGCTTAGGGTTCTCCTGCGGAAGTGAACTTTGGCGTAGAGTGAGTTGACCTCACTCAACGCCAAAGCTGTTTTGGCGTTGAGGGAGGTAGACTCACTCAACGCCGCTGTTAGGTTTTGTGATTTTGCTGAAGGCGTTGAGGGAGTGGACCTCACTCAACGCCATGGCTGTTCTGGCGCTGATTGAGGCTAACTCACTCAAATGCTAAGATCTGGTTAGCCACTGAGTGGATTCCACCCAACGCCGAGCCGTGTTGAATAGCTTCAACACTGTTTCTCTTTCCTCGATTTATGTTCCCGAGTGAGTTTACTTGATTATATTTGTAGTTTCCTTGTCGGCCATGTTTTCTTTCCTAAAGGCCGAATCGTGGGTTGTGGATAGTAGTGGTGGTTTGAAGCTCTTCATGGGGGAGGTGTTGTGTAATGTAGCCAAGGCCATCCTTATTCTTCTATCTTGCTCCAGGTACGGGATGGGCAAGGGGGTGGAAGGTCCCTTGTGCTTTATCATGTAGACCCCTGAGCTTGTTGGCATGGAAATTGGTGGTTGGGGGACTGAGTTTGCCTCCAACCCGGATCCATGCTGTTGTTTTGCTACTACCATCTCCCACAGCTTAGGGTGTTAGAAGTTTCTTCCTTGGTAGATTGCAGCACTTTGGGCTCTTGGTAGCCTAGTAGGCCCTGCAGGATGTAGTTCCTGGGCTGGGTTGTTGCTGTTTCCTTGCACGTAGTGCATTTCTAGTTGTCCTATTTTGGACAGTTGTGACTTTTTCTACGACATGTTTTTCAGTTACTTTTCCCCCTTTTGGTTGACACCTTCATGCAGTTTTTACCTTGTTTTGCTTGCTGAGGTATTCTGTTTTCTTTTGGAATGCCTCAGGATCTGAGCTGTAGCCAATTGGGTGGCTAGTTTGTAGTGGTGGTGTTGGTGGTCTCTTGGACTTTGGAGATCCGTTTGCCTTGTTGGTGAGGTAGTTTTCAGTACTTTCTTACAGATATATATATGTGCCAGTGGGTTCGTTTCAGGTTGTTGGCGCCCACTGTTAGTTTTTACCTTTGTACTGGATATACTACTTATGCTGCTACCGTTTTCTAGAGATAGTCTACTTGCTCTGAGAAGGATTTATGCTAGGTTGCTAGTTACTTTTAAACCATAATTATTCTTATAAGTAAGCTCATGATCAGCATGTTTTATAAAAGTAAATCACTATTTTCCAAGCAGCATATAAAGATCGTTTTCCTATATATAATATCAATTAAATGTAGAGTCTTGCATAGTATGAGTGGTTCTCTTGGAACTCTTATACACCCTTTAGGATGCTAAACCTGAATAAAGTATTTTTCCGCAGCGCGTAAGTATAGTTTTCAACTGTGGACTAGGTGATCCACCGAGCCGAGGGATACGGCCTCTATAATACAACTGATTTTTTAATCATTAAGCTCATGATTTTCTTTCATAAAGAGCAGCAGTTGGTTTTGCCTGAGCATCAGTAGTTATCCCCTGCTTGACGTGGCATCATGACGCGCGTTTTCCCATACTCTGATAATTATTTAATTCGGGGAAAATGCGGGTTGTGATAGTTGGTATCAGAGGGAGGTTGCTTGACAAGTTAGTCGGGCAACCTTTCTTTGATTGTTTTTGTAGTTTAGCATCATGTCATTCACACACCGATATGTCATCAGCACGTCTTGGCAAAAGCACGAACACTACACTCATAGCATAACATGAAGTATACGAGGCATATTATGTAGTATGGGATGCATAATATGTGTTCATATATGGATCCACCATAGGGGCAACATGTGAGGGTTATGTAGTATGGGATGCATAACCTCACCACATGGCTGCGACTAGCACGTTTTCTTTTTCGTTGCATGCGAATGTTATGTAGTATGGGATGCATAACATTTTCATGTGTACGCCGCTCATAACATACATTAGGGCTTTTTTTTAGAATGCATAGCACAAATATGCATAGCATAACATAGCATAAGCACGACGTGCCAAGCTAAAGACTGGCAGGATGACATATGTACACACATAAGTTTTCGAGTCAAAAAAATAATATAAAGTCATGCATTCCCGATCTAGGCACAAGAATTAGTGTGGTGGTGGTTACCCATCCTAGGTTAGGGCATAACATAAATTTTTGTAAAAGATAAACTCCTAGAGCAAGTTTAGCAGCTTTAAGTTCATATCTATATATGTATTGTCTGTACTAGTAGTTGAGTCTAGCCATTGTACTAGGATCTAACTAGTGTTGCTATGACCTTAGGATGGCGAGACATCCTTCGACTAGATCAACTCCCCTATCTGAGGGTGAGTCTTCTGGAGCTCAGAATGATGCGGTAATCGAAAGCTTGCGGCAGAGTAGCGATTCCTTGAGCAGGCAGATGGTGGAGGTGCGAGCCCAGATCTAGTCTTTGGTAGCAGTTGTGGCGGGTCAGACTTAGGGAGTGCAAGGCCATGCGGGGGGATTGCTATTCCTCCCCCTCCTGCACCCTTAAGACCTCTAGTGGTGGTGCCAGCGGAGATGGCCTTCATCTCGCAGTTTCAGAGGCTGAGCCCTCCCACTTATGACGGGAAGGAAGACTTCATGGTGATAGACGACTGGCTGATCTCCATGGAGGAGATGTTCTCGTATTCAGGGATTGCAGACGATCAGAGGGTGATGATAGCCGCTTATAAGCTTAAAGGTTTGGCTAAGAGTTGGTGGCTGAGAGAGAAGGAGAGCTTGGTAACCTTATGCTCTTGGGAAGTGTTCAAGGAGATGCTATTGAGGAAGTTCTTACCCTCGGTCGAGCGTGACCGCCTCATGAACGACTTCCTCCATCTGAAGCAAAGGCAGTTCACGGTGGGTGAGTATGAGATAGAATTCAACAAGTTGAGCCATTTTGCCCCTGAATTGGTCAGCGTTGAGGCTGATCGAGTTAAGCGATTTCTCGGTGGTTTGAGGAGTGAGGTGCAGCAGTTGACTAGTGCTTATGGGTCAGAAAATTACGCAAGAGTAGTGGAGGCTGCTCTGAAGGTGGAGGCTATTGAGACCGCGAAGAGCAGAGGACAGCAAAGTATAAAGGATAAGAGGAAGTCTGTGGAGGAAAAGAAACCCCGGGTACCGGATGCAGTTCCGGGGAAGAAGAGCAAAGTGGTATGTAGTTTCTGTGGCCGGTCAGGCCACCTAGTCGAGAGATGTTTCAAGAGAGCAGCAGCTCAGAGGAAGGAGCAGGTTCATGCGATTCAGGGTACTCCGAGGAGAGATGTCTCCTGTTCTGTTTGCAAGCGACCCGGGCATGA
This sequence comes from Platanthera zijinensis, assembly GCA_039513925.1. NCBI lineage: Eukaryota > Viridiplantae > Streptophyta > Magnoliopsida > Asparagales > Orchidaceae > Platanthera > Platanthera zijinensis. Next base: position 83,670,509 of record CM077093.1, on the reverse strand, counting down.
TGCTGCCCAGTGCTGGTCCAAGGATAAGGTCTGTTTTCAGTGTGGGCAGAAGGGACACATCAAGTCTAGGTGTCCTCAGGTCCAGCCTGCCCTTCAAGCAGTGCCTCTTCAGGCATTACCTCCACCTCAGCAGGTGGACAAGGGAAAGGGAAAGCTAAACGTGATCTCTTCCGAGGAGGCTGAAGCTTCGACTCAGGTCATCTCAGGTTAGTTGTCTTTCCAGCCTGAATGTTTTGTTCTTGTCTTGCTAGAATGTTTGTAGTATTGCTGTGGTAGTTCCTTAGTTATATATGTTCCTATAGGGAAGTTTAAGGTGAAGAACCGCTGGGCGCGTGTTCTGTTTGACTCCGGCGCTACCCACTCGTTCGTGGCTAGAGCCTTTGTAGAGCGACATCGGTTGACTTTAGATCGAATTCGGGATACCTTTCGTGTTAAGTTCCCCTCTGGTGAATCTGTGTTGTTAGATGTAGGCATGTTGGATTGCCCTGTTTTGTTGGGGGACTTCCTTGCGAAGGCAGACCTGAAGATGATTGATCTAGAGGACTTCGATGTTATTTTGGGCATGGACTAGCTGTCCAGGTATGATGCAGTCATTCAGTGCAAAGGGAAGCGCTTGGACTTCATCAGGGACGACGGTCAGCTAGGAAGCGTGTATGCGAATCTGAGCCAGGATTCTCCTGTCATCTCTGCGGTATGTGCTCATAAGTTTTTTCTTTCGGACTGTTTTGCTTGTTTGGTCTCGGTGGTTGGGACCGCTGTTAGTGTACCGCGCTTAGAGGAGATTTCAGTTGTGCGAGATTTCGCCAATGTTTTTCCTGATGACCTTCCTGGTCTTCCTCCCGAGCGGGATGTTGAGTTTGTGATCGATTTGGAGCCGGGTACGCGCCCTATTGCTAAGGTGCCGTACCGGATGGCCCCCCGAGAGCTAGAGGAGTTGCGAGTTCAGTTAGATGAGTTGTTGGCGAAAGGGTTTATCAGGCAGAGTTCGTCGCCTTGGGGTGCTCCTGTTCTATTTGTAAAGAAGAAAGATGGGTCAATGCGGCTTTGCATCGATTATAGGGAGCTGAATAAGGTCACAATCAAGAACAGGTACCCTCTGCCGAGGATCGATGACTTATTTGACCAGTTGCGCGGTAGCACGGTCTTCTCCAAGATTGACCTTCGTTCAGGCTATCATCAGCTTAGGATCCGTGATGCAGATATTCCACGGACTGCGTTTAGATCAAGGCACGAACATTTTGAGTTCTTAGTGATGTCGTTTGGATTGACCAACGCTCCATCAGCGTTCATGGATATGATGAACCGGGTTTTCAAAGATTTCCTAGATAAGTTCGTGGTATTCATCATCGATGATGTGTTGGTTTACTCTCGCAGTGCTGAGGAGCATGAGCAGCATCTGCGCTTGGTTCTATCGGAGTTAAGGAACCATAAGTTATTCGCCAAGTTAAGCAAGTGCGAATTTTGGTTTCCTCAGGTCTCGTTTCTGGGCCACGTGGTGAATGAGGATGGGATCTCGGTTGACCCGGAAAAGATCGCATCAGTGATGCATTGGAGTAGGCCGGGCACGCCCAAAGAGATCAGGAGCTTCCTAGGGTTAGCCGGCTACTACAAGAGGTTTGTGGAGGGTTTCTCTACCCTAGCTGCACCTCTGACTAAGTTGACTCAGAAGAGCGTGGCTTTTGATTGGAGCGAGAAGTGCGAAGAAGCCTTCCTGGAGTTAAAGAGGAGATTGTGCACTACTCCTGTCCTGACCATGCCTACCGAGGGCATGGATTATGATGTATACGTGGATGCTTTGTAGGTGGGTCTGGGATGCGTATTAATGCAGGTGGGTAAGGTGATTGCCTATGGGTCAAGGCAACTGAAGACTCATGAGAAGAATTATCCTGCGCATGACCTTGAGTTCGTAGCAGTTATTTATGCGTTGAAGCTGTGGAGACACCTACTTTATGGGGATCAGTGCAAGATCTTCACCGACCATAAGAGCCTGAAGTACGTGTTCACGCAGAAGGAGTTAAATCTGCGTCAGCGTCGGTGGCTAGAGTATGTGGCCGATTATGATGTAGAGATCCAGTATCATCCAGGCAAGGCCAATGTGGTGGCCGACGCCCTGAGTCGGAGGACGGGTAAAATCTTTAATCTCTCCGCCGACCGTTTAGTGGAAGAGTTCCTCCTTATGGATATATCAGTGGAATGCGGTGGCCTGCAAAGTAGTTTGTCAGTGGCAGAGCCGACTTGGATTTATTTGACCAGACTTCACCAGAAGGACGACCCGGATCTTCTTCACTTGTACTCTAGGACTGAGAGAGGAGAGTTGCCGGATTATTCCATCGATGATGCGGGAACTTTGAAGTACCGTGGCAGATTTTGCATCCCCGTGGTTGGGGACATTCGGGGTATGGTTTGCAGAGAGGCTCATGGATCCAGCGTTGCCTATCATCCAGGATCTATGAAGATGTATCGTGACTTAAAGCAAATTGCCTGGTGTTATGGCATGAAGGGAAATAGAGCCCGATTTGCTGCGGAGTGCCATACTTGCAAGCGGGTGAAGGCCGATCATGGAAGGCCTGGTGGTAAGTTGACCCCGCTAGAGATTCCGACTTGGAAGTGGGAGAGTATATCTATGGATTTCATCACGGGTTTACCGCGATCCCCGAGGGGATTTGATTCTGTTTGGGTTATAGTGGATAGATTGACGAAGTGTGTTCACTTCGTGCCATATAAGATTGATTACCCTATGAAGAAGATAGCAGAGTTGTACTTGAATGAAGTCATCCGACTCCACGGTGTGCCGGTCAGCATCATTTCTGATCGAGACTCCCGGTTTACTTCTCGTTTTTGGCAGAGTCTGTAGGAGGGTTTGGGTACGGATCTGAGGTATTCTACTGCGTACCACCCACAGACTAATGGGCAGACGGAGCGGGTGAATCAGATAGTTGAGGATATGATCCGATGCTACACTTTAGACCACGGTGGAGCGTGGGATGAGCGGCTGCGACTTATGGAATTTGCTTACAACAATAGTTATCAGGAGAGCTTGCAGATGGCTCCGTTCGAAGCCTTGTATGGGAGGCGATGCAGAACTCCGTTGTTTTGGGCTGAGGCTGGTGAAAGGCCATTGTTAGGTCCTGATGCGCTCGAAGAAATGGAAGTCAAAGTGAAGCTTGTTCGGGAAAAGCTTCGTATAGCTCAGGAGAGGTACGAGAAGAACGCCAATCGGCGTAGGTCTGCCTTGGAGTTTTCTGTGGGGGACCTTGTATTTCTTAAGGTTTCCCCGATGGTGGGTGTAAAGAGGTTTGGTAAGAATCGGAAATTGGACCCGAGGTATGTGGGCCCGTTTAAGATTTTGGAACGGATTGGCGTGTCAGCTTACAAGTTGGATTTGCCAGCAAACTTCCCAGGTGTTCATAATGTTTTCCATGCTAGCCAATTGCGGAAGTGCGTGCGCAGCAGTGGGCAAGTCTTGGACGTTGTGCCCCAGTTGGAGCCCAACCTCTCTTTTGTTGAAGTGCCAGTCCGTATTTTGGATACTCAGGAACGGGTGCTGCGAAAGAAGTCTATTCCGATGGTGAAAGTTCTTTGGAGGAATCAGGATTTGAAGAGCGCGACTTGGGAGTTAGAGTCGGCTATGAGGGAGGCTTACCCTCAGCTGTTTCCCTGATTAGTTTGGTTTGTTTTTCTTCTTGTAATGTTTGGTTTATTTCTTTCCTTCTTTAGTAGAAGTGTTGTGCGTAAAGTTTCGGGACGAAACTTTCTTTTAGGGGGAGTGACTGTAACGCCCCCGATTTTTTCTACGATTATTTAAATTCTCGTTTGGCATTGCGGTGACGCGTTTTCGTGGCTTGTGCCATTTGTGGAGTGTGGTTTAGCTCTTTAGAACTGAGTGCCCTATTTTGTAGCGTATGGGCAAGATCTCCCTAGCAAGTTGAGTCGTTTTGGGTGACCCGGTGTGGCCTCTCGGGGGGATGTTTGTGTTTGGCTTTATATGGGTATAACTCGAGTTCTGTTCGTCGAAAGTTAATTTCGACTTCGCCGTTGTGTTCGTAGCATGGGTATTTAGCTACGGTGCGAATTTCGTCAAATTCCGAGATAGTTCGGTTTTCGCGTCGTTTTCGCGTCGTTTTGGATAGAATGAAACCCCCCCGTATCATCTTCTTCCCCATTTGAAACCGCCGCTCCTGTTCGCGGAAAACAGAGGAGAAAAACCGCCGTTCCTGCTCCCCTTCCGACGGTGATTCCGGGCTTGTTCGTGGACGGATTTCGATTCCAAAAGCGGCATTGTCTTGCTCTCTCTTAGATCTTCGTTTCCACGAGAAGATTTCTGATTTTCGTGTTCTTTTAAGTAACCTAGAAATTCGGTTTGACCCCTCTTCCTCCACAAAACCTCTAGATAGTTCTTGGCTTGTGCTGTTGCAGCCAAATCCGAGAGAGAGAGAGAGTGTTGTTCAAGAAAACTGCTGGATATAAGGCAAGTGGTGCTTCTTTCCCTTGCCAAGTGGAAATCTTTCTTTTTTTTATTTCTCTTCCTGTTAGCCTTGTTTTTCCAGGTTTTCTTGCTCATGCTCAATGCAATTATGACAACTTGTTGTTTAAAGCCTATTGAACTTATTCGTCCAGATTTCATATTTCTTTTGGCTTCCTAATGGTAAATTGCTTAAAACAAAATCTGTTCTCCGAACTTAGGGATGCTGCAAGGTCTTGTTAGATTCTTATTGTTACTGCAGTTTTATACCACTGTCGGTTTGGTTGGCTGTAGGGTAGAAATTGTTGAGTCCTTCTTGGTAGACTCTCGGGTTTTGGTGTTGAGTGTGGTGCACACACTCAAAGCCAAAAGCCACCCGGACTTGGCGTTGAGTGTGGCGGACACACTCAAAGCCATAGTTCAGTTTGTTCTTTGCGGCTGAGTGGTGGGGTGATGGAGTGAAATTTTTTCGTCTAAGTCAAAATCGACGGGAATCACCAAGTGATTCCCGCCGATTTCGACGTGTATCGTCTATGATTCCCACCGATCGGCGAGAATCAACCTTGATTCCCTTCGATTCGGCGAGAATCATCCTTGATTCCCGCCGATTCGGCGAGAATCATTCTGGATTCCCGCCGGTCGTCGAGAATCGTCCTGCATTCCCACCGATTCGGCGAGAATCTGTCGGCATTCCCGCCGACCTTCTCTTGATGGCGTTGGCTTAGGGTTCTCCTACGGAAGTGAACTTTGGCGTAGAGTGAGTTGACCTTACTCAACGCCAAAGCTATTTTGGCGTTGAGGGAGGTAGACTCACTCAACGCCGCTGCTAGGTTTTGTGATTTTGCTGAAGGCGTTGAGGGAGTGGACCTCACTCAACGCCATGGCTGTTCTGGCGTTGATTGAGGCTAACTCACTCAAACGCCAAGGTCAGGTTAGGCACTAAGTGGATTCCACCCAACGCCGAGCCGTGTTGAGTAGCTTCAACACTGTTTCTCTTTCCTCGATTTATGTTCCCGAGTTAGTTTCCTTGATTATATTTGTAGTTTCCTTGTCGGCCATGTTTTCTTTCCTAAAGGCTGAATCGTGGGTTGTGGATAGTAGTGGTGGTTTGAAGCTCTTCATGGGGGAGGTGTTGTGTAATGTAGCCAAGGCTACCCTTATTCTTCTATCTTGATCCAGGTACGGGCTGGGCAAGGGGGTGGAAGGTCCCTTGTGTTTTATCATGTAGACCCCTGAGCTTGTTGGCATGGAAATTGGTGGTTGGGGGACTGAGTTTGCCTCCAACCCGGATCCATACTGTTGTTTAGCTACTACCATCTCTCACAGCTTAGGGTGTTAGAAGTTTCTTCCTTGGTAGATTGCAGCACTTTGGGCTTTTGGTAGCCTAGTAGGCCCTGCAGGATGTAGTTCCTGGGCTGGGTTGTTGCTGTTTCCTTGCACGTAGTGCATTTCTAGTTGTCCTGTTTTGGACAGTTGTGACTTTTTCTACGACATGTTTTTCAGTTACTTTTCCCCCTTTTGGTTGACTCCTTCATGCAGTTTTTACCTTGTTTTGCTTGCTGAGGTATTCTGTTTTCTTTTGGAATGCCTCAGGATCTGAGCTGTAGCCAGTTGGGTGGCTAGTTTGCAGTGGTGGTGTTGGTGGTCTCTTGGACTTTGGAGATCCGTTTGCCTTGTTGGTGAGGTAGTTTTCAGTACTTTCTTACAGATATATATATGTGCCAGTGGTTTCGTGTCAGGTTGTTGGCGCCCACTGGTAGTTTTTACCTTTGTACTGGATATACTACTTATGCTGCTACTGTTTTCTGGGGATAGTCTACTTGCTCTGAGAAGGATTTATGCTAGGTTGCTAGTTACTTTTAAACCATAATTATTCTTATAAGTAAGCTCATGATCAGCATGTTTTATAAAAGTAAATCACTATTTTCCAAGCAGCGTATAAAGATCGTTTTCCTATATATAATATCAATTAAATGTAGAGTCTTGCATAGTATGAGTGGTTCTCTTGGAACTCTTATACACCCTTTAGGATGCTAAACCTGAATAAAGTATTTTTCCGCAGCGCGTAAGTATAGTTTTCAACTGTGGACTATGTGATCCACCGAGCCGAGGGATGCAGCCTCTATAATATAACTGATTTTCTAATCATTAAGCTCATGATTTTCTTTCATAAAGAGCAGCAGTTGGTTTTTCCTGAGCGTCAGCAATTATCCCCTGCTTGACGTGGCATCATGACGCGCGTTTTCCCATACTCTGATAATTATTTAATTCGGCGAAAATGCGGGTTGTGACACATACTGATTGTGCATAAGGGCAAGGGCAAGGCCAAGGGCTCTAAGAAGACGAAGGTGGGACCTAAGTCACATCTCGAGCCCAAGTCTTCTGCACTGATGAAAAAGAAGAGCACGGTGAAGGAAGGGAAATGCCACCACTGTGGCAAGGCTGGTCATTGGAGGAGGAACTGTCCTTCTTACATTGAGGGTCTGCAAAAAATGAAGGGAGGTATGACTTCCAGTTCGAATATTTACGTTATAGAGATAAACCTTTCTGCTCCTTCATCTTGGGTATTGGATACCGGATGTGGTTCACACATTTGTACAAATGTGCAGGAACTTGAAAGGAGAAGATTGCTGAGTAAAGGGGAGGTGGACCTGCACATCGACAATGAAGCAAGAGTTGCTGCTGTAGCCGTAGGGGTTTACCGTCATTCTTTGCCCAGTGGGCTTGTAATAGAACTAGATAACTGTTATTTTGTTCCGGCCATAACTAGAAACATTATATCCATTTCATGCTTGGACATGCTTGGATTTTCTTTTATAATTAAGAATAACTGTTGTTCTATATTTAAGAATGATGTTTGTTATGCTGTAGCCCAATTGTTTAATGGTCTTTATGTTTTGAACTTGGACCATCAGATCTATAATGTAGAAAATAATAAAAGACTAAGAACGAATGACTCAAACCCTACATATCTCTGGCATTGTCGTTTGGGCCATATAAACGAGAAGCGCATATCCAAGCTCCATAAAGATGGACTTTTGGACTCATTTGATTATGAATCATTTGAGCGATGCGAATCTTGTTTGTTAGGCAAGATGACTAAAGCCCCTTTCACTGGTTATACTGAGAGAGATGAGGATCTCTTGGGTGTTGTACATAGTGATGTATGCAGACCCTTGAGCTCAATGGCTAGAGGTGGGTATTTCTACTTCGTTATATTTACTGATGATTTCAGTAGATACGGATATGTGTATCTTATGAAGTGCAAATCCGAGACCTTTGAAAAGTTCAAAGAGTTCAAGAATGAAGTAGAAAACCAGTTGGGTAAAAGGGTTAAAGCACTCCGATCTGATCGAGGTGGCGAATACCTGAGTCATGAGTTCCATGATCATCTGAAAGAGTGTGGTATTGTATCACTGCTCACTCCACCTAAAATACTACAACATAATGGTGTGTCTGAGAGGAGAAATCGTACTTTGTTAGACATGGTACGTTCAATGATGAGTCATGCAGACTTGCCTGTTTCCTTTTGGGGTTTTGCTTTAGAGACTGCTGCAATGACACTGAATCGCGCTCCAACGAAAACGGTTCTGAAGACACCATATGAGATATGGACTGGGAAGCGTCCTAGTATATCGTTCATTAAAATTTGGGGCTGTGAGGCATACATGCGACGTCAAATACCTGACAAGCTTTAACCCAAATCGGATAAATGTTATTTGGTGGGATATCCTAAGGAAACGAAAGGGTATTACTTTTACCTACCGTCTGTGGGCAAAGTGTTTGTCGTAAGGACTGATGTCTTCTTGGAGAAAGAGTTCTTATCAAGAAAGACTGAAAATGTAGAACTTGAAGAAGTTCAAGAACCACCAATAGGTAATGAATCGGAATTGGATTATGAGACAGGACTATAAGATGTTGTAGATAGAGAACCTACTCAAGAAACACAAGTCCTACGTAGATCTGGTAGAACGAGGTTTGAGCCTGAGAGATATGGATTTATCATGTCTCAAATAGGTAATATGTTGCTTATGGATCATGTTGATGAACCAGAAACCTACCAAGAGGCTATGAATGGACCGGACTCCGACAAATGGCTTGAGGCTATGAAATCCGAAATGGACTCCATGTATGCAAACCAAGTTTGGAACTTGGCGGAACCACTTGAAGGGGTACGACCCATAGGGTGCAAGTGGGTCTTCAAGAAGAAGACCAACATGGATGAGAATGTACAAACATTCAAAGGGCGAATGGTGGCTAAGGGTTTCAAGCAAATTCGTGGTATTGACTATGATGAGACCTTTCCCCTGTTGCCATGGTAAAGTCCATAAGGATATTGCTTGCTATTGCTGCGTATTATGACTACGAGATCTAGCAGATGGATGTCAAAATGGCTTTCCTTAATGGAAACCTCCTTGAGGAAGTGTAGATGACACAACCCGAGGGTTTTGTATCCCCAAGTGAATCCACAAAAATATGCAAGCTAAATAGGTCCATTTATGGACTGAAGCAGGTCTCTTAAAGTTGGAATCTTCATTTTGATGAGAAAATCAAAGAGTTTTGTTTCATCAAGAATGAAGATAAGCCTTGTGTTTACAAGCGAATCAGTGGGAGCATTGTTGTCTTCCTGATATTGTATGTAGATGACATACTTTTTATTGAGAATGACATTCCTATCCCGAAAGTTGTTAAGAACAACCTAGGGAACTGCTTTTCTATGAATGATTTTGGTGAAGCGACTTATATACTCGGTATTAAGATCTATAGAGATATATCGAAGAAGTTGCTGGGTTTGACCCAGAGTACATACATTGAGAAGGTGTTTAAGCGGTTCAACATGCTTGAGTCCAATAAAGGATTTTTACCAATGTCTCATGGTGTGAATCTCTCTAAGGACCAGTGTCCAAAATCTTTTGAAGATAAGGACCGCATGAAGTTGATTCCATATGCTTCGGCAATTGGATCGATCATGTATGCAATGTTGTGTACTCGACCCGATGTCTCCTTTGCTTTGAGCATGACTAGCAGGTATCAGTCAGACCCCGGTGAGTGTCACTAGATTGCAGTCAAGAATATCCTGAAGTACTTGAGAAGGACAAAGGACGTGTTCTTGGTGTATGGTAGAGAGGAAGAGCTCGTTGTAAGTGGTTACACAGATGCTAGCTTCCAAACTGATAGGGACGATTCAAAGTCTCAGTCAGGGTTTGTGTTTTGCCTTAATGGAGAAGCTGTGAGCTGGAAGAGTTCCAAGCAAGAGACAGTTGCTGATTATACAACAGAGGCTGAGTATATCGCTGCAGCTAATGCAGCGAAGGAGGCTGTATGGATTAGGAAATTCATCGGTGAGCTTGATGTAGTTCCTAGCATTGTTGGTCCTGTAGTTCTCTACTGTGATAACAATGGTGCAATTGCACAATCTAAGGAACCTAGATCTCATCAGTACTCCAAGCACATACTTCGGCGGTTCCATCTTATTCGTGAGATTGTCGAACGAGGAGATGTGAACATTTGCAGAGTGCCGACTGAGGAGAATATTACGGATCCACTGACAAAGCCTCTCGCGCAGAGAAAGCATGATGGTCATATTAGATCAATGGGTATACGATACCTAAATGATCAACTCTAGTGAGAGCCTTGTGGGTTGCATGTAAACATATATTCTGTTGGCTGTTTATTGTTTATTCATATGATGAATTGTGTACCAATGTTTTTCTTTTACAATTAATGGCATGTTCTTTTATTATGTTTTCTCTATGCGATAGTTAAATGTTATCATAATAAATACCCTTAGAATGTTCGCTTCCATAGGATATCAAGTACGTGACTTGAATGTGAGAGCCTATGATTTATTTGAAGCTTCATTCTTAAAAGGTCCCTGGTCGTTGTATCATCATAGAAGCTAAGGGTGATGATGATACCTTAAGACTAGCACGTGCGTTGACTAATGACCAGTTCTCACAGGTCATGATATTGTGATATCAAGTCATCACGTGGGTACTTGTTAATGAACAAGTTGTACTTGACAGACCCAACCTTAGACTACTCTGTGGATTATTATCTAATCATGTCACGAGTAGGTCTCAATTGACAATAGTGTTGTGGTCCTTTGACCTGAAGTCACAACATTCATCAAGTGATGAAGAGCGTGCTTTGATGCCATCTAAAGTCTTCCTTGAGAAAGGTTGATGATAAGGGTGGTTGTTTGGCATGTTACGAATCATTTGGGTGTTTGTGTGTGAGCAGATATGGGATTTGTCCTCCTATATGACAGGAGTTACGTCCATGGGCCCCTTGATGGAACTGGACTGAGAAATGCATGGCCATGCTTGGTTGAGTCAATATGTGATATTGGACTCACCATTCTCTGGAAGTCCGTTCTAGATCAAGAAACTTGGATGAGCTATTATGAGGGTGACAGGGTCCATGCCTCTAGTTCTTTCCGGATGTAAGGGACAAAGGGACAAAGACAATGCTGGGACATTGTTCATAAAGGCTTATAAGTTATGAACTCTTATTGCTTGGGGAGCAATGATGCATTGCTAGATGCCACTCATTGCTTGTGAGGTTTTTGGTTTGATACTTTCAAGATCAAGTGGGAGACTGTTGGAGTTACCATGGTGATCTAGAAGTGGTCAAACATGTAATCTCACTGCCAACGCGATATGAGCCTACAGGGTCGCACATAAGAGCATGTGGAGAAATTGGAAGATTGACTGTGTTGGTAAGGGTTACCAATCACCATACAGTATGGGGGAGTCAGGCAAATGTTGCTAAGGCAAATTCGTCGAGAATCCTCGAGTATGACTCGACGACTCTCGACGAGTTCGTCGAGAATGATTCGTCGAGAATCGTCGAGTATGACTCGACGACTCTCGACGACTTCATCGAGAATCATTCATCGTGAATGATTCGTCGAGAATCGTCGAGTGATACTCGACGACTCTCAACGAATTCGTCGAGAATCAAAAGTGTTTGATTCCCGGCGATTGGTGATACTCGACGATTCTATCCTTGATTCTCGACGAATCGGCAGATGATTCTCGCCGAATCTATCTGCTGATTCTCACCGAATTTGGATCTGATTCTCGCCGAACCTGTGCTGATTCTCGCCGAATGACTCTGAAACCCTAACTTGGGTGGTCTGCGGATAGCGGTGTTCTTTGGACTGTTTATGCCTTTGGTATAAATAGGGGACTTAGGGTTTTTTGGAAAAAGAGATTATCTATCATCGGGATACTCCTGTAGACGAATCGAGCCGATGGAAAAGTTCCGCCGATCCCCGATCCGCCGAATCCCGACCCCGTCGGATGGAATCGTTCCACCGCAGCCTGTTCGCTCCGCCGTCGACCTCATCTTCGGCGACCGTCACCGATCTTGCTTTCCCTGGCACGGACCTAGCAGTCCGTGGGAAGTGCAGAGGTGCGGTTGATCTTCCTCCCGACCCTTCGTGCGACGAAGCTCGGAGTTCTCCCGCTCGTGTGGATTTCTGTAGAGACATGGACGTTATTCCACGTAAAACTCCCCACCGACGAGGACACGTAGCTTGGAGCATCTCCGTTGAGTTATGACTCAACGCCGCTAAGGTTATTTTTTCCTAGTTATGTATTAACTTCTTGATTCAATTTTCATGGCCCGATCCCATCTCTTTTGGGTTTTCTTGATGTTTTATTCCTTCCGCTGCGTGCACAAGCGTTGTGCCATCCTCTGAGAGAAACCCAACAGAAAGAAACCTGCTCAGCCCTGCAAGCTTCCCTGTCAGGCGCTGGACCTCCTTGGCATCCCTGGGTGACCCTAGCTCCATTATGGCTGTGCGAACTGACAAGTAGAAACCAAAAAAGGAATAACAGAAATTTTTATTATCCAAAAAAGTAAGTATTAGAAAGGTATGACCTCTCTTTTATAGAATGAAGGAGATGAGAGAGATTACAAATAGGCAATGTGGGACTAAATAATTATATGTTTATGCGGTTTAACAAAAACAAGCCGAACAGGCCGCACGATTAGACGAATAGGCTAACCGCCCGGCAACCACCAGAAGGAGAGAACAAGCCGCCATAGGAGACCGCCAGACCCCCTGATCTCCAAGTCGTGTGAGACAAACCGTCAGATCGTCCGAACACCAAACAGCAATAGTCCGGCTACCAAACCATTGGAGAGAAACCGCCAGACCGCGCAGTCCCTAATCTGCCAGAGTCAGACCGCCCGGTCTCCATACTGCAACACTCCCCCTCAAGCTAGAGCATATATATAGATCATGCCCGCTTGTTGCAAATGTGAAGAAAGGAGGCAGACACCGGCTTGGTGATGATATCAGCTAATTCTTTATCGGAGGTGACGAACAGAGTACAAATTTGTTCCTTCAAAATCTCTTCCCGAATAAAGTGGCAGTCGACTTCAATGTGCTTTATTCTCTCATAGAAGACCAGATTTTTAGAGATGTATATAGCGGCCTTGTTATCACAAAACATAGGTAGAGGATGGTTGTAGACCTCTCCTAAGTCAAGCATGAGTGCCCGTAACCACTTCAACTCACTTGTGGTCGACACCATACTTCGATATTTTGCTTCTACAATAGACCTGGAGATGATAGACTATTTCTTGCTCTTCCAGCTCACAAGGTTTCCCCGCACAAAGGTGCAAAATCCCGATGTTGACTTGCGGTCTCCGTTATCATCAACATAGCTCGAATCTGAGTACGCTTCAACCCTCAAATGACCATTCTTCTTAAAGAGTAGTCCTTTCCCAGGCGCTGATTTAACATACTCCAATATCCTTAGGGCAGACTGTGGATGGCACTACCTAGGAGCTTGCATGAATTGGCTAACCTTGCCTACATCATAGAAGATGTCGGGTTTGGTAATCGTGAGATAGATGAGTTTACCAACCCGACGTCTGTACCTCGTAACATCTGAAAGAGGAGGAGAGTCATCCGTACAGGTTTTGTCTTCTCCAGTCTCCATGGGGCATCAGACAGGTTTAGCCCAGTAAACCCTGCTTATTTTAGCAAATCAAGAGCATACTTGCGTTGGGAGATGACTGAGGAATTGAGCTTCCGAGAGATTTTTATCCCTAGAAAGTATTTTGGTGAGCCCGTATCCTTTGTGACCAGGTGTTGACGACGATGCTTCTTTGTTAAGGCTATCCCAGCCTGGTCATCTCCAGTGAGAAGAATATTATCCATATATACCTCAAGAATCACTAGACCTAGGGAGGTTTTGCGAACGAATAAAGAGTGATCGACAGAACTTCTCGTAAAACCCATGATCGCCACAATCCCGCTAAACTTGTCAAACTAAGCCCGAGGGCTTTTCTATAGGCCATAGATAGCCTTATTTGGCCGGCATGCCTGTGTCTCACCCTGATCAACATACCTTGGAGGTTGCTCTATGTAGAAATCCTCCCGAAGATCCCCATATAAAAAATCATTCTTGATATCTATTTGGGAAATGGGCTAATCCCTGTTGACAGTCACAGAGAGGAGGACCCTGATTTTGCTAAGACGAGAAACTGGAGAGAAGGTGTCAAATTAGTCAACACCATAAGTATGAGTAAAGCCTTTGGAAATAAGGCAGGCCTTGCAACGATCCACACTGCCGTTCAGACTGAACTTCACCACAAAGACCCAGCGACAACCAACAACATTTGTGCCAAAGGGAGGAGGAACAAGGGTCTACGTACCTCGTTCAGTGAGAGTAGCAATCTCCTCATCCATAGTAGCCTTCCAATGAGGAACAGTAAGGGATCCCTGGTAGGAACAGGGGGTGCGAGTGGTAGAGATAGCTAGTGCAAAAGCCCTGCGGGAAGGGGTAAGATGATCATAAGAAACAACAATAACAAGCGAGTGCTGTGTACATGCCCGTACCCCTTTAAGAAGAGAAATGGGAATATCCAGGTCAGCGGGTTCCTCAGCATCCGAAGCATCTGTGGCGGAGAGATCTAGCCCGGGAGCATCTGTGGCGGAGAGAGCTGGCCCGGGAGTAGAGAGCGATGACGGCGGAAAAGAGGGAGATAACGGAGGTGAAAAGAGAGGAGGAGACGATGAAGACATTGGAGGTGGAAAAACCTTGGTAGGGGTTGAAGGGTTGGATGGAACAGTAGGAGAATCAGAAGCTACGGTAAGAAGATAGGAGTCGTCAGAGAAATAGGAAGCATTCTCGAAGAAGGTTACGTTGGCGGAGATGAACTGCTTGAGAAGAATGGGGTCAAAACAACAATAGCCTTTTTGAGTGGCAGAGTACCCCAAAAATACACATTTGGTGGAGCGAGGAGAGAGTTTCTCACGGGTGGTGGAGGGAGCGTGCACAAAAGTCGTGCACCCAAAGATACATAGAGGGAGAGGAAAAGGTTCCTTGCCCGGATAGAGAATGGAGAATGGGGTTTGACCATGGAGAACCGTGGAGGGAATGCAATTGATGAGATAGCAGGAAATGAGAACTATATAGCCCCAATAGGAGCGAGGGACATGCATCTGCATCATCAAAGTGCGAGCGACATTAAGGAAATGATGGTTTTTGCATTCCGCCACTCCATTTTATTGTGAGGTATACACATAACTAGTTTGATGAACAATCCCATGTTGCATACAGAAATATGAAAAAGCTTGACTAATATACTCCTTAGCATTATCAGAGTGAAAAATTTTAATTGAAACACCAAACTGATTTTGAATTAAATGATAAAAAGATGTCCATACATTGAATAATTCAGAGCGATCTCGTAAGAAATACACCCAAGTACATCTAGAAAAGTCATCAATAAAGGTAACAAAATAAGAACTACCCCGACCAATGGTGAGGGTGGGAGAAGGACCCCAGACATCAGAGTGAATGAGATCAAACTGACAGGTAGAGCCACGACCTTGCTTCGGTGGGAAGGCAGAACGATGATGCTTGCCAAGATGACAGGCATCACAGTTGAGAGAACTTTGCGGAGGGAGGTGGGGCAGAAGCTGATGAAGAAGCCGTGGACGAGGATGACCAAGGCGGAGATGCACTGTAGAAGATCTGTAAAGGAGGAGGAGAAGGCGGACAGAGCGGAAACATTGTCGAGGAAGTAGAGACCGCCACTCTCAGTCCCAGTAGCAATCATCCGTTGGGAGCTCAGATCCAAAAATGAACAAGAAGTTGGAGTGAATGTGACGAAGTACTGAAGTTGCTTGCATAAATAGGTAACTGACAATAAATTGCACGGAAACTTGGGCACATAGAGAGTGTCTGCCAAGATAAGAGACAGAGTGAGATAAACCACTCCCATCCCATGGATCGGGGAGGGAGAGTCTTCTCCAATGAGGACTGGGGAAACCGATTATGTGTTTTTAGGAGAGAGAAAAGCACTAAGGATTGCCCGTCATGTGATTAGTCGCACCAGAGTCTATCAGTCATTTACCTTGAGTAACCACGTGGGCACTACCTGATGACGTGATCACCGAGGAGGACGACTATGAAGAGGAGGTAGAAGAGTCACCAGAGGGGCGAAGATGTGGATGTTTCATCCAAAAGCGATCCACGGTATGCCCGGTGCGGCCACACTGAGAGTAGAGGAAGAGGGAAGGGCCACACCTGCTGGACTGGTGGTTGTGGCTACTAGAGCCACTCCATTGAGTCTTGTGAGCATAGTTGTCCAGTGGAGAAGTAGAAGACAGAAGAGGATGTTGAAGTAGAGAGGTAACTGCGGTAATGTGTGTAGTAGTGGCATCCAAGGTGGGAGAGTCTGCCTCACCCAGAATTTGCTGGCGGATCATGTCATAGGACTCAGGAAGTCGCAGAAGATAACACACAACGAGAATCTCCTAAAAGTGCTTGTGTTGCTCGGCCAAACCTACAGAGAAGGGGCGATTCTGAAGAATCTCAGCCCCAAGAGCCTGAACCTATTGATAAGCAGCAGCAATAGACATGGAAGGACGGGCAAAGAGGTCCGCATACAGAGTATAGATGTCGGACGTCTGAGCCCCCTTCGAGTAAAGAGCAGCAAGATGAAGCCAAGTCGCCTTAACTGTCTCATCATGACGGATGATGGGAAGGCATTCATCCGTAATACTGTTAGCTAGCCAAGTATGCACAAACGCATCTCTAGCATCCCAGTCGTAAAACTGAGCGGAAGTATGAGGAGGAGGGTCATCAGTGAGATGGTGGAGTTTACGTTATGAGCGAAGAAGAAAGGTGAAGGAGACACTCCAATCTGGGTAGTTGGAACCGATGAGTTTGGAGATGGTGCCAAGGTTCCCGGAAGGAGTAGGAGGAGGAGGCGGATTGGCCACGGGAGTTGTGGTGGTGGTAGAGGTACCAGAAAGAGCCATGGAAGAGAAGAGATAAGAATCCGCACGAGAAGATAATAGGCCCCGCGAATAGCAAGCAACGGAGACCACACGAACAAAAAGAAGTTCGCGAGAATAAGAGGAGACCACAACAGACAAAGGAAAGAAACCGCAACGGACACAAGACAAGGTTCTGCAGCGGTCACGATGTCAACACACCAGCGACAAGGAAGGACACAACCAAGAAGCAGAACAAAGCAGAGGGAGAGAAGTCGTGCGGCTAGAGAGAAGGCCGCACGAACAGGAGATAAAGAAGACTGCGCGAACTGGAAGGAGTTCGCGAGAAAGGCAAGCAGGGCATGATAACAGGGAAGGGACCACACGAACAGAAATAGAGCCGTGCGAATCAAAGGAGATCGCAGGGAGAAAAGAGGCAGTGAAACTGTGAAAACAGGTCGCGGATAGAAAGAAATACGGAGGGAGAAGAGAGGCCATGCACACAAAGGGCAGCGACAAAGAAGAGAAGAGAGGCCGCGCGAACAGACCACAAGAAAAAGGGCAAATCGCGAGGACAGAAGAAGGCACCGAATCAGGCGAATAAGATCGAGTCCTCTAATACCATGTGCGAACAGACAAGTAAAAACCAGAAATTGGAATAATAGAAATTTTTATTATCCAAAAAAGTAAGTATTACAAAGGTATGGTCTCCCTTTTGTAGATTGGAGGAGATGAGAGAGATTAAAAATAGGCAATGTGCGACTAAATAATTACAGGTATAAGCGGTTTAACAAAAACAAGCAGAACATGCCACGCGGTTAGACGAATAGGCTAACCGCCCGACAACCACCAGAAGGAGAGAACAAGCTGCCATTGGAGACCGCCAAACTGCCTGGTCTCCAAGTCGCTTGAGACAAACCGTCAGACTACCCGTACACCAAACAACAACAGTCCGGCTACTAAACCGCTAGAGAGAAACTGCCAGACCGCGCGGTCCCTAATCCGCCAGAGTCAGACCGCCAGACCGCCCGGTCTCCATACTGCAATAATGGCTTTTATTTTATCTAGGTTGGGATCTACCCCAGCAGCGGTCAGGAGGTCTATGAGGAAATTCCCCCTACTTGCTCCAAAAACAAACTTTTGGGGGTTCAGCCTCATTTTAAATTTTTGCAAGATGGAAAAAGTTTCTTACAGATCTTGGCGGTGAGAGCTCACATCCTTGCTCTTTACGAACAAGTCATCCAAATACACCTCCAGGTTCCTCCCTCTTTGCTCCTGAAAGACCCTGTCCATCATTCTATGGAAGGTTTCCCCTGCATTCCTTAGCCCAAAGGGCATCATATTATAGCTATAGCATCCGCTGCTCATGATGAAAGACACATCCTTTATATCTGGAGGGTGCATCCTGATCTGGTGATAACCTGAAAAAGCATATAGAAAACTCATTACAGGGAAATAGACGACTGAGTCAACCAACGCATCAATCCGAGGCAAGGGGTGCAATCCTTAGGGCATGCTTTATTCAACAATGAAAAATCAACACACATTCTCCACCTCCCGTCTCATTTTTTTACCATTACAATGTTTGAGACCCAGCCTTGAACTGGATCTCTAACACAAACTATCCTCTAGAAGTTTCTCCACCTCCTCCTAGATAGGCCCATCGAGCTTGTCGGCCACATTCCTTTTCTTCTAGCGGATAGGGCAGAACTTTTGATCGAGGTTCAACCAATGGCAAGACACGTCCGCATCGATGCTAGGCATATGAAAGTGAAGTGATAGATACTACTCTAGAGGGGGGGGGGGTGAATAGAGTTATCAAATTTTGCACAAGACAAAACTTAATCGTCTACCCAACTCCCTTGGAGTGAAATGCGGAATGAAAAGATTATAGATATAGAATTAACCCTATAGCCTAACACAAGTGTTGTGCACAAACTCAAGCTAACTGTAATTACAGTTAAGGCTTGGGAAACCTAATCAGCAACTAGCAAACCTAGTTATATCTATTCACAGCCACAATGCAGGAATTAAACAAGGCAATCCAGACGACACAAGGAATTTATAGTGATTCCCCAAACAACTTGGGTACGTCCACTCTTCTACCAACAAGGTAGGAATCCACTCAGGTTTTTGATCAGGTGCCCTGCCACCAACAGGATCTGCTTCAGGTAGATCCAGAAACCCTTTAGACTTTTGATCAGGTGTCTAAAAACCAAGCACAGGTTTTTGATCAGGTGCCCTGCCACCAAGGGATACTTTTGAAGGGAGTAATAACCCTGTACAGGAGGGGGAAAGAAGGTTAAGATGTCTTCTCTATTTTACAAAAGATTAGAGAAGCACAAGAACTTGCACTGAGCTAGAAAGCTCTAAGGAATCAAGGCTCCCCCTGGCTCAAAGATGTCCAGGTGAAGTCTTGCTTCAGTGCAGAAAACTCTTCAGAAAGATCTGAAGGAAAAACTACAAGAAGATAATAAATAATAAAATTAGAGATCTTCAAGCAGCTGTCTTCTTCTTCTTCTTCTTTAAAAAGAACTCTGAGTCTGAATCTTCCTGGAAGCAGGAGAACTCAGGTTGAAGAAGAGTAGAAGAGCTTAACACTTCTCAGTTGGATGAGTATTGCTGAGAGCAGAAGACTTGATCTTGATGAAGGCTTGAATGCTTAATTGAACAACTGGGTAGCTAGTTAGCTAGCTTGAATCCTTCTTCAAAGGATCCTTTTTATAGCAGCAACAAGCAACGGCTCTCTTCAATTTGAATTGCTTGTCTTCTTCTAAAACTTGAGACCTGGGCTGTAAGTATCAAAAAGACAAACAATCTCTGCAGCAGAAACATTCTATAAAAGGGATAAACCTCTTTCGAAGAAGCTGTAGGAAGCAATCTGATAATAAAGTACTAAATAAAGTCACATCAGAAACAAACTCTTTATAGTAGAAGAAAGACTTTTCAGTCTAACGGCTATAAAGGACTGACAGCAGATAAAGTAAAATACAATGTCAGCTAATAAGACAAACAACTTTATCTGAAAAGATTTGACTCAGGCAAAAGGGATGGAGCATATATTGCCTGGAAATATTATCATAAAACAACTAAAATAACATGCCAGATAATGTATTAATTAATTAAATATAATAAATAAATACAAAATATAAAGGCAGACAGAAAGCGTCGAACGACCTTCGGAGATCGTCGACCGACGCACGGAGATCGTCGAACTATCGGACAGATAGTCGAACGATCCAGATAGTCGAGCTATCAAAGGAGATAGTCGAGCTATCACAACAGATAGTTGAGCTATCAGAAGATAGTCGAGCTATCCGATAATCGACCTATCAACAGATAGTCAAACTATCAAAGCGAAACAGATAGTCGAACTATCAACAGATAGTCGAACTATCAAAGCAGAACCGATAGTCGAACTATCAACAGATAGTAGAACTACCAGATAGTCGAACTATCAAAGAAGATAGTCGAACTACCAAGCGAGAACAGATAGTCGACCTATCAACAGATAGTCAAACTATCAACGCAGAACAGATAGTCGAACTATCAACAGATAGTCTAACTATCAAAACGAAACCGATAGTCGACCTATCAACAGATAGTCGAACTATCAACGCAGAACAGATAGTCGACCTATCAACAGATAGTCGAGCTATCAGATAGTCGACCTATCCAAGCAGATAGTCGAACTATCAAAGCACACAGATAGTCGAACTATCAACCGATAGTCGAACTATCCTCGCAGACTGAAAGTCGAACAACTGATAGACGATCGTCGAACAGTTAGTCGACGATAGTCGAGCGGCGTTCGACTATAGTCGAACAAAAAACTACTTAACCAAATTCTTCATCTGGAAAAGCGAGGACTCTACAGCTAGACCACTAACCATTGACCATAGATATTTCTTGGGTCAAGGGACAAAAAGAGAAGACTAAACTCAAATCAAACTAGGGTACCAACAATCTCCCCCTATTTGAGTTAAGTCTCTCAAAACCTAAAACATAGAACTAGCTAAAGAGCAATAAAATTAATACAGGAAATAGTTAACAATTAACTAGCAGTTATCAAACAGATAAATAACAGTCAAACAAAATTAAGAGTCTACAGAGTCTGGCTTAGGGTTAGACGAGCTAGGAACAAAGGAAACTTTTCTCAAAGGATCAATAGCCTCTTTCTTAGACATCTTCAAGTCTTGCATGCCAATAATCTTTAATTCTGCAGCCCTTGGAACAACGGCTTCTGGGTGCTTTTCCATATATTTTGAAGGGTCAAAGACCTCAGGGCTAACCTGGAACTTTTCAAACTCCTTGTTTTTGAATATAGACATTGTGGTTAATCCAGTAGTGTCCTTTCCTTCAGCTTTTGCTTTCCTGATTTTAGCTGCTCCAACCAATTCGTGAAAACGAGCCATCCTAAAGTTAGGATCAAGCTCAGGACTTTCATAAACAGTCTCAGAAGGAGTATCATCTGATTCTTTATCTTGATTAACTAGATAAGACAGGGGAGCAGACTTAGCAAAGTTCTTGCTAGAATTTTTAAACAAAATAAACTACTTACCTTTTGAAACAATGTTTTCAGAATGCACTGGCATTGGAGATGAAATCCTTTTCTTTGGAGAAGGAGGAGGGGAAAAAGTTGGTCTTTGAAACACAACCTCCTTCACTTGTTCTCTTACTGTATCAGTTCTTTGATCGCCAGAATATGATTTACCTTGAAAATCTTGAGAGCTTTTCCTTGAAGAAGACTGAGACGGAGCAGATTTTGCTGTCGGAGCAGAAGGATTGGCAGATAAATTCCCAGAGGCTCCTGCACCAGGAGGTGGAGGAGGAGGACCTCTGGGTGTCCATCTAGGGGTAGGACTATCATATCTCTTAGCTTTCTTTCTCTCTTTCTGCTGGTTCTTGGAGAACCACATCCAATGTTGAAACTCTTTTGTCTTGGGGTCAATTCCTTTCAGAATATAATATGGAGTATCATTATCACGATTGGGAGGAGGAGGAGCAATTGCTTTTCTTTTCTTCTGGGCAGCTTTCTTTTTCTTTGAATTTTCAGATAAATCTGAATCCTCTTCATCTTCAGAGTGAGATGATGGAGGATTGTCATATGGATCATAGGCTTTAGAAATAGCCTTTTCCTTTAATTTCAGATCAGCTTTCTCTTTTTCCTCTTCTATGGCATCCTGAGCCAGAAGGGAATCCAAATCAAGTCCTGGGGAATCATCCCAAACAGTTGACTTTTCAACTTGCAAATCTTTTTCTTTTTTCTCTAACAAAGATTGAACTCTTTGATTCCAAGCATCTCTTGCTTTCTCTTCTTGATTTTCAGACACATCTTCTATGTCATCTAAAAAGGAATCCAGTTCTGGATCTACTTGAACATCAGGAACAACTGGAGCAGCTTCAGAAACAATTACTATAACCTGAGCAGCTATATCTTCTTTAATATAATCTGTAGATTTATGAACACAAATCTGCTAAATAAGCTAAAATCATTCCTTCTAGGTATTCACAAGCTAGCAAATTAATTGACTCGTCAATAAAGCGGATGAGTGAATTACCTTCATATTTTACCAACTCCCAGGATTCATCTAGGTAGGATGTAATAATCCCTTCTAGGAAATGGGCAACCACGGGAGTGGTGAGATCTTCTAAGCAAACTTTCACAGCAAATTCAGATAACATAATTGCATCAGATATTTCTTTGTCAGATAGCACTGAAACTGATTCATCTTGAACTGGATCTAGAGCAGACTCATCTTGAACTGCTGGAAGAACTGCTGGAAGGGAGGCTGGAGGCTCTGAGACATCTTCACAGAACATCTCCCCCTGCCTGATTTCAGTGGAAACTGAAACCAGGCCCCTTGAAGAAGAGGGCTCAGCAGATTTAGAAAGTGATTGGATGGAAGCAGTCAAGGTGGCAATAGAGGAGGCAAGTGGAGCAATTGCCTCTTCAATCATAATTTTGATTGAAGGGGTAATCAACTCCAAAATGCTGGAAATGAATTCTGGGGTGATTTCAAAAGATGATGGAATTGTAGTGGATGGAGATGCAGCAGAGATGGTTATAGTGTTAGGATGAGAAGTGGTATGAACTGGAGATCGAATTAGAGATGGAGCTGGAGAGTTAACAAGAGTGTTAACTGGAGAATGAATAGGGGACTGAGGAGGTGTTGGAATCCTCTCAGATCCTAACAAATCAAAACTAGGAGCAGATGTCCTAGCCAGATGAGAAGGAAGAGGAGATGCTGGAGGGGAAGGAAGAACAACCGTGGTTATTTCTCGAACAGGAGAAGGAGAAAGTCATACTTCAACTGAAGTTGATGGAACTTCAACTGAGGTAGACTGCATAGCAGAAGAAGATGAGGGAAGGGAAAGAGCTGAGCCAGCTTCTACCGAGTGAGGAGCGACTGAATCTGTCCTAGTGCTCTCTGATGTCGCTGGAGCAACCCCTGTGAGAGCGGGTTTCACAAAAGTCCTCTTCCACTTGGAGAACAGATTTGGGTCCATCTTCTTGCTCGCATTTATGGTTGTTGCAACGGAGACCAGCATCTGAGGATACTTTTCCTTCAGGAAAATTCCAATAACCCTGCCTAGGGTAACCTCTTTCTTATTGTTCTTTTTCCTTATCAGATCAAACATTACTCTTGCCCAATCAATCTTTTTCTGATTAACAATTGCACACATCAGTGCAAATTGTTGCCTTGTAATATTGTCATGAGCAGAGTGCTTTCCAAGGAGCACTTTTCCAACTAACTCAGCGAGAAATTTAATCTTAAAGGGGAAATTAACCTTGAGCAGCTTCGTGGGAATGCCCTCCGCATGTCCCAGCTCAGTCAGCATTCTTCCAAACTCTTGAGCATCTTGCTCATAATCTTCTTCACCATTTATCAAGCCAAAAACATCAGTCAGAATGGCCGGAGTTAAAATTACCTCTTCTCCGCCGATGGTGCCAGTCATCGAATCGTCAGAGGATGACGAAGTGAAAGCCCATTCCTTAATCTCGAGGACATTTAACTTAATCCTTGATGACATTAATCTTTCTAGACCTTGATCTCGGCACAACTGAAGAACTTCCACAATCCCTGCTTCACAGCAATTGAAGGCGTCAAAATCGATGCTGAAACCTGCATCGAACTTTACAACAGCTAGCACTACGGGAGAAATCGCCATTGAATTGCTGGAGAATGCGCGAGAAAGACGACGAAGACGAAGGAGACGAAGCAGCAGAAAATCGCAAGCGGGAAGACAGAATGCGAAAAGTCACGCTCCGTCGACGATAAAACAAAAGATCTTTTAACTTAGGTCGACTATCGGCTTTATATTAGACCGGAGATAGTCGATCTATTAAAAAGATACTAGACCCCATGGTCGAACGGCTGTTCGACGATCGGCCCAGAAGCAGAGTAGTCGATCAATTGTTCGACTATTTCTGGCTTCTCAATCAACAAGCTGTCGTCATCCAGAGATCGACGATAAGCTCGACCTGTTCGACGATCTTCGAACGCCGGTCGACGATCTTCAAACAGATAAGCTATCATTAACCAGAGGTCGACGATAGGCTTGATCCATTCGACGATCTTCGATCATCGTTCGACGATCTTCAAGCAGGTTTCAACATAGGCAGATATAGTCACAATTAGTCTCGTCCATTGATCATGCCTAGTTGAACTAAAAAGAACAGATGCTTCTGTTCATCTAAGGGCTTGGTGAATATATCACCTCTCTGAAACTCAGTGGATATGAACTCAAGACAAATCTTGTTCTTTTCCACACAATCTCTCAGGAAATGGTGCCGAATCTCAATGTGCTTCGTTCTAGAGTGGTGCAGTGGATTTTGTGCAATTGAGATAGCACTGGTACTATCACACATGATTTTGGTATTCTTGTGTGAGTAACCATAATCCACAAGCTGGTTTTGAATCCACAGGATCTGTGAACAACAACTAGCAGCTGCTATATATTCAGCCTCTGCAGTTGAAGTTGAGACAGAAGCCTGCTTCTTACAGAACCAAGAGACCAATCTCTCTCCCAAGAACTGACAAGTTCCTGAGGTGCTCTTCCTGTCAACTCCGCAACCAGCATAATCAGAATCAGAATATCCAATTAATTCAAATTCTGACTCAGCTGGGTACCAAAGTCCTAGATTTGGACATCCCTTCAGGTATCTCAGGATTCTCTTTAGAAGAATCAGATGAGATTCCTTGGGGTTGACCTGGAATCTAGCACAAAGGCATGTAGCAAACATTATATCAGGCCTACTTGCAGTTAGATATAATAGGGAACCAACAATGGCCCTATAATTCTTTTGATCAACTGGCTTGCCGTGATCATCAGAATCAATAACTACATTAGTAGCCATAGGTGTAGGCATTGCTGAAGCATCAGCCATCCCAAATTTCTTTACCAATTCCTTGGCATATTTGGATTGGGCGATGAAGATACCATCAGCATCTTGCTTAACTTAGAGACCAAGAAAGTAAGACAGCACACCCATACTACTCATCTCAAACTTAGAGTGCATCAGGTCAGAGAACCTTTTGCAAAGTTTGGGATCAGTGGAGCCAAATATAATATCATCTACATACACCTGAACTAACAGGATTGTGTCCTTGTGATGCTTGACGAAGAGGGTTCTATCAACTACTCCCCTAGTAAAGTTGTGCTCTAAAAGGAAACTAGCTAGAGTCTTATACCAGGCTCTTGGAGCTTGCTTTAGTCCATAAAGAGCTTTCTGCAACTTAAACACATGTGAGGGATGAGTTGAAGAAACAAACCCTGGTGGTTGTTCAACAAACACCTCTTCCTTAAGCTCACCATTCAGGAATGCACTTTTGACATCCATTTGGAACACCTTAAACTTCATATAGGCTGCATAGGCTAAGAAGATCCTTATTGCTTCTAGCCTTGCAACAGGAGCAAAGGTTTGGTCATAATCTATACCTTCCTCCTGTCTGTAGCCCTGAGCTACAAGCCTTGCTTTATTCCTTACAATAATTCCATTTGCATCCAACTTGTTTCTATACACCCATTTGGTGCCTATGATCAATTGGCCTTTAGGTCTTGGAACCAAAGTCCAAACTTTACATCTCTCAAACTGATTGAGTTCCTCTTGCATAGCAATGATCCAGTGGGGATCTAGCTCTGCATATTTAAAGGTGAGGGGCTCAACCTGTGAGAGGAAACAAGCGTGCATCACATCCTATCTTAATTGGTGTCTTGTTTGCACACCATCTGATATGTCTCCAATCACTTGAGATGTGAGGTGATCTCTAAGTGTGATAATATCAGCAGATGGGATGTGATCTTCAGCAACAGTTGGGATTAATTCCTCAGGAGGAATTTGATCTACTGTTGGTGGTACAACAACAGCTTCTGCAATGTCTTCATCACTGTCTGATTCAGTGATCTGAAGAGTTGATAGTTGAAGAATCTCTTGAGTAGCATCAGGTACCTGCAATGAATTAGAGGAAGGAGAAATTTCCTTCTCCTTGTAAAACATCTGAGACTCATCAAAAGATACATGCACAAATTCTTCAATTTTACAGGATGATTTGTTATAAACCCTATAAGCTTTGCTTACTTGGGAATATCCAAGCATGATTCCCATTGAAGCTTTTGCTTCAAATTTTCTAAGATATTCTTTATTGTTATTATGAATATACACTACACAACCAAATACTCTAAAATAATTAATTTTAGGTTTCTTTCCTTTAAGCAACTCATAAGGAGTTTTACACTTAAGCTTGTGTATCAAACTTCTATTCAAGACATAATTGGCTGTACTAACAGCTTCTGCCCAATAGGAGAGAGGCATATTAGCATCTGCCAACAATGTACTAGCAGCTTCAATGAGTGTTCTGTTCTTCCTTTCAACTACCCCATTTTGTTGGGGAGTTCTAGGAGCTCAGAAGCTGTGTTTGATACCTTCTCTCTCACAGAATTCTTGCATGAGAAGAGAGTCAAACTCAGTACCATGATCACTTCTGATCAAGGCCACATGAGTAGAGTACTCAGTCTGCACACATAGTAGAAAGTCTGTAAGGGCTTTGAAGTTATCAGCCTTAGTTCTCAAAAAGAAAACCCAACTGAACCTAGAGAAGTCATCTACAATTACTAAGGTGTAATACTTCCCTCCTAAACTCTATACATTTATTGGGCCAAATAGGTCCAAATGTAATAGATACAGGATTCTAGGAGAATCACTCTTATTTACTGATTTAAAAGAGTTTTTGGTTTGCTTGCCTAGCTGACAAGCCTTGCAAAGGCTCTCCTTCTTGTAGGGGCAAGAAGGTAAACCTCTAACAAGGTTGTGTTTAGATAACCTAGATATATTTTTAAGGTTAACATGACTAAGCCTCTTATGCCACAAAGAATTATTATTAATTGTTACTTCATTAAATAGACAGATTTCAGAGTGAGATGAATTGAATTCTACTAAATAAATATTACCTATTCTAATGCCTACTAAAACAACATTATTATTTAAAGTAATATTGCAAGAAGAGTTAGAAAATGAAACCTGGTAGCCAGCATCACATAGCTGGCTGACTGAAATCAAATTGTGCTTCAGTCCTGTCACATATGCAACTCTCTTGAAAGTAACATCTCCAATTGTAATCCTGCCATAGCCTTCTGTCTGACCACAGCTGGAATCTCCAAAGATAACCTTTGGGCCGAGCTTAGCTTTGAATTTTGACAGATGATCTTTATTTCCTGTCATATGCTTGGAACATCCACTATCCAAATACCACTTATTTTGAGTGATTGGATAGGCCTTCACCTGCAAGAC
The DNA here is from genome assembly GCA_039513925.1 of Platanthera zijinensis. NCBI lineage: Eukaryota > Viridiplantae > Streptophyta > Magnoliopsida > Asparagales > Orchidaceae > Platanthera > Platanthera zijinensis. The sequence continues at coordinate 83,643,005 of CM077093.1, read as the reverse complement.
ATTTATTTAGAGAGTGTGGACCCAGGTAACCTTGGGTCCCTTGTTTTTCACATAAGAAAAGCTAGAAATAAATGAAAATGCAGGCTGAGGGTGATAACCTAATGGGTGAGATCTCCTAGGTGGGATTCTCCATGCAGATGATGGGTCAACAAACCTAGGGTTTCTATTTTCATTTAGGTTTCTATGGTACTGATGATGATTTTGAAAATCATGTTGAAAATGTCGATCGACGTTCGACGATGGCCGCTCAAATCGTCGAGCTTCGTTCGACCATTGAGCTTCCGATCGTCGAGCGGCGTTCGACGCTCTTTGCATTTCTTTAAAGAATTTCTTCCTCTTTTCTCTCTTAGCTTTATTTAAAGTTTTATTAACTTGGTTTACTTGCTCAGTGTTCTTCATTCCACTAGCTGAAATGAAGTTCACTGGAGTTGAAAGATTATTTTTAAGAATAACTGGTGGTTCACTGGGAGAAGCTCCTAAGCCTAGTTTGTTATTACCTGACCTAGTGTTAGTCATGCTGGTAATTTCTAACAGCTTAAGGCTTCTACCATTAAGTGATTCTTCTAACCTCTTAGACTTAGCCAACTCTATTTTAAGAAATTTAATTTCTTCACTACAAGTAGTGAGATCTTCCTTTAGCTTAATATTTTCTGTAGCAATTAATTCTGAGTCAGCTAACTTATTTCTAAGTTCTTTAATCTCCTTTTCTGAGCTAATCAAATCTAAGCATAAAGATTTAAAATCTAATTTAAATTCTTCAGAAGTGAAGTCATAAGAAGATAGTACCTCATCTTCTGTTGGCATTTCTTCTTCTGAATCTGAACTCTCTGCAGCTGAGTGGTTGCTGCAGGCATCTATTGCCATGAGGCAAACTTCTTTTGCCTTCTTCTCTTCCTCATCCTCACTGGAGCTTGAGGAGGAGGATTCTTCATCAGAATCACTCCAGGTTTCAGCAATGAAACCTCTCTCCTTCTTCTTGTTTTTGTAGGAGGATGGCTTGGAGTGCTTCCTGTGCTGTTCCTTTTCTTTCCTCTTATCTTTGTTCTTCTCCTCTGGACACTCTGGTAAGATGTGTCCAGGTTTCCTGCAACCATAACATATAATTTCTTTAGCAGGTGAATGATCATACCTTGGTTTGTCTTCATAGCGTGAAGACGTCTTTCTGAATTCCTTTCTCCCCATCTTGAGAAACCTCTTGGCAAATAATGCCATTAGCTCCTCATTTGATTGGCTGCCTTCAGAAGCATCAGCAGCCTTAAGAGCTAGAGATTGCTCTTTTCTTGTTGGAGTAGGGGTCTTTGCTTCTGCTTCTGCTTCCCTTGTCTTCAGCACTTGCTCAAAAGATTTGAGTTTGCCGAGAAGAGCTTCAGTGGAGATCTCTGTGGTGCTTCTGGCTTCCTTGATGGGCCAGATCCTTAGATCCCATGTGCTAGGGAAGCACATAAGAATCTTATCATTGACCTCTGTCAATGATATGTCCTTGTCAAGGGTCCTCAGCTCATTGATGATTGAGCTGAGCCTGGTATACATGGCTTCAACTGATTCAGCATCAGTTTTCTTGAAGTTCTCATATTGTGAGATAAGGTTGGACCTTCTGTCCTTCCTTTCATCAGCTGAACCAGCTACAATCTGGTTCAGTATATCCCACATAGCTTTTGCTGAAGAGCAGTCAGCTACCTTCTGGAATACCTCATCAGACATTGTCTGAGCCAGTATATTCATTGCCTTGGCATCTGCTATCTTGGCCTTCTTGTACTCATCGTTGTAATCTGGAGGAGGCACTGCACTCATATTAGTTGATGATGAGGTAGTGGCAGCAGCAGGTGCTCTTGGGGGACCTAACAAAATAGAAGCAAAGATGCTTTCATCAATAGAATTCATATATAATTTTATCCTTGCCTTCCAGATGCCAAACTTAGCTAAGTTGCATGCTGGAGGTCTGGTGCTAGAATAATCCTTGGACTGGGCCATGATAGTGAATATCTATAAGCTTTGGTATCTATCAGGATCTTGTGACTTAGGTGTTAGCCTATTCAGTCAGTCAACCTCCCTCTGATACCAATTGAAAGTGAAGTGATAGATACTACTCTAGAGGGGGGGGGGGGGGGTGAATAGAGTTATCAAATTTTGCACAAGACAAAACTTAATGGTCTACCCAACTCCCTTGGAGTGAAATGCGGAATGAAAAGATTATAGATATAGAATGAACCCTATAGCCTAACACAAGTGTTGTGCACAAACTCAAGCTAACTGTAATTACAGTTAAGGCTTGGGAAACCTAATCAGCAACTAGCAAACCTAGTTATATCTATTCACAGCCACAATGTAGGAATTAAACAAGGCAATCCAGACGACACAAGGAATTTATAGTGGTTCCCCAAACAACTTGGGTACGTCCACTCTTCTACTAACAAGGTAGGAATCCACTCAGGTTTTTGATCAGGTGCCCTGCCACCAACAGGATCTGCTTCAGGTAGATCCAGAAACCCTTTAGACTTTTGATCAGGTGTCTAAAAACCAAGCACAGGTTTTTGATCAGGTGCCCTGCCACCAAGGGATACTTTTGAAGGGAGTAATAACCCTGTACAGGAGGGGGAAAGAAGGTTAAGATGTCTTCTCTATTTTACAAAAGATTAGAGAAGCACAAGAACTTGCACTGAGCTAGAAAGATCTAAGGAATCAAGGCTCCCCCTGGCTCAAAGATGTCCAGGTGAAGTCTTGCTTCAGTGCAGAAAACTCTTCAGAAAGATCTGAAGGAAAAACTACAAGAAGATAATAAATAATAAAATTAGAGATCTTCAAGCAGCTGTCTTCTTCTTCTTCTTTAAAAAGAACTCTGAGTTTGAATCTTCCTGGAAGCAGGAGAACTCAGGTTGAAGAAGAGTAGAAGAGCTTAACACTTCTCAGTTGGATGAGTATTGCTGAGAGCAGAAGACTTGATCATGATGAAGGTTTGAATGCTTAATTGAACAACTGGGTAGCTAGTTAGCTAGCTTGAATCCTTCTTCAAAGGATCCTTTTTATAGCAGCAATAAGCAACGGCTCTCTTCAATTTGAATTGCTTGTCTTCTTCTGAAACTTGAGACCTGGGCTGTAAGTATAAAAAAGACAAACAATCTCTGCAGCAGAAACATTCTATAAAAGGGATAAACCTCTTTCGAAGAAGCTGCAGGAAGCAATCTGATAATAAAGTACTAAATAAAGTCACATCAGAAACAAACTCTTTATAGCAGAAGAAAGACTTTTCAGTCTAACGGCTATAAAGGACTGACAGCAGATAAAGTAAAATACAATGTCAGCTAATAAGACAAACAACTTTATCTGAAAAGATTTGACTCAGGCAAAAGGGATGGAGCATATATTGCCTGGAAATATTATCATAAAACAACTAAAATAACATGCCAGATAATGTATTAATTAATTAAATATAATAAATAAATACAAAATATAAAGGAAGACAGAAAGCGTCGAACGACCTTCGGAGATCGTCGACCGACGCACGGAGATCGTCGAACTATCGGACAGATAGTCGAACGATCCAGATAGTCGAGCTATCAAAGGAGATAGTCGAGCTATCACAACAGATAGTCGAGCTATCAGAAGATAGTCGAGCTATCAGATAGTCGACCTATCAACAGATAGTCGAACTATCAAAGCGAAACAGATAGTCGAACTATCAACAGATAGTCGAACTATCAAAGCAGAACCGATAGTCGAACTATCAACAGATAGTAGAACTACCAGATAGTCGAACTATCAAAGCATATAGTCGAACTACCAAGCGAGAACAGATAGTCGACCTATCAACAGATAGTCAAACTATCAACGCAGAACAGATAGTCGAACTATCAACAGATAGTCGAACTATCAAAACGAAACCGATAGTCGACCTATCAACAGATAGTCGAACTATCAACGCAGAACAGATAGTCGACCTATCAACAGATAGTCGAGCTATCAGATAGTCGACCTATCCAAGCAGATAGTCGAACTATCAAAGCACACAGATAGTCGAACTATCAACCGATAGTCGAACTATCCTCGCAGACTGAAAGTCGAACAACTGATAGACGATCGTCGAACAGTTAGTCGACGATAGTCGAGCGGCGTTCGACTATAGTCGAACGAAAAACTACTTAACCAAATTCTTCATCTGGAAAAGCGAGGACTCTACAGCTAGACCACTAACCATTGACCATAGATATTTCTTGGGTCAAGGGACAAAAAGAGAAGACTAAACTCAAATCAAACTAGGGTACCAACAACATATCTGTTGTTCTCCACGCGAAGATGTCCACATGCTTCTGAATGCATTCCAGCAGCCTCTCTTGATCCTCTTCGCCTAAACCTCCGCTGAACCGCACCTTCTTTGCCTTGCCTGATTAGGTCAGAACCTCCAACTCTACAACCGCTTCCACCGGCTCTATCCGGGACTGCTCCTCCCGCTATTCAGCTGCCTTCTCTCATTGGGTGAGGACCTCCTCTTCCACCGCTTCTTCCACTGCCATCATATACTCCCCTCCTCTTGGCTCTTCTCCCGTACCCTCCTCCGGAACGAGGACCCACTTCTCCCCTGACTCTGTCGACACCTCCTCGATCACCTTCCCCAATGCTTCAGCCTCCCCCATCCACGAGATGGTGTTAATCGCGATGATATATCACTGCCTTGACACTTTGGGGTCTCCCCGGACCCGAACTTGCATCCCTCTATCGTTGAACTTGAGGCACTGATGGAAGGACGAGGGGACACATCGAAATGCGTTTATGAGGGGCCAGCCAAAGATGACATTATAGCTATTGGGGGCATCCATGATGATGAACCGGCAGTTACGAGACAGACCCCCCAGAGTCACATTAAGTCCTACTCCTCCTTCTACCTCCTTTCTCTCCCCTGGAAACCCAAAGAGCGGTCGATCCGAGGCTAGCACCCTCTTGGCATCCACCTTCATCCCGTAAAACACCTTTTTGAAGATGACGTTGACTGAGCTCCCGTTATCTACCAGGATTCGAGAGACGGTGAAGTTCTCGACCGCTGCTTGCACTACTAGTACGTCACAGATCGAATCTTCATAATCCGGCATGTCACCTGAGGTGAAGGTGATTCTTTCCACAGGAGGTAGGGGCTATGCTGTTCTAGAACACTGTTTGGAGGCTTCCCTTATGAGTGGCCTCGATCCCTGCCCCCTCCCCCCGTGGATCACACTGATCCTCCCAAAGCCTCCTATGTCGACCCTCTCCTCACACCTGTCCTCGTCGAACCCCGCAGCCACCTACTTGACCTGTACCGCTGGCTGCTACTTACAATTTCCTCTTCCCCTCCTCAGCTCTAGGAACTCGGGGCAGGTCGCAGTTGCGTGAACTTCCTCCTGATGGAAGTCAAAGTATGGCAACTCCACCGGTTCCCTTCATCCTCCCCGACATTCCTTCTCCCATTCCTTCCTCGCGCTATTGTCATGGCTTGATACTGTGGGGAGAGAGGTGGCCTCGGGCCCTGTCTTCACCCAGGGGGATTGAACCTCCCCTACCCCCTTGGTAGTTTACTCCTCCCTCGAAATTTCTTCCTTGGCCTTGGACAGACCCTTCCTGCTGCCTCCAACCCAGCTGGTTGGTGGGTTCCTGGTAACCCCACGCTTGTTGTTGCCTTGGCAGTCCCTTCCCCCTTGGTTCGTCCCTTGTTCTCTCCTCCTAGTGCCTGCTCATCCCCTGCTCCTTCTCCTCGCTTCCTCCCAACATGGCCAACTTCTTAGTAAAGTGGGGTTTGTTGCCTCTCCTTCGATCTCCTGCGTTGCTCTTTCCATTACATCCTCGAAAGACAATAATGGCCTCCGCTTTAGCGCTACCCTAAAGAACCCTTCCTACAGCCCCAAGGTAAAAGCCATCATCAGGGTAATCCCTGACACCTCCTCCATAACGAGGACTTCCTCCTAGAATCGGTAAACATAACTTGCCAGGGTCTCCATGCTTGATTGCTAAAAGAAATTTCTCACCTTTCTTCCTCTTCTTCGAAGTCGAGAACCTCAACAGGAAAGCCCGACGCAGGTCCACGTAGCAGTAAATTGAACTATTGGGAAGCTGGTGGAACTATTCCCCCGCATTATCTTTGAAGGAGATGGCAAAGAGCCGATATTTCAAAGCATTGATCATCTACCCTATGGAGACTGCATCCTCAAACCATTAGATGTTCTGAACTGGGTCGTCCCTACCGATGTAGTAAGACATCTTTGGCTCTATGAACCCCTCTAGAATGGGGGCAGACATGAACAACTCGCTGAATGGGATCCCGCCTATCGTGTGAGTGGGTGGATCTTGCAGGACAACCTCACTGATCCGGCCCGCACTTGGCGAGTCGGGAAATAGTTCTCGCCCGATGGGATCCTGCACGTTAATCTCACCTTCCTTCCCCATCCCAGACTTCCTGATCGGAGCATTCTCGCCCAGGGTGGGCTGCACGACCATTAGGATGGCTGGAGTTTAGCACTCGTTGCGAGTGGCGCTGAGATGATGGTGCAAGGTCTCCATGACCTCCTTTCTGAAATCCTCAAACATGCCTACAGTCGCCATACCCGAAGGGGGTGGCGACTTCTCCCGGCTAGATCCTTGCACTTCATCTCCAGCCATAAGACTAGCTGAGGTTCTTCTGTGCTGGCCACCCTCCACTCTCACCGCACTAAAGTGTTGAAACTAGAAATCGATCTCTATGGAGTTCGGGGTCCTAAAAAGGGTGTGACCTCTCACCTACTTTCCTCAGGACTAAAGATTCAGGAAACTAGGAATAGAACCGAGGTCTTAAATAGGAGATCCCACCACAAACCCAGAAGATAAAAGAGGTCTTCCTCTCCCAAGCCAATGCTGAGCTTGGGAACCTTGGAGATAGCCTGAAGAAGAAGGAAGCAAAGGGAAACTGTTGATCTCCCTCCCTAAAGGTGCCCCTCAGTTCTATTTATAGATTTAAACCCTTGGTATGCCAAGAGCATAACTCTATTCTTTAGAATTACTATATGTAGCCCATTTAGGTCTGGCAACAATATAGCTCCACTATTCTGGAAGGCTATTTGCAGCCCTTCAAGAGAATCCAGATAATTCTGCCTCTGGACCCCACTAGGCAAGTGGTACATGAAGGCACCACTCACCTAAAGGGGCAAGTGCTGTGTGAGCCCGACACTCGCCTCCGCAAATTCCTAAAAGGGCGGATGCGAGATCAACGTGACCTTCCGCCTGCTATGGGCGTGAGCCTTCCTGCCTGTTATGGGCGGGAGCCCTTTGCTCCCTCTGGGCTAGTGCGGGTCTGCCAACCCCACTTTCCTACTTTGACGCTTGGACATGAACGTCTTACAAAGCCCTGAACTTGCCGTAGGGGCTCACTTAGTGAATACATGGTTGTACACTTTTGGTGGCCCGGGATAAAGTGGGATGTAAACTTGTACGTGAGTTGATGTTAGAATTGTGGCTCTATAAAGGCTAAGTGTCAAAGGTCGAGTTAGTTCTTGAAGGTCATTCTTATTCCTGAGTGAAAATTTGACGACATATTCATGGATTTTGTGCATGGTTTACCATGGTCACGCAGAGTAACAAAGCAATTTGTGTGATTGTGGATTTCATGACTAAGGTGGCTCACTTCATTCCAAATCAGAGGGGAGATAGCGTAGAGGAGCTCGTGGAGCTCTATGTTCGAAACATAGTGCGTTTGTATGGGATTCCAAAAAGTATTCTTAGTGATCGAGATGTGCGATTCACTTCAAAGAATTGGAGGTTAGTGCAGTGGAGCTTGGGTATTAAGCTTAAGTTAAGTACCACGTTCCATCCACAGACCTATGGTCAAATAGAGAGGTTGAATCATACATTAGAGGATATGTTGAGAATGTGTGCTCTTGATTTTGGCAAGAGATGGGACGACCACAAATTTATGGTGGAGTTTTCTTATAATAATAGCCACCAAGCGAGCATTTAGATAGCTCCGTATGAAGCATTGTATGGTAGGCAGTGTCCAATGCCGATGTCTTGGATAGAGGCAGGAAATACCCAACTTTTGGGAAAAGTAGTGGCAGATGCTTGTGAGTTGGTCCGGATGATCCAAGAGTGCATGAAGGTTGCTCAAGATTGACAGACAAAGTATTTCAATGCACGTCATAGAAATGTGGAGTTTGTAGTAGACGACATGATATACTTGAAGATAAAGCCGTTCAAGGGTGTTTCTCTAATTTAGTAACTCAAGAAATTAAGTCTGAGGTACTTGGGCCCATTTGAGGTTATAGAGTGCATAAACGAAGTAGCCTATCGATTGGCATTGTCCAAAGAGCTGAGTGGATTACACTATATTTTTTTATATCTTGGTGCTGAGGAAGGCTTTGGTGGAGACAAGTGATATGGTTGAGTCGGCGGTAGTGCCGGTGATAGAAGGTCCAAGGACAATGGTTCATCCAGTTTTAATGGAGGATTTGGAAATCTGGCATTTGTGGAATAAAGAGGTCAAACTCCTGAAAGTGCACTGGGATAATTACGGACGATATGAGATTTGTTGGGAGCGCGAGAAAGTGATGTGGGAAGACTTCTCGGAACTATTTGCTTAAGGTGTGTTTTATATTTTTATAGTACTTTAAATTTCAAAAATGAAACTCTTTTAAGAGGGGTGGGGGGGGGGTGGGGGTGGGGTGGGGTGGGGGTGGAGTTGTAACACCCCAAAATTTACCGTGTTTTGGAATGCTCGGAGTGCTAATATATATATAACAAGAAAGAGTTGAGTTAACTCTCATATAGTTGTGTTAACTCGACGATCTGAGTCAGAGAGCTGATTCGGAGAGCGTGAACCAGTTTCATAAAATAACAATTTATTGGTGTCCGATCTTCTTGGAACTTGATCTGATGGCCCAGATCATTTGCCCATAAACCCTAAATAGGGTAGAGGATATCTTTCCTCTTATTTTTTTTCTAAAGTCCTTGGCACTTAACGGCTGGTGAGTGAGAGGGAGCGAAGGAGGAAGACATCCTAGTTTTCTCTATTGTTGGAGCTTCAAAGCTCCATTTGACGATTCGATGCTGGATTTGCGAAGAGCGCTTGAGGGCACCCATTTTCCATCCGTGTTATTCAAGGTTAACATGGCAAGGAAGAGGTTTTGTAAGGAAACAATATCTCTCCTCCTAGCCTTAGAATGATTGTATATCATCTTTTGTTAATGCCTTTAATTTCTTGCAATTTATTGGCACCAAATCTCTGAAATAAGACAAGTTTAGGTCTCCTTCATTCAAGAGAAACCGCTGAGTCGATTGAGTCCATCCCCGACATACTTTTCATTAGAAATATGTTCCGTTGGTGGATTAGGCATTGTAAGTGAAGACGTTATCATGACTATCCGATGGTCTGATTCGATTATGTTGCTTGACGTGCATTTTGGGGATTTTTTGTTAGAAATCCAAATGCAGTGAAGAAGCTATTGTTACGCCCTTAATTTTTGTGCAGAAATGAATGGTGGCTATGGGAGGGGGGGATACATGTGTCAAATGTTATGTGAAGCCATGACTTTGTCTTTACGGATAACTGGCTAGCCCCGTGCTTATGTGATTCTCGTGTGGAGGGTGTCCAAGCAAGAAAAGTTCCCTTTTGTGAAAACTGACGAGAACATTTGTGCTTTCGGACAAGCCCGGGTGATGTGAAAAATGAGTGGGTAGGGTCAAAGCAATGGTTCTTCGAATCGATTGTGATGTTTTGGTGGAACTAATGAGAATGCCAAAGCTTATGGGCAATCCCGCATGTTGTGACCCATGTATTGATGGGGTCTAAGAGAGAGTTCCATTAATGGCTTGAAGCTCATTGAGGAAATCGAAGTACCCATGTGCTTGTTGTGATATGAATATATGTGATGATATGTTAGAATCATACATGCTATATGGTGTCTTGGGTGAAACCCAGGTTTGCATACATGCTGCATTAATAGGCACCTTCTATTAATTTGCTCAACATAGAAATGTGGATGATGCTTGTGACACTTTTACTTTCCTATTTCTATATTATTTATGTGCTATTATATATGCATACAAATTGCTGACCTGCAAGGTGGAGTTCCACGGAGTCCGCTAGGGATGACCGAGAAGAGAGATGTTGTTACACCATTTGTTATCAGACATAGCTGACCCATTTATACCATGTCTTCTATAATAGTTACATGATAATGATCACAAGCTGGAGCTAGCTCGCCGACCAAAAAGTCCTACGCCTCATAGAGTGTGCCTCCTCATGCTATTTTGCTGCTTGTTTCTTTTGTTATGTTTCGGGTTACACATTGAGGTAGCATATGACTGCTTTTGCTTGCGATGATTTGCGATGTTTGGATGCTAGAAGTTTACTTTGCCAATGTAAGACTATAAGGTCATTTTTGACTCTTATGTTTTTGTAGACAACTTCTTACATTGAGTTAGTGTTTCCACTATTTTATTAAGCATTTTGGGATGGGTAGTGCGTATAATACCCCAGGTTTCTCACATATGAAAACAACAATTCTTATTTCTGGATTCTACCTCTAGCTATAATGGTATCGCCAGGTGATAGCGTGCCACATGGCAGTCATCCATATGTCAGCACGCGGTGATGTGTTCGTTGAGCGGTGCTGACTTGGTCAAGCAGTAACCGCTGGAGCTATCGCACTACGAGAGTGAGGTACCGCCCGACGATTATAATAAATTAGACTTTTCATCTAAGATCATGGTCATTCAATTGTTTTGGCCTGAGGATCCTAAGGCTAGGATTACAATCGTGCTTCCCAACCAGAGGAGTGTGTGAAGAGATATTCATTTTATCTTTCACTCTCTCTCTCTCTCTCACTTTCTCTTTATCCATATAAAAGAAGGGGGAAGAAGAAACGTGAGCTCGGAGGTAGCTTTTGGAAAGCTGAACTCAGCCATTGAAGGAGCTCTTGTGGTCAGAGTCACTATCCGAAGTTAGATCTGTGGAGTGGAAGGTGTTGCGAACGCTTCCATCCGGATCACTTGCAATCTCATGGCTCCTAAGCAATCTAAAAGGGTAACGATTCTCCTCTTGGACAAGTGAAGTTCTTAATTGGCATGTTTGCATGGAAACCCTCACCAATTGGCGAAGAACGACTGATTTCCAAAGGGTTGATATAGAGTTTCCCCGGTAAAGTTATTGTGTGAATGCTCAATGTTGAACCATTAGTCTCGGAATGAGGATGGTGTGTGTAACGCCCCTGAATTTTCGATAATTATTTTAATCCCTTTAGTGACATAATAATGACGCAAGGGCATTATGTTTACACATAGTTAATGGTACGCCGTCGTTAGTGTGAGATTTTGTTTATTGGGGCGAGTTAGCCAGTTTTTAAACTCGTCGGAATTAGAGTTTTTTTCTTGGAAAATTATAGTGATTAATTTTAAGCTTGTTTGTGAAGTTTTGTTGCGAACCGAGCGTTTTTAGAGACTCGGTGAATTTTATGAGGATTTTGTTGTTTTAACTTAGGGAAATTTTAAGCCGAGTTTGGTTTGTCGGATCTTGATTTCGACTTCGCCGTTGGATTCGTAGCACCACAATTTAGTTTTAGTGTGAATTTCATCGAAAATCGAGGAGATTTGGTCATTCTCGTCGTTTGAGTTTTTTCTAGTTATAATAATAATATATATATTATATATATGTGTACTTAAGAAACCATATTCATCGTGTTCCCTAAATCAACGGCCGGAAGAGCGGAGTGTAGAGAGTGACGGACATCGCGAATTCTTCCGGCGACCGTATCGCGGAGATCCGGTGCACGTAACCCTCGACGGAGCATAGATCCAGAAAGCTCTCGCAGAGATCTTCGCGTGCACGGTAAGATTTTCCCATTTTATGGATTTTTGACATTAGGGTATTTGACCTTAACTCTTATTTTGCCCGAAAAGTTTCAGAGATTATTAGCGAGGAGTTCTTGCAGCCGATCCTTGAAGCGATGAGCTTGGGAGGCTATTTTCTGGAGATTTTGAGGCAAGCGGTGGTTTTCTCTCTTGACCCTCTTGTTGACCCTCTTGCTTTGTTGCTATTGTTCATGTTTACCTCTTCTTTTTCTCTTATTGGACTTAGAAATGTTGTAGGATCTGGTGCCTTGTTGTTTCAGTTGAATTAGGGGAGTGTAGTGATGTAGGCTCACACGTTAACACTGAAAAATTACGGACAAACACGAATTTCTCTCTACTTCCCAATTCTACGTTCGCACAAAACTTTCAACGCAGTACATACGTTATTCAGTTTTATCAATCAAACGCTAACGTAGAGGTAGACACACCATTTGAGATCGAATATAGGCTATAAGCCAATATTCTCTCAGGCTAAAAGGACCCACCTGGTCCGATCGAGCGAATGTTGTACCAAAAGAGATCCACCAAAATTTACGATTTGGAAAAAGGTAGATCTCTCCTAACAAAAAGAAAACATGGTTCTCCAATCCTCTCGAACTTAAATAAAATAAAGATGAACAACAATCCGATCGGAGAAAACTATGATAAATCCAACGCTATCAAGAGATCATGCTAAAGTACTTCCACCACAAGAAAATCTAGAGGAAAATACACAAAAGGTAGAATTTTCGTTAACCCAATCGGAATAGATGATTCCGATTTACTAAACTGGTTCGCTCTTCAATAGTTCTGCTCGAGTCACACTGAATGGAGAGTAACTCATCCGCCTTCTTCGGTTCATGCCGAAAATTAATTTCACAAAATGCTTCTTTGCTCCTTTGATGAAAACCAGAAGAGGGAAATGAGGTTAGCCGAACTCTTCAAGAGAGGAAGAGGTAGGCCGATGGTTTTCCCTAGGCGTGAGAGGAGGGTGGTGGTGTTTGGGGTGGATATTAGAGAAGGGGAGGAGGGAGGGGCGACGGCTTGGAGAGAGGGGAGAGAGGAGAGGGCTGGCGGCTTGGAGAGAGGGAAGATGGAGGCCGAAATTTGCCAAGGAGGAGGGAAAATTCTCAATTGAATTTAGGTTTTCAATTTCTCATGAATATTAATAAAATCTTCAACCTCAAGGCCTTATATTGTGAGAGAACTAAGTTGTCTATCTAAATCACCTAGAGGGGGATGAATAGGTGAAATGCGTGTCAAACGCGGAATAAAAATTAACACAGCAAAGATCAAGCAATCACACAGACGATAAGAGATTTACAGTGGTTCCCCAATCTTGGGTACGTCCACTTTCCTCACCGATCTAGCAAACCACTAGACTCGGCTACTCCACTATCTCGGATTGAAGACAATCCTACACCTCGGAACCACGTTCCTACAAACTCGATCCAAATCGGATCTACACTCGGAAGATAAAGCCTTCCTACAAAACTCGGAGAAAAACTCCTACAAAGAAATTTGTTTGAAAAGAAAATACAAACAATATATTGCATAGATCTGGATCTTTGATAGTCTTCTTCCTTGAGAACTTTGGCTTGATCAGAATATGTTGAAGATGACTTGAGAGAAATCCATAGATCTGAAAAACGGAATCACCTCGATCGAGAAAATAAATCAGAAATCTTTGAGGCTCGACGAGATCGAGTGATTATCTTTTGTCTGGATCGCTGGAGAAACAAAGTTGAAAGCAGCGATCAGAGATTGTCGATCCAGACCTTCTTCAGTGAACGACAATGGCGGCGGCGTGAGAAATTAGGGTTCACGGGAACTTTTCTCTTTCTTAAAATAATAATCTCTGTAAGACTTGTTATTAGTCAAATCTGAAAGGACCTATTTATAGGTGGGCTCCAACGGTCAGAAATTTAATTAGAGATGACACGTGGACCAATCGGAAATGATTAATTCGGAATACACAGAGAAATTGTACTTGGAGAATTTCAGGAATATTTGAACTGATATACTCGAGACAGAGACGAGACCTACTCGAGTATATGATGTTATATACTCGAGTGGATAGGAGGAGCATACTCGAGTATAAAAAGAGAAGCTACTCGAGTGATTCAGAGATCAACACTCGAGTGATTTAGAACTACTCGAGTATGAGAGTATATACTCGAGTAAGAACACTTAGAGAAAATTTCTCAAATAAAATAGGAAGAACTACTCGAGTAGAAGAGTTGGAGTTACTCGAGTGAGGGGAAAGTGAACTACTCGAGTATCTGGGGAAGATTACTCGGGTAATCACTAAGCTACTCGAGTATGAAAAACTACTACTCGAGTACAGAGTCACTTACTCGAGTATATAGGGAATTACTCGAGTAGGTAGACTTAGAAACTTTCTGAGATGAGAAGTGCAGATCTACTCGAGTATCAACAGAACACTTACTCGAGTAACTAACCAACTACTCGAGTACAAGTTATCACCTACTCGAGTACAATACAGTCTACTCGAGTATGTAATCAAACTTACTCGAGTACAGACTCACTTACTTGAGTGTATAAACGAGGTACTCGAGTATGTGGACTTAGAGAATATTTCGGATCTAAGGACAGAACGATCTACTCGAGTATAAAATATGACCTACTCGAGTGACTAACTATCTTACTCGAGTAAGCTTATCTACACGAGTATACAGAGTCTTCTCGAGTATGTCTAAGGATTTACTCGAGTACTAAGTCACTTACTCGAGTATATGAAGGAAGCTACTCGAGTATGTGGACTTAGAAAAATTCTTCTGAAAAACTATAAACTTCAATACTTCAGTCCACCAATCCAAGTGCATGTAGGAAGTGTATCCCAATAGAGAGGCTATACATGGGCCAACACTTTGGATGACACAATGAGGGATTACATTGTATGGTCCTGTGTTTGGTGACCCATTATAGACTGACATTGGTCTACACTTGGCAATAAAAACCTGCACACATACAACTTAAACACAATATCAAATACACCTTAATTCATCTTAGTTCAAGGTCTGACCTCCTACAAATCTGAGGTATTGTGGAGACAAATCCCAACAATCTCCCCCTATTTGTAGATTTCAGCACCCTCTACACTAAGGTGAATTACTTAGAGTAAAAAGAATAACACAGATATATTTCAAAAAAAATAAACTGAAGCATGATAAATAATAAGATAGCCATAATCAGAATCAAAAATATATATATATATAGAAATGTTTTTAACAGATTAAAAAGTCTATTTCCACATTCTCATTGACTCAAGAGGGGGCTCCTTTGTGCATTCTTTCTCTCTTCAGCTCTTGCCTCTCTAGGTAACTGAAAGGTTTAGGAAAATAAGTTCTAGGCCTAGGAGGAGCAGCATGGTTGTTGTATCACCAATTCCTGTCATGAAGTCTGATCTTGATCTAAGATGCTTCATAAGCTTTCCATTCTAAATAACTGTAATACTGATCTCTGTGCTCACCAAGATCTGTTACTAGCTTCAGGGTATCAAGGATCAGAGATATGGAGGTTGGACTCCAAACTTCAGAATGAACAATTTCTGATCTACCTTCAGAAGCTGGGGCAGGCTCTTTTCTAGGTGCAGAACGGCTGGCAGAAGAGCCGTCACCATATTTCCTTTTCTTCTTTGGGACACCTTGAGAACTAGGAGGAAGATCATCTTGCCAGATATCAGTATAAAAGAGAAAGGCTCAGTCACATCACCAGCAGGTCTGGGTGAAAAGACTGGCACATCTCCTAGAATGTTTGCCTGAGCTGGAGCATTTGCTGGTGGATGTTTTTCAAGAGGGTCCAAGAACTTGGGAATGATGGTAGGGTTGAGTTGAGAATTTGGGAAGTTCTGATTATTTACCCATACAGCTGTATCATAAATGTAGAATTTGACAAATTGGAGTTGAGATAGAATATCTGCTTTCAAATTCTTGACTAGATCATCCACAGTTGTTTGAGCTTGTTCAGACAGTTTTTCAACTACTTTTTCAACTTGTTCTTTGACAACTTTCTCCCCCTTGCTGATATCTACAGCTAGCTTGGCAATTGCTTCATCTCTGAAGGTGCCAACTTCTTCACACACTTTCATCACATTTACTTCAGCATTCTTGTCCAATATTATCTGATTATGTGCAACAGTTTCAGCTTGATTCCCTAGTTCACCTATACTTGTAATAGTGTGATCCATAGCTTTTCCACCCAATTGAAACAATCTCTTTAGCTCATTAGTATTGGTTTGAATTTCAGCAAAGCCTCTACTCATCTCCTTTTCAAGAGTAGAGACTTTGTTATTTACTGAGGCTAGAGAGTCATCAAAGTACTTTCTTTGTTCACTGAGTAACTGTTCAATCTTGCTTACCAGATCTGAAGAAGTAGAAGCAGTTGAAGTTGGGGCAGGGACTGAAGGAGCAGGAGCAACCCATGGAGGGATTTCAGTAATTTCCACTGAGCTTGCAGCTCTCTTGAAAGATTCTATCTGAGCAGATTCTTCTGTATTAATGAAGGAGGGAATAGAGAAGTGCAAAGTCTTCAGAGGAGCCTCCACTGGTTCTGGAGATACTTCCTCATCATTAGACAAAAGAATATTGTCAGGCTGGCTTTCCTCTGCAGCAGAGGACTGAGCAGAAGACTGGACAGGAGACTGAGCTTCTGGAGTCTGAGCAGGAGACTGAGCAGGAATCTGAGCCTCTGGAGTCAGTACAACTGATTCATTGTGAAACAAGGGAGCATCTGAGCTGAGCTCATCAATCAACCTGTTGATATCTTCTGCAGTAGACAGTAGGGTTGCTGGATCTGGAATCTCTGAGTAAGGATCTGCTGGAGGAGGAGAAACTGGAGGGAGAGAGTCCCTGACTTCTGCTTGCTGTGAGGGTTCTGATGAAGCTGGGTACTGAGAATGAGATGAGGCAGGCTCCCCCTCAACTATTGCACCAGAGGTAGCAGCAGTTTGATGTGGAGGAGGAGAAGGAATCCTGTCATCAGGTACACTGGTTTCTTGGGAATCTACTGAAGGGACAGCAGCTTTGGATGCTTAGGCAGAGTTCAGAATTTTAATTTCGTATTGCTGGATGGAGGATATAGAAACCTTTTTCATGTGATGCAGTGGAGTCCCTTTGGATAAGTTAAAAACTGAAGGATTGATTTCATGAAGAAGGAGGGAAATAATTCTTGCAAAATTAGGATGCTTAATGCTTTCTCTGATTTTATCTAGGATCAACAGTCCAAACTGGAATCATTTGCGGCAGATAATGACTTGCATTATATCAAACATTTCCATAGAAATGTCTCGAATGGAATAAGTTTTGCATAGCAGTATCTTAGCAATTACATCCACTAGAAATTTTCCTTCTAAGTTGAAATCAGCTCTGCTAAAGGAATGGGCTTGAGGGTTACCTCCACAGAATAAACTGGTTCTTACTTAGTCTTCAGCAGTCATTTCGTCATCATCCTCTACTACTGGTAGTTTTAACAGAGCAGCTAGTGAGTCTTTGTCCAGTCGGATTTTTATCCCTCTGACCTTGGATTTCAGGAGCTTTCCATTTCGTTTCACCTTCAGATTTTGATAGAACTCTTCAACAGCTGGGAAAATAACTTGGCACGGCGTCTTTAGAACGTACGATAGTCCTGCGGTCTCGAGTAAAATCAGAAGATTTCGGAAATCATTTGAGAGATCGGCTATCCCTGCGGGGGCAAGTTCTGAGCCGATGCCGATTTTGGAAGAGGGGGCCATCTGCGATTCTAGAGGACGGGAGAGGCGAAGACGAAGATGCTCTGCGGTTTTCCGGAAGATGAAGAGTCGACGGCTACTCGAGAGAATGAGAAGTGGAAAGGGATTTTCCGATTTTTCTATATATATATATGATTCTAGTTAGGTTAAAGAAAAAATAAATTCATACCTGAATGAAGCGGCAAATATCTCGGTGCGAATAGAAAAATTAGAAATCCTTGATATGAATCCCGTATACTCGAGAAGGTAACATCATACACGAGTATTAGATAGAGCATACTCGAGTAGGTAACATCATACACGAGTATTAGATAGAGCATACTCGAGTAGGTAACAGCATTCACGAGTATATTGTCAAGTACCCGAGTATGTAAGTCCTTTTACCTGAGTAATTTCCGTCTACTCGAGTATCTGTCTGGATATACTCGAGTATATCTTACTTGAAAGACAATTTTCCTTGGGAGATGAATATTGCCATTGAAATCTTTTACTCTGAGCAGCCAACACCACTGATATCTTCTTGATTTGTGAGGCCATCACTAGTCTTCTTTGTTGAGCAGCCCAAGTTCCGTTTTGAAGAACGAGAACTTGGACTCGTCCAGCGGCTTGGTGAATATATCTGCAACTTGCCTGTCTGTGGAGACATATTGTAGATCTATGTCTCCATTTTCCACATGCTCCCGGATGAAATGATAACAAAGCTCTATGTGCTTGGTCCGGCTGTGGGAGACTGGGTTGTTGGCGATTGCTATAGCGCTGGATGAGTCGCAAAACAAAGGAATGTTCTGGAACTTCATGTTGTAGTCTTCAAACTGATTTTTGATCCAGAGAAGCTGTGCACAACAGCTGCCTGCAGAGATGTACTCTGATTCAGCTGTCGAGATGGTAACACAGTTCTGTTTCTTACTGCTCCAGGAAATAAGTCTCCTTCCGAGGAATTGGCAAGTCCCGGAAGTACTTTTCCTGTCGTCTTTGCTTCCTGCAAAATCTGCATCTGAAAATCCAATTAGTTCACTATCATTACTTCTTGGGTACCATAAGCCAAGATTTGGTGTACCTTTGAGGTATCTCAAGATTCGCTTTGCAGCAATGTAATGAGATTCCTTAGAGTTCACCTGAAATCTAGCACATACACATGTTGAGAACATTATATCTGGTCTACTTGCGGTAAGGTAGAGAAAGGAGCCAATTATGCTTCTGTACTTGGTTTCATCAAAAGGTTTCCCTTTCTCATCCTTGTCTAGAGACATAGCTGAGGCCATTGGAGTCCTCATAGAGGTTGCATTCTCCATTCCGAATTTCTTGAGTAGCTCTTTGGTGAACTTGGTCTGTGAGATGAAAATTCCATCCTCAGATTGTTTCACCTGAAGCCCTAAGAAATACTTCAGCTCTCCCATACTGCTCATTTCAAACTTCCCTTACATAAGTTTAGAAAACTTCTTGCAGAGGTTGTTATCTGTAGAGCCAAAAATAATGTCATCGACATAGATTTGCACTAGCAGAATCTTGCCTTTTATTTCCCTAAGAAATAATGTCTTGTCTATCTTTCCTCTTGTGAACTTATTCTCAAGAAGAAAGGTGGACAGCGTCTCATACCAAGCTCGAGGAGCTTGTTTAAGACCATATAAAGCTTTTTGTAATAAGTAAACATAATTAGGATAAGTTGAATCAACGAAACCTGGTGGTTGCTTTACATACACTTCTTCCTTTATGTCACCATTTAGGAAGGCGGACTTAACGTCCATCTGATAGACGGTAAATCACTTAAGTGCAGCGTAGGTAAGAAATAACCTGATCGCTTCTAGTCTTGCCACTGGAGCATAAGTCTGGTCGAAGTCAATTCCTTCTTCTTGACGACATCCCTTTGCGACAATTCTGGCTTTATTCTTTATAATGGTTCCATCTTCGTCCATCTTGTTCCGGTAGACCCATTTTGTCCCAATGACGTTCTTACCCTTAGGTCTAGGAACAAGTGTCCAAACTTTGCATCGTTTGAAGTGATTCAGTTCTTCTTCCATGGCTAGGATCCAGGATGCGTCGGAGTTGGCTTCCTCAAATTTCTTTGGTTCAACCTGTGAAAGAAAACTTAAGTGTAAATTCTCGTTAGTTGTACCTCGACGAGTTCTGACGCCATCCCGAGGATCTCCTATGATTTGATCAACGGGATGATCCTTCAAGTGTTTGAACTCTAAAGTCCTTGCATCTGGGATCTCTTCAGCCACTGGAGTTGCATCTTCAGCTGGGATGTGTTCTTCATCTTGATCATCTACCTCTCCAATAGGGGTTGTAGAGGTGATCTTGATGAACGTTTCGTCTTTATCTTTAGTAGTTTCATCCAAGCTAAGTTCCTTCAATTTTGTACCTGCATCTACAATAGGCACACTAGACGAGTTGTTGTGCAGCAGACTCGTCTCATCAAATACAAGGTGTATCGACTCTTCTACTACAAGAGTTTTTCTATTGAATACTCTATAGGCCTTACTATGGCTACTATAACCTACAAAAATACCTTTAAAGCTTTTCTCACTAAACTTGGTAGTGTGATACTTACCGTTGTTAAGTACGAAGCACTTACAGCCAAAGATTCTAAAATACGAAATGGTTGGTTTCCTGCCTTTTAAAAGTTCGTAAGGAGTCTTATCATGGTTCTTGTTGATGAGAGCTCGATTTTGCACGTGACAAGCAGTGTTGACGGCTTCAGCCCAGAAGTACTCTGGAAGTGAGGCATCACTCAACATGGTCCGGCAAGCCTCTATGAGTGTTCTGTTCCTTCTCTCAGCTACTCCATTTTGTTGTGGAGTGCGAGGAGAGGAAAACTCATGAAAGATACCTTGACTTTCGCAGAATTCTGTCATGGCTCCAGACTTGAATTCCATTCCATTATCACTTCTGATTTTGACTACGGGACAGTTGTATTCATTCTGGATTTGCCTAACAAAATTAGTGAAAATACTGAAGGTATCTGACTTGTGTTTCAGAAAGAACACCCACGCAAAGCGCGAGTAATCATCCACAATAACCAACGTATATTCCTTACCTCCCAAACTTCTAACTTGCAGTGGACCAAACAAGTCCTTATGGAGAAGCTGTAAGCTTCTATTGGAATCCTTGCCTTTTATGATTTTAAATGAACTCCTTGTTTGCTTGCCTTTGATACAGGCAAGACAAGGACTGTCCGTAACGCACTTGACATTAGGGGCATCACGTACTAAGTTTTGAGAGAATAATATATTAATAGTTTTGAAATTAATATGTGCTAGTCTCTTGTGCCATTGGTCAGCAAGAGATGCACTACTTTTTGCTAAAAGACATACTGGTGTAGAAGTGTCAATACAAATGAAATTTAAACAGAAAATATTTCTGCTTTGAGTGCCTGATAAAATGGTTTCCATGTTGTTAACCGATTTTATCAAACACTTGTCAGCATGAAATTCAACTACGTATCCTTTATCGCATAGTTGGCTTATGCTGATGAGATTGTGTTCCAATCCTTCAACATAGGCTACATCCGAAAAGGAAACGCTACCGTTAGAAATCATACCATAGCCTTTAGTTATCCCTCGAACTGAACCTCCAAAGATGACCTTTGGTCCGTTGCAGACTGAGGTGAAATTCTGGAGTAGGCTTCTTGTCCCGGTCATATGTCGAGAACATCCGCTGTCCAAACACCATATTGGCATTTTGGTGGCCTTTGGACATACCTGCAATTACAATCACTTAGCCTTAGGAACCCAAACAGGTTTGGGTCCTTGGTCTCGAGTTAGAAAACTCCCCCTACGAGTATTAGCCTCATGAGTGGTCATTCTCACGTTGCTAACTTGAGGGGTTGCAGCATTACTAGGATTGAACCAAAAATCGATGGCGAAGTGACCAATTCTGCCACAACACCAACAGTCGAACCTGTTGTATCTTTGCCTAGTGTATTCCTACTTGATTTTCTGAAATGATGGTTTAGCAGGAACCTTACTTTTGGAGGAGGAGGCTTCATGATGAAGACAGCTGCATGAAGTCTTCTCCTTCATAGGCTTTTCCACAATAGGTTTTACCTTGGGTGTCTTCTTGATGTTATGACCATGAGCATAAGGTCCATAGCTTTGAAGTTGAATCTCTTCATAAGGCGCTTTGAAGACACTCTCGCCAAAGTTACGAGGACGAGTCCAACCTTGGTATCTTGATTTAGGCTTCTCAGGGATCGGCCTAGAAAAGTGTCCATTGGTAGACTCATAGTCGAGTTCGTTCGTAGGAAAGATGACTTTCTTGAACAGAACAGGTTCCAAGGGAGCTTTCCCTTTTTCTTCAGCTAGAGCCTTCTGGGCAGCCTTATTCTTTCTCTTATCCTTGTTTCTCCTAGAGGATTTACTAGAAGAACCAATGTTTCCTAAACTAGCACCCTTGGCCTTAGCCGAGAATTCAGCAACGAGTGGAAGAACTGTCTTAGGCTTTGAGAAACTCTCAACAAGTTTCTTCTCAGCCTCAAGTCGTTGTTCCAATTCTTTGATGATTTCCTCTTTAAGGTCGAGGTGCTTGAGAGCTTGATTGTATTCATCCATAGCACTATTTAAGTTCTCTTGAAGAGAGTTAGTCTTAGCGATTTCTTCTATCAAGCTGCTCTCACTAGCCTGTAGAGATTTTATCTCTTTGTCTTGAGTTTTCACTACTCTACGACATTTTTCGTAGGTCATGAGCAACTCTTTGTACTGGGCCATGAGTTCAGATTCATCTTCAGAGGAATAGCCCTCTTGCTCATTATCATCATCAGAATCATAGAGAGGAGTGTGAGATTTTACCTCCCCAGTGAACTGGGGGACTTGTTCATCATCTGAGTGAGCCATGAGCCCAAAATAGGCTTCCTCTTCTTCACTCGACTCAGATGAGTCGGAGTCGCTGAGAGTTTTGCTCTTCTTGGCTACTAGACTCTTCTCTGTCCTCTTCTTGTGGTATGAGGATTTCTTTTCCTCTCTTCTGCCGCCCTCTTTCTTCTTGTGCGGGCAGTCCGCGATAACGTGACCTGGCTTATTGCAACAATAACAAACGATGTCAGTCGAAATCTGTTTGTTGTGTTTAGAGTTATACCTGTCAAGGCTACTTGAGCCTTTCTTTCGCTGATCACCGTCACGTCGTGATTTTTTGAATGAGGCATCTTTGCCTCTCCATTGCTTCCTCTTATTTAAGAATTTCTTGAATTGCCGGGAGAGCAATGAGAACTCTCCTTCAGATAGTTCTGAGCCAGATGAGCTTAGATCAGATGATTCTTCTTCATCAGCTTCAGGAACTGGGGCAGGAGAGCTAGCCTTTGTCTTCCTTGAGCTATCTGCCTTTAGAGCGACAGACTTCTCCTTGGATGCAGACCTGCTTATCTCTTCTTCAGCTTTTCTTGAGTTGATTTGTAGATCGTAAGACATAAGCTTTCCGAACAGATTCTGCGGGTCTGTCTCAGCTAACCTTCCAAACTCCTGAATGGCACATACCTTATTATCCCATTCCTTGGTTAGGGATCTTAAGAATTTGTCATTGAGTTCCCCATTGGTGAAGACACGTCCATAAACTCTGAGGCCATTTACTATCTTGAAGAAGTTCTCAAAAGTGTCAGCTATGGCTTCCTTATGACCCTTCCTGAAGGCTTCATATTTTTGGTTCAGTAGGGACCTTCGATCATCCCTCACTTCTTCTGTACCTTCCATTAGAGTCACTAGGGATTGCCACATCTCCTTGGCAGATTGGCAATGGATCAGATTCTGCAGCATTGAGTCATCGACTGCACTTGCGATAATAATTTTAGCTTTCTTGTCCAAAGAGACAAGTGCAATCTCGTCCTTATCTAGATCCATCAATTTCTTGGGAACTTGCTTAGATGAATCTATGGTGGAGGTGGTCATAGGAATGTGGGGACCTTCTTCAACAATCATGAAGATCCGGGGATCTACTGCTTCCATAAAGAGTTTGTCTCTTTCCTTCCACATAGGAAAATTGTTCTTGGTGCAGATAGGGAGCTTAGCAAAATACTTGGTCTTACTCATGCTTGAAATTTCTCTTGAGACAACTTGGTAAGGATTAGATCAAGGTGTTAAACTTTTAACGATCAACCTCCCTCTGATACCAATTGAGAGAACTAAGTTGTCTACCTAAATCACCTAGAGGGGGGTGAATAGGTGAAATGCGTGTCAAACGCGGAATAAAAATTAACACAGCAAAGATCAAGCAATCACACAGACGACAAGAGATTTACACTGGTTCCCCAATCTTGGGTACGTCCACTTTCCTCACCGATCTAGCAAACCACTTGACTCGGCTACTCCACTATCTCGGATTGAAAACAATCCTACACCTCAGAACCACATTCCTACAAACTCGATCCAAATCGGATCTACACTCGGAAGATAAAGCCTTCCTACAAAACTCGGAGAAAAACTCCTACAAAGAAATTTGTTTGAAAAGAAAATACAAACAATATATTGCATAGATCTGGATCTTTGATAGTCTTCTTCCTTGAGAACTTTGGATTGATCAGAATATGTTGAAGATGACTTGAGAGAGATCCACAGATCTGAAAAACAAAATCACCTCGATCGAGAAAATAAATCAGAAATCTTTGAGGCTCGGCGAGATCGAATGATTATCTTTTGTCTGGATCGCTGGAGAAACAAAGTTGAATGCAGCGATCATAGATTGTCGATCCAGACCTTCTTCAGTGAACGACAATGACGGCGGCGTGAGAAATTATGGTTCACGGGAACTTTTCTCTTTCTTAAAATAATAATCTCTGTAAGACTTGTTATTAGTCAAATCTGAAAGGACCTATTTATAGGTGGGCTCCAACGGTCAGAAATTTAATTAGAGATGACACGTGGACCAATCAGAAATGATTAATTCGAAATACACAGAGAAATTGTACTTGGAGAATTTCAGGAATATTTGAACTGATATACTCAAGACAGAGAAGAGACCTACTCGAGTATATGATGTTATATACTCGAGTGGATAGGAGGAGCATACTCGAGTATAAAAAGAGAAGCTACTCGAGTGATTCAGAGATCAACACTCGAGTGATTTAGAACTACTCGAGTATGAGAGTATATACTCGAGTAAGAACACTTAGAGAAAATTTCTCAGATAAAATAGGAAGAACTACTCGAGTAGAAGAGTTGGAGTTACTCGAGTGAGGGGAAAGTGAACCACTCGAGTATCTGGGGAAGATTACTCGGGTAATCACTAAGCTACTCGAGTATGAAAAACTACTACTCGAGTACAGAGTCACTTACTCGAGTTTATAGGGAATTACTCGAGTAGGTAGACTTAGAAACTTTCTGAGATGAGAAGTGCAGATCTACTCGAGTATCAACAGAACACTTACTCGAGTAACTAACCAACTACTCGAGTACAAGTTATCACCTACTCGAGTACAATACAGTCTACTCGAGTATGTAATCAAACTTACTCGAGTACAGACTCACTTACTCGAGTGTATAAACGAGGTACTCGAGTATGTGGACTTAGAGAATATTTCGGATCTAAGGACAGAACGATCTACTCGAGTATAAAATATGACCTACTCGAGTGACTAACTATCTTACTCGAGTAAGCTTATCTACACGAGTATACAGAGTCTTCTCGAGTATGTCTAAGGATTTACTCGAGTACTAAGTCACTTACTCGAGTATATGATGGAAGCTACTCGAGTATGTGGACTTAGAAAAATTCTTCTGAAAAACTATAAACTTCAATACTTCAGTCCACCAATCCAAGTGCATGTAGGAAGTGTATCCCAATAGAGAGGCTATACATGGGCCAACACTTTGGATGACACAATGAGGGATTACATTGTATGGTCCTGTGTTTGGTGACCCATTATAGACTGACATTGGTCTACACTTGGCAATAAAAACCTGCACACATACAACTTAAACACAATATCAAATACACCTTAATTCATCTTAGTTCAAGGTCTGACCTCCTACAAATCTGAGGTATTGTGGAGACAAATCCCAACATATTGGCTTACAACACTGATGATGCATATTTTAGCTTAATTTATTAGGGTAAAAATATGTTATTTTCGTTTTAAATCTCTTTCTTTATGTTATTTTTTGCTTCTTTTTATGTAAATATTTTAAATAATATTTATTTTCTGTTTTTGCAGGTTTCAGACAATTTCCAGGAAAAAATCCCCTGACACGCCCCCCTGTCACGCCCTCCCTGGGCGTGACCCAGGGCGTGACACCTGCTCCCGTTGTTGAAAGCCGCAAGCGAAGTTCCCGCCAAGAATCCCCTGTCACGCCCCACCGACACGCCCTCCCCGGGCGTGTCACCGGGCGTGACGCAGGGCGTGTCGCCCTCTGCCCGAAGTCTGCGCCTCCTTAAATGCTTTGTACACAGCTGCACGCAATAGTACTGTCACGCCCCATGTCACGGGCGTGACCTGGGGCGTGACTGCCCCGATTTCGACGTCTGATGGACCTGCGACTGCTGAATTTGACTTGACACGCATGTCACGCCCCCCTGTCACGGGCGTGACCTAGGGCGTGACCACCATCGTACCGAAATAATCATCATTCCCGCCAGAATTCAGCTCCCGAGGTCAAATCCGTACTTGTCACGCCCCCTGACACGCCCCCCCTAGGGCGTGTCGGAGGGTGTGACCAACCCGAGAAAAAAATCTATAAATAGAGACCCCCCTCTTCATTTCAGCAAGCTTTTGGGGAGAGGGGGAGGTGCTGCCCCTTTAGTTCTTCATCCTTTTTTATGCTTTTTCTCTCTCTCTCTCTCCCTCTCTCTCTCTTATTTTGTAATTATTTTCTTAACCTAGCTTAGTGTTTTGCTTTTAGCTCTTGCATTTCTTTTACTTGCTTAATATAGGGCTAGAATAGGGCTTTAATTCATGCACTTGTAATTTCAATTTCATTAGTGTAACTTGCTCCTTTTAATTAATATAAGTGCTCTTCCTATTACTAGTGTTCTTTTTATTCTCTACTACTCACCCCCGCTCCTCCACTCTATTATGATTAACTAATCCTCCTTGTACTCGATCTTGATGATCCGAGGTTAGAGCGATTAAGTTATGACGCTTTAATTAATCTTTTCTTTTTAGGTTAGGGCCTTGAATTATTCTTGATTAATCACGGGTTGGAGGTATATTTTCGATATATACTCTCCGCCTTTGCTTTCGTTCTGGGCTAGCCGAGAGGCCGATAGAATGAAGTGAGCATTCAAGAGTAAAGGGAGTTGTACACACCCCTCGAGAGAGGCAGACGTCCAAATCTCCCGGATTGGAGTAAAATCCAATAGAGGGGTTCACCGCGTAAAGCGAGCTTTAGGCCTCCGATTTAGACGAGAGTCGGTCGGACCTTCCTAAACTCAGTTGGGCACGACTTCGAGTGAAGCGTGTTCAAGCTTTAGGAACCTCCACGGTCAAGGACCTTTACCCTATTAAGTTTAGATTTTTATCGCATTTTCTTTATCGTCTTTAGCCGAGGTGATTCTAGATTCGAGTGCGCCTCTTTATTATTAGCTATAAATCTTTTTATCCTGCAAGTAATTAGTTCTCTTTTCTTTTAGCTTAGTAATTTAATTTCAGTTTTTAGTTTAGTAATTAATAGAAATTCCAATTGATAAAATAATAGCAATCTCCTTTGAGTAGAAGTAGTCATTACGCCCCAGGGAAATACGACCTTGATACTAATCTTTAGTATCCTATACTATAACCGGTAAGGTACGCTTGCCTTTATCAGATATAGAATCGGAGAATATTCTCAACCACCACATCCACTTTCTCTTCTCTTCTCTCTAACCCTATCTCTCCGCCGTTGCGAAGCGTTATATCAAGTTTTTGGCGCCGTTGCCGGGGACTGTGTTGATATTTTGAAAAAAGGATAGCTATTAATTTTATCGTTTTTGTTTTTTTTTTCTTTCTTTTCTTTTTTCTCCTGTCTCTTTCACCCCACTCTCGCGGTTGATTAATTTTATTTTAAAATGTATAATCTTTGTTTTAATTGTGGAGAGTTCGGTCACTCTCGTGAGGAGTGTTGGGTAAGGTATCCTTCATCCTCCCATGATTTTATCCCTTCCGGATCGAATCAATTTGGCCAAATTGATCCGTCCGCGAATTTTTTTTCATGGGGTTACGATGGTTTTCAAACGCCTTCCTACCCTACTCCGAATTTTCCTGATTTTAATTCTTATGGAAATTTCTTGAATGGACATTTTGATCCTAGCCCTACTTTGAACTACTCAAGGTGGCAACACCCTGATCATTCTTGGGGCCAAGGTGATCATCAATCCATTCCATCTCAAGATTTTTCCACTTTTTCTCCACAAGTTTGCGCGCCTCCCATTTTTGATTCTAGCGAAAATGAAGTCATTTTTGATGGTGTAGCATTTGATGCACGCATCAATGCTCACTTCAAAGTGATTTTTGATGCTTTGGCTGCTGAGGCCGCATCTTTTTCTTCCCCTCCTCCTCCTATTTATCTTTCGAATGATGAATCTTTGGATATTCCGCAGTGCCTTCAATCACTTGCGGAAGACGATTATTCAGAAATTCATTTGTGCCTTCAACCTCTCGAGGAGGAAATTTCCCCCGATATTCCGATTTTTTTTCAAGTTTCCGAGGAAGACGAACTTTCTTGTGTTCGATCTTCTGAAGAGATTGATTTTTCGGATATAACGATTTGCTCCCAATCTACCGAAATGATTGATATTCAGGTGGAGCAACCGGATTTTTCTATCCAACCATTTTCTTGTGATCAACCGCCGTCGCCTTCTTCTTTTTCTTCTCTTCCCCCTTCTTGTGAAAATTCTGTTTTATTTTCTTGTTTTATTTTTCCTTCTAGTTTAGTTTCTTCTTCTTCTTCGCCCCCTTCTAATAGTATAGTTTCTTTTTCTAGTTTTTTTTCTTTTTCTAAATCCTCTTGTTTTTTGTTTTATTTAAAAAATAAAAAATTACAAAAAAATATTTTTATTTTCTTAAAAAATGTTTTGGTACTCGCGCCGAAACGCATATTGCGCGAGCTGCCATTACATTTCTATTTTTATTTTCCATTTAGCTAACCATAATACGTCGAGCTCAACGACGTTTTAAACAAAGAGCGCTCTTGGGAGGCACCCCTTGCTTATCTTTTTCTTTTTTGTTTTTCCGTTTTTTTTTATTTTTTGTTTTGTGCAGGAATAAGCTCCTGCGTGTTTGTGCCGCTTTTTGCCTCGCAACTTGGACTGAAGCCGATCTTTAGCTCAAGTTTGGGGGACGCATTTTCCAACGTCTGAGCATCAATCGCTAGGGAAGCATCTTCTCCCTCTCTTTGCATTTCTTTTTTCTCTTTTCTCTCTCTTTATACTTAACATTAAACATTGGGGACAATGTTTAACTTTAAGTATGGGGGAGTGTTCCCTTAATATTTTACTTTAGAAAAATCAAAAAAAAAAAAAAATTAAAATTTTAGAAAAATCAAGAAAAATGTAAAATATTTGTTGTATATATTATATTTTTGAAATATATATATATATATA
This sequence comes from Platanthera zijinensis, assembly GCA_039513925.1. NCBI lineage: Eukaryota > Viridiplantae > Streptophyta > Magnoliopsida > Asparagales > Orchidaceae > Platanthera > Platanthera zijinensis. The sequence continues at coordinate 83,613,943 of CM077093.1, read as the reverse complement.
TATATATATATATATATATATAAATATTTTTGAAAAAAAATCCCAAATTAAATTGAGTTAATTTTTGCCAAATCAATTAGTACCCCGCTACTTTGCTTTTTATTATTTTTTCAAGCTCATGTCTACTTGCTTGGTTAGAATAAATTTGGTTAATTTTCTGTTTAAATATGTTTAGCGAGTAGTATGTTGACTCATGCAGTGTTCCTATTTAGGGTAGTATGCTATTTTTGAAATTTTTTTGAAATTTACTTTACTTTTCCATAGCCTTTCTTTTATTTCTTTTACTTTTATAAAACCCATCATCCATTATTTTTCATTATTAAAATCTTTTTAAACGTTATTTAGTATTAAGTGTAGTAGACACAAAACAGTCTAGACGCTTATTATCTTTATTTTCATGAAAGCAAATTCTCTATTTTTTATTTTTTTGTGCTTATCCTCTTTTGAAATTTCAAAACTTTACTTGGAGTAGATTTAGGAAGCATGAAAATGATTTAGGCATTTCTTTTGTAACGTTTGAGCCTTTGCACCTCGCCTAACAATAACCATTGCTAGCCATTTTTATGCCTTTTCCTTTCCTTTTTGTAGCCCCACTTTTTATTTCACCACGGCCAAATAGCCTACCTACATGCACACTTTAAAATTATTTTTGAGCTTTAATTGCTAATGCGCATCTTTTTGAAAAATTAGTGGAAAATCTTTGTGTTATCTTTTGCTACAAAAGTGAAAAGTTATAAGTATAAAAAAAAATGAAAAATATGATGAAAATAAGTGAAAAAAGAAAAGGTAAAAGAAAAGAAAAGAAAAGTATTTATTTTGGCTAGTTTTATTTTGGCAAAGCTCATTTTCTTTTTGTTTTAAGTGTGCAAATATCCCTCGTGTTTATCTTTTTGAATATCGCACTCTTAAAAACCTAAGCCTAACTATACGCCTAATTAAAGCCCTAATGATTCATGCTTTCTACGTTTACTTTTTAGTATAGTAGCGAGAAACTAGATTGAGTAAGTATTTTTGATAGAAATATTGAATTTTGTCTTGATTGACTGTGGTTTTAATTTGTCTCTTAGACTTTAGTAGTGACTCAATGCGCTTTTTACTCGTTACTTTATTAAGTTTTAATTCTGTAAAAATTTGGGATGATTCGTTTTTATATTTAGTAAAATTTATAAAATTCTGTGCTAAGTTAAAGTAAGACTTTTTGGTTCTTTTTCAAAAATTTCTCTACCTCTAAATTCCCGTCTTACTCGTTTATAGCATTTTTAAACTTTTCAATTAATCCTTTTTATTTTCTCTAACTCGTAGTCTTTGCTTGAGGACAAGCAAAATAATAAGTATGGGGAAATTTGATGATGCATATTTTAGCTTAATTTATTAGGGTAAAAATATGTTATTTTCATTTTAAATCTCTTTCTTTATGTTATTTTTTGCTTCTTTTTATGTAAATATTATAAATAATATTTATTTTCTGTTTTTGCAGGTTTCAAACAATTTCCAGGAAAAAAATCCCCTGACACGCCCCCCTGTCACGCCCTCCCTAGGCGTGACCCAGGGCGTGACACCTGCTCCCGTTGTTGAAAGCCGCAAGCGAAGTTCCCGCCAAGAATCCCCTGTCACGCCCCACCGACACGCCCTCCCCGGGCGTGTCACCGGGCGTGACGCAGGGCGTGTCGCCCTCTGCCCGAAGTCTGCGCCTCCTTAAATGCTTTGTACACAGCTGCACGCAATAGTACTGTCACGCCCCATGTCACGGGCGTGACCTGGGGCGTGACTGCCCCGATTTCGACGTCTGATGGACCTGCGACTGCTGAATTTGACTTGACACGCATGTCACGCCCCCCTGTCACGGGCGTGACCTAGGGCGTGACCACCATCGTACCGAAATAATCATCATTCCCGCCAGAATTCAGCTCCCGAGGTCAAATCCGTACTTGTCACGCCCCCTGACACGCCCCCCCTAGGGCGTGTCGGAGGGTGTGACCAACCCGAGAAAAAAATCTATAAATAGAGACCCCCCTCTTCATTTCAGCAAGCTTTTGGGGAGAGGGGGAGGTGCTGCCCCTTTAGTTCTTCATCCTTTTTTATGCTTTTTCTCTCTCTCTCTCTCTCCCTCTCTCTCTCTTATTTTGTAATTATTTTCTTAACCTAGCTTAGTGTTTTGCTTTTAGCTCTTGCATTTCTTTTACTTGCTTAATATAGGGCTAGAATAGGGCTTTAATTCATGCACTTGTAATTTCAATTTCATTAGTGTAACTTGCTCCTTTTAATTAATATAAGTGCTCTTCCTATTACTAGTGTTCTTTTTATTCTCTACTACTCACCCCCCCTCCTCCACTCTATTATGATTAACTAATCCTCCTTGTACTCGATCTTGATGATCCGAGGTTAGAGCAATTAAGTTATAATGCTTTAATTAATCTTTTCTTTTTAGGTTAGGGCCTTGAATTATTCTTGATTAATCACGGGTTGGAGGTATATTTTCGATATATACTCTCCGCCTTTGCTTTCGTTCTGGGCTAGCCGAGAGGCCGATAGAATGAAGTGAGCATTCAAGAGTAAAGGGAGTTGTACGCACCCCTCGAGAGAGGCAGACGTCCAAATCTCCCGGATTGGAGTAAAATCCAATAGAGGGGTTCATCGCGTAAAGCGAGCTTTAGGCCTCCGATTTAGACGAGAGTCGGTCGAACCTTCCTAAACTCAGTTGGGCACGACTTCGAGAGAAGCGTGTTCAAGCTTTAGGAACCTCCACAGTCAAGGACCTTTACCCTATTAAGTTTAGATTTTTATCGCATTTTCTTAATCGTCTTTAGCCGAGGTGATTCTAGATTCGAGTGTGCCTCTTTATTATTAGCTATAAATCTTTTTATCCTGCAAGTAATTAGTTCTCTTTTCTTTTAGCTTAGTAATTTAATTTCAGTTTTTAGTTTAGTAATTAATAGAAATTCCAATTGATAAAATAATAGCAATCTCCTTTGAGTAGAAGTAGTCATTAAGCCCCAGGGAAATACGACCTTGATACTAATCTTTAGTATCCTATACTATAACCGATAAGGTACGCTTGCCTTTATAAGATATAGAATCGGAGAATATTCTCAACCACCACATCCACTTTCTCTTCTCTTCTCTCTAACCATATCTCTCCACCGTTGCGAAGCATTGTATCAAACACATCCGGTTACATGCAACCAAAATTAAATTAATACACATACATAAATTTAAACACAACATGAAAATAAAAGTGCACAAAAAAATAACAAAAGAATTCAAAGAAATATTAATAATTCGTCTTGCGCCGAGGTAGGAGATTGTAGCGTTGCTCCAAAAGATCACCACGGCGCCGCAAGTCGTTGATTGGAGAGAGCGATCAATCTTCCGTAAGCATGTCGGCATCATCTTCAACATGTTGGAGGTTGCCGTATCCATCAATCCTCCCCGCTCAAAAGTACTCATCACCGATGAGTTATCCTGAATGTATCGATGTAGAAGAGCATCATCCAAAAGAGCCACCTCCGATTAGGAAGCCAAGAGTCATCGAAGGCCAGACGATCATGCCATCTTATCAAGTAGTGGTGAACGACACCACTTGGACAGGAGAGCACTTCATCTTTGAGGATCCTGTCTGGCACAAAGGTGGTCCTGGGAAACCTTGGAAAAGCATTAGGCAAAGAAGGAGAAAAAGTTTTTACATCAAAATTCAATGTACCTCCAGTGGAGACTGATGGAGAGAGCGATCTGGTGGGCCAAAACCCGAACAGACAAGTGTACCTGTCGAATTGTAGTACCAAGGTCGTATTTAAACACGGGGTTGTCAAATACTGCTACTCACGCTTTAACTATTATCCTACCGAAAGATTGATGATGGGGGATTTGAAAAATAAATTAAAATTAAACTGAAACAAAATTGAGACGAAACTATAGATTAAGAGATAGCACTTGATCGATGATTCACCATGAAAAGAGATGAGAGAAATAAAATTGTAATTCTATAATTGCAAAATAACTCGACCGTGACAGATCCTAAAATAAGACAAAATCTCGCTAGAGCATTAGGTCTCCTAACTTATAGACTCTTTGATCGAAATCTCTTTACGAATTAAAGAAGCCTAAAGTTGCATTATCGAGGTGATCCGCACTATGTGATTTGACTCCAATCCGGAAAATTTACGTCGTCCTATCTCTAGGATTGCGTGCAACTCCTTCCTTCTTTGAGTGGTCTTTCAAATCACGAGTCTCTCGACTACTATGAAATGAGAACAAGGCCTACTACCGTATACCGGAAATACGGAGTCGACACAAAATAAATCAAAGAAGGATCGAGCAAAATTTTAGCAAAAATAGAATTACGAAGTAAGAAAGATTCTCATCTCAATTCATGGATCCTCATGATCAAATGCTAGAAGGAAATTAGCTACGCATATTGGAAAAGAGCACGACAATAATAAGAGAAGAAAATTTCATTTTCATTGATTGATAAAAAGTGAGTACACAATACTTAAATAAGAAAAGATTGCAATTAAAGATAGAACTATTACAACAATAAGAAATCTAAAGAAGAAAATTTACACTTGAACTCTCTTGCTCTCTCCAAAATCCAAGTTCCAAAACATGAGACCATGGGCTCCTTTTATAAGAGATGGAGAAGCTTCTAGATTAGGGGGAGACAAAGGGGTGGCCGGCCACATCAAGGGGAGAAGGTTCATGCATTTCTTTAAATGAGGGGAGAGAGAAGGTAAGGATGCATTGTATTTGATTTAATGAAAGTGAAAATAAAGAGGGGGGGGGATGAATGGAAGTGTGTAGAAGGGGCAAAAGAGGGAGGGGGCCGACCACATGCATGGGAATATTCATGCATGTAATAAATGGAGAGAGAGTGAATTAGGTGGCAAAGTGATTGCATGAGAGTGAAAGGTGGCCGGCCATGCTAAGGGGATATTAGTGGGCTGCTCAAGAGAGGTGGGCTGCTTCATGTAGGGCTCGGGTAGGATTAAATGGGAGGCCGGGCTGCATGTGAGCTACTCCATGTGGGCTTGGACATGTTGGAGGGCTCAGGTTAGGCTTGTAATGGAGGCCGGGCTGCATGCACTAGGCTCGGGCTGCACCATATCTTGCATGGGGGGCTCGGGTAGCATGCTTTAGAGGGGGCCGGGCTGCTTGTAGTTGAAGGGATGCACCAAAGAAGGGCCGTCCACCAAAGGCTTGAATCCTACAAAATTAAACAAAACAAAACAAGACAAACATTAGACACGTAATATTATTTATAAATATTACATAATAATAATAAATAAAACTAAACATCACATAATATGATATACTCTAATAAGACTAAATATAACAATAGTAAGACATTAAACAAAACATTTAACAAAATATAAAAAAAATAAATAACAACCATATAAAACATAAACATAAACATAACATAATATATAGTAACATAATACATATAATAAGACTATATAGATTTTAATATCAAAACATAAAATGACATCATAACAAGCATACAAAACACAAAATTATAATAAAACTTAAGGATTTTAACTACTTAATTACCCCAAAGAAGGATGACTAAAACTAGTCATCAAACTCCCCCATGCTTAGACATTTGCTTGCCCTCAAGCAAATAGAAATAAAGAACTAGGAAAAAGCAAAAGATATTTTTTATATTTTAGGTTCAATAGTTAAGAAAATCAAAACATGAAAAATTAAACTATCATAATTTCCATGTTATCAACTAGTGGGGTGAGAAGTGCACAATAGAAAACTCGAAAGTGGAACCCTAAAAATCTCATTAAAACATAAGAAAAGTTTACACATTTCTAAATCTTAAAACAAGGCATCCAAACTAAATGAAAATAGGGAAAAAAACATAGAGGTTCTAAATAAACGGCGTATTAACAAACTACTAGGCTGCTAGATAAAAATTAACCCTAAAACACCTCAAGGTAACCTCCAAAGAAATCCATCAATGATTGTGGCCAAAGGCTTGTACGTTCACACTTTCTCCACTACGCAAATTTACGTTCTAAAGATAAATAGGACTTCTAATAGGCGTTAAGACTTGGCTTAGGTAAATAATTAGGAAAGGAGAATAATGATAAACATGAAGGCTTAGACACACTAAACCAAGGTTGAGCTCAAAAATATATAAAAAACATGATAACAAAATGAGAGATGACAAGCAAGTCATTTCTCCAATTTAAACAATAAAACAAGGCCATGAAATATTTCTTTTATAAATTTTGCCAAACATAAACCCTTATTTTCATTTTTGTGATGATTTTTTTTTTGATTTGCTTTTGATTTGTTTTCCTTTTTTTTGATAACATTTTGATAATAACATTCTTTCATAAAAGAAAGCTCCAAAAATAGGCTTGAAAATTTCCTATTCATTTCAAAGGTAAAACCCTTTCACAAAAATAATTTTTAAGCTCAAAGTTTTAGTGTGAAAAAATAGGAAAGGCATTTTGGCTTTGGTGAAAATAGTGAAATGAAAGGTGGAGCTAAAATCAAAGAAAACATGGAAAAGGCCCAAAATTGGTTTGCAATGGTAATGTTTTTGGTGGGCAAGAAAAGCTCAAACTAGTCAAATGGTGGCCTAAATCATTTCTAAAGCACATAAAAACGACGCAAATGTTTCGAGAGTTGCTTGGGACAAGTTCTAGACACCAAGAAAGACTACCCCACAAATGCAAAAGAGCTAATATTACCTAGCAACCATTCATAAGCAATTAACCGAATAAAAAGACATAACTACAAATTGCTAACTTATAACGTAAAAGACGGATGCCTATATTTAAGAAGAAGAAATTAGTAAAACTAAGCTATGTTAAAAGGATAAGTTTAGAAAACCGTTTCAAAGAAATCTACATAGAACTACAAAAACCGCACGGGCCTACACATCACTAGAAACATAAAAATAAAGATAGAAAATAATTTCCGATTTTGTTTTTCAAATAGATTTTAGCTCAATTTTTTTTTTGATTTTCTAATATTTTTTTTGGGTTTGTATTTTATAATTTTTTGGATTTTTGATGAAGTTAAAATAAAAAGCAATACTATAATTATACTAATTTTAAAACACATTTTTTGAGAAGGGAAAGAAGAAAGAAAGAAACTAGACCCTCCCCCATACTTAAATTCTTCATTGCCTTCAATGAAGGAAACAAAAAGAAAAAGAGAAGGAGACTGAGAAGAAGAGAAAAATGTAGAAAGTAAATGAAAAAAAAAACAGGACTTCCCCGGGTTTGTGAGATGAAGGTGGATGTCGCTCCCCCATGCTTGCTTTGCAGTGCACTTGATCGTCAGCAGGTTTGACTTTATCCATCTTGATATCAGCAGTGTTGGAGCGGTGATCACGAACTTGGACTTGAGCCACCGGGAGGAAGAGCAAAATAAAAGCAGAAAAAGAAAGATAGAATCCGTGGGCAGGTGCCCAAAATTATTCTTTATTTATTACAATAATTTAAAGTCTGAATGAAAGTTCCATAATAATAATAATAAGTACAAAAATAAAAAATGTTTCATAACAAGATAAAAATTTAAGGGTCCAAGACGAGATCCCCCGTTGTAGGAGACACAAAATCATCAGAAAAATATAATTTAAGTCTATGACCATGCGCTTGAAAATCACCCTTATCTGGGTGCGAGAGTAACACAGTTCCATCAGAAAAGACTTCCTTGACCGTAAATGGTCCAGACCAACGAGATTTAGATTTTCCAAAGAAAATATATAGACGAGAATTTAAAAGAAGAACTTGATTGCCTGGCTTAAAATTTTTATTGTGGCGAAAGTTCTTATCGCGATAATTTTTTTCTTCAGGGTTGGGTGGTTTTTCAAAATAATTTGTCAAATTTGTATCATTTTCAAAAATAAGATTCTTGTGTCTAAAATCAGAGTCATGTTCGAATGTTGTTTGTACAGGCATAACAGTGTTTTCAAAAACATTTGATGAGAGTTCAGAAAAGGAAGAAGGAAAATGATTAGGAGAAATATAGGAGTCTTCTTTTAAGTCTTCGATGAAAAAGCAAGGATTCATCATTTTGTAAAGAGTTTTTAATAGATTTGTTAATATCAAATGTAACTTCCTCATCTCCCACATGCAGAAAAAGTTTTCTGTCACTCACATTTATGATTGCGCGAGCGGTGACTAGGAAGGGACGACCAAGAATAAGGGGGACCTCGATGTCCTCTTCAATATCGAGAATGAAAAAATCCACCGGGAAGATGAATTTGTCGACCTTCACTAGCACATCCTCAACGATACCTAACGGATACTTAATCAATCGATCAGCTAACTGTATACTCATTCTTGTAGCTCTAAGAGTGCCCAATCCTAGCTTCTTAAACAATGAAAGAGGCATCAAATTGATGCTCGCTCCAAGATCCGCTAATGCATGTTTAATGAATAGATCACCGAAAACGCAGGGAATGGAAAAACTACCCGGATCGTTTATCTTTTTAGGAAGAGTAGAGTTTTTAACGACCGCCGAGCACTCTTCATTTAACGCTACATGCGATAAATTTTCTAATTTCTTCTTATTCGTTAATAAATCCATAAGATATTTCGCATACTTCGGCATTTGACTAATCGCTTCGTGAAATGGCAAATTAATATGAATTTGTTTAAATATTTCAAGAAAGCGTTGATATTGATTATCTAGTTTTTCTTTCCTAAGTCGTGCAGGATAAGGAGGTGGCCGACGGAAATTCCTTTACAACAACCGGAGCATCATTTTGAATGTCATATTTTTCTTTTTCAAAATCAGAAAAAACAGAGATATCTTTTTCTTTTTCAAAAGTAGAATTTTCATTTTCCAAAGGGATAATTGTTTCCACAACAGGAGGGATAATCATTTTTGGCTCTTCCCTTGTGGTGGGCTCGTTAACAACCTTACCGCTCCGAAGGGAAATCGCATTTGCGTGCTCCCTTGGGTTAGGTTCAGTGTTCGAGGGAAGAGTTCCAGGTGGTCTCTCGGAAAAAGCCTTGGCGAGTTGCCCGACCTGATTTTCTAAACTTTTCACGGACCCAGTTAGAATTCTAATATTGGCTTCGTTCGAACTTATATATTTAGAAAGGATCTCTTCCAAAGGGGAAGGTTTTTGAAAGTTTTGGTTTTGTGGTGGTGGTGGTGGTGTAAAATCGTGCGGTGGACGTACGACGTTAGCATTATTACTCCAAGAAAAATTAGGATGGTTACGCCATCCAGGGTGATAAGAATTAGAAGAAGAATTAAAACCAGGAGGAGAAGAAAAATTCGAAAAAGTAGAAAAATTGTTTGCAGAATTATTTTGAGCAGGCCTGGGTATGTTCCCCAGATAATCCACATGCTCGGCAGCCGTAGAATTTTCATATACCTTAGTGGTGGAGGCAGCAGTCATCTCCGAAATCTTCTTGTTCAGCATTTCCACTTGCATCGCCAGTTGCGTCACCGAATCCACTTCGTAGATACCTGCAGGTTTAGATGGGCGAGACCTAGACGAATTCCACTGATAAGTGTTCATCGCCATGTCATCGATAAGCTCAAGAGCGGCTTCCAGAGTTTTGCGGTCTAAAGAACCAGCGGAAGCGGCATCTATCATTTGCTTAGTTTCTTGATTTAGCCTATTGTAAAATGTCTGGACCTGTAACCATACAGGCAGAGCATGATGTGGGCATCTTCTCAAAAATTCCTTGAACCTCTCCCAAGTATCATAGAGCATCTCAGAATCAATTTGAGAATAAGAAGTTATATCATTTCTTAGCTTAGCAGTTTTGGCGGGGGGAAAGTATCGAGAGAGAAATTTTTCAGTTAATATGTTCCAAGTAGTGATTGATCCTCTTGGAAGAGAACTCAACCACTGTTTGTCTTTGGTCCTTAAGGAGAATGGGAAGAGTCTTAGCCTTATAGCATCGTCTGAAACACCATTAATTTTAAAGGTGTCATAGATTTCAAGAAAATTGGCAATATGCAAGTTCGGATCTTCATCTTGTAATCCGTCGAACTGTACATATTACTGCACCATTTGTATGATGTTAGGCTTAAGCTCGAAGTTATTGTTCGCAATTGCAGGTCAAACAATACTTGTTTCGGTCCCTTCCAAGTTGGGTCGAGCATAATCGGACATGGTCCTTTGCTGAGCCATACCTGGGTTAGGGTCTCCCATTGCAAAATTAAAATTGCAATCCCCGTATGAATCATCAACCGCTGTTTGAGAAGTGGAAGCCCCGAATCGTAGTTGTCTCTGAAAGGAGCGTTCGATTTCCGGGTCCAAATCAACAAGTAGCGACGGATTCGTGCGGGTCATGCACTAGAAAAGAAAACGAAGGAGAATGGAAATGAAAACTTGAAAAAAGAAAAAAGAGAAGAAAGGATTTTTTGAAAATAGATTTTTTACGGATTGGCTCTCGAACTTCCCAATGGCTTCCCGGTGAAGGGTTCGCAAGGTACTAGGTAAAATGGTGGCGCTTAATGCCCCTTACCCTTTTCGAGAGAATTTAGGTTGGGTAGAAATAAGATGATGTGAGTTGATTATAATAATAAAAGAAAATATAATTTTTTTTTTATTTTTGCAGAAGTAATAGCGAAAGCATTTTCAAAATATTGACGAAGAAATTCCCCAGCAACGGCGCCAAAAACTTGGTGGGCCAAAACCCGAACAGACAAGTGTACCTGTCGAATTGTAGTACCAAGGTCGTATTTAAACACGGGGTTGTCAAGTACTGCTACTCACGCTTTAACTATTATCCTACTAAAAGATTGATGGTGAGGGATTTGAAAAATAAATTAAAATTAAACTGAAAAAAATTGAGACGAAACTATAGATTAAGAGATAACACTTGATCGATGATTCACAATGAAAAGAGATGAGAGAAATAAAAATGTAATTCTATAATTGCAAAATAACTCGACCGTGACAGATCCGAAAATAAGACAAAATCTCGCTAGAGCATTAGGTCTCCTAACTTATAGACTCTTTGATCGAAATCTCTTTACAAATTAAAGAAGCCTAAAGTTGCATTATCGAGGTGATCCGCACTATTGGATTTGACTCCAATCCGGAGGATTTACTTTGTCCTATCTCTAGGATTGAGTGCAACTCCTTCCTTCTTTGAGTGGTCTTTCAAATCATGAGTCTCTCGACTATTATGAAATGAGAACAAGGCCTACTACCCTATACCAAAAATACGGAGTCGACACAAAATAAATCATAGAAGGATCGAGCAAAATTTTAGCAAAAATAGAATTACGAAGTAAGAAAGATTCTCATCTCAATTCATGGATCCTCATGATCAAATGCTACAAGTAAATTATCTACGCATATTGGAAAAGAGCACGACAATAATAAGAGAAGAAAATTTCATTTTCATTGATTGATAAAAAGTGAGTACACAATACTTAAATAAGAAAAGATTGTAATTAAAGGAAGAACTAATACAACAATAAGAAATCTAAAGAAGAAAATTTTCACTTGAACTCTCTTGCTCTCTCCAAAATCCAACTTCAAAAACATGAGACCATGGGCTCTTTTTATAAGAGATGGAGAAGCTTCTAGATTAGGGGGAGACAAAGGGGTGGCTGGCCACATCAAGGGGAGAAGGTTCGTGCATTTCTTTAAATGAGGGGAGAGAGAAGGTATGGATGCATTGCATTTGATTTAATGGAAGTGAAAATAAAGAGGAGGGGGATGAATGGAAGTGTGTAGAAGGGGCAAAAGAGGGAGGGGGCCGGCCACATGCATGGGAATATTCATGCATGTAATAAATGGAGAGAGAGTGAATTAGGTGGCAAAGTGCATGCATGAGAGTGAAAGGTGGCCGGCCATGCTAAGGGGATATAAGTGGGCTGCTCACTAGAGGTGGGCTGCTTCATGTAGGGCTCGGGTAGGATGAAATGGGAGGCCGGGCTGCATGTGAGCTGCTCCATGTTGGCTTGGACATGTTGGAGGGCTCGGGTTGGGCTTGTAATGGAGGCCGGGCTGCATGCACTAGGCTCGGGCTGCACCATATCTTGCATGGGGGGCTCGGGTAGCATGCTTTAGAGGGGGCCGGGCTGCTTGTAATTAAAGGGATGCACCAAAGAAGTGCCGGCCACCAAAGTCTTGAATCCTATAAAATAAAACAAAACAAAACAAGACAAACATTAGACACATAATATTATTTATAAATATTACATAATAATAATAAATAAAACTAAACATCACATAATATGATATACTCTAATAAGACTAAATATAACAATAGTAAGACATTAAACAAAACATTTAACAAAACATAAAAAAAAATAACAACCATATAAAACATAAACATAAACATAACATAATATATAGTAACATAATACATATAATAAGACTATATAGATTTTAATATCAAAACATAAAATGACATCATAACAAGCATACAAAACACAAAATTATAATAAAACTTAAGGATTTTAACTACTTAATTACCCCAAAGAAGGATGACTAAAACTAGTCATCACGATCCAGAAACAAGCTCACCCCCAACCTATTAGAAAATGCAGTAGAACCAATTAGACAGTCAGATAATTCAAGTGGTGGAGAAACATATGGTGTTAAACCCAAAACATTAAAAATAGGGGAAATTCCCAAATCAATGGGTAACTCCAAAAGATATGTGCTTTCTCCTAATTTCTTTACAATTTGAAAAGGACCAGCTCGCCGATTTACCAACTTTTTTATGGTGCCTGAAGGCATCCGTTCAGAGATGAGACGCACCAAGACTAAATCACCCATATTAAAGTGAGACACTCTCTTATGTAAGTTATCATGAGATTGATAAGATGCATATTGTGTGGTTAGCGCTTCATTAATGTGCTTATGTAAATTGTGAACATGAGAGGCAAATTCTTGTGCAAATTGACTTGACTTATAAGATGGAGGTAATGGAATTAAGTCAAGGGGCACTGGTGCTTTATATCCGTGCATGATTTCATTTGGTGATAAACCAACGGACCTATTTTTCGATTTATTGTATGCTAATTGAGCACAGGGAAGGATTAGGTCCCACGTACCCTTATGGTCACCCACAAGACAATGAAGTAAACTACCCAAACTTCTATTAACTACTTCTGTTTGTCCATCCGTCTGTGGATGGTAGGCCAAAGAAAACAAAAGTTTGGTGCCCATAATTTTCCAAATGGTCTTCCAAAAATAACTAGTATATTTTGCGTACCTATCAGTGACTATAGTCCTGGGAACGCCCCAATGCGCAACAACTTCCTTAAAATATAATTTCGCAATATGTGACGCATCATCGGTCTTATTACAAGCGATAAAGTTAGCTATTTTCGAAAACCGATCTACTACAACCAAAATGGAATCATGACGTCTAAACGTGATGGGTAGACCCAGTATAAAATCCATACTAACATCTTCCCATGGGATGGAAGGAATCAGAAGAGGGGTATAAAGTCCTGCATTCGTTTTATTACCCTTAGTTAACTAACACACACGATAACTCTTCACAATTTTGTTCACCGTCGATTTGAGACCGGGCAAATGAAACTTATCCTCCACTAACACAATGTTCTTGTCATGACCAAAATGCCCACCTAAACAACCGCTATATAATTACCAAACGATGAAATGATGTAGTGAAGAACGAGGGATACATAGCATCACGTGCTTAAAAAGATAGCCGTCTCGAATATAATAGGCTGAAATGGTAGTGGGAGAGTCGTATTGACCGGATAAATAGATTTCCTTGAAATCCGGACAATGAATGTACTCTTTCTTAATCCTATCAAACCCGATCACTTTCAATTCTAAAGTAGATAATAATAACGAGACACGACTAAGAGCGTCTGCCACACGATTTAGAGTTCTCTTAAGATGTTTTATTATAAAGGTGTACTCCTGAAGATAGGAGACCCATTTGGCATGCCTGGGGCTAACCTTATTTTATGAATTTATAAATCTCAATGCCTCGTGATCGGATAGGATATCAAACTCCTTGGGGATAAAATAATGTCGCCAATGTTGGAGACACCGAATAATCGCATAAAAATCGATATCATAATTAGAATAATTCAGTTTTGGCACTGCGAGCTTCTCACTAAAGTACCCTATAGGATGACCCTCCTGACTCAATACATTGCCAATACCAACTCTAGACGCATCACAGGACAATTCAAAAACCTTATTTAAATCGGGCAATCGCAAAAGAGGAGCTTCTGACATTCGTGATTTAATTGTTCCAAACGCTCTAGTGGCCGATTTGGTCTATGTGAAATCACCCTTCTTCATGCACTCCGTGATCGGTGCCATGATACTACTAAAATCTCGAATAAATCGACGGGAAAAAGTAGCTAGGATGTGAAAACTCCAAACATCCCGTATATTGGTGGGTCCTTGCCAATCCTTAATGGATTGGACCTTCTTAGGATCAACATGTATGCCCTACAAACTCACAATATATCCAAGGAACTCCACAGATGGAACATTGAATGAGCATTTTTTAAGATTAAAAATAATTGTTCCTTTCGTAACGTGGTAAAGACTATCCTCAAGTGCGACTCATGATCGTTCGGAGAGGCGCTAAAGACTATTATATCATCAAAATATATAACTACAAATTTTCCTAGGAAAGGCTTGAACACTAGAGTCATCAACCTCAAAAATGTACTCGGGCCATTAGTGAGCCCTTCCTCGGGCACCAACTACTCATAAAGTCCGTCTTTTGACTTGAAAGTCGTCTTCCACTCGCCTCCCTCCCTAATCCTAATTTGATGGTAACCACTCTTAAGATCCAATTTAAAAAAAGTTGTGGCCCCTACTAACATGTCCAAAAAGTCATCCAAGCAAGGGATGGGAAACTTGTATTTGACAGTTATTTTAATAATGGCCCTATAATCCACACACATCCTGTTGGGTCCATTGCCCACAATGTTCCCTAGAGTGGATTTGAAGAGGCATCACCATCAAGACTAAGAGCATAGTTGTATTTGATGTGTGCTTAAGCTCATGCATGCTAGTTGTCCATGATTGGATAGGTGAACAAAAAGAGTAAGTTGGAATTCATCTAATTTGACTAAGGTAAAAACGTCGAGACAGTTGAAATAGCTGAGAAGAATGTCTCAGCATAATCGCTGAGACAGCTGAGAAGGAAGGTTGAGACAATCAAAGAAGGTTGTCCTTGATTGGACAGGTGAACACTGAAAGATAGGGGATAGACCTGATTTACACTAGAGGGGGGGGGGGTGAATAGAGTGATTTAAAACTTTTGGTTGATTTTAAACTTTATCAGAGAAATTAAGTGATATTAGTATTTATGTGAAATGAAATAGAAACTAAGCTAAACTACACTATCACAACACAACAAAACAAAGAGAAAATGAACACACAGACAACACAAGAATTTTTATAGTGGTTCCCCAAATCTGAGTACATCCACTCTTCTACCACCCTAGTAGGAATCCATTAACAAGTTTTTGATCAGGTGTATGCCATCATAGGTTTTTTGCTCAGGTGCCCTGTCACCACAAGATCTATTTGCTGGTAGATCTCACAACCCTTTAGGCTTTTGATCAGGTGCCCAAAAACCAACAAGAAACTTTTGAAGGGAGTTAATAAACCCTTTGTACAGGAGGTTAAAAAGTGATGTTGTCTTCTCTTTTCTCTAAACAACAGAGAATACTGAGTGGATTGTTGGTGTCAAAACTCCTTCTGAGATGTTGAAATATTTAGAAAGCTTAGAGCTTTGCTCAGGGTGTAGGTCTTCAGCCTTAACTTGTTGAAATCCAGGAACTTGTAGATAGATCCAGAGTTGTTGTCTTTGATGATTCCTAGAGTAGAAGTTGAAGAAGACAAATGATATCTGATTGATGTTCTTCTTCAGTCTTCTGTAAGATAAAGGGGAAAACAGATTTTTTTTCTGCACAGAGAAGGAGCAGATGTTGTTCTGTATCTTGTTCTATGTTTCTGTATATTTTCTTCTCTGTATGTTCCTTTCTTCTGTGTTGGAGAGCCATCTAAAAAAAAAATCTATTTTATATCCAGCTATCTAATTCTTCTTTTGAATTTTGAATTCTAAGCATTAATTGCTGATTAAATTCTAGAGAATGAAACGGCTGGAATATATTCTTTAATGAGTTTCCCCAACTGTCCCAATTAAATAAGAAAGAAATTAACTCTGATGAAATCCATAATTAATGCTGCCAAGAACGGCTATATTCTTGAGAATATGAGGATTAATTACTCAGAGAATTACTGCCAAATAATAGAATGAATTAGGGACAGAAGAGAGAAAACTTATCATTCTGACTCTGGATAGAGTTCGTTGACCTCTGAGCAGATTTTGTCGACCAGAGTTCCAAGTTCGTCGAGCTGAGAAATCTTGTTCGTTAACTTGAGATCAGAGAACCTCAATCTCGAAATATCTTGATAAATCTGCGCTCTAAGATCGTCGATCAGAGAATCTGTCTGGAGCAAGAAATTGTCGACCTGAGCTCGAATATCGTCGAGCTCAACTCAGAGAAAGAACTCTGAGTTCGTCGATCTGAGATCGACGATTGTCGAGTTGAGTTCGAAGAACTTCGAACTAATAATCTGAACTATGAATTCTTCTAAGTCTTGAGTCTCTTGAAGTCCACTGCAGGATGGTCCATGAAGATTGATTCTAATGACAAGCCTAAACTCTAGGACTAACAGACATGACCCTGGCTATACAAGGTGGGTTAAACATCCTAAGTAGTGAACCTAGCCCAAATCCAAACTAGGGATCCAACAAACACAAAGAGTAAGCTGGAAGTCAGATAATTTGACTAAGGCAAAAGTGTCGAGACAGTTGAGACAACTGAGAAGAATGTCTCAGTATAACCGCTGAGACAGCTGAGAAAGAATTCGTCGAGCACAGTTCAGAATTTATCAAACTAAGTTCAGAGTTTGTCGAGCTAAACTCACCATTCGTCGAGATAAATTTAGAGCTTGAGATTTTGAGTTCGTCGAGCTCAGTTGAGAATTTTTCAAACTGAGTTCAGTGTTTGTCGAGCTTAGTTCACCATTCGTCGAACTCAGTTTAGCATTCGTCGAACTAAGTAGAGGATTTTTTCTAAGGCAAAAACTACTGAGACAAGTGTTAGTCTCATCATAACCGCTGAGAGAAGTGTTTGTCTCAGCATAACCGCTGAGACAAGTGTTTGTCTCAGCAGAGAACAAAAAAGCTCTAAGATAGCTAAGCAGGAAAATGCCTAAGGCAGAAAGCGTTGAGTGAGGAGAGCTCACTCAACGCTCTCAACGCCTAAGATACTGTAGAGGAAAAAATATGGTTAAGGCAAAATACGTTGAGTGTAGGTTGCTAACTCAACACTTTCAATGCCTATTAGAGATAGAAGTTTGTCTAAGGAGTTTGGCATTGAGTGATGCTCACTCACTCAACGACAAACAACAGAAAGATGATAAAGCAAGTTGGCGCTGAGTGAAGCTGAATCACTCAACGCCTAGAAATAGATTTATATTCTAAGTAGTTTGGCATTGAGTGAAGGTTAATCACCCAACACAAAGAGATAGTAAATCTATCTAAGTGTTTTGGCACTGAGTGACGCTTACTTACTCAACGCCTTTGCTAATGTTGTTTGATTTTTGGCCAAGTCCACAGCTGATAATGTTAGCAAGTCAACAAGTCAACATATTTCAAATTAGTGGCGGGATGGATACAGTATGCGAAAAATGTTGCCGTAGACCTACTATACGACAGTTGGCATTAAAGCAAAGTTTTTGCTGTCCATTAATTATGTGGGGCTCACCGCTCAAGAGCCGTTAGGACAAAATCAATAAAAGAAAAAGGTCTTTTACAAAGAAAAAGTGCTTTTCGAGAAAAAAATAAGACAGTTCTTCTACTCCACCATTGTTGTGGAGCTGAAGAACTGGAAGCTCAAGTCACCTAGACAAAGAGCAAGGTAGCTGTTGGTATTAACATCTTCAACAACAAGTTAGTTGTTGTCTTCTTCATCGACTTCAGCAATTCAGAGTATTTTCTATGAGGAAATAGGAAGCAGCCAAGGGCTTACCCTTACTACAAGTTCTTCACAGTTCCAGCTATACAAGCAACATCCTAAAGATCTTAATCTGGAAGCTATGAAGAGAAGAAGCTTGAAGAAGCAGAAATCTGAAAGAAGGCTCAGGGTACTATTCCTCAGGAGTCAAAGATAGGGCTGAATCACCTCAGCTAAGGAAAGGAAGAAGAGGCAGAGCTATCTTAGTCTACAAAGTTAGAGCATAGATTTTCTTAGCTCATGTAACAGCATTTAGTTGCAGTAACTTCTCAGTTCCAGTAGGAAAATCCCTGGTTCTGTGAAGTAGTAGTTAGGATTGAGCTTCAGGCTCAATTCAGAAAGAAGCAGAACATTGTTTTGCAAGTCACTTCCAGCTCAAGTAAATATACACTTATTGTTGTGGAAGTAGTTAGGAATAAGTACTTCTTAGTTCAGTAAAGGCAGACTCAGGACCTAAATTCCTATAGTCATAAGTTGGGCTGAGTTTACCTCAGTCAAGAAGCTTGAGACAGAGAAACATATCTTGTGTCAAGAGTTACCACCAACCCACATTCATTCGGTAGGATCCAAGTGTGGATCTGAGCTGTAGGTCTTAACTGCCTGAGGTAAGAGTGTGCTGCTCTCTGAGGTAGGATCCAAGTGTGGATCTGAGTGTAGGGCCTTTTGGCCTGAGGTTGGTGACAAGCTTGTCACTGAGCTGTAGGTTCCTGGAAGGGCAATGAGGTAGGTACCTGTGGGTACTGAGCTGTAGGAGTGCTGCATCACTCTGAGAGTAGGGCTTTGCGCCTTAAGTTGTAGGGGTGAGAAGCCTGAGCTGTAGTCCTTAGAGATAGGGCAGATGTACGAGGCGTGAGGGTCACTGAGTGTAGGAGCACTGTAGAGCTTTGAGGTAGGATCCCTAGTGGATCTGAGGTAGGGTTGTCCTCCTAGCCTGAGTGTAGGGCTCAATAGCCTGAGGTAGGTGGTTTACTGACCACTGAGTTGTAGGCCCTTGTGGCTGAGAAGTAAGTCTTGGAGGAGGCTTAGAGATCCTGAGTGATCTGAGGTGTAAGCTCTTTGGAGTAGGTTTTGGAGAAGTGCCTCGTCCAACAAGATAGTTGTATAGGTGGGAGGGAAAGTGGATGTACCCATTTGGGGAACCACTAAAAACATTTGTGTGCTTTGCTGTGTTGTTTTCATTATGCAGGTTATTTATATCTTGAAAGCATAAAACAACTAAAAGCCAAAGCTTTAAAAGAAGAAACATAAAAGAACTCATAAAGAGACCAATAACCTATTCACCCCCCCTCTAGGTGATTTAGCTATCCTTGAATTAAAGACTTTCAAGTGATATTAGGGGGAGGTTACTTAAAAAGAACTTAATAGTCTGAGTAGACCTCAAAGGATAGCTAAAAGGTTAGCATTGGTGGGTTCAAAAGAGAACCATATGGAGTGGAGCTCAATGAAGTTTCTAGTCTCAGTGAGAGCAAGGACCACATTTGACTGTTGGTAGCTCTTATAGATGATGATGTCTATGCAGATGCATGAATGGAGATCAGGGCCCCTCTGTCACACTCAGATAGTTACTCAGAGGTGGATGAATCTGAGGAAGGTGAATGTAGATGTTATGGGTTGATTGCTACACCAGAATAAGAAGAATTCAGCTAGGATCAACCTGGTCCAGATCAGGTACTATCTCTGTCTAGTTCTTCTTATTGCTCAGGTTATGAGTCCAGCTCAGACTCTGATGCTTCCTCATCAAGTGACGATGAGAGTCCTCTATCAGAAGATGATATCAATTAATTAATTGAGAATCATGCTGTACTTCTGAAAGCTTTCAAGGAAAGCAGGTTGCTTGTTAAGAAGCAAGTAGAGGAAATTGCCTCCCTACAGCTGACTGCTTCCCAGCAAGTTGAGAATTCATCTTTACTATATCTGAAGGTGAGGGAAGTTGGTCATCTAAATACCATGGTAGATACCCATGTTGAGTCCATTAAATATAAGGACTTTATTATCAAGGTTCTTGAAGAGAAACTTGAAAGGGAGAAGAGGACAATGACCAATTTCTCAAAGATAGATGCTATTAAGAGAAAATCTGAATCTTAGTGGATTTCAAAAGTTATCCAATCTCAGAGAAGAGGTCAAGTTCTTGTTGTGCCATAGTCAACCTTTCACAAGGTAATTCTCCCTTCTTATAGGTATGACTAAGGCTGTATGCATGGTCACTAGGAGAATGGGAATTCTTCTTGTAAGAATACAAGAGTATCTTACAATGGGAGAAGAAAGGGTAGGGAATGAATTCCTTTAAGGCTCCCCATGAAGAAGTACAAATGGCCCATTCTAGACCATTTATATTTGGTGCCTCAGCACTAACTCACAAGGATAAGGCAGTGTGTAATGACCCCATCCGTTGCATGACGTATAGTAGAAGGTCCGGCCGGGGCCCCACACTATATGCCATAAACAGACGGTGAGGTCACAGGATAATACCAAACCATATACGGATCCTAACTCAGAGCATGCTAGCGGAAGCTTTAAGTTGTAAATTGAACTCTAACCAGGAATGTCTAATATATAAACCACAGTTATATATACAGCCACGGAATGTACAACAAATACACAGGGGTTTGGCCTTAAGGCCTTACAGTTCCTCTTTCCACATCGTATGGATTACAAACCTCGGCGCGCAGGTCGGCCATACATGAGTAAAAGAAAACAAACAAAAACCTTCGCATAGCCTTCAAGGGCCAGCCGCAGCAGCAGCAACAAGGGCTTCAGCCCTTCATTTACCACTTGGCTCTCCAGCACCTGCATAGGGACAATCCACCCAAACGGTGGCAAACATGGCAACGGTCAGCATTCAGCTGACCCAATTATAACAATCCTACCCCTTTCTCGGGGCAGTAGCATTCCTTCCCTGCACAGCATGGTATCAACAATAGCAAATATGTGCTCGCAGGCACACTCAAGCCATCACAACCGTCGCCCACACGGCCCGACAGTCCGTGCACTCAGGGCACATTCTTGGTGCACCGGAAAACCAGGGTCAACACCACCGTTTACACGGTATTGAGCATTCTAGTCTTTTTGGCGCGCGGGCCTAAGACTCTCATTATGCGCTCCAACGAAACCTATAACCAGGCTTACCAGTCGGACGGACATAACGCAGGTACGGATCAGCCACCCCCCATTGCTCAAGTCACCGTGCCACCTCGAATACGGAAGTATCCAAGGCAATTTATAGGCGCGGGTCGGTTTCACCTTTCCTGTTCGACAATCTGCCTTTTCATCGAGTTGCAACCCAACGGCTCAACCGCACACAAAGTGGCAACGCACGGCCACAAGAGTTGCATCCAACCCTCTTCATTTCCTGGACTTCATCCAGTACTTCCTGCTGCACCAGGCAACAGGTAGGCACAAGGCAAACAAGCCATAACCACGGAGTCTTCTCCGATATGCAAACAAGCATCACCAATCCAGACCAACATGTCCAGATGGGCTTCACACATCATGCCTAGATCCGTACTCCAATTCCGGACTCTAACAAGGGGGGCTTCACATATCTACCCCAAGGGATGCCACAACCCACCGCACACTCGCGGGGAAGGGTTTTCCCTATACAATGCAGAAAAGAAGGACTTCACATGTCTAAGAAGGGGGATCGTTACCCTTGACGATCTCTTGGGAGCCATCAAAATCTAGCCGGTGAGAAAGAACCGCAGCAGCTTTGCCTTCACAGCGCTGGCCTCGGATCTCGAATCGGACCACGGGAGCTCCGCCGGTGGCTTGATCTCCTCCTCCTTCTTCCTCCTCTCTCTTTCTCTCTTCACTTAGCCAAATGAAGAATGAGCTCTTCTGGTGTTTTAATCCAGCAAGGAATCACCTGAGCCCTTGGATCCAAATAGAGAAAAGGAACGGCCACGATTTTCCCAAAATTACACTTTTTTGGATGACACGGCCTGTGACACGCCCGTGTCACAGGCCGTGTACCCTTAAGCGGCACATGCGGTACTCGTACCGACTGAAATCTACCAGAACACGGGCATTGACATGCCCGTGTCGGACCTGACACGCCCGTGTCAGTCATGAGACACGCCCGTGTCACCCCTGCCTCATCGAGCTCCAAAACCAACAAGCAGTACACGAGTAGGCACACGACATCGGACACGCCCGTGTCAAAACTGACACGGCCGTGTTCAAGGCTTGGTTCCGGGCCGTGTACTTCCCTGACTCAATCCGCTCATTTCTTCAGAGACACGCCCTGGGACACGCCCGTGTCCTAGGCCGTGTACCCCCTACACGCCCTGGGACACTCCCGTGTCCCAGGCCGTGTCAAACAGCCTGCACCTCAAATTCAGTTTTGAGATTTTTGGGGTGTTACAATCCTCCCCTCCATAATAAAATTTCGTCCCAAAATTTGACACGGTAAGGAACCAGAAAATACAATGCTATAACTGGATATCTCTGTTATTACAAAAGGTACACGGTCTACAGTTTATACAAACAGCTCGGGAAATTCAGCTCGCATGGTCTGCTCTCGCTCCCATGTTAGCTCTTCACGACCACAATTGTCCCATCAGACCTTGACCATCCCGATCACTTTGTTCCGCAACTGTTTCTCGGCTCGATCCTCGATCCGAATGGGTCGAACCCTCGTCGTTAGCCCATACTCGACCGGTACCCGATCATTCTCCACTACTTGAGCTGGATCCTTGACAGCCTTACGAAGTACTGAGATGTGAAATACATCATGTAATACACCCAAGTCTGCTGAATGTGCTAGTCGATAAGCAGCTTCCCCAACTCGCTCCACAACCTCAAATGGACCAAGATACCTCGGACTTAGCTTTAACAAACGCCGAATCCTGGACATGCCTTTGAAGGGTTTGATCTTCAAATATACCCAATCACCCACCGCGAACTCCACGTTCTAGTGTTTGGCATTGTAGTACTTTGCTTGACGATCTTGGGCTATCAATAGCCTCTCCCGAATAGAGCGTATAAGCGAGGTAGCTTCTTCGACTTCCTTTTTCCCACTCAGCTTAGATTCGCCTGCTTCTGCCCAAGCTAACGGTGTACGGCATTTACGACCATACAAAGCCTCAAATGGTGCCATACCGATGCTCGCTTGGTAGCTATTATTATAGGCAAATTCTACAAGAAAAATATAATCTTCCCATCTCTTACCAAAGTCTAGGGCGCACATGCGGAGCATGTCCTCCATCGTCCTGTTGGTTCGTTCAGTCTGGCCATCCGTTTGGGGATGAAAGGCCGTACTAAACGCTAATTTTGTACCCAACATTTGATGAACTAGCTGCCAATCATTCGATGTGAATCGCCCATCACGGTCACTGACGATGCTCCGAGGAACACCGTGCAGTCGAACAATCTGCTCCACATAGAGCTTGGCCAAGGTTTCCACTGAATCGTCTCTTTTGTTTGGAAGGAAGTGCGCCACTTTTGTCAACCGGTCCATAATCACCCAGATTGAATCATGACCGCATTGAGATCTCGGCAACCCGTGCACGAAATCCATCGAAATGTCATCGAACTTCCACTCCGGAATGGGTAACGACTTCAGGAAACCGCCAGGCTTCTGGCATTCTGCTTTTACCAACGCACAGGTATTACATTTAGCCACATAACGTGCGACATCTTTCTTTAGTCCGGGCCACCAGAACAGCTTTTTCAGATCACTATACATCTTTGTGCTTCCTGGGTGAACTGAGTACTTTGCAAAGTGAGCTTCGTACATCAACTCTTCCCTCAATTTACCCACACTCGGAACGCACACTCGACCATTTCTTCGTACCAAACCGTTATCCCAAGAGAACTGGTCATCCGGCCCATCTTTAGCATAGTGCTGGAGACTTTCATCAAGCTCCGTTGCTCGCCGAACTCTGTCCGTAAGGTCATATTGAACCTCCGTCCAGTTCAAGCATGCATCAGTCGAAGAACCCTTGTCAACGCACGATATCTCCAATGCTTCCAAGTCCTGGATCAAACGCTGATCATGCCTCTGCAACCAGCTTGCCCGTACCGGAGTTCGACTCAAAGCATCAGTGACCACATTTCCCTTCCCGGGAGTATAGTGAATCTCGAAGGTGTAGTCCCCAAGGAACTCCATCCATCTTCGTTGTCGCATATTCAGATCCTTCTGATCCAACAAGTACTTTAGGCTTTTGTGATCTGTATAGATATCCACTTTAACGCCAT
The DNA here is from genome assembly GCA_039513925.1 of Platanthera zijinensis. Taxonomy (NCBI): domain Eukaryota; kingdom Viridiplantae; phylum Streptophyta; class Magnoliopsida; order Asparagales; family Orchidaceae; genus Platanthera; species Platanthera zijinensis. Next base: position 83,589,763 of record CM077093.1, on the reverse strand, counting down.
AAAGATAGTGCCACCACAACTTGAGCGCAAAGATTACCGCCGCCAACTCCAAATCATGGACGGGGTAATTCCGCTCATGCACTTTCAACTGGCGCGAGGCATAAGCAATCACTTTACCAAACTGCAGAAGAACGCAGCCTAAGCCGCTCCCAGAAGCATCACTATAGATCTCATAGCCATCTGTACCACATGGCGATGTCAACACAGGCGCCATGGTCAAACGACTCTTCAGGTCTTCAAAAGCACGCGCGCACTCCGGCGTCCAAATGAACCTTTGATCTTTTCTCGTCAGCGTGGTCAGAGGTAAAGAAATCCGTGAGAAGTTTTCCACAAACCTTCTATATTAGCCCGCAAGCCCAAGGAAGCTCCTGACCTCGGCCACTGAAGACATCACTGGACAATCTCGAATGGCACTTATCTTCAACGGATCCACCGCGATACCTTCTCCACTTACCACATGGCCTAAAAAGGCTACTGAAGAGAGCCAGAACTCACACTTTGAGAACTTGGCATAAAGCTTATTCCTCCGCAGGGTATGCAAGACCAACCGCAAATGGTTTGCATGATCCTCTTCCGACTGAGAGTATACTAAGATGTCATCGATAAACACAATCACGAACAAATCCAAGTACTCTCGGAACGTTCGATGCATTAGATCCATAAATACCGAAGGCGCATTACATAAGCCAAACGGCATTACCGTGAACTCATAATGATCGTAGTGTGTTCCAAACGTCGTCTTGGGAATGTCACCTTCCCGAATCCTCAACTGATAATATCCCGATTTTAAATCCAACTTGGAATAGACCGTTGATCCTGCCAGCTGATCAAATAGGTCATCAATCCGTGGAATCGGATATTTGTTTTTCTCCGTCAGCTTATTCAATTCGCGGTAGTCAATACATAACCGCAAACTACCATCTTTCTTTTTCACAAATAGAACAGGCGTGCTCCAAGGTGACATACTTGGCCGTATGTATCCCTGCTCCAACAACTCTTGCAATTGGACTTTCAATTCAGCCATCTCTTTTGGCGCGACGCGATATAGTGAGCGGGCCACAGGTTTAGCACCTGGCACCAACTCAATAGAAAAGTCAATCTCCCGCTGGGGTGGTAACCCAGGAAGATCTTTAGGAAACACATCGGCAAACTCTGACACAACCAGAACTTCACCGACATTGGCCTTTGGCTCAACAGCTTGAATTAGCGTGAAGAATAACTCCGCGCCCTTCCGAACAGCATTGATGACTTGGAGCGCAGACAACAAAGTCCCGCCAACTCCTCGCATACCAGCGAACTTCTTCACAAGTCCGGTATTCTGGCCTAGTGTAATCTCCTTGGAGTTGCAATCAATAAAGGCACGCTGCTCCGAGAGCCAGTCCATGCCAAAGATCACATCAAACTCCGATAACGGTAGCACAGCTGCACTCAAACCGAAATCCTGACTTCCTATTTGAACATCCACATCACAAGCCCTAACCGCAAGCATCACGCAGCCATTCGGCAATAGCACCCTTGTACTATCAACCGTCACATGACTCGACACCCCAATTCGAGATACGAAGTCCTTAGACAGAAAAGAATGCGAAGCACCCGTATCAAACAGGGCTCTCGCCAAATTATTCCGAATCAGGACAAAGCCTGCAGCACACACATCATGCACAAGCTATACATAACAAAAGGCAATAGCACTTAAGTAAGTAAGCTATAATAACTCGTACCTGTGACGACGTCACTTTGCTTAATCGCCTCCTGCTGACCAAGGTGATAAACTCGGGGCTGTGCCTGGGACGCAGAGGAATCAACCACCGCTTTGCCCTTCTCAGCATAAGACGCATCCGTCTTCTTTTCCCCTTTGGGCTGAACAACCCGACAATCACGGGCTATATGCCCCACCCGGCCACAAGTAAAGCATATACGAGACTCCGGCCTTGACGTCGCCCCCGACACAACGGTCGTAGACACTTGCCTAGACGGCTTGGACCTCTTGCCCCCTTTCTTCTGGTAGAACGACTTACTAGGGCGAGGTGCTTGCTCTGGCTTCGACACAACCAATCCCTTGTTCCCTTGCACCCGTCTCATGTCCTTCTCCAACGCACATGCAGTATCAACTAACGCCTGAAACCCTTGGTTCACTGAACTCGAAAGCAGGAACCTCAACTCATCCCGCAATCCTTCATAGAACCTATTCGTTTTCCTTTGGTCATTCGCGAAGATTGTTCCCGAATACCGCCCCAATCTTGTAAACTCATGCAGGTAGGCATCCACGCTATCTTCTCCTTACTTTAACCGTTGGAACTCATTTTCCATGGCAATGCGTTGCGCCGCTGGGACATGTTTAGCCAGAAATATTCGAGAGAACTCCTCAATCGATACTTGCGTTAATTGCCTGCCCGCCAAATGGTGTACCTCAACCTCGTCCCACCACAACCGCGCCTCTCCTTCAAGCATGAAGGTGGCCAAGGTGACCTTTAAAGTTTCCTCCGCCCTAATCGCTGTCATTATCCGCTTGACACGCGATAACCAATCCTCTGCCTGCGTTGGGGATCCTAGTCCCGTAAACGTAGGCGGACTGAATCTCATGAATTGCTTCAACTGTCGGTCAGCTGCTCGTTGATCGACATCCTCAACCGTCTCGGGTCTGACATCAACACGAACTGGTACTACTGCCGGCTGCGCTTGCCCGGTCGGCTGAATCATGGCAAATAGAGCCTCAGCAACTAAGCGAACAGTTTCCACAGATGGAGGAGGTGTTGGCACCTCAGCTGGTGCCGCACTTTCATCAGAGCGCTGGGGCTCAGACTGCCCAGCACCACTACGCGTCACCTATAGGTGGACAAGACACACATTAGCGACCGCATGCAAGCAAAACAACAGAAAAGGAACGCTAAGATTCCTCAAACAAGATTATGTACATTCCTTAGTGGACATTCCAGAGTTCATTAGCATTACAGCAGGGCGCACAAACACGCGCTCGCCACCCCATAAAAGAATTCGACCACGAATTCGAAAGAGGAAGACCGAACGAAGCTGATACCAAAATGTAACGACCCCATCCGTTGCATGACGTATAGTAGAAGGTCCGGCTGGGGCCCCACACTATATGCCACAAACAGACGGTGAGGTCACAGGATAATACCAAACCATACACGGATCCTAACTCAGAGCATGCTAGCGGAAGCTTTAATTTGTAAATTGAACTCTAACCAGGAATGTCCAATATATAAACCACAGTTATATATACAGCCACGGAATGTACAACAAATATACAGGGGTTTGGCCTTAAGGCCTTACAGTTCCTCTTTCCACATCGTATGGATTACAAACCTCGGCGCGCAGGCCGGCCATACATGAGTAAAAGAAAACAAACAAAAACATTCGCATAGCCTTCAAGGGCCAGCCGCAGCAGCAGCAGCAACAGCAGCAAGGGCTTCAGCCCTTCATTTACCACTTGGCTCTCCAGCACCTGCATAGGGACAATCCACCCAAACGGTGGCAAACATGGCAACGGTCAGCATTCAGCTGACCCAATTATAACAATCCTACCCCTTTCTCGGGGCAGTAGCATTCCTTCCCTGCACAGCATGGTATCAACAATAGCAAATATGTGCTCGCAGGCACACTCAAGCCATCACAACCGTCGGCCACACGGCCCGACAGTCCGTGCACTCAGGGCACATTCTTGGTGCACCGGAAAACCAGGGTCAACACCACCGTTTGCACGGTATTGAGCATTCTAGTCTTTTTGGCGTGCGGGCCTAAGACTCTCATTATGCGCTCCAACGAAACCTATAACCAGGCTTACCAGTCGGACGTACATAACGCAGGTACGGATCAGCCACCCCCCGTTGCTCAAGTCGCCGTGCCACCTCGAATACGGAAGTATCCATGGCAATTTATAGGCGCGGGTCGGTTTCACCTTTCCTGTTCGGCAATCTGCCTTTTCATCGAGTGGCAGCCCAACGGCTCAACCGCACACAAAGTGGCAACGCACGGCCACAAGAGTTGCATCCAACCCTCTTCATTTCCTGGACTTCATCCAGTACTTCCTGCTGCCCCAAGCAACAGGTAGGCACAAGGCAAACAAGCCATAATCACGGAGTCTTCTCCGATATGCAAACAAGCATCTCCAATCCAGACCAACATGTCCAGATGGGCTTCACACAGCATGCCTAGATCAGTACTCCAATTCCGAACTCTAACAAGGGGGACTTCACATATCTACCCCAAGAGATGCCACAACCCACCGCACACTCGCGGGGAAGGGTTTTCCCTATGCAATGCAGAAAAGAAGGACTTCACATGTCCAAGAAGGGAGATCGTTACCCTTGACGATCTCTTGGGAGCCATCGAAATCTAGCCGGTGAGAAAGAACCGCAACAGCTTTACCTTCACAGCGCTGGCCTCGGATCTCGAATCTGACCACGGGACCTCCGCTGGTGGCTTGATCTCCTCCTCCTTCTTCTTCCTCCTCTCTCTTTCTCTCTTCACTTAGCCAAATGAAGAATGAGCTCTTCTGGTGTTTTAATCCAGCAAGGAATCACCTGAGCCCTTGGATCCAAATAGAGAAAAGGAACGGCCACGATTTTCCCAAAATTACACTTTTTTGGCTGACACGGCCTGTGACACGCCCGTGTCACAGGCCGTGTACCCTTAAGCGGCACACGCGGTACTCGTACCGACTGAAATCTACCAGAAAACGGGCATCGACACGCCCGTGTCGGACCTGACACGCCCGTGTCAGTCATGAGACACGCTCGTGTCACCCCTGCCTCATCGAGCTCCAAAACCAACAAGCAGTACACGGGTAGGCACACGGCATCGGACACGCCCGTGTCAAAATTGACACGGCCGTGTTCAAGGCTTGGTTCCGGGCCGTGTACTTCCCTGACTCAATCCGCTCATTTCTTGAGTGACACGCCCTGGGACACGCCCGTGTCCCAGGCCATGTACCCCCGACACGCCCTGGGACACGCCCGTGTCCCAGGCCGTGTCAAACAGCCTGCACCTCAAATTCAGTTTTGAGATTTTTGGGGTGTTACAATCAGCTCAATTGGTGATGAGAGTTGAAAGAACTCCATAGTTAAGCGTGCTCAGGCTGGAGTAGTACTGGGATGGGTGACCTCCTGGGAAGTCCCCGTGGTGCGCACTTGACTATCGAGTTTACCTCATCAAAGGGAGGCTGTGGCCACCAACAACCCGCCAGTGGGCTGGAGAGGGGTTGGGGTGCTTGGGCTGCAGCCCGGTAGCGATGCCTGGAGAGCGGAGCTGTAACACTGTTACGTACGCGCCAGGGTCGTTACACAGTGGCTTTCACTTAAGCCCATCCAGCAAGGACTCATACCAAGGGTCAGTCTACCAGTAAGCCTAACTTGGCTAGTTCTGATGATATAAACAACATATCATCTGCAAAGAAGACAACTGTAAATACCATTCAGGGCAAGCAAAGGAAGCCTGCTGGAAGAATAGCCTTCAATCAGATCCTTGTTGAAAGAAACCTGAAGAAAGTTACTGCTCCTCTTCCTTCTATTCAGTCAGTAGTTAACCACACTACAAAACCTGCTCAGAAAAGAAGATATAATATCCATGAGTGTTGGTGCTGTGGCAAGGTGGGGCATTTTACCCTAGATTGCTGTAATAATCTTTCTGTGTTTAGAGCAAGAGTAAGCCTACCTGTTAGAAATACTGCAGGTAGGCAAGTCATATTTCAGACTAATCAGAACCTAGGACCCAATACCTATTGGGGTCCAAAGGTAAGGTAATTCTGTTTTGCAGGTTAGTCTTAGTGCCCATCCGCTATGTGGCACTTGGAAAGAAGATGTTCCAAAACTTGGACTGGAACAAGAAAGTTGTCTTACGATTCATACTCCAGTGAGGAAGAGACCTAAGATCAACAGTTGGTGATGGATATTGACCATCTAGGATATTCCTCTTACTGCCCAAGAGGAAGAGAATGTTGAGTGAAATCTTGAAGAAGGACAAGTGCACACTCATGGATGAAAGCCAGCTGGATCCAGCCAACAGGTCTTTTTGGTTGGACAAAGCTTTGTTGCTACACCAGTAAACTAGGAGAAGAACAAGTAGGCTGTACTCATCTATGAGGAAAGCACAGGAAGATCTTCTGAGAGCAGCAAGCAAGGAGCACATAATGCTCAGCTGAAAAGTTTCTCAAGTGGTATTATCAGCTGTTAGACTCTTCAGAGGAAACTTGAAGTGAAATGTATGCTCTGGATTCAATATCATCTGAACCTACAACAAGGTATGCCCAAGTCAGTGGGCTTTATAGACAGGCTTTGTGCCAATTCCAAAGGGAAGACTGTCAAGCTAGATACTCCTACTGATGGGGAGCATGTTCAGTCAAGGTTGCTAGACAAGCTTGAATCTTACCCAAAGTTCACCTAGCACAGAATAGATCTGCATTATTGTTGAGGATCATCTTGTCCCCATTGATATTGCAGAAGCTGAGAGGGAAACTACCCAAGTGATGACACCTGCTGGAAGAAGGCAAGCCAATCAATTTACAAGAACAGCTGGATTGCTCCAGCTATTGGTGATACAAGTCAGCACATTCCTATTGGAATAACAGTGTAAAGAAAGACTTGGTATCAGAATGAAAGGATGGTTCATGGAAAGATCATTCTAGGTTCAAGTGATCTTAAAGTCCAGCAGTTACAGGAGAACATTCAGCCCCATGAGAAGAGAAAGCTGGCAGCTGCACCAATGGTATCATCTGCAATCAACTAGGGGGGAGAAGAGAATCACAACAGACCAGCTCTTCCCTATCTATTTAGAAACCAAGAAGGGATTGATCAAGTGGTGCTCGATCAAGTGTAGAGATCAATGTAATGATCAAGATAGTACTAAGTGGGATGAACATTCTTATACTGCTAATCAGAAAGCTGAAGCCAAAGGCAAGTCTGTTGCTAAAGAAGGGGATAAGATCTGGCTCAGCAAAAAGAGACTGTGCAAGGTGCAAGGGAGTTGCTAAGCATCAACATGAATGGAGCTCGATGAAGTAACCTTCATTCGTCGAACGGAGCTCAACGAAATCACCTTCATTCATCGAACGGAGCTCGACAAAATAAGAAGAATTCGTCGAACGGAGCTCGACGAAATCTGAATAATTCGTCGAAATCAAGATTATCAAATAGAAATTTTATAGCATCAGAACCATAACCTCCAGATAAGTAGAATTTCTTTTATATTGATATTCTACTAGAGTAATCTAAGTTGCTAGGAATCTTAACTGTTATATCAAGACTATGCATATGTAGATTAAGTATCAATAAGTTTGGGAGCATAAGGAAGAACTCAATCCTGAGTTTGCCCTTACTGACAAGTGGTTGTCATGATTATCATGCCACTAGATGAAGTCAAGTTCAACACCCTCTTGGTTGAGTTGGATATGTGGAACTTAGTATAGCTTCAGCAGCTCTAAACTCTAGTTTGTGTTGCAGGATTTACTTTTCTTGCAGGTAGATAAGTCCTTGATGTGACATCAAGACTATAAAGATAATCAAGTGGTATCCAGACTGGCATAGACTAGGATGTCTACCAGGAATCTGACAAAGGATGCCTCAGTTGAGGGGGAGCAGACAGCTGCTGTAGTAGATCAGCTATCACAACTGCTGATCAGTTTTTCTTAAGTACAATGCACAGACTAAGGGGGAGATCATGAGAAGAGAGACAACTACCAGCCAACTCAAGTGGATCCATGGGTCACTCAAGTGCCAAGGGTCTGCAGTGATGTGGTGTATCAATGATATCACCACAGGTGGATGCTGATTCTGTAGATACAACATCAACAAGTGGAACTATGTGCGCAACAAGCTCAAATGCTGTAGTGTTGTGTTATATTAATGTATCAACACAGAAGGTATGACTCCTAATCAAGTAGACTGATCACTAGGATGATTTCCTTAGTAGTATCAACATAGGACTTTTTCTAGGATCAAGAGATAATCTCTCCCACAATACTTTCTACTCCCTCAATAGATATACCTATTAAAGAAGACAGAAAGGGGGGAGATGTGTGGCAATACAAAGGGGCAATGCTTCTAGTGGTGCTCCATTTAACATTAAGTGGTAGAAGGGAGAGTTTATATTACTTGAGTAATTGCTCAAGTAGTATGAGGATGCATTGACTTAACTTATTAAGTTAATATAATTAATTAGAGCATATTATATTAATAAAACATAAGCTATAAGGTGTGTAGAAATGTCTATAGCTGCATGAAATTATTCTACCTATCATGATAATGCCTCTTAGTATTTTTGGGTGTTCTGTCTTCTTCAAATAGGGGGAGATTGTTGGGTCCATTGCCCACAATGTTCCCCAGAGTGGATTTGAAGAGGCATCACCATCAAGACTAAGAGCATAGTTGTATTTGATGTGTGCTTAATCTTATGCATGCAGGTTGTCCATGATTGGGTAGGTGAACAAATAGAGTAAGCTGGAAGTCAGCTAATTTGGCTAAGGAAAAAACGTCGAGACAGCTGAGATAGCTGAGAAGAATGTCTCAACATAACCGCTAAGACAGCTGAGATGGAAGCGTTGAGACAGTCAATGCAGGTTGTCCTTGATTGTACAGGTGAACACAAAGATTAAGCTGGAAGTCAGATATTTTGACTAAGATAAAAGTGTCGAGACAGCTCAACTGAGAAGAATATCTCAGCATAACCGCTGAGACAGTTGAGAAAGAATTCGTCGAGCTCAGTTCAAAATTTGTGAAACTGAGTTCAGAGTTCTTCGAGCTCAACTCACCATTTGTCGAGCTAAATTCAGATCTTGAGATTCTGAGTTCGTCGAGCTTAGTTGAGAATTCGTCAAACTGAGTTAAGAGTTCATCGAGATAAGTTCACCATTAATCGAACTCAGTTCAGCATTCATCGAACTAAGTTCAGGATTTTGTTTAAGGCAAAACCACTGAGACAAGTGTTAGTCTCAACATAACCGCTGAGACAAGTGTTAGTCCTAGCATAACCATTGTGACAAGTGTTTGTCTCAGCAGTGAACAAGAAAGCACTGAGATAGTTAAGCAGGAAAATGCCTAAGGAAGAAAGCGTTGAGTTAGGAGTGCTTACTCAACGCTCTTAACGCCTAAGAAGCTACAGAGGAAGAAATATGGTTAAGGCAAAATGCGTTGAGTGGAGTTTGCTCACTCAACGCTGTCAACGACTAGTGGAGACAGAATTTTGTCTAAGGAGTTTGGCATTGAGTGATGCTCACTCACTCAATGCCAAGCAGAAGAAAGTTGATAAAGCAAGTTGGCACTGAGTGAAGCTGAATCACTCAACACCTAGAAACATAATTATATTCTAAGTAGTTTGGCATTGAGTGAAGGTTACTCAACCAATGGCAAGAGACAGTAAATCTGTGTAAGTATTTTAGCATTGAGTGATGCTTACTCACTCAACACCTATGCTAATGTTGTTTGATTTTTGACTAAGTCCACAACTGATGACGTCAGCAAGTCAACAAGTCAATATATTTCAAATTAGTGGCAGGATGGCTACAGTACGCGACAAATGTTGCCGTAGACCTACTGTACGACATTTGGCATTAATGCAAAGTTACTGCTGGCCATTAATTATGTGGGGCCCACTGCTCAAGAGCCTTTGGGACAAAATCAATAAAATAAAAGGGCTTTCACAAAGAAAAAGAGCTTTTGGAGAAAGCAACAAGGCAGTTCTTCTACTCCACCATTGTTGTGGAGCTGAAGAACAGGAAGCTCAAGTCATCTAGACAAAGAGCAAGGTAGCTGTTAGTATCAACATCTTCGACAACAAGTTAGCTGTTGTCTTCTTCATCGACTTCAGTAGTTCAAAGTATTTTCTCGTAGGAAAGAGTAAGCAGCCAAGGGCCGACCCTTACTGTAAGTTCGTCACAGTTCCAACTGTATAAGCAACATCCTGAAGATCTTAATCTGGAAGCTGTGAAGAGAAGAAGCTTCAAGAAGCAAAAATCTTGAAGAAGGCTCAGAGGACTATTCCTCAGGAGTCAAATATAGGGCTGAATCACCTCAGCCCAGGAAAGGAATAAGATGTAGAGCTATCTTAGTGTGCAAAGTTAGAGCAGAGATTTTCTCAGCTCAGGTAGCAACAATTAGCTACAGTAACTTCTCAGTTCCAGCAGGAAAAATCCCTGGTTCTGTGATGTAGTAGTTAGGACTGAGCTTCAGGCTAACTTCAGAAAGAAGCAGAACATTTTCTGCAAGTCACTTCCAGCTCAAGTAAATATACACTTGTTACTGTGGAAGTAGTTAGGACTAAGTACTTCTTAGTTCATTAAAGGCAGACTCAGGACCTAAATTCCTGTAGTCATAAGTTGGGCTGAGTTTACCTCAGTCAAGAAGCTTGACACAAAGAAACATATCTTTTGTCAAGAGTTACCACCAACCCACATTCATCCTGTAGGATCCAAGTGTGGATCTAAGCTATATGGCTTAACTGCCTGAGGTAGGAGAGTGGTGCTCTCTGAGGTAGGATCCAAGTGTGGATCTGAGTATAGGGCCTTTTGACCTGAGGTAGGTGACAAGCTTGTCACTGAGCTATAGGTGCCTTAAAAGGGCACTAAGGTAGGTACCTGTGGGTACTGAGCTGTAAGAGTGTTGCAGCTCTATGAGAGTAGGTCCTTGTGCCTGAAGTTATAGGGTTGAGAAGCTTGAGCTATAGCCCTTAGAGATAAGGCTGAGATAGGTGGCTTGAGGGTCACTGAGTGTAAAAGCACTGTAGAGCTCTGAGGTAGGATCCGTAGTGGATCTGAGGTAGGGCTGTCCTCCAGCCTGAGTGTAGGGCTTAACAGCCTGAGGTAGGGGGTTTACTGACCACTGAGTTGTAGGCCCTTGTGGCTGAGAAGTAAGTCTTGGAGGATACTTAGAGATCCTGAGGGATCTAGGGTATAAGCTCTTTGGAGTAGGTTTTGGAGAAGTGCCTAGTCCAACAAGATAGTTTGATAGGTGGGAGGGAAAGTGGATGTACCCAGTTGGGGAACCACTATAAATATCTGTGTGCTTTGATGTGTTGTTTTCTTTATACAGGTTATGTACATCTTGAAAGCATAAAACAACTAAAAGCCAAAGCTCTAAAAGAAGAAACATAAAAGAACTCATAAAGAGAACAATAACCTAATCACCCTCCCTCTAGGTAATTTAGCTATCCTTGAATTAAAGACTTTCACATCCTCCAAGAACTATCTTTCTTAGGGACGAATAAGGTGGGTACGACACAAGGGCTCTTGCTATTATGGATGAACCCCATACTTAGCAAATCCAAAATTAATTTTTACAATTCAAGGTATGTAGAGGGGTTAAGTCGATAATGGGGAAGATTGGGCAAAGATTGACCCGGAACGAAATAAATCTTGTGTTGAATTTCTACTGGCATAATCTTGTGTTGAATTTCTAAGAGTTTCTTCAGTGTTAATGGTAATTTCTCAAAAGTGGAACTATCTTTGTCACAACCCGCATTTTCTCTGAATTTAAATGTTTATCAGAGTACGAGAAAACGTGTGTCGTGATGCCACGTCGAGCAGGGGATAACTGCCGACGCTCAGGCGAATCACTAACTACCCTCTTTATGAAAAATTCATGAGTTTATTAATTGGAAAATCGGTTATATTTTTAAGGCCGTATCCCTCGGCACTGTGGATCATCTAGTCCACAGTTCAAACTATACTTATACGTAGCGGAAAATACTTTGTTTAATTGGCTTTTTGACATCCTAAGAGAGATCGCATAAGTGTCCCCAGGGGACATCTTATACTATGCAAGAACCTAGATTTAATTTATATATATATATAATGACCTTTTTACGTTGCATTTAAAGTAGTGTATGAGTTTTGTAAAACATACAGATCATGAGCTATATATACTTAATAGTGTTTTTAGGGTTTAAAAGTAACTAGCATCCTAACATAAATCATCCCAAGAGCAAGTTTAATATATCCGAAAGCAGTAAAACTAACAGTGTAAGCAAGTGCAAAGTATCTAAAAGAGAAACCACCAGTGGGCGTCAACATCTGACACGAACCCACTGATGAGTAGGTATGTCTATACTACAAGTCTAAAGAAAACTACCTCCCAAACAAGAGGAACTGAGAACCACAGTAGCAGCTGAAATGCTAGAAAATCTCCAGGAACAAACTAGCCGCACAGTCGGCTAAATACCTGTACCTGAGGTATTCAGAAAAAGAACACCTCAGCAAAGCAACTATCAAATGGAAAAGCAAAGATGAAATAGATTCAAACAGGAATTAAGATCAGGTAAGGACAAGTAGAAATGAAGTAAACAAGTGCAGGAAAAGTGAGGTAAGAAAAACAGGTAAGAAAAATACTCATCAAAAGTGAGTAAAAAGGGGTGCACCAGGTGCACGAATGAAGCCAAGCTCCAAGAATCTCTGCAAGAAGGATTAGCACAATAACAATAACATCCTAATATATGGCTAGAGCAGAAAGAATCACCTAGTACTGGAGGTGGACAAATTCAGTAACAAGAGCCTAGGCTTGTGGCAACATGTCCAACCATGTCTATCAGGCCTAAATATCTCCAAGGTGCTGTGGTGGTGGCATCAGTCCAACTCAACCAAACAGCCCAGAATGTCTTAACAAGACAAGAAGTAAAACCAGGGTGGCGGTACCGGCCCGACCCACCTCAAAACCACATCCTACTCCAGTACTAAGTGACTCGGGAAAACCCTGGCTGGTGGTTCCATGTACCACCAAGAAGTCACACTGAACCCTAAACAATCTAGAGCAACCCACCTAAGAGTCTTATATGCCGGCGGACTAAACATCGAGTTTGTCCAAGCAAGCAGTTTGACACAAATAAATTGAAAGTGATACGATACTAAATTTATATAGGTAGTTTGATACTAAACGATTACCAATAACGCGATATTAAATATAACAAAGTAGCTTGATCTCCAACTAAACCTATACAGCTAGCTTGGTACAAAACCCTAATAATTAACTTGATACAAACCATAAACATTTAGCTTGATACAACCCATAAACAATTAACTTGGGTGGTTTGATACCAAACATAAGCAAGGGACTTGACACTAATTGCAAACAAGAGGCTTGACACACACAAAAAAAGAAAATGACACACACAAAAAAGAAAATGACACACACAAAAAAGAAAATGACAAGGGGGTTTGGGTGGTTTTGATACAATCCGAATTCCGGGCAATTACGGAGCAAGCTATATCATGTTCTTGAAATTAATAATAACCACCATAGCAAAGATTTGCACCCAAGAAAAAAAAATGCATCAAATAAAAAAAATCTCAAGAACTAAACAAGCTTAACACAAAGGGCTCTCGAGTTAAACCCAATCGGGCAATATTCATAACAAACGGAACACTTGCCTAATAGAACCTCTGGTTTGAAGCAACGGCAATAACAATCGGGGCAAAATAACGAATTAATTGATATGCAGTAATAAACAAGGGGGGTAACATAATAATGACAATATAAAAGAGAAGATGAAAGGCTTTGTACCAATTTTAAGATCATAATCAAGTCCAAGAACCACCAACCAAATCTTCAGGAATCAAACAACCAAGACTATTCATGGAAAAAGAAATTTACTTTGGCAAGTGGATACTTGCCTTGGCTTTTGAAGGAATTTGGCCAACAATGCCCTTCCTAACAGGAAGAGATCACAGCACAACCTATAAAAAGGAAAAAAACCTGGGAAGAAATACTCGATCAAAGCAAGAAGATAACAAGAACTCTCAACACTCGATCGGAAAAGAAGATGGTGAAATCCCAAAATGGTTACCTCGGAACGAAGATTATGGAGAGGGGAGTTCAGATCTGGCCTCGAAAGGAAATTTCAAGGCGGAAAAGGGCGGGAGATCGGCGGTCGGAGCAGGGCTGGCGTCCGCCTTTCTCTTCCGCGAACAGGAGCCGCTCGGCCCTTTTTTTTCTTTAGCGCTGGGCGGCTGAATGGGGCAGAGAATGAAAACCTAATACTAACTATATTTTAAAATAATCTAATATATTATATCACAAACCATATATATAACATAAAACCTACGTATACTATAACTTATGATCCTAAAATTTACAACTTAAATTATAATACAACTTATGTTAAATTATAATATAACTGAATCTAACTCCTAACTTAATTTAACACACGGCAGCCCCCTCCCCCTCAAGAAACCCCCCAAAAAAATAAAATAAAAACAAACCTATTACCTCAACTTAAACCATAATTACCCCCTATACTAGCTACGCGCATAAATTAACGCCCAAAAGGACACGCACATGAAATCTATAAGCGGCGTACACGCACGTGCACGTGCGCATTTACGCACTGGCACTCCCAAGTCACTAAACCGACCAAACGTGGAGCGCAAGCATACATTTATAAATAGTAATAAAAAAACAAATGACCCGTCAACTAGCGACCGTCGAAACGACGCGAAACGTGACGTTCACGAATTTCGACCAAACTCGCACTGTAGCCAAATACTCGGGCTACGAAAATAACGGCAAAGTTAGAAACAACTTCCGACAATCATACACTCGAGCTAATCTCGCCCGAAGCCAAAGAACCAGGATTCCCTAAGAGGCTCAGCCGGGCCTCCAAAACAGACACCGGCTAGCTGGGGAAACCATACAACAGGCTATAACCTCTAAGAACACCTAACGAGGTACTCTAACAACGGCACAAGCCGGAAATGCGCCAACGTAACGCCAAAGGAATATTCAATCAATACCGAAAAACCGGGGGCGTTACAACCTTCCTTGACTTGTAAACATACTAACGCATATATGACCCCATCTATAAAGGTATCACGCTCAAACTCTTTCTTACCGGTCAAGATTAATGTTTTCTTTTCTATAGGCATAATCATGTCCATAGAAGGGACTGATTGATCCTTAAGCGGAGTGGGCTTAAAGATAATGGTCTTGCCATTAAATTTTAACTCACACGTATTAGCTCACCCTAAGTGAGTAACATCATGGTAATAAATCCATGGTCATCCTAGTAAGACATGATAGGCATCCATGGAGATGACGTCACACCAAACCATTTTAGTGTAAGCCTTGATGGTAACGAGAACCAAACATCGCTTCAAAACTAGAAGGGATGTCTTATTTACCCAAGCAACCTTATAGGGGTGAGGGTGCAGCTCAGGGGTTAACAACATTCGTGACAACGCATTTTCAAAAATCACACTCATACAACTTCCACTATTAATGATCAACTTACACCACTTATCTCCACTCTTAAAATTTAACGAAAAAATATCCGTCCTATTCCAATCGTTCGTAGCACGCGGTGTAGCAAAAATACATCTCATCACCTTCATGTTGATATCATCGTCTATGTCGCTAGGCACTCCTTCCGACTCATATTCTTCTCCAGCCTCATACATGAGATCGGTAGGCTCAGATGAGGAATCTAAAAGGGCAAGGGGCTTGGGTTTGGTAGTACATTCACTAGTGTAATGGCCCCGAATCCCACAAGCAAAACAAGTAGATTTCGTTTTGCTGATCCTTCCGACTGGCACTCTCTCACCCGTCGGGTTTTTCATATTCCTAGCCGTAATGACAACAGAATTAGAGTTAGTGGACCTGAATTACCCTTATCCTTATAGGTGGATGGGGGGGGGGGGTGTCCTAAGATGGACTTTCCCTTATGAAATGAGCGAGTCTTAGACTTTTGAACATTGTGCTTCTCAATATCCACGGAGGCATTTAAAGTGGTGTTTAGGTCGGTGTGGCCATAACGTAGATGTTTACCCTGAATGTCGGGGTTTGGCCCCTTACGAAACCTAGAGAGGGTGATGTCTGGCATCTCCCTAACATCACACATGACCATCATGTCCTTGAGAAGGCTCATGTACTCAACAACTGACTTATTACCTTGTTTAAGGGTAGCTAAATGATCAAACATTTGCGTTCGATGATACACAAGGATGTACTTGTCTATCAACATGACCTTCATGCCTGCCCAACCAATGGGTGGTAAGCCATTCACGGCTCCAAGGAGTCATTCCTCATTCAACCAGAATATCTTAGCTCTACCTAACAGTTTCATCCTAGCAACTCGCACCTTATCAACGTCAGTCAGCTTATGCCACTCGAAGTAGCAATCTATCTCCATAACCAAGTCTAAGAAGATTTGGGGTTCACCCAATCCATCATACGATGGGGGTTTGACTCGGACCTCCCTAGTAATATCAAACTCAAAAGGTGCCTGGTTATTGTGAAACGGTGCACGAGGGTCATGATCATTATTAATATTATTATTCCCTTCCTCACGTTGGTTTGCGTCTTGATTATGAGGAGCCACGAGATTTAATCTCAGTTTGTGAAGGGTCTCCCTAATTGCCATCAACTGATTAGTGAACTCCTGGTGGAGTTCATCAATCATTGTTGGACGGTATCCCATATCCCGTTCGTCTGCCATATGGGAGGAAGACGAGGAATACTCAGTTCCTAATCTAATGCGCATGCAATAAATAATGTTTCTGACCCAATAAAATTTATGAAAGACAGATTTGTTCCCGCTTAATAAATAGGACAGTTTAAATATTTTTTGATTTTCTTGATGAAAATAATAAGGAGATTATTAATAAAAAAATTTGATTTTTTGCAGAAAAATAAAAGTTTTAGGCCGCTATTTGCAGACCAGAAATTGTTTTTTTGTTATTTTTACAACGAAACATACAAGACAAGTGTGTGTCGACGTCCTAAGAAAACAGGGAGGGTGACAATTAGGAAATTGATACTAATCTCCCTCTGATACCAAATTTATGTAGCCTCACACGTTGACAAAGGAAAATTACTGACAAACACGAATTTCTCTCTGCGTCCCAATTCTACGTTCGCACAAAACTTTCAGCGCAACACATACGCTATTCCGTTTTATCAATCAAACACTAACGTACGTGTAAACACACCATTTGAGATCGAATATAGGCTATAAGCCAATATTCTCTCAGGCTAAAAGGACCGATCCGATCCGATCGAGCGAATGTTGTACCAAAAGAGATCCACCAAAATTTATGATTCAGAAAAAGGTAGATCTCTCCCAACAAAAAGAAAATGAGGTTCGTCAATCCTCTCGAACTTAAATAAAATTAAGATGAACAACAATCAAATCCGAGAAAACCACGATAAACCCAACGCTATCAAGAGATTACACTAAAGTACTTCCACTACAAGAAGATCTAGAGGGAAACACACAAAAGGTAGAATTTTCATTACCCCAATCGCAATAGATGATTCCGATTTACTAAATTGGTTCGCTCTTCAACGGTTCTACTAGAGTCATACCGAATGGAGAGTAACTCGTCTGCCTTCTTCGCTTCACACTGGAAATTGATTTCACAAGATGCTTCTTTGCTCCTTGGCTGAAATCCAGAAGAGGGAAATGAGTTTGGTCGAACTCTTCAAGAGAGGAAGAGGGAGGATGGTGGTTTGCCTAAGGCGTGAGAGGAGGGTGGTGGTGTTTGGGGTGGAGATTAGAGAAGGGGAGGAGGGAGGAGAGGCAGCTTTGAGAGAGGGGAGAGAGGAGAGGGCCGACGTCTTTGAGAGAGGGAAGAGGGAGGCCAAAAAGTGCCAAGGAGGAGGGAAAATTATCAATATAATTTAGGTTTTCAATTTCTCATCAATCTTAATAAAATCTTCAACATCAAGGCCTAAGATAGGCTTACAACACATCTGGCTACATGCAGCCCAAATTAAATTAAAATGTATACATAAATTTAAACACAACATGAAAATAAAAGTGCACACAAAAATAACAAAGGAATTCAAAGATATATTAATAAGTCGTCTTGCTCCGAGGGCGGAGATTGTAGCGTTGCTCCACAAGATCACCATGGCGTCGCAAGTCTTTGATTGGAGAGAGCGATCGATCTTCCGTAAGCTTTCCTGAATCATCTTCAACATGTTGGAGTTTGTCGTCTCCATCATGTAGAAAATTTGTCTAGGTATGTTCGTCGAGTCGCTTCGCGAAACTAAGAAAATCCATCAAGACCGGGAAAATTGATGGAGCCAAGTCTTTTTCGTCGAGTATTCTCTGCAAATTCATCGAGTATTCTCGGCAAATTCGTCGAGCGATTCCATTTAGGCGTCGAGTGAAGCAGAATCTGTCGAGGGAAGTCAATTCGTCGAGTATCCAGTGAATTCATCAAGTGAAGCCTTGACGTCGAGTGTTTCCAGTTAGGCGCCGAGTGAAGAAGAATTTGTCGAGTATCCAGCGAATACGTCGAGTGTTCATGAGAAGCCAAGTCTTTTTCGTCGAGTATTAACGATGAAATCATCGAGTATACCGGGTTTTCGCTAAATTAACCAAGTCCAATTCGTTGAGTATATCCGTGGAACCAAGTCCAAGTCGTTGAGTGTCAGGTTAATTCATCGAGTGGTCATGATAGGCTGAGTCTTATTCGTCGAGTATTCTCGATGAATTCGTTGCGTATCATTTGGTATTAGTTGAATTCACCAAGTCTTTTCGACGAGTGGACCGTGAATTCGTCGAGTGCCTGTCGATGAATTTCCGTGGACTTAGAAATTTTTTTGTTGAGTACTTATGCTAAACTCGTCGTGTCTAACCTTCATCATTGTGATGCCCCTAGTCGATACAACGTGACAGTGTCATGGCTCCGCTCAAGGTCCCCAACCCTTCTCCAGCCCACTGACGGGTTGTTGGTGGCCACAGGCGAGTACCCAGAGCTGGACATGCCCTGGGACACGCCCGTGCCCCAGGCCGTGTCACCCATCCTGAACTCCAAAATGAAATTTGGGGTGTTACAATCCTCCCCTCCTTACAGAAATTTCGTCCCGAAATTTAGCGCAACGCAGAGACCAACACAACCACTCCGTTGCAGTAAAACAAAGACGATCCTAGTTGCGAGCTCAGAGGCCGCAGCCTGTCTTGCCCCACGACATCGCACCAATACAAGTGTTTTCACAAACACACAAACATACCATATGCACAAAGTACAACACAAAAGCCATAACATGCACAGTCCACTTTATTTCTGCTCATTCGCGTCTCGTAGAAGCTTCTTGACAGCCTCCTGCAACTCCAGGTTATACACTTGAGGCTGTTGTACTTTATGATGTGAGCTTTGCGGCTCTTGAACTTCGAGATTGTACACTCGCGGTTGTGCCCGGGATACAGATGATTCCACCACGACCTTAACCTTTTCCTAGTAGGACGCGCCTGTCTTTTGCTCACTCTTTGACGGGCCTTTCCAACAGTAACGTGCTATATTCCCCTTCTTCCCACAAGTGAAACAGGTACGCGACTCAACACGTCCTTGACCAAACGTCTCGCCCGAAGCAATAGACGTTTGTTCAGTGGGACTGAACCTCTTCTTATCTCGTTTCCTAAACTCCGATTGTTCGGGCTGCGGAAGTTTGAACTCTGACTTTTCCACCGCCAATTTCTTCTTGTACCGCACCCGTTTCAAGTCCTTCTCAAGCGCACATGCTGTATCGACTAAGGCTTGGAATCCTTGGTTCACTGAACTCGTAAGCGCCAATCTCAACTCATCTCGGAGTCCCTCATAGAATCTATTCGTCTTCCGCACTTCATTCGCAAAAGTCGACCCCGCATAACACCCCAGCTTGGTAAACTCATGCAGGTAATCATCAACAGTCTTCTCCCCTGCACTAGACATTGGAGTTCAGGCTGGGTGACACGGCCTGGTACACGGGCGTATCCCAGGGCGTGTACAGCTCTGGGTACTCGATTGTGGCCACCAACAACCCGCCAGTGGGCTGGACAGGGGTTAGGGTGCTTGGGCTTTAGCCCGGTAGCGTCTCCTAGAGCAGAGCCGTGACAGTGTCATGTTGTATCGGCTAGGGGCGTTATAATAAAAAGTGCACATTTTATTGTAACACCTCTCCACTACACCAGAGTGGTCTCTTAGCGAGCATGCTACCGGGCTGCAGCCCAAGCACCCCAACCACTCTCCCTCCACATGCGGGTTGTTGGTGGCCACAACCTCCCTTTGATGGGGCGAACTCGATAGTCAAGCACACACCACGGGGACTTCCCAGGAGGTTACCCATCAGTTGGTTATGAGAAGTGAAAGAACTCCATAGTTAAGCGTGCTTGGGCGAGAGTAGTACTGGGATGGGTGACCTCCTGGGAAGTCCCCGTGGTACGCGCTTGACTATCGAGTTCGCCCCATCAAAGGGAGGCTGTGGCCACCAACAACCCGCCTGTAGATGGATAGGGGTTGGGGTGCTTGGGCTGCAGCCCGGTAGCATGCTCGCTAAGAGACCACTCTGGTGTAGTGGAGAGGTGTTACAATAAAAAGTGCACTTTTATTGTAACGCCCCTAGCCGATACAATGTGACGGTGTCACGACTCCGCTCTAGAGGATGCTACCGGGCTGCATCCCAAGCACCCCAACCCCTCTCAAGCCCACTGGCTGGTTTTTGGTGGCCACATCCGAGTACCCAGAGCTGGACACGCCCTTGGACACGCCCGTGTCCCAGGACGTGTCACCCAGCCTGAACTCCAAATTGAAATTTGGGGTGTTATAATCGTAGAGTCAATTCGTCGAATATTTTCGACGAATCCGTGTGGACTTAGAAGTTTTACGACGAGTGATCCTCCTATTCGTTGAGTATACCTTAGTAGTTTTTTTTGGTTTTTCTTTTGTTATCAGTACTTTTGGAAGTTTAATTATGGCCATTGGTTGGCAGTGGATAAAGAACCACCACCTTAGTTCCGGTTTGTGAATCATTATGCCTGGTGGGTGTTTCTTCTTTCCTCTTCTTATGGAATGTTGGGTTGTGTTGGACAATATGGCCACCACCACAGTGATTTTTTGAGATTGTTTGGTCTGATAGTTTATGTTGGACAAGTGGCCACTGCCTCAGTACCGGGTTTCTTTTACCGGTGTCAATTATTCACGTATTAACTTATCAGTCTTTTCTTATGTATATACATATGTTGATAAGCATACTCTTACAGATGTTCACAAAGCATAGCTCTTTTCTACTGCGTACATGTATATTTTCACCCAAGGACTAGTTGATCCACTGATTCGAGGGACACGACCATTAAAACTAAAACTCAAACTATAACTTCATCATAGCAAACTTGAGAAGTTCATGAAAAGAATTAGGAGTAAGTTCTTTCTTGAACATCTTTAGTTGTCCCCTGAATGGAGTGGCATCACGATACGTATTTTCTCTAACTATGATATATTATTAAATACTGAGAAAATGCGGGTTGTGACACAAAGCAAGGTTTGTTTGACAAATTGGTCAAACGACAATCTCTAGTAAGTTTTAGTTGTCTTGTCTCATGGAATACACACACTGATGTGTCATCAGTATGTCTTAGCTGAAGCATGAACACAATATTCATAAGCATGACAAGAAGTATACGGGGTATATTATGTAGTATGGGATGCATAATATGTGTTTGTATATGGATCCTCATAGGAAGCAACATGTGACTGTTATGTAGTATGAGATGCATAACAATCATCACATGAATGCCCATTAGATTTTGTTTTTCATTACATACGATATTATGTAGTATGAGATTGATGACGACGATGTCTCGTCACTTGCTCGTGATGCGCGTGACCATTTGATTGTGGGTAACGTTGTCCCGCCATTTTCTCGAGATGCCGATTGATGGTGATGTTGTCCCGCAACTTGTTCGTGAAGACGTTGTTGATGGTGCTGAAGATTTCCGCCACATAGAGTTTGACGATTGTGATGGGCACTGCCGCAAGCTTGAGGATTGGGATTTTGCCGCGACAACCACCGTCGACACCGTGCCAAAATCTCCACTTCATGTTATGCATGAAAATATATGATTATAAATTATTAGCCCACTCTTTGTACAACATTTATAATTATATGTTTTTAATTAAGTATTTTATTTTCAGCATTTTTAATTTTGGACTATTTTTTATTTCAACTTTATTTGATGGACTATTTTTGGCCATCTAGATCTTGGCTTGATGAAGGGTGGAGATTTATTGGTGTATTTTATTATATAAATGCTTGTAAGAGAGCGAAGGAGAGATTTTGTTGAAAAAAAACCTAGCTCTCTTCTTTGGCTACAGCCGACCCTCCCCTCTCCCCTAAAATCCTGATTGGGATTTTTCTCCACACCCCCAGTGGCTCGCCCTCCTCTCTGCCCCTCCCCTCTCATGGAAACTTCGGCCAGCGCATCCCCCTCTCCTCACTTGTGATCCATCTCCTCCAACCCGGCGGCCTGTTTCCAATAATCACCGACCTTCATCAAGCAGTTCACCATCAAACCTCCAACAGCATCCCATCGCCCACCTCCTTGCGGCATCCATTTTTGTATCCCCCTCATGCTGCCCTCCGACCATCTCATGCTGCCCTCCGACCATCCACTCGCTTCTGTGGATTCCATCTGGTGACTCCGAAGAAAGTGGCTTGCGTTGCCTCTATCCGGTGTAGTTTTGTGGAATCTCGTGGAAGTGTGACCCTTCCACTAATCTTGTTTTCATGATTTCATCTCGCTGGATTTGGGTAATCCCTCCCCCCTTCTCTTGGTGTGTTTCCTATATGTTAGTGCGAGATTGTGGTGGATTTGTGGACTGAGATATTTATCCTAACTATTGATTTAAGGTATTTTTATTGTCCGGTTTTCCTTATTAATTTTGTATCGGGTAGGCCTCTTGACGCTTTGTAAAATCAGGTTGTTCAAATCTTTGATTTCGCATTTGTTTTTCGAGATTTGGTATACCTCGTGTTGATTTAATTTTGGGGCTGAATTTGAACTCTATTTGATTCTCCATTTTAGTATGAATTCTCTCTATTTGGGAATATGAAAGCATGTGGTTAATTTTAAGGTGTTTAGCTAATGGATCGGATCGTGTAGGTGTTATTCGCGTGAGTGAACATTCTTCTATAGCCCTTATTCAATCTCAAAAGGCTTCGCGACCCATTGTTTTGTGTTGTGAATGACTACTGTGCAATTAAAATGGATGTGTTAGGTGCGTTAGCATAGATCTAAGCATGTGAGAGCTACTCGCTAGTGTTTGAACACCACAGTCACATCGAGAACATGTCAGCCTACATCAATTCGGTATCAGAGGGAGGTTGTGTCAATTAACTAATTGACACAATCCTAAATTTTTCTGCGGGCCTCCAACCTCTTCTTGTGCACTCAAAAATTTAATTGTTATAACTTATAAAAAAATTTATCACCACACTCCGAGTATGGCCCATGACGTTTATTCTTCCCGATTAGAATATTTGTATGCTAAAGTTATGGCTAATCACACCCCAGCCTTGCCTACATACCAGAGGAATACCAACCGTCCCCACACTCTTCCAGACACTATAAGAGAGGCACATGCTAATGACGGTTATGGGAATCCTCAAATGTTTAGTGGATGGATTAAGGGATTGGAAATTTATTTTGATTGTCATGAATGGGAGGACCACCAAAAGGTTGTCGTCGCCCGAGAGAGGTTAGTAGGTCAAGCCCGGGTGTTTTGGATAAATGAAGAGCGCCATGTGGGTGATTGTCAATATGCTTGGCCGCAAATGCCTAGCCTTCACACTTCTCAATTTGACCCCGCCTACCTCCGTACTAATGGCACCAAGTCTGTTAGTGAGTACTATTTCAGTATGGAGACTGGGCGGTCTGAATCTGGCAGATTCGGGATCGCGCGGTCTGGCGGTTTCTCTCCAGCAGTTTGGTAGCCAGACTATTGCTGTTTGGTGTCCGAGCGGTCTGACGGTTTGTCTCAGGAGACTTGGAGACCGGGCGGTCTGGCGGTCTCCTATGGCGGCTTATTCTCTCCTGGTGGTTGTCGGGCGGTTAGACTTTTCGTCTAACTGCGAGGTCTATTCGGCTTGTTTTTTGTTAAACCGCCTATACCTGTAATTATTTAATCCCACATTGCCTATTTATAATCTCTCTCATCTCCTCCATTCTATAAAAGGGAGTCCGTACCTTTGTAATACTTACTTTTTTGGATAATAAAAATTTCTGTTATTCCAATTTCCAGCTTTTACTTGTCTGTTCGCCCATGGTATCAGAGGACTCAATCTTTTCCGCCTGATTCGGTGCCTTCTTCTGTCCGCGCGGTTTGCCCTTCTTCTTGTGGTCTATTCGTGCGACCTCTCTTCTGTTCTTTGTCACTTCCCTTTGTGTACGCGACCTCTTTTCTCGCTCTATCTTTCTTTTTATCCGCGACTTATTTTCGCGGTTTCTCTGCCTCTTTTCTCCCCGCGATCTCCTTTGATTCATGCGGCTCCGTTCTTATTCATGCAGTCTCTACCTTGTTCGCATGCCCTGCTTGCATTTCTCGCGAACTCCTTCTAGTTCACACGGTCTTTTCTATCTCCTGTTCGCGCGGCCTTCTCTCTAGCCGCACAACTTCTTTCCCTCTGCTTTGTTCCGCTTCTTATTCGTGGCCTTCCTTGCCGCTGGTGTGTTGACACCGTGACCGCCGCAAAACCTCGTCTTTTGTTCGATGCGGTTTCTTTTCTTTTTCCACTGAAGTCTCTTCTTGTTCTTGTGAACTTCTTTTTGTTGGCGCGGTCTCCGCTGCTTGCTGGTCGCGCAGCCTTTTCTATTCTCGCGCGGCTTCTTGTCTCTTCTCTTCCATGACTATTTTCGGTACCTCTACCACCAACAAAACTCCCGTGGCCAATCCACTTCCTCCTACTCCTTCAGGGAACCTTTGAACCGTCTCCAAACTCATTAATTCTAACTACCCGAATTAGAGTGTCTCCTTCACCTCTCTTCTTCGCACACAACGCAAGCGCCTTCATCTCACAAATGACACTCCTCCTCCCACTTCCACTCAGTTTGACGGTTGGGATGCTAGCGATGTGCTTGTGCGCACTTGGCTAGCTAACAGCCTTTTGGATGTATGCCTTCCCGTCATCTGTCATGATGAGACGGTCAAGACGGATTGTCTTCATCTTGCTGCTCTGTACTCGGAGGGGTGTCAGATGTCCCATATCTATACTCTGTATGCGGACCTCTCTGCCCGTCCTTCCATGTCTCTTGCTGCTGCTTAACAACAGGTTCAGGCTCTTGGGGCTGAGATTCTCAAGAATCTCCCCTTCTCTGCAGATTTGGCCAAGCAGCACAAGCACTTCAAGGAGCTTCTTATTGTGTGCTATCTTCTGCGGCTTACTGAGTCCTATAACATGATCCTCCAGCAAATTCTGGGCGAGGCGGACTCTCCCACCTTAGATTCCACTACTGCACGCATTGCCACAGTTACCTCGCTACTTCAGTGTCCTCTTCTGTCCTCTCCTTCTCTACCAGACAAGTTTTCTTACCAGACTCAACAGAGTGGCTCTGGTAGCCGCAACCACCAGTCCGGCAAGCGTGGCCCTTCCCGCTTCCTCTGCTCTCACTGTGGCTGCACCGAGCATACTATGGATCGCTGATGGATGAAACATCCACATCTTCCCACCTCTGGTGACTCTTCCACCTCCTCCTCAAATACGTCCACCTCGGTGTTCACGTCATCAGGTAGTGCACACATGGTTACTCAAGGTAAATGGTTGATAGACTCTGGTGAGACTAATCACATGACGGGCAATCCTAAGTGCTTTTCTCTTCTAGAAACACATGATCGGTTGCCTCCAGTTCTAAGACGGCTCTCCCTCCCCGGGCCATGGGACAAGAGTGGTTCATGTCACTCAGTCTCTTAGCTTGGCGGACACTCTCTATGTGCCCAAGTTTTCATGCAATTTATTGTCGGATACCTCTTTATGGAAGCAATTTCAGTGCTCTGTCACCTTCACTCCAACTTCTTGTTCTTTTCAGGATCCGAGCTCCAAATGGACGATTGCTACTAAGACTGAGAGAGGCGGCCTCTACTTACTCAACAATGTTTCTTCTCTGTACGCCTTCTCCACCTCCTCTACAGATCTTCTACAGTGGCATCTCCTCCTTGGTCATCCTCCTTCACGGCTTCTTCATCACCTTCTGCCCCACCTCCCTCCATACAGTTCTCCTCTCAAATATGGCACATGTCAGCTTGGCAAGCATTACCATTCTTCCTTCTCGCCGAAGCAAGGTCGTGGCTCTACCCGTCTGTTTGATCTCATTCACTCTGTTGGAACCCCTAGTTGAATTTGGGCTAGGTTCACTGAGTTAGGATATGATCCAACATGTATAGATCAGGGTCATGACTATGTCTTAGAGTCTAGATCAAGTCCTTAGAGTCAACAGTACAAAGGGCCAACCTTCAACACTGCTAAAGACTCAAGACTTAGAGAATTCAAGTTTTGGAAAAAGGAGATCTACGTTCGTCGATATCCGATTGACGATCGTCGTGCTTAGCTCGACTAACTCAGAGACAATTCTCTGAGCTGAGCTCGACGAACTTAGATCTCAGCTCGACTAACTCTGGACAAAGTGATAACTACTCTTGTCAAACTTCAGTCAACGAACTAAAGAACATTAGCTAGACGAACTCTGTCCTAAGGTCGACTAACACTTCAACTCTCAAAGCCAAAGATCTCTCAACACCATAGTTGACTCAGTGCCACAGTTCACTCAAAGCTAAAGCTCACCCAGAGCCTAAGATCACTCAACGCTCTCAATGCCAGGTAAATACTTCAATACTCAACATCAGAAAATATTCTAAGTCCAGATTGCAGACTCAGCTCGACGATCTCAGACTTCAGCTCGACGAACTTGATGTACAGAAGAAAAAAGTTAACAAGCAGCACTCAGAGTTCGACGATTTTGGATCTCAGCTCGACGAACAGTTATTCTCAGCTCGACGAAAGCAACTCTCTAGTCGACGAACTAAGAGCACAGAATATGCCAGTTTATGCAGTACAGTTGTTCGCTGATCCCAGGTCGACGAAAGCTGTTCTCTGGTCGACGAAAACTGTAAGACATATTGTTATTTGTTCTTTCCTTTTCTGTCTTCTTATTTTTCTATTATAGGCTGTTAATTTCCTGGATAATCAATGCATTTGAATAGAGCCGTTACTGGCAGCATTGATTGCAAATATCCTCCATGGAATTAATTGCTTATATCTCGGGACAGACATAGAATAGAATATATGACAGTATTATTGCCGTTTTCATTCCCTAGATTTTGGCTAAGCATTAATTGCTTGTTTTTGAATTCGACCTTGAGACAGTTATAGAGCAGATAATCTCTCAGTCAAAAAAAAAGATAGCAAATAGCAAGACACACAAGGAGAGATACAGAAAAACTTTTGAGAATACAGTGTGTAGTGTATACAGTTCTCTGAAGAAATCAACTTCTCTCAAAGAAGAAGAAAGAACAACAATCACTATCAAGAGTCTTTCTTCTCTTTCTTTGTTTTTTGGGATCTCAAGTGACAAAAGTATTCAAATCAGTCAAAGGATCTCAGAAAATAGAACCTACAGCAGAAGGCCTACTCACCCTGTGAAAAACTTCCACTCCTGAACCATTCAAGATCTCAGGGGGAGCTTTGACAACATCACAAAATCCACAAAGTCTTCTCTCAGTTGCTTTTGAGAATAGAGAAGACTATCATCACTCTCATCCCCACCTCTGTACAGGGTTTTAATTCCCTTCAAAATTATTCTTATTACAAGTCTTCTGCCAAAAGACTTGGGTTGGTTTTTGAGCACCTGATCAAAAGCTCATTGGTGGCAGTCACCTGATCTAAACCTGTAGTGGATTCCTACCTAGGGTGGTAGAAGAGTGGATGTACCCAAGTTTGGGGAACCACTATAAAATTTCTTGTGTTCTCTGTGTGGTTTGTATTATCATGTGTGCTTGTGCTGTGATATATTTTGTAGTGTAGCTTAGTTATCTTTTCTCTAGTTTACTTGCTACACTAATACACTCATACACCTATATCATAGTAACATATTTTGTTAAAGACTTCTTATTTCTGCAAGTATCAAAAAGATTTTAAAAACTCTATTCACCCTCCCTTCTAGAGTTATTAAGAGCTTACCCTATCTTTCAATTGGTATCAGAGGGTGGTTAATCACATTATACAGGCTCACACCAGGATTAATCAAGATCCTCAGGATAAACTCTGAATAAGTCATACTAGTTTCTCAGTTTAAATTTTATTTTCTGATATCATGGCACAAAATAAGGATTATGCCAGCACCATAACTCCAGTTTGCAACTTGCAAAAGTTTGGAATCTTGAAGGCAAGAATCAAACTTTATATGAACTCTATTGATGAGGACATTTTTAATTCCATCTTGACAAGACCACCAGCTCCAGTGGCCTCTACTTCAACCCCAGTAAATCTCAGTGCAGTGCCTCCTCCAGATCAAACTGATGCACATAAGAAAGCAAAGATCTGCTGATGAGAGGAAGGATAAAAGATCCAACCTCATATCACAATATGAGAATTTCATGAAAGATGAAGCAGAATCTGTGGAAGTAATGTACAACAGGCTGAGCTCCATCATCAGTGAACTCAGAACACTGGACAAAGAAATTACTCTGACTGAGGTCAATGACAAGATCCTCATGTGCTTCCCTAGCACTTGAGACTCTAGAATCTGGCCCATCAGAGAAGCCAGAAGCCTGGCTGAAATCTAAATAGAATTCTGCTTGGAAAGCTCAAATCCTATGAGCAACTGATCAAGTCAAGGGAAGCTGCAGTTGAACCAAAGGCTTCAACACCTACTAGAAAGGAATAGAACTTAACACTCAAAACTATAGAAGAATCTCCCAACTTGCCAGCCAATGAAGATCTTATGGCTCTCTTTGCTAAGAGATTTTATAAAATGACAAGGAAGGACTTCAGGAGAAAGCCTTCAAGGAATGAAGATAAACCCAGGTATGATAAGACCCCTCCTAAAGAGGTTGTCTGTTTTGGGTGCAGGAAACCTGGACACTTCATCTCAGAATGCCCAGAAGTCCAAAAGAAAGACATAAGGCAAGAAAAGGATTTAAGAAGACATCTGCACAGCAAGGCCTCCTCCAGCAAGTACAAAAAGTAGGAGAAGGGCTTTGTAGCTAAAACCTGGAGTGATAATGAAGATGAAACATCCTCCTCCAGCTCCAGTGAAGATGATGTAGAAGAAAAGAAAGCAAGGGAAATGTGTCTTATGGCAATAGATACAGGAAGCAACAGATTAGATTCAGAAAAATCAGATGATTAAGAATCCCTCTTTGAAGAGGATCATGTAGTTGCTTCCTATGACTTTCAATCTAAGGAGTTTCAATCTGAATTTAAACTCTTGTGTTTAGACCTAATAGGTTCTGAGAAGGAAATAAAATTTCTCAGGGAAAACCTTTTAGAACAAGACATAATCATTGCTGAAAGTGAAAAATTAACTGAAGAATTAAGCTTAGCCAATCAACAAATAGTTTTTCTAAAATCTGAATTAAGTAAGGCTAAGGAACTAGAAAAATCCCTGAATGGTAGAAGCTTACAACTGTTAGATATAAATAGCACAGTTAATACAAGATCCAACAATAATAAACTAGGATTAGGAGCCTCATCTAGTGAACCAATCCTAATTTAGAAAAATCAATTGTCAAAACCTATTAACTTCATCTCTGAAAATGGTAAGAAAAATACTGAATAGGTAGAGAAGGTTAACAAAGTTCTTAAACAGTTAGAACTTAATAAAACCAATCAGAAAAAGAAAAACAAACAACATAACTATGTTCAGCATATTTCGTCGAACGCAGAATGATGAAATGGGTATGGTTCGTCGACCTCAGAATGACGAACCCTGAACGCAAATAATAATGTAAACTATTCATCGAACTGGGATCGATAAAACCAGTATGGTTCGTCGACTAGAGATTGACGTTTCTGGGGCTCTGAGAATGGATACCTCCATTTTTCGAGAAGAGATCAAAGAACTCAACCCAAATCGTCGAGCTCAGATCGACGAACATACTCAAGTTTGTCAAACTCAGTTTATAACCAGAGTAACCTAAGAACTGATACACCCCCTAATCCTTTAGTCAGTGGGTCATACCTTCTAGAAGGTATCATCCTTTAGGTTATAAGGACCAACCTGAATGCTCATTTATTTAAAGTTTTAGTTATGTTAAACAATAAGGACCCAATGTAATCTGGGTCAAAAACTACTAATCCTCCTTGCAGGTAGAAGAGAACCCTGTCAATCAAAACAGGTGGTACCTTGACAGTGGTTGCTCTAAACATATGACAAGTTGCAAAGAATGCCTAATCAACTATAAATCCAAGACTGGACCTAAAGTAATCTTTGGGGACTCAGGCTTTTGACTGATAGAAGGCTATGGAGATTTCAACTATGGAGTTTTTACATTCAAGAAAGTGACTTATGTAAATGGTCTTAAGCATAACCTGATATCAGTAAGCCAACTATGTGATACAGGTATCAATTAAGCTTTACTAACTCTTTATGTCTTATTTTTTTAAACAACACAATTGTTTTAACTGGAATTAGACAAGGCAACATCTACTTAGTAAATTTTGAATCAGTTAATTCTGAAATCTGCTTATTCAATTCTGTCAGCATTCAAACTAGATTATGACACAAAAGACTAGGACATGTAAACCATAAAAATATAGCTAGGTTATCTAAAGATAATCTTGTTAGAGGTTTACCTTCTGGTCCCTACAAGAAGGAAGGCCTCTGCAGGGCTTGTCAGCTAGGAAAACAAACTAAATCTAGTTTTAAATACATTAATAAGAGTGATTCACCTAGAATCTTGTACTTGTTCCATATGGACCTTTTTGCCCTATTGCAGTACAAAATCTAGGAGGAAAGTCTTATACATTAGTTATTATAGATGATTTATCCAGATTCACATGGGTTTTCTTTTTGAGAACTAAGTCAGATACTTTTAAGGTTCTCACAGATTTTCTCAAGAACATACAGATTGAGTATTCTACTCAAGTTGCATTGATCAGAAGTGATCATGGTACTGAGTTTGAATCTCTTCTTATGCTAGAGTTATGTGAGAAGGAAGGTATCAGACATTATTTCTCAGCTCCAAGAACTCCTCAATAAAATGGGGTAGTTGAAAGGAAGAATAGAATACTCATTGAAGCTGCAGGTACATTACTTGCAGATGCTTACATGCCCCTATCCTTTTGGGCAGAGGCTGTGAGCATAGCAAACTATGTCCTGAATAGAAGTCTAATACATAAACTAAAGCTTAAGAATCCCTATGAACTACTCAAAGGTAAGAAACCTATAATAACCGATTTTAAAGTATTTGGATGCTATATTCACAACAACGACAAGAAACATCTTAGAAAGTTTAAAGCTAAGGCTGCAATGGGAATTTTTCTAGGATATTCCCAAGTCAGCAAGGCATATAGGGTGTTTAATAAATCAACACTAAAAATTAAGGAATCTATGCATGTAACATTTGATGAATCTAATATGTTTTATATGGAGAGAGACATCTCTACCAACAATAATTTGTAGGTACAAAATTTGTGTGAGAGCTTGGATGATCTAAATCTTACTTCAAAGGATGAATCACATCCCTTTCCACAAGCTATATCAGAAGTTGAAAGTGAAGAAGAGACAGTGG
This sequence comes from Platanthera zijinensis, assembly GCA_039513925.1. Lineage (NCBI taxonomy): Eukaryota > Viridiplantae > Streptophyta > Magnoliopsida > Asparagales > Orchidaceae > Platanthera > Platanthera zijinensis. Next base: position 83,558,283 of record CM077093.1, on the reverse strand, counting down.
AAGCAGCTCAATTTCCTCCAACAGTTGATACAATTCCACAAAAGGAATTAAATCAAATAACTGTTGCTGAACCAACTCCACCTAATGACCTTGTCACACTTAGGGATCACCCTAGATCTCAAGTAATTGGAGACATATCATAAGAAGTGCAGATAAGACATCAAATTAACCCTGATGTGATGCTTGCCTGCTTTCTCTCTCAAATTGAGCCTCAATCCATATCTGATGCAGAGCATGATCCAAACTGGATCACAGCAATGCAAGAGGAACTCAACCAGTTTGAGAGGTGTAGAGTTTGGGACTTAGTTCCAAGGCCCAGGGGCTATCCAGTAATTGGGACTAAGTGGGTATTTAGAAACAAACTTGATGCCCAAGGTGTGATAGTGAGGAATAAGGCAAGGCTTGTTGCTCAAGGATACAGGCAAGAGGAAGGAATTGATTATGATACAACCTTTGCTCCAGTTGCCAGACTTGAAGCTATAAGGATTTTCTTAGATTATGCAGCATTCAAAAAGTTTAAAGTCTACCAGATGGATGTGAAAAGTGCATTCCTAAATGGAGAACTCAAAGAAGAGGTGTATGTTGAACAACCCCCAGGTTTTATCTCTTCATCTCATTCCTTTTATGTTTTTAAATTGCATAAGGATCTCTATGGTTTAAAGCAAGCTCCAAGAGCTTGGTATGAGACCTTAGCAAGCTTTCTCTTAGAGCATGGTTTTTCTAGAGGCATGGTAGATAGAACCCTTTTTATAAAGTTGCATCATGATAAAATTCTATTAGTACAAATATATGTGGATGACAAAATTTTTGGTTCCACTGATCCAAATCTGTGCAAAAGATTTTCTGATTTATTGCACTCAAGGTTTGAGATGAGTAGCATGGGTGAGTAATCATATTTTCTTGGTCTCCAAGTGAAACAAACTCCTGAAGGTATCTTCATCTCTCAATCTAAATATGCTAAAGAGCTTATTAAGAAGTTTGGGATGAATGATGCCTCTGCCATAAAAACTCCCATGGCTGCCAATACTGTTGTAGATGTTGATGAATCTGGAAAACCAGTTGATCAGACCAAGTATAGGGCCATTGTTGGATCCCTACTATATCTGACAGCAAGCAGACAAAACATTATGTTTGCCACATGTCTTTGTGCTGGGTTCCAGGTGAACCCTAAAAAATCTTACCTTATTTTCTTAAAAATAATTTTAAGATATATAAAAGGTTGTCCAGATCTAGGCCTCTAGTATTCAACAGAATCAGCATTTTTGTTAACTAGATTTTCTGATGCTGATTATGCTGGATGCAGAGTAGACAGGAAAAGCACCTCTGGAGCTTGTCAGATCTTTGGTGACAGACTTGTATCTTGGTTCTGTAGAAAACATCTATTTCAACATCCACTGCTGAAGCTGAATATATGGCTGCAGGCAGTTGCTGTTCACAGATATTGTGGATACAAAACCAACTACTGGATTATGGTGTCAACTTAAATAATTCAACTATTCTATGTGATAATACAAGTGCTATTTCAATTGCACAAACTCCAGTATTGCATTTTAGAACCAAGCATTAGAAATCATTTCATTAGAGATTGTGTTGACAAACAAAAGATTAAACTTGAATTTTTCTCTACTGATTTGCAAAGAGCAGATATATTCACTAAGCCATTGGACTCATCTAAGCATCTGTTCTTTGTCAATCAGCTTGGTATGATAAATGGTCAAGATTTAATCAAATACTCTATCACTGGTCAAAGAATTGTCTCTTTTCGTCGAACTAAGATCGACGAACTGATAACAGTTCCTGAGATTTTCGTCGACCTGAGCTCGACGAAATCTCTTAGTGAAGTGATTTTCGTTGACCCGAGATCGACGAACTTACTTCAGAAACCTTTCGTCGACCTCAGATCGACGAAATGCTTTCAAATCTTCAGCCTCTAAATTATTTCGTCGATCTCAGATCGAAGATCTTCTAATTCTTTGTCGAACGGAGTTTGTCGGTTCATATTGTGGAAAACCTTATATTTAGGTTTTCTTCGACCTCCGTCCCGTGCTTTCAGTTCCCTTTGGACTTGATCGTCGTTTTCCTTTTGCAGGTGCTTTCATGGCGATTCCCGCTAGCTCTCTCACTGCCATGAAATTTGATACTGGTTTCGACATATACTTTGAATCATTCCAGTATTCCGATCCAGTTTTCTTGAACATTCTCCAACTGCTTGAAGAACAACAACTGAAAACTCTGATCTCAACCCGAATAAAGATATCTTCCACAGAAATCAGAGAATGGGTGTACACAGCTACTGTCGATGAGAACAAGGTGACCCGCACCATCGTGGGTAGTGAAATTTCTCTCACCCCCGATATTCTTACTGAAATTTTTAGATTGAAAAATGTTGATGAAGATTTAGAAATTGATTCGGAAGAGTTTGATCTAATGCTGATTACAATGGGGTATTCTGGAGACACCCAAAACAAGCTCCTTAAGAAACTACTGTCTGCCGAGTATAAATTTCTCGCAGATATAGTTTGGAAAGTGTTACTCGGGAAGCACACTGAGCATGATTATATCACAAGGCATCGGTTCCTGGTCATGTGCGCCATTATAAATAAGAAAGCTGTGAACTGGTCACAGATTATGTTTGACTTGATCACAAAGAAGAACAGCAAGAAAGAGGTATGCTTTGGAAGGATCCTAGGGATCTTCCTAAAGGAAAATGCTGCAGGATCCCTGGTCTCCTCGACCATATCCATTAATGCCTCAAAGAGACTCACCTGTGCTCTTTTTCGCAAGTGGGAGAGGACCATCACCAAGCCAACTAAGGCTACCTCCTCCTCCACTAAAACTTCCAAGAGTACAAGGGCTGCACCAGCCTCTCCCCACCCCACTAAAAGGCTCCCTTCCACCCCTCCACCATCTCCTGCCCCTCTAGTTCCATCCCAACAACAAGTCCTACCAACACCACCAGCATCTCAACTTCCCTCTTCCCCTGCACATCTACAATCTCCTCCTCCTTCACCTCAACCTGATACTTCCATCCCTACACCACCTTTATCCCCTATACCATCTCACCTGATTGATATCCCCCACATCAATCTCTCTTCCCTCCCCTCCTTTAACTTGCTCTCCACTACCCTGAACTCCCCATCTCCACAAAATGACTTACCCTTAGAAATTCCACCTCCACCTCCACCTCCATCACCCACATCTACTCCTTCAGCTACTGCTCCAGTTTCTGTGATGCAGGCTTGCACGTTTCACACCGTTTGGAACTACGGCCTAACGCCACGACACTCTTTGATCCAAACCCTACACTCGCACAATCGCTCTACGCGACACCACGCAATTACATCTATCAATATTTTGCTAGCGTACGGGTAGCCAAGCCGGTTTGGATCCAACAAGGGCTATAAGGCCAATGTTCGATCGAGCTAAAAGGACCAATATTGGATCCGACCGAGCGATGTTGTACCAAAAGAGATCTACCGAAAAGTTCTATTCGGAATGGGTAGATCTCTCCCAACAAAAGTCAAATGAGGTTCGCCAAACCTTCCCGAATATAAAACGAAGATAAGGGAAATACAAAGCATGCAAAGTAATCCACGATACAATTTCAAGCTATCTAAAACAACGCCAAAAATAATCCACCACAAGATCTATTCTAAGAAATGAAAACACACAAGAGGTAGGAGGGATTTTCGTTACCCAATCGGAAGGGTGATTCCGATTACACTCTACTTGGATCGCCTCTCAACGGCTCCGTTGGAGTTGCGCCAGAAGGAGATGAAAATCTTGCCCGCCTTCGTCGCTTCACGCCGGTGTTAGGAATCCACAAGGAGGCAAGCTTGCCTTGGCCGATTTCTTCACAAGTAAAGGGGTGGAAGGGATCCTTAACGGTGGTCGGATTTACTAGTGGAGGAGGCGGCTAGGGATGGTTGCAAGGGAGTGAGGGAGGAGGGTCGGCTTTGTGAGAGGTGATGGTGGGTCGATTTTTTGAAGGGAGTGAGGGGTAGGCCGGCGTCTTGTTGTTGGAGGGGAAGGTGGCTCGGGTTGAAGAAGGGTAGAAGAAGGGTGGTGGTGGTGGCTAGGAGGAGGGAGGAGAATAGAAGAGGCAGAAGGGAGAAAGGTGGCCGGCGGCCAAGGAGAGGGGAAGATGGGGAAGTTCGGCCAAGAAGAAGGGGGAGAGAAAAATTTCAAGAGGGGAGATTTTTTAGGGTTTCAATATTTCTTTTTTCAATAATCAAAATGAAAACACCCTTGACTATTTATAGGCTACATCAAATGTTTGGCTATTTGGAGCCCATAGTAACTAAATAAAACAACACTCATAAAAATAAAACACAACATGGCATAAACATTGCCATAGACATTGCCAAATAAAAAAACATGAAAATGAATTAATTAAGCTATCATTAGATTGGTTTGCGCTGCGGGCAGATATTTTGACGTCGCTCCACATGGTCGTCACGACGCCGCAAATCTTTACTTGGAGGCAGTGAGATAACTTCCGTAAGCATGCCGTTTCCGTCTTCAACACGTTGAGGGCCGTCGTCTCCATCAATCCTCTCCCGCTTAAAACTACTCATCACCGATGAGTAGGTTTGAAAGTACCGGTGCGGGGAAGCATCATCCAATAGAACCTCCGAGTGGCAGACAACCTCACTTGGAAAGAAGAGCACAACAACCTGGAGTAAACTGTCATGCAAAAATTTGTTCCTAGGGAACCTTGGAGAAGCATTAGGCAATAAAGGAAAACAAAATTTAGCATCAACAACCAACGTACCTCCAGAGAAGTCCGAAGAAGAAAACAATCCAAGTATAAACTCACAACCCAACCCCAAAGAGAACAAAGTGGACCCAAACGGACAGGCAGATAAATCATGTGGTGGAGAATCATACGGCGTTAAATTAGAAACATCAAAATAAGGGGTAATACCCCAATCAATGGAAAGCTTCAGATGATAAGTAAATTCTCCAAATTTCATTAATATCCGATAAAGGTCCCGCTTACCAAATCGCCAACTTTCTAAAGTGCCCGAAGGCATCCGTTCAGGGTCAAGACGCACCAAATCTAAATCGATCGTCTTACAGTGAGATACTCTTTTATGTAAGCTAGCATAAATATGATACGAATTAATTGGTATGGCTAGCGCTTTACTAATGTGCTTATATAAAAGGGGATCATAATGAGCATAATCCGGGGTGAGTTTCAGCGACAAACTAGAGGGAAAATAAAGAGACGCAACAAGAGTGAATAATTCTTTTAAAGCGCGCCTAAGAATCATACTATCGTGGGGAGTGAAACCATGGGCTACGTGACACAACCCAAATACGGAGGATATAGGGGTTAAGTCAGGGGGGACGGGAGCCTTAACATCAAAGATGACTTCAAATGGCTCCAAAGTCGCAGTTCTAATTCGAAAATTATTACGACCACACTTGGCATGCAGATATGCCAAGGGAATCTGCGCATCATAATTACTAAGAGAGTTGGACGCTCTAAGGTGTGACAAGAGGTGCGAGCGAGACAACTCATGGGGCCAAACTGTGGTCACTAACAGAAATAAATAGGGTGACACCAGCGGAACTACATCAGGTGGCACCAATATAATAATGTCAGGTGGCGCTAATGGGACTTCATCAGGGGCTAGAAAAACATGTGCAAATAGACCGAAAGGGTAAGCACATCGAGACACAACTAGGATAATAGGCCTTATGGACACAAAATCAGAATCAAAAACAGTCTTGGACATAACCATAGATGGATACGTAGAGTAACGAACCGTCAAAGGTGACATGCCCAACGGAGGGGCCCGCAAGGTCGGCCAAATACAATGATCCAGATCAGAAATACAAAACTTGTGTCCAAATGGGTCCGCTAGTTGGATCAACCGATCAAGAGGGAGAGTCGGTAAAATTAAAACTGGGAGAGAGTCGAGATCAAATTTAATTTCATGCGACGGAGTTAGCGTCAGGGGACGCTCATCCGGGTAGACATCAATAACGTCTTCCGAAAATAGCACTCTCTCACTAGGACAAACTTCCAACACGTCAGTCACGACATCAGTAGCAGTACAAATCTCACGAATGGGAGCATCGATAGATTCCGGAGGAGGGGCTAAGTCATTCCCCATGCCAAAATACGGATTTTTCGTCCAAGTAACATCCTCCGGGTGCAAGCCATCAAAATCAACCGAAAAATCAAACAGAGGATTTTCCATCACGAAAAACTCATCTGGCTCGTCATCACCCAACTCACTCTCCGAATTGCATTCCTCACAGGAGGACTCTACCAACTCATCCGAAAGTTCTTCCAACAATAAATGTTGATCGTATAGTAAGTCTTCCAAATCAGTTGGGGCATCTATTAATTCGTGATTAGAGAAATCGATTGGAACATCCTCACTTACAAGATCCTCAGGAAAATCAGAGATATTCTCCTTAGGTGTAATCGTAGCCTCTAACACGTCGAGGCTTGTAGTTTGGAGAGGCCTCTCAACACTAGGGTGATCAGTCACAACGCTAGTGTGGCTAGTAAAAGGCAAGGTAATACTCTCACAGGTCAAACTATCATCATCCCAAACATCGTCTACCTCACGACTGGGTAAGCTCTCAGCGTAAGGTAACTCTTCTGACTCAGCTAAAATATCAATCGACTTAGGATCATCAAAAGGCTCCACAACAGTCAAAGGGGATGGCTCCAAAATGTCGTCGAAAGGGAGTGGAGAGGGTTCCTCAAATGAGAAATCCTCATCCAAGTCACTAGGGTAACCAAACTCCTCATCGTCGTTCATGTTGTCAACATTAACAGCATCGTCCTCAGTGACGGGCGTACTCGTATCGCAAGCTCAGATTCAATCACGCTGATAGGAACACTCTCATAAACAGGAAGGGGTCTCGTGCCCCGCCGTAAAGGTGTCACTACATCGAACAATTCCGCAGGAGCGTACTGATGGGTGAGTAGACTTTTCATGATAGTCCAACTGGCACCAGGTACATAACGTCTCTTGGCACTGTTCCAAAAGCTCCAGGCAAGACCAGTTAATTGTATACTCGCAACGCAAGCCTGGGAGTGGTCTGGCACACGTGCACGCTCGAAGTAACTTTCCAACTCAACAACCCATCAAAGGAAGGCCTGGGGACCTCCCAACCCATCGTAGAGGGTTGATACGATCCTAGTCGACTTAGAATTACCATCACGCTGGTAATGTTGTCTAGGGGCCTCAAGAGGAGAAGTCGGAAACTGACCACTAAGTTGGTCTAATAAATCCTTAAGGGCGTCAAATTTGCTGTTCATCTCCTTGCGAAATGCACCAACCAAGGAAGGTGAGAGAGTAGGACTCCGACAACCCGCCATAAATGATTTTCCTCGGGTGACGTTGACGTCATGGGCCATTTCAGAGCGAACCGGCGAGAAAACTCAACCGGAACCGGTGCACATGCAAAGAATAAAAAGCCTGGGCCTATTTATTTTTTTAAAGATTGATTTGTTCCCGCTAAACTTCTAGGGTTATAAAGATTATAGGATAGGGTTTTTGCTGGAAAAATAGGATGAACATTAAAAAATTTTGCTGGAATTTTTTTATTTAGAAAATAAGAATCTAGACCGCTATTAGCACACCAAATATTAAATTTTAAAATAACTTAATAAAAATAATGACTTAATGAAAAATATTTTTTTTTTGGATTTCTTATTAAAAAAAAGATAGAGAATTTCCAGAATTTTATATTTTAGATTTTGAGAAAAAATTGAAATTTAGAATTTGAAATTAGAAATTTGAAATTTTGAATTTTGAAATTTTAAATTTGAAATTTGAGATTTGAAATTTGAAATCTTGAAATTTGAAATTTGAAATTTGAAATTTTGAATTTGAAATTTGAAATTCGAATTTTGAAATTTCGAAATTTGAAATTTGAAATTTTGAAATTTTGAAATTTGAAATTTGAAATTTGAAATCTGAAATTTGAAATTTAAAATTTGAAATTTGAAATTTGAATTTTGAATTTTGAATTTTAAATTTTGAAATTTGAAATTTGAAATTTGAAATTTGAATTTTGAATTTTGAAATTTGAAATTGGAAATTCGAAATTTGAATTTTAAATTTTGAATTTTGAAATTTGAAATTTTGAAATTTGAAATTTATATTTTCTTTAGCCTACCTAAAAAAATAGAAGGATGGTGCTGATTAGGAAATCGACAATAACCTTCCTCTGATACCAAATTGATGCAGGCTTGCACGTTTCACACCGTTTGGAACTACGGCCTAACGCCACGACACTCTTCGATCCAAACCCTACACTCGCACAATCGCTCTACGCGACACCACGCAATTACATCTATCAATATTTTGCTAGCGTACGGGTAGCCAAGCTAGTTTGGATCCAACAAGGGCTATAAGGCCAATGTTCGATCGAGCTAAAAGGACCAATATTGGATCCGACCGAGCGATGTTGTACCAATAGAGATCTACCGAAAAGTTCGATTCGGAATGGGTAGATCTCTCCCAACAAAAGTCAAACGAGCTTCGCCAAACCTTCCCGAATATAAAACGAAGATAAGGGAAATACAAAGCATGCGAAGTAATCCACGATACAATTTCAAGCTATCTAAAACAACGCCAAAAATAATCCACCACAAGATCTATTCTAAGAAATGAAAACACACAAGAGGTAGGAGGGATTTTCGTTACCCAATCGGAAGGGTGATTCCGATTACACTCTACTTGGATCGCCTCTCAACGGCTCCACTGGAGTTGCGCCGGAAGGAGATGAAAATCTTGCCCGCCTTCGTCGCTTCATACCGGTGTTAGGAATCCACAAGGAGGCAAGCTTGCCTTGGCTGATTTCTTCACAAGTAAAGGGGAGGAAGGGATCCTTAACGGTGGTCGGATTTACTAGTGGAGGAGGCGGCTAGGGATGGTTGCAAGGGTGTGAGGGAGGAGGGTCGGCTTTGTGAGAGGTGATGGTGGGTTGATTTTTTGAAGGGAGTGAGGGGTAGGCCGACGGCTTGTTGTTGGAGGGGAAGGTGGCTCGGGTTGAAGAAGGCTAGAAGAAGGGTGGTGGTGGTGGCTAGGAGGAGGGAGGAGAATAGAAGAGGCAGAAGGGAGAAAGGTGGCCGGCGGCCAAGGAGAGGGGAAGATGGGGAAGTTCGGCCAAGAAGAAGGGGGAGAGAAAAATTTCAAGAGGGGAGATTTTTAAGGGTTTCAATATTTCTTTCTTCAATAATCATAATGAAAACACCCTTGCCTATTTATAGGCTACATCAAATGTTTGGCTATTTGGAGCCCATAGTAACTAAATAAAACAACACTCATAAAAATAAAACACAACATGGCATAAACATTGCCATAGACATTGCCAAATAAAAAAAACATGAAAATGAATTAATTAAGCTATCATTAGATTGGTTTGCGCCGCGGGCGGATATTTTGACGTCGCTCCACATGGTCGTCACGACGCCGCAAATCTTTACTTGGAGGCGGTGAGATAACTTCCGTAAGCATGCCGTCTCCGTCTTCAACACGTTGAGGGCCGTCGTCTCCATCATTCTGCCTCTACAACTCTGGATCCCTCCCTCACCACCACTCTCATCACTCTTCTCACCCCAGTACTCAAAACTCTTATAGCAGAGGCTATTTCTCCTCTAGCTATCTCCATCTCATCTCTTGCTACCCAAATATCTGCCCTCACCACTGCTCCATCTTCAGTTGGGGTCCTGGCCTCAGCACTTGCTGAAATCAGGTAGGGGGAGATACTTAATGAAGAAGTAGCAGTCACAACAGTAGCAGCAGGACAAACAAAAGCAGTTGTACATATATCAGAAACAGCAGAAATGGATACAGAAGCAGAAACAGATTTATTAGAATTGATTCATTTTATTGAAACTGACATGGACATTGATGAGTCAGTTATACCAAAAATAAATACTGTTGGTGATATCTTCATAAATCCCACAGTAGACTTGATAAGTTTGTTAAGCTCTTTTGATACAGCTCATCACAGTCTTCCTCCAACTGAATATACCAAGCCATCATTAGCTATTATTCCATACTATTCCCCAGTAAGCCCTGATGTTGTTAAACAACTAAAGGCCAGTTTTGCCATTCTTGCCACTCCATCATCTAGAGAGATTGCCTCTCCAACTATATCTTCTCCTATGGCCCCAGTCTTTATAATGGATGATTCTACAATACCAGATCTGGATGCATTGATTATGGCTGACATAGAGGAAGAAAACAAGTTAGCTACTCAGAACATAGAGGTATACAGTTCTCCAGTTCCCTCCCCAGTTCCATCTCATGTAACAAAGAAAATAAGTTCTGATGATGCACTAAAAGTGATTTATGCTATGTATGACAAACCTAAATCTTCTTCTTCTGATGATGATGATGATGATGAGGAATCTAAGAAAAGGAAAATCTTTAAGAAAAGGAAGGCTCCACCTCCTCATGCCCCCAAACCTGGAAACACCAATGATACTCCCTACTATATCCTAAAAAAATAACCCCATACAAGGGAATGCTGGCCTAGATGTGGCTCTCAAAGAATGAACAAAAGGCCAGGAAGAAAAGTAGAAGGTGCTCTCCTCCCCCAACTCACAAATACAGGAAGGATCCCCCTCCTCCTCCTCCACAAGCAGCTGGTGCTTCTGGAATTGTTCTCAAAAGTCAGATTCACCTTTCAAGTCCTCATTCACCAGAACCTATCAAAGGCAAGAGAGGCCATCCAGACAGCAATCACATGGAAACAGTCAGCAAAGAAATACTAGCTGTACAGAACAAATAAAAGAAATAGTGTATCAAAAACCAGAATTCTCTCCTCCTCAACCACATGCTGAATAAAGAAGACACTCTGTATCACAAAAACCCAAAAGAAAATACAGTGAAGCTGCACCTCCAAAATCACTATACACTCAAAGCAGTGAAAGCCAGAATGTTACAAACTTCCAAGAACAGTCAACACAATTCAGGCCTGTCACCCTGCTACCCTCTCAAGAAGATCAGTCATCTATTAGTCAAGATGATGATCCAAATTTTAGGATGGCCATGCTCCATGAATTGATTGCTCTGTCACAGATGAAAAAGGCCAGAGAAGAAGGACAGGATCCAACAAAATTCACTACAATGTCTACTTATAGAGAAAAAGAACTTGAAAGACTTTAGGTGAGCAAGAAATTATTTGACCCTGCTGATTATATGGCTAGACATCTAGAGGCAATTGTTCCCAGAACTTCAACCCAGACAATGATTGGAGCAGTAGATCTGTATATATCAAAAAGAGAAGCTGCCAATCCTAACAGGGAAATTAATTCACCAAGCCCGGAGAAAAGAAAAAGGAAGAAAAATCCAAGAAGTAGAAACAGAAGATCCTGAAGAATTGCTACTTTTGGTATACTCTGTTAAAATTATGTTTTCTTTTCTGTTACAAAGCTGACTATTTACATATACCTACTGCACTTGTTATTAAATTATCTGCCAGATATATATTGTGTTCCTGCTTTGTATATTTTTTCCTTATATTGAGTCTGTTATTAGTGACCTCATCCAAATAGGGGGAGATTGTTGGAACCCCTAGTTGGATTTGATCTAGGTTTACTGAGTTAGGATATGACCCAACATGTATAGATCAGGGTCATGACTATGTCCTAAAGTCTAGATCAAGTCCTTAGAGTCAACAGTACAAAGGACTAGCCTTCAACACTGCTAAAGACTCAAGACTTAGAGAATTAAAGTTTTGGAAAAAGGAGATCTATGTTCTTCGATCTCCGATCGACGATCTTCGTGCTTAGCTCGACTAACTCAGAGACAATTCTCTGAGCTGAGCTCGACGAACTTAGATCTCAGCTCGACGAACTCTGGACAAAGTGATAACTCCTCTTGTCAAACTTCAGTCAACGAACTAAAGAACATCGACTAGACGAACTCTATCCTCAGGTCGACTAACACTTCAACTCTCAGAGCCAAAGATCTCTCAATGCCATAGTTGACTTTGCGCCATAGTTCACTCAAAGCCAAAGCTCACCCAGAGCCTAAGATCACTCAACGCTCTCAACGCCAGATCAATACTTCAACACTCAACATCAGAAAATATTCTAAGTCCAGACTGTAGACTCAGCTCGACGATCTCAGACTTCAGCTCGATGAACTTGATGTACAGAAGAAGGAAGTTAACAAGCAGCACTCAGAGTTCGACGATTTTTGATCTCAGCTCGACGAACAGCTATTCTCAGCTCGACGAAATCCTCTCTCTGGTCGATAAACTTAGAGCATAGAATCTGCCAGTTTATGAAGTGCAGTTGTTCGCTGATCCCAGGTTGACGAAAGCTGTTCTCTGGTCGACGAAAACTGTAAGACATATTGTTATTTATTCTTTCCTTTTTTGTCTCCTTATTTTTCTATTATAGGCTATTAATTTCCTGGATAATCAATGTATTTGAATAGAGCCATTACTGACAGCATTGATTGCAAATATCCTCCATGGAATTAATTGCTTATATCTCAGGACAGACATAGAATAGAATATATGACAGCATTCTTCTCGTTTTCATTCCTTAGATTTCGGCTAAGCATTAATTGCTTGTTTTTGAATTCGACCTTGAGACAGTTATAGAGCAGATAATCTCTCAGTAAAAAAAAAGATAGCAAATATCAAGACACACAAGGAAAGATATAGAAAAACTTTTGAGAATACAGTGTGCAGTGCATACAACTCTCTAAAGAAATCAACTGCTCTCAAAGAAGAAGAAAGAACAATAATCACTATCAAGAGTCTTTTTCTCTTTCATTGTTTTCTGGGATCTCAAGTGACAAAAGTATTCAAATCAGTCAAAGGATCTCAGAAAATAGATCCTATAGCAGAAGGCCTACTCACCCTATGCAAAGCTTCCACTCCTGAACCATTCAAGATCTAAGGGGGAGCTTTGACAACATCACAGAATCCACAAAGTCTTCTCTCAGTTCCTTTTGAGAATAGAGAAGACTATCATCACTCTCATCCCCACCTCTGTACAGGGTTTTAATTCCCTTTAAAATTATTCTAGTTACAAGTCTCCTTCCAAAAGACTTGGGTTGGTTTTTCAGCACCTTATCAAAAGCTCATTGGTGGCAGTCACCTGATCAAAACCTGTAGTGGATTCCTACCTAGGGTGGTAGAAGAGTGGATGTACCCAAGTTTGGGGAACCACTATAAAATTTCTTGTGTTATCTCTGTGGCTGTGATTTTCCTGTGTGCTTGTGCTGATATATTTTGTAGTGTAGCTTAGTTATCTTTTCTTTAGTTTACTTGCTTCACTAATACACTCATACACCTATATCATAGTAACATATTTTGTTAAATACTTCTTATTTCTACAAGTATCAAAAAGATTTTAAAAACTCTATTCGCCCTATCTTTCACACTCCGATGTATGGGGTCCTGCTCCTACCCTCACCGTTGGTCGGGGTAGTTCTTATTTTGATACCTTTATTGATGACTTTTCTATACATACTTGGGTGTATCTCTTACGAGATCGCTCTGAATTATTCAATATATGGACATCTTTTAATCATTTAATTCAAAATCAGTTTGGTGTTTCAATTAAAATCTTTCGCTCTTATAATGCTAAGGAGTATATTATTCAAGCTTTTTCATCTTTCTATATCCAACATGGGATTGTTCATCAAATTAGTTGCGTCTATACCTCACAATAATATGGAGTGGCGGAACGCAAAAACTGTCCCCTCCTTGATGTCACTCGCACTCTGATGACGCAGATGCATGTCCCTTGCTCCTATTGGGGCTATGCAGTTCTCATTTCCTACTATCTTATCAATATCATTCCCTCCACGGTTCTCCATAGTCAAATTTCATTCTCCATTCTCTATCCGGTAAAGGATCCTTTTCCTCTCCCTCTACATATCTTTGGGTGCACAACTTTTATGCACGCTCCCTCCGCCACCAGTAACAAACTCTCCCCTCGCTCCACCAAATGTGTCTTTCTGGGGTACTCATCCACTCAGAAAGGATATTGTTGTTCTGACCCCATTCTTCGCAAGCAGTTCGTCTCCGCTTACGTAACCTTTTTTGAGAATGCTTCCTATTTCAATAATGACTCCTCTCTTCTTCATTCGGCTTCTAATTCTCCTATTGTTCCCTTCGACCCCTACCGAGGTTTTTCCACCTCCACCGTCTCCATTGTCTCCTCCTCTCTCTTCACCTCCGCTATCTCCCTCTTCTATACCGTCATCTCTCTCTATTCCTAGGCCAACTCTCTCTGCCACGGATGCTGAGGAACCCGCTGACCTGGATCTTCCCACTACTCTTCGCAAAGGGGTGCGGGTGTGTACCCAGCACTCGTTTGTTGTTGTTGTTTCTTATGATCGTCTTACCCTTTCTCGCAGGGATTTTACACTGGATATCTCTACCACTGCCACCCCCCATTCCTAATTGGAGGCCCTTACTATTCCTCATTGGAAGGCTACCATGGATGAGGAGATTGCTGCTTTCACTGAACGGGGTACTTGGACCCTTGTTCCTCCTCCCATCGACACAAATGTTATTGGTTGTTGCTGGGTATTTGTGGTGAAGTTCAGTCCGGATGGCAGTATGGATTGTTACAAGGCTCGCCTTGTTGCCAAAGGATTTACCCAGAATTTTGGTGTTGACTATTTTGACACCTTCTCTCCAGCTGCTTGTCTCAGGACTATCAGGATCCTCCTCCCCGTGGTTGTCAACAGGGATTGGCCAATTTCCCAACTGGATGTCAAGAATGCTTTTATATATGGTGATCTTCAGTAGGATGTCTACATGGAGTAACCTCCAGGGTAAGTTGCTCCGGGGTAGACACAGATATGTCGGCTAAAGAAGGCTATCTATGGCCTAAAGCAAAGCCCTCGGGCTTGGTTTGACAAGTTTAGTGGGATTGTGGTGGCCATGGGTTTTACGAGATGTTCTGCCGATCACTCTTTATTTGTTCGCAAAACCTTGCTGGGTCTGGTGTTTCTTGCAGTATATATGGATGATATTCTTCTGACTGGAGATGACCAGGCTAGGATAGCCTTGACAAAGAAGCATCTTCATCAAAACCTGGTCAAAAAGGATATGGGCTCTCCAAAAAACTTTTTGGGGATAGAAATCTCCCAAAAGTACAATTTCTTAGTCCTCTCCCAATACAAGTATGCTCTTGATTTACTAAAAGAGTCAGTGTTGACTGGGGCCAAACCTGCCTGATACCCCATGGCGACTAGAGAAGTTAAAACCTGGACGGATGAATCTCCTCCTCTTTCAGATATTTTGAGGTACAGACGTCTGATTGGTAAACTCATCTATCTCACGGTGACAAGACCAAACATCTCCTATGTTGTAGGAAAGGTTAGCCAATTCATACAAGCTCCTAGGAAGTTCCATCTACAGTCGGCCCTGAGGATATTAGAGTATATTAAATCAGCGTCTGGGAAAGGACTAATATTTCAGAAGAATGGTCATTTGAGGGTTGAAGCGTACTCAGATTCAAGCTATACTGATGACAAAGGAGAACGCAAGTCAACATCGGGCTTTTGCACCTTTGTGGGGGGGGGGGGGGAACCTTGTGAGCTGGAAGAGCAAGAAACAATCTGTCATCTCCAGGTCCAGTGCAGAAGCAGAATATCGAATTATGGCATCGACCACATGTGAGTTGAAGTGGTTACGACTCTCATGCTTGAATTAGGAGAGGTATACAACCATCCTCTACCTATGTTTTGTGATAACAAGGCCGTTATATATATCTGCAAAAATCTGGTCTTCCATAAGAGAACAAAGCACATTGAAGTCGACTGCCACTTTATTCGAGAAGAGATTTTGAAGGAACAAATTTGTACTCCGTTCATCACCTCCAATAAAGAGTTGGATGATATATTCAGCAAGCCACTGTCCGCCTCCTTTCTTCACATTTGCGATAAGCTGGGCATGATCGATATATATGCTCCATCTTGAGGGGGAGTGTTGCAGTATGGAGACCGGGCAGTCTGACTCTGGCAGATTAGGGACCGCGCAGTCTGGCGGTTTCTCTCCAGCAGTTTGGTAGACAGACTGTTGCTGTTTAGTGTTTGGGCGGTCTGACGGTTTGTTTCAGGCGACTTGGAGACTGGGCGGTCTGGCGGTCTCCTATGGTGGCTTGTTTTCTCCTTCTGGTGGTTGCAGAGCGGTTAGCCTATTCGTCTAACTACGCGGCCTGTTCGGCTTATTTTTTTTAAACCGCTTATACCTGTAATTATTTAGTCCCACATTGTCTATTTGTAATCTCTCCCATCTCCTCCATTTTATAAAAGGGAGTCCATACCTTTGTAATACTTACTTTTTTGGATAATAAAAATTTCTGTTATTCCAATTTCCGGTTTTTACTTATCTGTTCGCACAAGTACGACCCCAAGCCCGTGTGTGGGTATAGCACCATAACCGTGAGCGAGTGGCGTTATGGCACTAGACCCGTATCTTCTTATAGGAATTATCATGTCTCTAACGCTAGATCACTTCCCACCAAAGGTCGGCAAGTCCACTGTGTGCCTACTACCACCATGAGGGAAACCATGCCTTATAGGTCATATGTTTCAGACTCGAAAGGTATTATGACAAAGGATGCCATGAGACCTCGTGGTGAGAGAATTACTGCTCGTAAGGGGTATCAAATGGATATTACCTGCGTGGTTAGTTGAGTGACTATTCCCAATGCGTTTGGGCGTCTCGTACAACCTACGAACTTAGTCTTATTAGAGTCTCCTCCCGAGTTGTCTGACCAGATTTTTGACTCTTCCCATGATTCTGAGTTATTACCTTTAAGTGAGCCCCTCGGTGAGGGTGATGTCATTATTGATGAAGAGTTGAGTGACGTCGAGGATTTTGGTTACCCAAGTGACATGGAAGAGGAATTCCGCTCTGAAGTTCCACATTATATGAGTATCCAACCTACCCTCAACCATACCCCTAATCCATCACCTATGCTAGTTGAGAAATGGTCCAATGACCCTGACTTAATGGATGTTCTGACTGATTGGGAAGATTTACCTTATGAGGGAATGTTATTATTGGATGACTTTAGCACTGAGAATCCGAAAGATATTTCTTTGATGTTATCACCATTGCTTGAAGCTCAATATGAATTAGAAATTTTATCGGGTTCAATTTTGCCCATTTCTGAGACCTTTACTGATTCAGATTTGGATGATGTATCCAGTGTGTTGGAAGAATTTCCTAGCAAGAGAGTTGTACTTTTTGATGACGTTATTGATGTTGACCCGGATGAGCGTCCTTTGATGTTGTCTCCATTGCATTAAATTCAAGAAGATTTTGATTCTCTCCCGAGTTTGGTTTTACTGACTCTCCCCCCGAGTCCGTTGACTTGACTAGTGTACCCTTTAGGATACGAGTTTGGTATGCCTGATCTGAGTCGTTTTATTATGTCAACCTTGCTAGCCCCTCCATTGGACATGTCTCATCGTACATGTTTTAGTGAGTTGTTTGATTTTGTAGTCGGTCTTTTCACCGCACCTCGTAGATCTGACTATACGTCACCTTTGACTGTTCATTTTTTTGCGTGTCCATCTACGGTTTTGTCCTTGATTGCGATCGATTCTGATTTTGTGGCAACTGTGCCTCTTATCTTAGTTTTATCATGGCGTGCTTACTCATTCGGTTTGGTTGCACATATTTTTCCTCCACCTACTTATGATGTTGGCTTGCACGTGTATATGATGATAGATGACCACTTTGAGTTGTATCGCACGAACTTCTGTTCACTTTCAAGAGAGTCCTCCGCTAGAGTTGGTGATTTTGGATTTAGTCTGGTCATTCCCCGAGCGGATGTCCATGGGCTCCATCAATAAATTAGCACTTAGGGACGCCGACACATCCATGGTTATGAGGAACGTCAAAATTAATGCTTTTCATTCGGATTTTGACGATGCATGGGGTGTTTCACCTCTTTTCAATTTTTTGGATTAATTATTGCATGTCTATTTTCCACCCGAGTGGCCTATTTTGTCGTTTCTTTCTCCCACTATATATTCTCTTGGGGGTGGGAGTGAGAGTTCTTTCGTGTCTAACTTCCATACGGGTTCCTTGGTTCTTGCACCGGATGGTAAGATTCTAGTTATTATTCTTTGGACTGACACCTTTTTGAGTTTCCTCGAAAGCTTTGCTGTTGTTATGCCTGACAGGTTTTCTTTGATGAGTGATGCCCGCACTACTATCACTTGGATACTCGGGCCATATTTGGTACATATTGGTCTTACCTTCAACTACGTTCCCCTTCCGGGCCTCTCATCATTGATGAGTGATTTTGAGTGGGGGAGGATTGATGGTGACGATGTCCCACCACTTGCTTGTGATGCGCGTGACCGTTTGATTGTGGAAGACGTTGTCCTGCCATTTGCTCGAGATGCTTAAGACTGTTCGATTGATGGCGATGCAGTCCCGCCACTTGTTCGTGAATACATTGCTGATGGTGCTTAAGATTTCCGCCACATAGAGATTGACGATTGTGATGGGCGCTTCCACAAGCTTGAGGATTGGGATTTTGCCGCGACAAACACCGTCGACGCCGTACCAAAATCTCCACTTCAAGTTATGCATGAAAATATATGATTATAAATTATTAGCCCACTCTTGGGACAACATTTATAATTATAAGTTTTTTAATTAACCATTTTATTTTCAGCATTTTTAATTTTGGACTATTTTTAATTTCAGCTTTATTTGATATACTATTTTTGGCCATGTAGATCTAGGCTTGATGAAGGGTGGAGATTGAGTGGTGTATTTTATTATATAAATGCTTGTAAGAGAGTGAAGGAGAGATTTTGATGAACAAAAAAAAACCTAGCTCTCTTCTTTGGCTACAGCTGAACCTCCCCTCTCCCTTTAAATCCCGATCAGGATTTTTCTCCCCCACCCCGCGGCCCACCCTCCTCTCTACCCCTCCCTGCTCGTGGCAACTTCGGCCAGCGCCTCCCCCCTCTCCTCACTTATGATCCATCTCCTCTAATCCCGCAGCCTATATCTAACAATCGCCGACCTCCATCAAGCAGTTCGCCGGTCGAACCTCCAATAGCATCCCATCGTCGACCTTCTCGCGGTAGCCCTTTTTGCAGCCCCCTTGCTGGACCCCATCCGAACCCCAACAATATCCCTCATGCTACCCTCCGACCATCCTCTCGCTGCCGTTGATTACATTCGGTGACTCCAAAGAAAGTGGCATGCGTCACCTCTGTGCAGTGCAGTTTAGTGGAATCTCGTGGATGTGTGACCCTTCAACTAATCTTCTTTTTGTGCGTTCATCGCACTGGTTTTGGGTAATCCCTCCTCCCCTTCTCTTGGTGTTTTTCATTTAAGTTAGTGCGAGATTATGGTGGATTTGTGGACTGAGATATTTATCCTAACTATTGAATCATTGCGCGTTATAAATCTTAATTTAAGGTATTATTATTGTCCGGATTTCCTTATTAATTTTGTATCGGGTAGGTCTCTTGACGCTTTGTGAAATCGGGTTGTTCAAATCCTTGATTTCACACTTGTTTCTCGAGATTTGGTATACCTCGTGTTTATTTAATTTTTGGGCTGGATTTGGACTCTATTTGATTCGCCGTTTTTGTCCGAATTCTCTCTATTTGGGAATATGAATGCATGTGGTTAATTTTAAGGTGTTTAGCTAATGGCTCGGATCGTGTAGGTCCTATTCGCGTGAGCGAACATTGGCCTATAGCCCTTATTCAATCTCAAAAGGTTTCGCGACCCTTTTTTTGTGTTGTGAATGGCTATTATGCAATTTGAATGGATGTGTTAGGTGCATTAGCATAGATCTAAGCGTGTGAGAGCTACTCGTTAGTGTTTGAACACCATAGTCACATTGATAACACGTCGGCCGACATCAGAGATGCATAATATTTCATGTGTACGCCGCTCATAACATGCATTAAGGCCTTTACTAGAATGCATAGCACCACATGCATGACATATCATTAACACATGTGCCAAGTCAAGATATACATGATGAAATACGTACAGACATGGTTTTAAAATAAAAAAAATAAGAATTCATGCATTTATATTATATGCAAGCGAATCAATAGGATGATGGTATATCATCCTAAGTCAAGCATAACATCTCTTTTGAGAATCCCAGAGCAAGGTAGCAGTAAGAGCAAGTATCTATACATGTATGGTCTGAGCTAAGTTAAGTAGTTCTACCGTTAAGCTAAGTTTTGATGAGTTATTCGTTGTATTATTAGGAATGCTGCCAAAGCATATTGCGATGAGGTCGACTCCCCAGTCCGAGGGTGAGTCATCAGGTGCGTAAAGTAAGGACGTGATTGAAGGGCTGCATGTAACACCTCCATCCGTCACATGAAATATAACAGAGGGTGCGGCCAGGGACCCACGCCATATTCCACTGACAGTCGGTGGAGTAACATATTAATATCAAATGACCAAACAAATCATAACTCAGAGCATTCTAGTGGAAGCTTCAAGGGTTGAATTTGAACTCAATACATACGAATGTCCACTATATATATATAACAAGAATGTTTACAAAATACACAAAATGTTAGAGCCTTAAGGTCGTATAGTTATACTTTAAAAGTGTGGTTTACAAACATCGGCACGTAGGCTAGCAACACATGAACGTAATAAAGCCTTCGCTTGTCCTTCATGGGCCGGCAAAGCATCAAGGGCTTCAGCCCGCTATTTCCCGCTCGGCTCTCTAGCAGCTGCACAGGGATAATTAACCACGAAGGTTGAAAACAAGGCAACGGTAAGATTTAGCTGACCAATTTATAATGAACCTACCCCATACTCGGGGTAGCGGTACTCCTTCCATGCAGGCATAACATTAACACACATATATCAAAAGAAGGCACACTCAAGAGCCATTCAATATATCACAAATGAGTGCCTCAGCGGCAAAATATTCCATGCATTCAGGGCATATTCTCGGTGTACCGAATTTCTAGGGTCCCACCATCATTCAGAGGTCCAAGACTTGATGGCCAACTTTTAGAATTTCTAGTCTTTTCTGTCTCCAGGCCTAAGACTCTAATTATGTGCTCCAACAAAACCAATTACTTTAGGCATTCTAGTCAGATGGACATAACAGGGTACAGTTCAGCTATTTCCCATCGCTTAAATTGCCAGGTCAACACCGACGGTCACAGCCATCATGACGAACGACAAGACATGGGTCATCCTCCCCTTTCCCGTTCGACTCCTTGGCCTTTTAAGAGCTCACAACTAACACTAGCCACACGGTATCCGAGAGAATGGCTTCATAAAAAAATGCTATCTGGAAGCTATCGCCAGCGATAGTCACTATCGCCTGGCATTAGCGACAGAGCTTTTTTTTATCTCCTAACTCAGCCATAATTGGAACACCAGTCAAGAAAAACCCTGCACCATCCCGCAGTGCAAGAAAACTGGGCTGTCACAACAATAATAGCTCACCAAGAGCTATCGCCAACGATACTCACTATCGCCCGATGATATCCAACAGTTATGCAAACTGTGGTATTTTTTGGGTATTTTCCTAGAGCACACCTCCAGTACTTCCTACTACTCTCATTTCATAGGTTCAACCCATAGACCCCATAAACTACTCGTTTATACCCAGAGTCTTCTCCGACACACAAAAAAACATCACCAATCCAGACCAACCTGTCTAGATGGGTTTCACACATCAAGCCTATTCCGTACTGTGATTTCAGAATCTATAAGCAAAACCAACTCGGGGATACTACGTATCGACCCATCGGAATTCCTTCGATTCTCCACCTTTGGAGGGGGATTCCATGCATATGGAAAAAGTAGGACTTCACTTGTCAAAAAAGTAAGATCGTTACCCTTGTAGATCTTTTCAGAGCCATGAATAAGTCTTCTATCTAGATGGAAAGAAAGGCCTCGCTTTCCTCTTCATGGATCTTACTTTAGCTCTTGAATCTGACTACAGGATCTCCTTCCCCTAGCTAGCAAAACTTCAGCCTTTAGCCTTCTTCTTCCTTAGCTCTTTCTTTTAAGAGAGTAATGAAAAGGAAGAGAGAGAGAGAGAGTGAGAGAAGAGGAATGACTTCTATTTTCTCAACTCCTCTGCTTAAGTAGTCTCAGGATTAATCCAAGCCATAATATCATTTCATCTAGAGAAAGCAATGGCCATGATTTTAGCTGATAAGTCAAAGTTAATGCTATTGCTTGGTAATATCCACTATCTCCTGGCCGATGACGTTGGTAGCCGCTTTGACCCCAGTCAACCACCGCTCATCGGCCGCCTTCCGGCCATCCAACACGTTTCCAACTATACGTGGCAGTGCTGCCCAGCGATACCTATTGGTGTTACCATTGTGATCTAGAAATGATCTAGTATGTAGCCTCACTACCAACACGATATCAGCCTATCAGGGTCACACATTAGAATGTTTGGAGAAATTGGGAGATTGGCTTCGTATGATTTGCTCATATGATGAGTGGAAAAGCTTTATCTCAACCAGGCTTTGGAAGCATCGAGTGCGTTGAGACAACTCAGCGCTTTCGTCGAGTCAAGTGTTGACTCATCGAATGATGGCATTGAGTTTGTTGAGTTTACTCAACGATTCGTCGAGTCAAAGTGTTGATTCGACAATTATGGAACTTAAGCGTTGAGTGTGTTAAGTATACTCGGTGATTCGTTGAGTCAAGGAGTTGATTCGATGAATCTGAGTCTCAGGCGTTTAGTGTGTTGAGTCCACTCAGCTTCTTCGTTGAGTTAAAGGTTGACTCGACGAATCTGGCACTTAGGCATTGAGTGCATTGAGTCTACTCAACTCCTTTGTCAAGTCAAGTGTTGATTTGATGGGTTTGGTACTGAGAGCGTTGAGGCATTAGTTCACTCAACGCCATTCGTCGAATATCATATGGATACTCGACGATTCATCGAGTATAGTTGGTATACACAATGATTCGTCATATATATCATTGATACTCGACGATTTGTCGAGACAAGGGTTGTCTGGTAAAAAATGCTGGATTCTAAGTGTTGGGTCTACGAATAGCGATGGGAGTTGTTCTATTTATTCCTTGGGTATAAATAGAAGGTTTTTCGGTTTCAAAGTAACTGTTCATTCTATCTAAGCACACGAGCCGCACTATGCGGAAGACCCAAGACCTAAACGCCGACAGATGCCATTCCGCCCGCCATCGATCCTGTCTCGACCGCTTAGCTTGATTCTGGCGAGTGTCATCTCCGCCTCTTCTGCAATAGACCTAGCAGTCTGTTAAGACGCAAAGCTTTCACTCCCGACCTAGATCTTGTGCGACAAGATTCTACGGGTTCTCATGTTTGTGTGGACTTCCTGTAGAGGTGCGAAGAATATTCTGCACTAGGGACTATAACCGCAAAGTGATTGGCTGATGTCCTGGAGCATCTATGTTGAGTATAGACTCAATCTCATAAAGGTAATTAAATTTATTTTACTGCCTTTACTTCTTGATTAATGTTTATCGCTAGATCTGAACTCTTTCTGGCTTTCTTGTTCCTTATTTCTGCTGCGCACAACTATTGTGACGTATATCAAAAAACAACAGTGGTATCAGAGGGAGGTTCGTGTGATGATCATTGTTTTAGAAGTTTCTAAATCCATTGCGTGTATATCTGGAAATTTTAGAAGTGTTCTAAGATGCCTAGATTTATTCCTGGAACATCAAATGTTGATGGATTTTGTGTGGAAACGGTAGTTATTATTCAAAAATTGGTCGGGGCGCTACCCCACACCCCGTTAGGGGCTCTGACCCTAAGACCCCGCCAGGGGCATAACCCCTTGGAACCCCGCCAGGAGCGTATGTGATTTTGTTGTGATATCTTTGTTATTCATTAACAGTAACAATCAATCTTGTTGGTTTGTGAAACCAAGTATTTGTTAGATTTTGAATCACATATAGAGAGACGTGCTTGTCTATTGTGTAAGTGGAGTTAGTGTTGCTCATGTCTAGTGTATGTAAATCTGAAGATTTAGAAGGGTTCTAGATGTTCAAATTTAGCCCAGTTCATCAAGTGTTGATGATTTTATTGTGCACATCTGTGATGCATTTGGATTATGATTGCTGCAAGTTTTATTTTGTGGATGTGCACATTGTTTAATTGTTAACCATGATTAAGTGTTAATCAACAATCTAAAATTCCTTATACAGTATTAAGTATTTGGATGCCTTCCGACGGATGACACTCTTCCTGCCTTGATCAATGAAGTGTGGGCTTGCCAAAGCAAGGTGCATTAATATATCTTGGTAAGGGTGCGAGTGGATAATTATTATATCCCACTGTCGACATAAGGTCAAACTTAACTGGGTGACCTTAAAGGTTGAGTGCCTAGAGGAATAGGGTTGGCATGCACCATATGATGGATGCGAATAGAGAGTTATTCACCTGCCATATAGGAATTGCATTGTGATGCAATTGAAAAGCGTTGCCTACCTAAATAGCTGCATTATGAGAGAAAAGCCAAATTTGACACGTAATGTTAGTGAAATATGGATCTTGTCCACTAAGAGAGTTACTCACATAAACACTTTGAATTGATATCGAGGGTTATAAGTTTGATAAAAAAATAGTGGCAGTATTTTGATTAAAGTCCTAATTGAAGTAAATAAGATGTATTTTAAAATGTAGTACTGATGTTTCTCTACTGTATCATTGTAGAATTTTCATGGCTAATGGATCTCACTCAACCTTATCCCTCAGAGCCATCCTTGAGAAGGAGAAGCTGAGTGGGACAAACTACTTAGATTGGTACAGGAGCTTGAGAATTGTTCTCAGGCAAGAGCGCAAGCTCTATGTTTTGGAAGAGGAATCCCCTGAATAGCCTGCCGAGAATGCACCCCATTCTAATAAGGATGCTTATAAGAAGTATCTTGATGACTCAGATGTAGAATGTATCATGTTGGAAATCATGAACTCTGAGCTCCAAAAGCAACATATGAACATGGGTTATAAGGAAATTGACAAGCATCTCAAGAAAATGTTTCGAGGGAAAGCTCGTCAAGAGAGGTTTGAAATCATTAAGGCATTGTTCCAGTGTTAAATGGGAGCTCGGGACCTAGTAGGGACTCACGTACTCAAGATGATTGGTTATTGTTGGGTATTATATCCACAATGTACCTGATTTGAAGAAGTCCCTAAACAAACTAAGGTGAATAGATAATGTATTTGATTATTTTCTTCAAGATGTGCTTGCAGCTATTCCATGCTAAGTACACACAATTGTAAGGGTGCAGTGGGTCAATATACACGGGTCTGCGCAACGTAATGCCTCGTTGAGCAGATCAGTGTGTTTGCTCATGTGTACTCTCTCTATTGGAGTGTACTTATTTTCAAGTACAGGGCTGAGATAGATCAAGAGCAGAAGAGGAGCAAAGATGGGTCAAAGACCAAGTGCGGGGGAAGGAAGAAGAAATGACCCAAGGAAAATTCGACGGGAATCACCATGTGATTCTCGCCGATTCGACGGGAATCACTAGTGATTCTTGTCGAATCATCGAGAATCACTCGCCGATTCCCGCCGACTGCTTCCAGCTGACTCAACACCTTCAAGAATTCTGATAAGGCAGAATTGGAGGGAATCACCAAGTGATTCTCGCCGATTCATCGAGAATCACCGCGCATTCCCATCGATTCCCTCCGGATGACCAGAATTCCAACTGGAATTCTACCAAGGAAAATTGGACGGGAATTGTAAGTGACTCCTGCCGACTTCGACGGGAATCACCAGCGATTTCCACCGAATTTGCCTTAGGTATTTTTTTGTCTGTTCGCTGAACCGGTCCTGGTCATCACGCGCTGTTCCGGCCCATGTGTAGGGTTGACCTGGTGGGTCCCCCAACGGCTATCTTGGGTTGTCTTTTGGTATAAATACTCATGTATTTTGAAACCCTAAAGAAGAAGAACAGTATATTCATATCTATGAAATCGAGCCGCCGTCGACCTAGCTGATCACAGAACTCCACTGCTCACCGTCGCCGCTCGCAAGATTGTCGCCGCCGCTGGTCTCGGATTCCTCTTGACCTCCCGGCGATAGAAACGAAGCTAAGCTTAGCGTCTCATGTATCTATCTTGTGATCCTTTGTCTCTTGATTTGTTGAGCGGGAATATCTTTCCCCTCCGAATCGATTGAGATGATCGATCCAAGTAAGATCGTTGGTAGACCTCGCTAGCTTCGTCAAGAAGTTTGGATCTACAAAGCATCGCCGCCGCAATCCTTTGCCGCCGCCGATCTCTGGAAGATCCTCTCCAAGAGAGTTCTTTGGTCGTGAAATCTTCGTCTTCTTCAAGAATGCTTCATCGAACAAAGAGGGACTCCGAGCTCTCCATACGTAGTTTGTATTTCTATACATTCTATTTTCTTTTTGTTGTAAGGGAATTTTGATTCCTAGTTGTAAGGGTTGGGTGCAACCCGTAGTGAAGGAGTAGTGACTCCTTTGGGTTGAAGGGTTTCTTCCATAGTGTTAGGATTGGATTTCAATCCGGTTGGTGAAGTGACCGAGTCATCCCTTATTGGGAGATAGGTCAAAGGGAAAAAGTGGACGTACCCAAATCGGGGAGCCACTATAACTGCATGCGTGTTTCTGTGTTGTGCTTGTTTTGTTTTCTTGTGCAGGTTTATTTTTAATTCTGCAAAAAGAATGCAACTCACCTATCCCCCCCATAGGTGAAGGTAGTTGACACTAGATTGACTTTCAAGTGGTATCAGAGGGAGGTTGCTAGTCAATAAGGTTAACACCTTGAGTAAGTTCCCGCATCTAGTGTCAAGAAGAAAGAAGCTCTCTGAAATGGAAGGACTCAAGTATTCAGGGAAGATCCCAGTGTGCACCAAGATAAACTTTCATATCTGGAAGGAAAGGATCAGGTAATACATGGAAGTAGT
This sequence comes from Platanthera zijinensis, assembly GCA_039513925.1. Lineage (NCBI taxonomy): Eukaryota > Viridiplantae > Streptophyta > Magnoliopsida > Asparagales > Orchidaceae > Platanthera > Platanthera zijinensis. The sequence continues at coordinate 83,531,401 of CM077093.1, read as the reverse complement.
CGACCCACGAATCTTCATGGTAGTGGAGGAGGGACCTTATATTCCCACTAAGGCCTCCACCATTGATCCAACCAAGAAAGTGCCCAAGAAACTTTCGGAAATGGATAAGGATGAGATGGTGCTTGTTGGACTCGATAAGAAAGCTCAGAACATTCTGGCAAGCGCCATCGATGATTCCATGATGCAGGTTTTCTGCAACTGCAGGACTGCCAAGGACATTTGGCACTGCCTGATCATCTTGATGGAAGACACTGATGAAGTAAGGGATGATCGAAGATCCCTTCTGAACCAGAAGTACGAGGCCTTCAAGCAAGGTCCCAAGGAAGAAATCGGAGTGACATTCGAGAACTTCCTGAAGATTGTCAATGCCCTGAAGGGCTATGGCAGAGTGTTCACCGACGGTGAATTAAATGACAAGTTCCTTAGATCCCTTACTAAGGAATGGGACTCCAAGATCCGCGCCATCAGAGAATTTGGCAGGCTGGCAGAAACAGATCCCCAAATTCTGTTTGGGAAACTTCTGTCCAATGAGCTTCAGCTGAACAACAGAAAAGCTGAATAAGAAGCCGATAAAGCCGCTGCGAGAGAGAAGACTGTGGCCCTAAAAGCAAGTCACTCAAGGAAAGGCAAGGGTGCAGCCTCATCCCGCTCTCGGAAAATGGATGAGGAAGAAGAATCTGAGCCATGCTCTTCCGGCTCAGAGCTATCTGAAGAAGACTTCTCCCTCATCACTTGGGAGTTCAAGAAGTTCCTCAAGTTGAGGAATCGAAGAAAAAGAGATGGCTCCTCCTCCAGACATCAGAAGAAGAATTATTCTTCTGACAGGTATGAATCCAAACAGAACAAACATCGCTCTAACGACATTATTTGCTTTGGATGCAATAAGCCAGGTCACGTCATCGCTGACTGCCATCAAGGCAAGAGAGATAAGGGGAAGGGAGAGGAGCACAAGTCCTCTAGAGATAAGAAGAAGGAGAGGAGCTACATCGCCAAAAAGCCAAAGACACTGAGTGAGTCTGATTCCTCAGACTCCAGTGATGATTAAGAAGCCTACTTCGGGCTAGTGGGTCGCTCTGACTCAGAAGGAGACTGCCCCCCATTTACTGGGAAGGTAAAAGCTTGTACCCCCCTCTCTGACTCTGACTATGAGTCTCCTGATGATGATCTCGAGGACAGCCAATCTTCCCGTGAAGCTGAGCTCCTCGAAAAGTATGAGCTTCTGCTCAATACCTTTGAGGAATTTTGTAAGAGGTTGAGGGCTCGGAAAAAGGAAGTCAAATTCCTTAAGGCTGAGGGTGTGTCTCTAATAGAAGAGATCACTAGCTTGATCTCTCTCCGATAGGAACACCTGGGCCTGACTTCTGAGCACTCAGAGTCTCTAAGGCTCCTTGACCTTAAACATGAAGAAGTCAACAAGTTGGAAGAACAACTTGCGGCAGAAAGGAAGATTGTCAAAAGCTTCTCTATGCCAAAGACTGTTCTTCCATTGGTTGATACCTTCTCTGCTCAGGATAAGGGGGCTGGCTTGGGGCATGTGGGTGTGCCTGGTAAATCATCCAGGAGAAACAGAAAGCAGAGGAAAAATAAGGCTGCTAAGAAGGCCTCTGCTGCAGAAAAGGGAAAGGCCCCACTCAACCCTGTTGAATTCAAGAAGCCTGGCTTTCCCTGCAATGAACAGGACTTTGAGTCAACCTATGGCCACTTCTTCCGGCCATCGGTTGAAAATCCCAAGAGCCGGTATGATGGTTGGGCCTTTCCCCGCAATTATGGCGAGAGTGTATTCAAGGCACCTTATGAGGAAATCCAAGTGGAAAATTATGGCCACTTCTCTAGCGGCCATAATAGGAAGCAGGCACCAAAAGCCAAGACTGTTATACTGAAGGAACAGGAAGTGAAGAAATCATGTGATTGCTGTCATCATGATGCCTCCACCTCCAGATCCAAGGCCCCAGCTTGACCCACCGTTCCCAGGGTGAAGCTGGAGCCTAGGAAGCGGTACAACAGGTTCGACTGTTGGTGCTGTGGTAAAGTTGGTCACTTTGCCGTTGATTTCTGGTTTAATCCAAGATTCAACGAGACTCCTCATGTTAGCAATGCGAGGCCGACCACTCGTAGGGTTAACCACCCGAGGCGGAGTATGCTAACAAGGAATCTAGGAACCAAGTTCGATTGGGTTCCTATGGGAAACTGATTCTGTTTTGCAGGTATGTCCAAAGGCCACCAAAATGCCTATCTGGTACTTGGATAGTAGATGTTCTAGGCATATGACTGGGACAAAAAGCCTGCTGCATGATTACTCTCCAATCGAAAATGGACACAAAGTTATCTTTGGAGGATCAGATCGAGGAGTCACCAGAGGTTACGGTATGATTTCCAACGGTATAATCTCTATCACCGACGTGGCATATGTTGAAGGGTTAAATCATAACCTGATCAGTGTAAGTCAGTTGTGTGATAAAGGTTATGGCGTTAAGTTCTGCAAGGATAAATGCTTGATAATATCGTGTGCCTCTTCGGAGACGGTATTAACTGGCATTAGGTGCAGAAATATATTTTGTTTAGATTTTCTTAGCATAGATTCTTCTACCCCCGTGTGCCTAGTAGTAAAAGGCAGTGCATCTCTTTGTGAACAATGGAACAAGAGATTGATACATATTAATTTCAAGACTATTAATATGTTGTTTTCTAAAAATTTAGTAAGGGATGCTCCCATTATTAAGTACATCAAAGATAGCCCCTATCCTGCGTGCTAGAAGGGCAAACAGACTCGGGCTACCTTCAAGGGCATTGCAGACAAAGACTCTTCCAGATGTCTTTATCTTCTGTATATGGACTTGTTTGGTCCAGTGCAAGTTCATAGCTTGGGAGGTTAGTCATATACACTAGTGATTGTTGATGATCACTCTCGATTTACTTGGGTGTTCTTCTTAAAACGAAAGTCAGATACGTTTGACATATTCACTAGTTTTGTCAATAAAATTCAGAATGAACTTAACTGCTCAGTGGTCCAAATTAGATGTGACCATTGAACAGAATTCGAATCTGGGGCTATGACAAAATTTTGTGAAGAACATGGTATCTTTCATGAGTTTTCCTCCCCGCGTACTCCTCAACAAAATGGAGTTGCGGAGAGGAGAAATAGAACGCTCATTGAAGCTTGCATGACAATGTTGAATTACGCGTCTCTCCCAGAATACTTCTGGGCAGAGGCTGTCAATACGGCTTGTTATGTACAAAACCGAGCATTGATCAACAAGAATAATCGTAAGACGTCTTATGAGCTACTGAAAGGCAAGAAACCAACCATGTCCTATTTAAGGATCTTCGGCTGCATATGCTATGTACTCAATAACGGGATGTACCCGCATACTAAATTTGGTGAAAAATGCTTCGAAGGCATATTCATGGGGTATAGTAGCCAAAGTCGGGCATATAGGGTTTTTAATAAGAAAACCCTAGTGTTAGAGGAATCCATTAATGTTGTATTTGATGAAGGAAGCTTGCTTAATAACAATTCTTCCAGTGGCATTATTGAAGATGTAGGTGCAAGACTTGAACAGCTAAGTCTCGATGAGACTGCTAAGGATGTAACTCCCAAGTACGTCAAGGTTTCCACCTCAATGCCAACTGGAGAAGTTGACGATCAGGATGGAGAAAATCTCTTAGAAGAAGGAGGAGCCCGAGAAGATGTCAGAGCTCCAGATGCCAGACTCCTAGAGCTCCGACACATGAGGGATCATCCTAGAGATCAGATCATCGAAGATCCTCGTGACGGTGTCAGAACTCGAAGAGTTACATTTAACGAGATTTTACACCTTAGTTTCCTGTCACAGGTTGAGCCAAAGAAGTTCGACGAAGCGAACAAAGATGCAGCATGGATACTGGCCATGCAAGATGAACTGCATCAATTCGAACGATGCAATGTCTTAATGCTCATTCCCAGACCAAAGAACCAGAATGTGATCGGCACTAAGTGGATCTTCAGAAACAAACTGGATGAACACGGTGTCATCATAAAGAACAAGGCCAGGCTGGTGGCTCAAGGTTACAGACAAGGGGAGGGGATTGACTTGGACCAGACCTTTGCACCAGTTGCAAGGCTCGAGGCGATCAGATTGTTCCTGGCGCATGCTTCGCACAAAGGTTTCACTGTCTATTAGATGGACGTGAAATCTTCATTCCTCAATGGAAATTTGAAAGAGGAAGTATATGTCGCGCAACCCCCAGGTTTTGTTAATCCTACATTCCCTAATCATGTTAATTTTCTTAATAAAGCGTTATATGGCTTGAAACAAGCTCCTCGAGCTTGGTATGAGACTCTATCTAGTTTTTTTCTTGAGAACAAGTTCTCGAGAGGAAAAATAGTTCAGACAACGTTTCTTAGGGAAGTCAAAGGCAAGATATTGCTGGTGCAAATCTATGTCGATGAAATAATTTTCGGCTCTACGGACAACAATCTTTGCAAAAAGTTTTCTAAACTTATGCAGGGAAAGTTTGAAATGAGCAGCATGAGAGAGCTAAAGTATTTCTTGGGACTTCAAGTGAAACAGTCTGAGGATGGAATTTTCATCTCTCAGATGAAGTTAACAAATGAACTCCTCAAGAAATTTAGAATGGAGAATGCAACCTCTATGAGGACTCCAATGGGATCCACTGTGTCTCTGGACAAGGATGAGAAAGGGAAACCTTTTGATGAAATAAAATACAGAAGCATAATTGGATCCATGCTCTACCTTACTGCTAGTAGACTGGATATTATGTTCTCCACATGCGTGTGTGCTAGATATCAGGTGAACACTAAGGAATCTCATTATGTCGCTGCAAAGCGAATTCTTAGATACCATAAAGGTATACCAAATCTTGGCTTGTGGTACCCAAGAAACAATGATGTCGAGCTGATAGGCTTTTCAAATGCTAACTTTGTAGGAAGTAGGGATGATAGGAAAAGCACTTCCGTGACGTGCCAATTCCTCGGAAGAAGGCTTATTTCATGGAACAGTAAAAAGCAGAATTGTGTCGCAACCTCTACGGCTGAATCTTAGTACATCTCAGCAGGAAGCTGTTGCGCACAACTTCTATGGATCAGAAATCAGCTCAAGGATTATGACTTGCAGTTCAGAGAGGTTCCGATGTATTGTGACTCCTCGAGGGCAATAGCAATTGCGAACAATACTGTGTCGCATAGCAGAACGAAGCATATTGAAGTGCGCTATCACATCATTCGGGAGCTTGTGGAAAACAAAGATATATCTCTCTACTATATCCCCAAAGATAAGCAGGTTGCAGATATCTTCACAAAGCCCCTAGACGAGGCCAAGTTAAGTCTCTTCAAAACTAAACTCGGCATGCTAAACTATGAAGAGTGAAGACTGTACGACTCAAGGCTCTTGGATCAAGGGGTGCATCAGCAAGGAACTCAATCTCGAGCATGGATGCAAGATCTGAGGGGGAACATGTGGCTACAAGTGAAGTACCAGGTTTGTAGAAGTCGAAAAGGGGGAGATTACCCTCTCGGCTAAGGCTAAGGTGGCTGCCAATGTTAAGTATGCTCTCAGGAAAATGGTAATGAATCTCACTCTCAACTGAATTCTTCGGTTATGATTTTCATTCCCATATGTTCTATTCACCTTAGCTTGTAGGGTTTAGGCTTCTTCAAATAGGGGGGGATTGTTGGGTATTATATCCACAATATACCTGATTTGAAGAAGTCCCTGAACAAGCTAAGGTGAATAGATAATGTATTTGATGATTTTCTTCAAGATGTGCTTGTAGCTATTCCATGCTAAGTACACACCAATGTCAGGGTACAGTGAGTCAATATACACGGGTCTGCGCAACATAATCCCTTGTTGAGCAGATCAGTGTGTTGGCTCATATGTACTCTCTCTATTAGAGTGTAGTTATTTTCAAGTACAGGGCTGAGATAGATTAAGAGCAGAAGAGGAGCAAAGATGGGTCAAAGACCAAGTGCGGAGGAAGGAAGAAGAAATCAACCAAGGAAAATTCGACGAGAATCACCAGGTGATTCTCGCCGATTCGACGGGAATCACCAGGTGATTCTCGCCGATTCGACGGGAATCACCAGGTGATTCTCGCCGATTCGACGGGAATCACCAGGTGATTCTCGCCGAATCGTCGAGAATCACTCGCCGATTCCCGCCGACTGCTTCCGGCTGACTCAATGCCTTCAAGAATTCTGCTAAGGCAGAATCGGCGGGAATCACCAAGTGATTCTCGCCGATTCGCCGAGAATCACCTCGCATTCCCGTCGATTCCCTCCGGATTACCAGAATTCCAACTGGGATTCTACCAAGGAAAATTCGACGGGAATCGTAAGTGACTCCCGCCGACTTCGACGGGAATCACCAGCTATTCCCGCCGAATTTGCCTTAGGTATTTTCTTGTCTGCTCGCTGAACCGGTCCTGGTCGTCACGTGCTGTTCCGGCCCGTGCGTAGGAGCTATCTTGGGATGTCTTTGGGTATAAATACTCATGTATTTTGAAACACTAAAGAAGAAGAACAGTATATTCATATCTACGAAATCGAGCCGCCGTCGACCTAGCTTATCGCGGAACTCCACTGCTCGCCGTCGCTGCTCACAAGATTATCGCCGCCGCTGGTCTCGGATTCCTCTTGACCTCCCGGCGACAGAAACGAAGCTAAGCTTAGAATCTCATGTATCTATCTTGTGATCCTTTGTCTCTTGATTTGTTGAGCGGGAATATCTTTCCCCTCCGAATCGATTGAGACGATCGATCCAAGTAAGATCGTTGGTAGACCTCGCTAGCTTCGTCAAGAAGTTTGGATCATAAAGCATCGCCGCCGCAATCCTTTGCCGCCGCCGATCTCGGGAAGATCCTCTCTAAGAGAGTGCTTTGGTCGTAAACTCTTCGTCTTCTTCAGGAACGCTTCATCGAACGAAGAGGGACACTGAGCTCTCCATACGTAGTTTGTATTTCTATACATTCTATTTTCATTTTGTTGTAAGGGAATTTTGATTCCTTGTTTTAAGGGTTGGGTGCAACCCGTGGTGAAGGAGTAGTGAGTCCTTTGGGTGGAAGGATTTCTTCCATAGTGTGAGGATTGGATTTCAATCCGGTTGGTGAAGTGACCGATTCGTCCCTTGTTGGGAGATAGGTCGAAGGGGAAAAATGGACGTACCCAAATCGGGGAACCACTATAACTGCCTGTGTGTTTTTTTGTACATGTTTTGTTTTCTTGTGCAGGTTTATTTTTAATTCCGCAAAAAGACTGCAAATCACCTATCCCCCCCATAGGTTAAGGTAGTTTACAGTAGATTGACTTTCAGGTATATAAAGAACTTTGAGAGATTAGGCTTCCCTCTGGGTAAAGAGTTGGCCACAGACCTGATCCTGCAATCGTTGTCGGACAGTTATGAGCAGTTCGTCTTGAACTATAACATGAATGAAATAGACAAGTCACTATCTGAGATCCTAGACATGTTAAGAACTATTAAAATCAACATGAAGAAGGCCAAGCCCTCTAGCCCTATACTGATGGTGCATAAAGACAAGGTAAAGGGAAAGGGATTCAAGAAGGAAAAGGTAGGACCTAAGTCTACTCTGGAGCCCAAGTCTTCAGCACTAAAAATGAAAGGCTCTGCGAAAGAAGGGAAATGCCACCATTATGGCAAGGCTACTCATTGGAGGAGGAATTGTCCTTCATACATTGAGGGTCTGCAGAAGATGAAGGGAGGTATGAATTCTGCTTCAAGTATCTATGTTATAGAGATAAACCTTTCAACTCCTTCATCCTGGGTATTGGATACTGGATGTGGTTCTCATATTTGTATAAATGTGCGGGAACTGGGAAGGAGAAGATTGCTGAGTAAAGGAGAGGTGGACCTGCGTGTTGGCAATGGAGCAAGAGTAGATGCAATCGCCGTAGGAATTTACTGTCTTTCTTTGCCCTGTGGGCTTGTAATAGAACTTGATAATTGCTATTATATTTCTTACATAACTAGAAACATTATATCCATTTTATGGTTGGACATGATTGGTATTTCTTTTATTATTAAGAACTATTATTGTTCGCTATTTAAGAATGATGTTTGTTATGGTATAGCCCAAATATTTAATGGTTTATATGTTTTGAACTTAGACCATCAGATCTATAATATATAAAATACTAAAAGACTAAAAATGAATGACTCGAACCCTACGTACCTTTGGCATTGTCATTTGGGCCATATAAATGAGAAACGCATATTCAAGCTCCATAAAGATGGGCTACTAGACTCATTTGATTATGAATCATTTAAGATATGTGAGTCTTGTTTGTTAGGAAAGATGATTAAGGTCCCTTTCACTGGTTTCAATGAGAGGGCTGATGATCTCTTGGTATAGTACATAATGATGTATTTGGGCCCATGAGTTCTACGTATAGAGGTGGATATTTCTATTTTGTTACATTTACTGATGATTTCAGTAGATACAGATACGTGTATCTTATGAAGTGCAAATCCGAAACCTTTGAAAAGTTCAAAGAGTTTAAGAATGAAGTATATAACCAGTTTGGTAAGAAGGTTAAAGCACTCCAATATGATCGAGGTGGCGAATAACTAAGTCATGAGTTTCGTGATCATCTGAAAGAGTGTGGTATTATATCACAACTCACTCCACCTATAACACCACAGTATAATGGTGTATCTTAGCGGAGGAATCGTACTCTTTTATACATGGTACGGTCGATGATGAGTCATACAGATCTGCATGTTTCCTTTTGGGAATTTGCTCTAGAAAATGCTGCTTTTACACTAAACCGTGCTCCAACAAAAGCAGTTCTGAAGACACCATATGAGATATGGACTGGGACGCATCCTAGTATGTTGTTCATTAATATTTGGGGCTATGAGGCTTACGTGCGAAGCCAAATGCCTGACAAGCTGGAACCCAAATCAGATAAGTATTATCTTGTTGGGTATCCTAAGGAAACTAAAGGGTACTATTTCTACCTACGATCCGAGAGCAAAATGTTTATCACAAGGACTGGTGTCTTTCTTGATAAAGAGTTCTTAAGTAAAAAGACTAACATGGTAGAACTTTAAGAAGTTCAAGAAACACAATTGTGAATGTGAAACATCCCTCAGACTTCTAAACCCCTAGGATGATTTTGTCAAGACTAGGTCATGAAAAAACCCTGGGAAGCACTAAAGGGTTTGGGGGAAACATGGGAATTAGGGTATGAAACACCTTGGGCTGCAAATTATAAGTCTCAATTACCAAATATTTGGAAATCATAGAACCGGTAGAATTCATCGAACGAAGGAATTCGTCGAGCTCAGCAAATATTCGTCTAACAGAGTAAGTGCTGAACTGGGTTCAGAGTTCGTCGAACGGAGTTTGAAGAACAGAGCAGGTTGCTAAACTAGGTTCAGCGTTCGTCAAACGTAGCTCGACGAACGAAATAAGTGCTGAACTAGGTCCAGAGTTCGTCGAATGGAGTTCGACGAATAGAGCAGGTTGCTAAACTAGGTTCATCGTTTGTCGAATGGAGCTCGACGAACGGAGTAAGTGTTGAACCGGGTTCAGAGTTTGTCGAACGGAGTTCGACGAACATAGTAAGTTTCTGAACAAGGATTAGCCTTCGTCAAACGAGGTATATTTGTCGAATGAAGATCGACGAATAGAGCAGATTTGTCGAGCGGAGTTCGACGAATAGAACAAAATTTATCGGACTAAGCTTCTGGAATTGGTGATTTGGAGGAGAGAAAAAATCTTGAGATTAATGGCCATGATGGCCATGGAGGATCCATAAATCCCACTTTTATGTGACTCTTATTCCTTTGAGGGAGAGGAGGAGTTTCTGGAGGTGGCCGACCATTAATTTGGTTAAACCCCTTAATTTGGTTGAAACCGAAGGGGTGGAGTTAATGGCCATTAATGGAGTTTAATGACATTTGGGAGTTACACGCCTCCTCTCCCAAATTCCCTCTTTAAGGACCTTCACCAGGGAAAGGGCAATCATTTCCCCAGATTCCTTTTAATTTCCATTGAGGTTGGTGTAGAGGTTGTAGAGGATCAAAAGTTTGGTGGCTGGAAATGGTGAGGAGGCAAAGCGCGCGTCTTCAAGCTGCAAATCAGGTCCTCCTCTACTCCTTTCTTCGTGGGTTAGAATCTTAGATCTTTTAGGAGAGAAATCGGGCTTCAATTGAGCCCGATTGGGTGAGAAAAATTCTGTATTTTCATGGCTTTTTATGCCTTGCGGGTTCGCCGGAAACCGCCCTCCGGCGGTCGTGCCGTCGCCCGACGATAGCCCCCACCTTAACGAAGGTGGTGGCGGCGGTGGCCCTCCAGGGAGGTGGTCGGGTGGCCGACAAATGGACATGGAATAAGATCCAGGTTCGGTCAATCATGGCCTTTGGCTTGAGGAAGAAGAGAATGCCAGGGCCACACGATCATGCTTTAAGATTCGTGCAAATGATTATATAATAATTCAAGTTATTTCATTTTCTGTCACAGTTATTGGGTTGTTTTGAATTAATTATTAAAAATACTTAGGGTCCACTACAGTAAAAGTGGTCTCCATGAAAGTTGTAGCCCTATGAGTCTAGTTTACTTTAAAATTAGTTTGCACTAATTTGGAGATCAGGTCAGAGCACAGCACTCATTTTGGTGAGGTCTATACCTAGGCTAGGTCAGAGATTATTTTGAGAGCCCTCATCTATCAAGCCATCCAAATGACTTGAAATTTGATGGAAGTCACTCTTGCCTATACCTAAAACATAGCCAAAAATGGGAATTTTTGGAAAATATTTTCGTAAAGTTTTGTAGAAATTTATTAATCCTTGTCTGAATTATTTAAGGGGTCTAATGACCTCTAAACCCACCAAAAATTTGGTGTCTGACTCTTAGGGTCTTGGCATGACCATGATAAAAATTTCAGCCCAATTGGGTTATATTTGAATAGGTTTTGGTGAGACCAAAGTTTGGCCCCTTAAGGGTAATTTAGGGCAAAGAGTGTTTAGGGCATAGAGGGGCCAATTCTCACCCAAAGAGGTTGGGACTTGCGCCAGAGCTCCATGGTTAGTTTAAACACGCTCACATGGAGTTTAGGGTGGATTAAGGTGGATTTGACTTAGAACCCTAGTTCAAAACCTAAGGTTGAACATTGGGGGTTTGTGAAAGACATGGTGTGATATGTCCTTGCATGGGCTTGGTGTTTAGTCCATGTGATCTTAGGTTGGTGAAATGCCCTAGAAAGGAATTTTGTGACACTTAGACTTAGGCACACAACATAAACCAATTAGGGATAGTTTAGGCCTATACCTTTTATAAAAATATAGGAGGGTCATATGATCTTTGATCTTCATGGGATTTTGGTAGAAGTAACTTTATATTGCTATTGACCTCTGAGATTTATTATAGGATGTTTAGGAAATAGTAGCCTATACTTATAGGTATAATCTCCACCTTGCCCTTTTTGATGATTTTGAAGTAACCATGGTTAGATTAACTTAGAATGATATAAAACTCTGGCAAGGTTAATTAAATTTCATTTAGATGCACTAGCAAATTATTTGGATCATTTGAGCATTTCCTCTAAGTACTTCATGTGTTAAGTGAACTAGAACACCATACTTTGATAAATAGATAATAAATATTATATCTTTGCTAGAAAATTGTGTTACTTTGCCAGAGAACTTTTTAGGGCATAATGAAGTCTAGAAAAGTTATCACATGTCATTTGGATGAGTTTATAAGAATGTTGCTTCACAAAGTGCACTTTAATGGAATTATTTGAAGTATTTTTATACATAACTCACTAATCTTGGAATTTGATGAAACTTAGTCAGTAGTGTTCTATGATCATTTTAAGGCTTTGGTAATTTTTATATAATTTTGGACTATAATTTATGGTATTCCCTTCATTAACTCTAATTATTTGGATTATCTTAAATTAATTATTTAGGGGCTAATACTTTTATGAAAGTTTGTTAAACTTGGTATTCTATGTTATTTTGGCATCATATAGTGATCATGATTTTTGGGTGGCCATAACTTAAGGAAATATAGTACTTCATGTTCAGAATTACCCATGACCTAACTTTTGGGAAAATCTAATAAATGTTAAATTAATTAGAAAAATTACAAGTTTCTGGATTTAGACTAAATGTATTACAAATGAACCACAATAATTATCTTAGGGCATTTGGATGAAAATTTGGTGTACCTCCTATCATGTACATATAACTTAGGTTTGTCTGCATTTAGTAAAACTGCGGATATTGTGATAACATGGGGGATGGTCATAGGAAGTGGGGAGTAATGTATGCTGATTTGGTAAGATGAAAAAGTGAGCTTCATTAAGAGTCATGATGAGGGGAATGTTGGGTTGGCTAGTGTTAGGTTGTGCTCGGGATCAACGAAAGGTCGTCTTTCCTGTGGAGAGAAAGAGAGTCAAAATACACTAGGGTTAGATCCAGTATAATATTAAAAGGGATCGAGAATTGGGTAATAACCAATAATAGTAAGTTCCTTGCAAAAGGGAACGATGGGCTTCAACTACCTAGTTCCCTGTAAGGGCCCTTCACCGGGAATACCTTGGGCAGTCCTGAGCTAACCTAAACCATAAGAATAATCAATGTTTAAGAGTAACTAGCATAACTAGGATTTCACTTACACTCACACTCCCCGGTGTTATGGGAGTTAGGTTGGGTCTCGCGTGTGGTAGGCTCGGTGGTTTTAGTGATGGACAGGTTAGACCGGCGAGCCGATGGCTCGGTAGATAATTGTGACGGACGGGATAGTCTGGGGAGCTTTGGCTCAGTGGAAAAGTATATTAAGGTTGCATATGCATAGGATATAAGGTGGTGGATCTTCAATATATGAGAGTCATCACACCGACACCAATAAATTTTCTCAACAAGTGTGCTTTATCACTTGACCAAATAAAGTCCAGTGCACAGCCGACAAGAGTACGCAGGAGCTCTGCTTAGTGCACCAGCGTTGAGGCATATGATAGGTCTGACTAGTAGTGTTGATACCGGTTTAGAGGTGGGCAAGGCCATACCCACCTCTTCCGTTTGCCACTACGGAGGTATCTTGGGAGGTTAGGCTCTAGAAAGGGGAACTAAAGGTTTGTGTGCAAAGAGTCGAGTGTGTGTATTTCACTTACACCATTCACATCATAATATACTTGCATGTCATAGCATCATCGTTGCATAAAACACTTGACACCTATTGTATAAAATGGTATGAGACACTTTATACAATAGGACTTGCAAAACGACCCCTTGGTCAATAGGTTTGTATGGGAATTCCTATAGTTCTTGGTTACTTACTTAGTTTACCTTCTCATACTATACTTGCTCACTTATTCTTGTGTATACTTATACTGCTTACCTACTACTGCTTACAAATACTTGCTCTATTTATGAACTCATGATATACTAGTTTCGCCGCCACCTGCTTACCTTTGTTACTCTTCACCTTAATTAACTTCCCTTTCCTTCTCCCCGCTCGGTGCCTAGGAGCCATGGGAGAGGGGTGGGAGATAATAGGACTTAGTCTTTTAGACTAACGATCTTTGACCAAATAATTTTAGGGGAGCGTGGAGCCGAACCAGGAGATACATCCCCAGAGGTCGGTGCGCTTGGAGATGGGATTGTCTAGCACGAGAGTTCAGCCAGCAGGGACAGTGAGTCCCGATCATTAGCAGATATTATAGATTTGATTCCGAATTGAGTGATTTGTAGAGAGGATTTTGATGTATCGGGCAGGAGACCTCTTTAGTACTTTGCTTTATCATTTCTATGGACTCTCCCTTCATGGAGAATTATTTATATATATGTGATTCTGGTGGACTAGTATTGAGTTTCATTTTACTAATGCACTCTTATATTTATTCTACTCTTCTGTGATCGGTATGGCAAACAGGATCAGTGTTTTGTAGTGATGACCTCCCGGGTGTGTTGGTGTCACCGCAAAGCGGCGGTTCTGGGCATAAGACCCCGATGGTTTAAAAGAAAAAATGGGGTCTTACAAACTGGTATTAGAGGAAACCTCGATCAGAAGAATACAAGTCAACTAACCTTAGGTCACCCCGCTCGAGTTTAGTTTGGGGACAAACTAAGCTGTGGAAGCTGTGGTGTGCCCATATGGGGGATCACTTATAATTGTCCACTTTTAACTAGGTTAGACTCAAATTTCTTACAATTGGCCTTTATTATGCAGCCCCCGACACAAACTACACCGCAGGGCAGAGCTAAGCAAACTCCAAATTTTACACCACCTCCCCCGACTCCCACTCCATTTCTATAGTCAGAGATGGGGCAGGCTCTAACGGCCATTCTGGAGGTCTTCAGGGCCCAGCAGGCTCCGGCTCTGCAAATGAACCCGGGGGCCAATTGGTTGAGCATCTTCCGGTGACTCTCTCCCCCATCTTATATTGGGACTGAGTCGACCGTACGGGCAAAAGAGTGGCTTGATATCATGTTCGATATGCTGATCGGGATACGGTGCTCGTGGGAAGAGAGGGTACCTTTGGTGGTCTCCTGCTTGGAGTCTCATGCTAAGAGATGGTGGAAGACAATTCTGGATACGACATTTGTAGATCGGAAGGTTGCTAACGTCACTTGGGAGGAGTTCAAGGCCGCATTGTTGGAGCACTTCGTCCCATAGTCGGCAAGATACGAGCTGGAAGACAGGTTCCTGCAGCTGAGGCAGGGCAACAGGACGGTGCTGGAGTATCACCGAGAGTTTAATCACTCAGCTCGGTTTGCGGACTTCTATCAACTGGACGATGTAGGGTATACCAAGAGGTTCTATAAGGGCCTTTGAGAGGACCGAAGAGAGGCTCTTTTGTTTGTATCCGACAGGCCTATACCTCGGATTCTGGAGATGGCAAATATGATAGAGGCTGATTGGCACACAACTTGAGGCCGGAAGAGACCAACTGAGGATCAGGGTCAGTGAGGTAGGAATGATCAGTGGATGGGTCGCTTTGCTGATGAGAGAAGGGTAGAGTACCAACCACCAAGAGGTGAGTCAGGAGCCGAGGGTGCCAGTGGTATTGGCCCCTCAACCTCTTCAGATGCGAGAGATGTAGAGGCCCAGGGGTGTGACACTTCCCCCGCCCGAGTGCTATAATTGTCTTCAGGTTGGGAACATTTGAAGAAACTGCCCTATGGGAGGGGCACCTCTACCAGCACCACAGGCTGCCCCACCCGCTCAGCAGTTTGCAGGTCGAGGCCGTGGAAGAGGACGTGGTTTCGAGGGCAGAGATCAGAGGCAAGAGAGGGAGCATGTGTATGCTCTGAATATGGCTCCACCTCGGGACCTGGGCAGGGTTATTGCATGTATGCTAGTAATTTTATGTTGTAATTTACCTTTGAAATTTTATAATCAACAAACAACAGTAGCATACAAGAAAAATGAAACCATAGGCCCAGTGACATAACTATATCAAAATAAACAGGAATAGTTATGGTGTGCGACAAACCTGCCTATACCTTGATAGATACGGGGGCATCGCACAACTTCGTCTCCGAGGATTTATTGGGTACATTAGAAAATGTGTACCTGATTTGGAGAAGCCTCACATAGCTCAATGATATACATCAAGGTGTATTTAATGTTATTTTAAGTTTATATGTGCAGGTTAAGTATTTGTCAAAATGCTGAAAAAGTTTCTAAGTCCATGTGTCGACACTTAAGAAAGCCTGTGTCGACACTTGGAAAAGCTGTGTCTACACCTGAAGCAACTGTGTCGACACATAGAATTTATTAGTCGACATCAACTGTGTCGACACTGGGAGGTAGTGTCGACATACAAAAATAGTAGTCGACATCAACTGTGTCGACACCGGGAGGCAGTGTCGACACATAGAAATAGTAGTCAACATCAACTATGTCGACACCGGGAGGCAGTGTCGACACAAAGAAGTATTAGTCGACATCGACTGTGTCGACACCTGGAGGCAGAGTCGACACACAAATTCTGAGACTATATCAACTGTGTCGACACACAGGACTTGTGTTGACACTCAGCAGAGTTTCAACAATGCTGATTGCTGTGAAGTGAAGGAGTGTCGATGTCGACACAAAGAAGCTGTGTCGACACATTCTACAGATGCAGTGTCAAGAAGCTGTTTCGACACCAGAGGAGCTATGTCGATATCACCAAATCTTGTGTCGACACTTAATCTACTTATGTCGACGCATAATGACAATAGGTCTCGATGCTTTGCTGAAAAAGACAAAGGTTCAAGAACTGACTAGAGACTTGACAGCTGTGTATTCCAACAAGTTTGCTGAAGCTGTCAGACCTGTCAGAAGTTGGTTAGAAACTGGATCAGCCGGTTACCATGGATGAAGTCTATAAATAAATGGATTCTGTCAACAACAATCAATCTACACAATAATAAATAATTGAATTATTAATCATTGATCAAGGAAGTGCATGTCACACAAAAGAAGATTTTCGTGAGAAGATCTAAGGAGAATTCAAGCAAGAATTTTGAAGAAACTTCAGAAGTTCTGAAGAGTGAGAGAGATCTTCAGCTGTTGAAGTAAATAAGGAGACATTTACAAGTCTCTTAAGAAGCAGATCTTGAACTAATCTGCTAAGAAGGATTCAGATCTATTTCTTGATTTTAAGAAGGAGGCTGGTAGCCAGTCAACTTCAAAGGAGATTAACCCTACTTAGTTCAGATGCAAGAAGCTTTGAAGAAAGCTAAGAACAGGTTGATTTCATCCATCAGTTTTATCAAGAAGCTGATCAAGAAACCTCTTATCCCTTCTCTCTCAACAAGGGTAAGAGTCCATCTAAATACTTATCAAATTTTGTAGGATCTTTTCATAGATCTGAGTTGTAAGCCTATATTATAATGGCTGAGTGTAGGAGATATAGATCTCTGAGTGGTAGGGCTTTTGAGCCTGAGTTTAGGAGAAAGTTTTCTTTGAGTTGTAGGTCTTGTGGCAAGGCTGAGGTAGGGCTGTTAGCCTGAGCTGTAGGAGTGTGGTTATATTCTGAGTTGTAGGAACCTTTCAGGGTTCTGAGCTGTAAGATTTGTGGATCTGAGAAGAAGGAAGAAGTTAGGCCGAATCTAGCACACTGCTAGATAGGTGAAGGGGGGAAAGTGGATGTACCCAGACCTTGGTGAACCACTATAAATCGGTGTGCAATCTGTGATGTATGTGTGATTGTGTATTCTGTGCTGTGATTGCTATAGAATAAGTTAGATTCAAATTAAAGAAATGAAATATCATTCTGCCTTTAGTATAAAAGAAAAGAACCTATTCACCCCCCTCTAAGTGTTTGGGTTATCTTGAAATCAATTCTATCAAGTGGTATCAGAGGGAGGTTGCTCAAAGAAGGACTTAACAGTCTGAGTAAGATCCATAAGGCAGATTCAAGATTAAGAAAATGGGTTCAGGAGAAAATCATAAGGAACTAGGTTCTATGAAATTACCCATATGCAGGAAAGAGATTTTTGGAATATGGAAAGAAAGGGTCAGGCTTTTAATGGAGGATTCTGATCCAAGGATCTAGATTACTATAATGGAAGGTCCTTATATTCCAATGAAGGTGTCAGTTCTAGATGCAAATAAAAGAACTCCTAAAGATTTTTCTGAGATGAATAAGGAAGAGATCATCCTTGCAACTATGGATAAAAGAGCCCAAAATATCATAGTAAGTGCCATAGATGATTAAACCTTTCAAAATTTGATTCACTGCAAGACCTCCAAGGAAATGTGGGACACTTTGATAGTCTACATGGAGGGTTCTGAAGAAGTCAGACAAGATTGAAAATCTATGCTGAACCAGGAATATGAAAGTTTCAAACAAGGAAAGTCAGATGGTATAACTGAGTGTTATAAGAAGTTCTATAGAATAGTAAATGAGCTGATGTCCTATGGAAGGATCTTCAGTACATATGAACTGAACGATAAATTTCTAAGATCCTTGACAAAGGATTGGGACACTAAGATTTGTGCCATTAGGGAAGTGGCCAAACTTGCAGATATCTCTCCTCCAACTTTGTTTGGAAAATTGCTGTCATATGAGATGCAGCTAATGGCTAGGAAAGAGGAAGAGAAAAGTGCAAAAGGGGAGCATAGAGAAAAGTCTGTGGCCTTCAAGGTGGAGACCACTAGGAAGAATAAGAGGATGTCTCCATCACCTCCTGATATTGTTGCTGAAATTACTTCAGATAATTCAGATAACCAAAGTTCAGACAGCAGTGACTCAAATAAAGATTTTGTTGCCTTCACAAGGCAGTTTCAGAGATTCCTGAAGAAGAAGCAGTGGAAGTCTAAGCCCTCCACATCTCAGCCTGTGGATGACTATTATCAAAAGAGGAAGTCATTAAGGAAGGACAGAAGTAGGCCTAAGCATAGCAAATCTACAACATCAAAGATAGTTTGCTACTACTGTAATAAGCCTAGACATGTTGTGGCTGAGTGTCCAGACAAAAGAAAGGAGTCTGCTGATAAAATAAAGACTCAACAAAAGAGCAATAAGGAGAAATCCTTTGTTGCCAAGAAGGAGAAGAGCTTGACAGACCAGTCATCTTCAGAATCTGAATCTGAGGCTGAGGCATACATTGGTCTATATGCAGCAGATGAAGAAGATGAGTTTATGCAATTGCTGAACTCTATCTATGAACAAGAAGACCATCAGTGCATGGGACTGATGGCTGTATCAGAAGAAGACAAGTGCCAGGATCAGCCTGGTCCTAGTAAGGTACAATGTTTTTCTAGTAATCCAGATTGTAGTACTGGTACAGAGTCAGCTATATCTGCATCAAGTGATGTGGATGGATCTGAGTCTGAAGGAGATATTCATCAACTGATAGATGAATATGAGGACTTGTTGCAGGCACTAAAGAAAAGAAAAAACCTGGCCAAAACTCAGGCTAAGGAAATTGCAGATCTTAAGATGGCTGCATCTGATTTAGAGAAAGAGTTGGATCAAAAAATAAATGAGGTTGCCAAACTTAAAACTATAACTGTTATTCAGATGGGTATAATCACATACAAAAATGATTTAATTAAAAGTCTGGAAGTCAGAATTCAAAAGGAGAATGATTTGGTGGCTAGTTATTCCAAGCCAAAATCAGTTTTACCCTTAATAGATGAGTTTGTGGCTCAAAAGGGTAAGGCTAGAATAGGATTTAAATGTAACACCAGGGCTATCCAATTCAAGAGAAAGGGCTAAGCCTCAGTCTAGCCACTGGATTTTAAAGTCCCTGTAGTTTTTAGAAAGGTACAAGAGCCTTCTAACAAGTATGACCTTGAGAATACTCATGGTCATAGTAAGACTGAAGTTCTGAATGACAAGGGTATTTATGTCAATAAGGCAGCCCATGTTCATAAACCCCATGTTTGTGAGAAACCAGTGGGTGTAGCTGTAGCAGTACCAGCACAATATAAAAGATTTGCTGTCAACCAGACTGTCAAGAATGTATCTAAAAATAGATACAACAAGTATGAATGCTGGTGCTGTGGCAAGACAGGTCATTATACCATAGATTGCTGGCACAACACTAGGGTCAGGAAGAACAACAGTCTACCTGTTAGAAGAGTTGCAGGTAGATTTGTTAAGTATGAAGCTAACTTGAACCAAGGACCCAAGAATTACTTGGGTTCTAAGGAGAGGTAATTCTTTATTGATGGTGAGTCCAAGTTACCATGCCCCTATATGGTACTTGGACAGTGGATGTTCCAGGCACATGACTGGAACAAAGGGGTTGCTGAAGGAGTACTTACCTATCATAAATGGGTCTAAAGTAATCTTTGGTGGTTCTGAAAAGGGTATCATCAATGGGTTTTGTAACATTTCTAATAACAGAATTACAATCACTCAAGTGGCCTATGTAAAGGGTTTGAAACACAACCTTATAAGCATAAGTCAGCTGAGTGATTTGGGATATGATATTTCTTTTACTAAGAATGGATGTCATATCAAAAGATCAAGTGATCAAAAGATCATTTTGATAGGATATAGAAAAAGAAATATGTACTGTCTTAATTTTGAGTGTGAGAATAATGTGTCTCCTATTTATCTTGTAGCTGATGAGAGAGCCTCTCATTGTGTCAAATGGCACAAGAGGCTCACTCATCTTAACTACAAAACAATTGGCCAACTCTTTAGAAAAGAGTTAGTAAGGAATGGTCCAAATGTTAAGTGTATAAAGGATGAGATATGCTCTGCTTGTCAAAAAGGCAAGCAGACAAAATCCTCCTTTCATAGCCTTGAAAACAAGGATTCAGTGAGGTGTCTATACTGCTTACATATGGATCTATTTGGTCCTATGCCAGTTCATAGTCTAGGTAGGAAGGTTTACACTTTTGTGGTGGTAGACGACTATTCTAGATATTCCTGGGTGTTCTTTCTGAGACAAAAATAAGAAACCCCATGTGTTTTATATAGTTTTGTCAAGCAAATTCAGAATGAATATGACAGTACAGTGGTCAAAATCAGAAGTGACCATGACACTGAATTTCAATCTGAGAGTATGACAAGACTGTGTGAAGAATTTGGGATTTTTCAAGAATTCTCCTCACCTAGAACACCACAGTAAAATGGTATTGCTGAAAGGAAGAATAGAACACTGATTGAGGCTGGTAGAACTCTATTGAGTGACACTTCTCTCCCAGAATATTTCTGGGCCGAGGCAGTAAACACTGCATGTCATGTGACCAATAGGGATTCTATCACCAAAATCCACTAAAAGACTCCCTATGAGATCATGAAGGGTAGAAAACCAAACTTTTCCTATTTTAGGATCTTTGGTTGCAAGTGCTATATCCTTAACAATGACAAGTCTTATCTAACTAAGTTTGCTGCCAAATCCCAAGATGGGATATTTGTTGGGTACAACAACAATAGTAAGGCTTATAGAGTCTACAACTTGATTACTCAAATTGTAGAAGAGTCTGTACATGTTGTCTTTGATGAAACAAGACTGATTAACAGTGACTTGCCTTGTAGCTCATGTAGTTCTACAAGTATAAATGAGAAAATGGAGAAGCTTAAAATTACATAAGAATCAACTGAAGAGCAGGAAGTGGAAAATGGTGGCTACTATCCAGGGGGAGTACAGGACTCTCTAGATGCAGATTAACACCAAGAGGTGTAGCATATTGAAGAGACTGGAGGGGTTCAACCTGAAGATAGTCTACCTCCAGCTATTAGACACTTAAAGGATCATCCAACAAATCAGATAATTAGGGATCTAAGACATGGAGTGCAAACCAGAAGCAGGAGCTTGAACACAGTACTTTGCTCAAGCTTCCTATCTCAACTAGAGCCAAAGAGATTTGAAGAAGCTATTCTAGACCCACATTGGATTGATGGCATACAAGAGGAGCTGAATCAGTTCAGAAGGTGCAAGGTCTGGGAGTTAGTTCCTAAACCAAAAGACCGCAACATCATTGGAACAAAGTGGATCTTTAGGAACAAATTGGATGAGAATGGGATCATTGTGAAAAACAAAGCAAGACTTGTTGCAAAAGGATATAGACAGGAAGAGGGTATTGACTTTGATCAAACCTTAGCCCCAATAGCAAGACTGGATGCAATTAGGATGTTCCTTGCCTATGCAGCATATCAAGGCTTCAAGGTATTCCAAATGGATGTAAAATCAGAATTCCTAAATGGAAATCTTAAAGATGAAGTCTATATAGAGAAGCCCTCAGGTTTTGTTAATTCTCTCAAACCTGATTATGTTTATAGACTTAGGAAAGCTTTATATGGGTTAAAACAAGCCCCAAGGGCTTGATATGAAACCCTGTTTATTTTCCTTATTGAGAACAAATTCTCAAGGGGGAAAATAGACAAAACTCTATTCCTAAGGGAGTCCAAAGGTAAGATAATCTTAGTCCAGATATATGTAGATGACATAATATTGGGGTTTACAGAAAGCAACCTTTGCAAGAAGTTTGCTAAACTTATGTAAGGGAAGTTTGAGATGAGCAGCATGGGAGAACTTAAGTTCTTCTTGGGCCTTCAAGTAAGACAGACTGATGATGGCTTGTCCATATCCCAGTCTAAGTTCACCAAAGAGTTAATTAAGAAGTATGGTATGGAATCATCCTCCACCATAAGAACTCCTATGAGAACAAGTATGCCTATATGCAAAGATAATGTAGGTAAACCTGTAGATGAGTCTTTGTATAGAGGAATAATTTGCTCCTTTTATATCTAACTGCTAGTAGACCAGACATTATGTTTGCAACATGTGTCTGTGCTAGGTACCAATCATGCCCTAAAGAATCACATTACACTGTAGTTAAAAGAATTTTGAGATATCTAAAGGGCACACCTAATCTAGGCCTTTGGTACCCTAGGTCTCGATGCTTTGCTGAAAAAGACAAAGGTTCAAGAACTGACTGGAGACTTGACAGCTGTGTATTCCAACAAGTTTGCTGAAGCTGTCAGACCTGTCAGAAGTTGGTTAGAAACCGGATCAGCCGGTTACCATGGATGAAGTCTATAAATAAATGGATTCTGTCAACAGCAATCAATCTACACAATAATAAATAATTGAATTATTAATCATTGATCAAGGAAGTGCATGTCACACAAAAGAAGATTTTCGTGAGAAGATCTAAGGAGAATTCAAGCAAGAATTCTGAAGAAACTTCAGAAGTTCTGAAGAGTGAGAGAGATCTTCAGCTATTGAAGTAAATAAGGAGACATTTTCAAGTCTCTTAAGAAGCAGATCTTGAACTAATCTGCTAAGAAGGATTCAGATCTATTTCTTGATTTTAAGAAGGAAGCTGGCAGCCAGTCAACTTCAAAGGAGATTAACCCTACTTAGTTCAGATTCAAGAAGCTTTGAAGAAAGCTAAGAACAGGTTGATTTCATCCATCAGTTTTATCAAGAAGCTGATCAAGAAACCTCTTATCCCTTCTCTCTCAACAAGGGTAAGAGTCCATCTAAATACTTATCAAATTTTGTAGGATCTTTTCATAGATCTGAGTTGTAAGCCTATATTATAATGGCTGAGTGTAGGAGATATAGATCTCTGAGTGATAGGGCTTTTGAGCCTGAGTTTAGGAGAATGTTTTCTTTGAGTTGTAGGTCTTGTGACAAGGCTGAGGTAGGGCTATTAGCCTGAGCTGTAGGAGTGTGGTTATATTCTGAGTTGTAGGAACCTTTCAGGGTTCTGAGCTGTAAGATCTGTGGATCTGAGAAGAAGGAAGAAGTTAGGCCGAATCTAGCACACTGCTAGATAGGTGAAGGGGGAGAAAGTGGATGTACCCAGACCTTGGTGAACCACTATAAATCGGTGTGCAATCTATGATGTATTTGTGATTGTGTATTCTGTGCTGTGATTGCTATAGAATAAGTTAGATTCAAATTAAAGAACTGAAATATCATTCTGCCTTTAGTATAAAAGAAAAGAACCTATTCACCCCCCCTCTAAGTGTTTGGGTTATCTTGAAATCAATTCTATCAAGTGGTATCAGAGGGAGGTTGCTCAAAGAAGGACTTAACAGCCTGAGTAAGATCCATAAGGCAGATTCAAGATTAAGAAAATGGGTTCAGGAGAAAATCATAAGGAACTAGGTTCTATGAAATTACCCATATGCAGGAAAGAAATTTTTGGAATATGGAAAGAAAGGGTCAGGCTTTTAATGGAGGATTCTGATCCAAGGATCTAGATTACTATAATGGAAGGTCCTTATGTTCCAATGAAGGTGTCAGTTCTAGATGCAAATAAAAGAACTCCTAAAGATTTTTCTGAGATGAATAAGGAAGAGATCATCCTTGCAACTATGGATAAAAGAGCCCAAAATATCATAGTAAGTGCCATAGATGATTAAACCTTTCAAAATTTGATTCACTGCAAGACCTCCAAGGAAATATGGGACACTTTGATAGTCTACATGGAGGGTTCTGAAGAAGTCAGACAAGATAGAAAATCTATGCTGAACCAGGAATATGAAAGTTTCAAACAAGGAAAGTCAGATGGTATAACTGAGTGTTATAAGAAGTTCTATAGAATAGTAAATGAGCTGATGTCCTATGGAAGGATCTTCAGTACATATGAACTGAATGATAAATTTCTAAGATCCTTGACAAAGGATTGGGACACTAAGATTTGTGCCATTAGGGAAGTGGCCAAACTTGCAGATATCTCTCCTCCAACTTTGTTTGGAAAATTGCTGTCATATGAGATGCAGCTAATGGCTAGGAAAGAGGAAGAGAAAAGTGCAAAAGGGGAGCATAGAGAAAAGTCTGTGGCCTTCAAGGTGGAGACCACTAGGAAGAATAAGAGGATGTATCCATCACCTCCTGATATTGTTGCTGAAATTACTTCAGATAATTCAGATAACCAAAGTTCATACAGCAGTGACTCAAATAAAGATTTTGTTGCCTTCACAAGGCAGTTTCAGAGATTCCTGAAGAAGAAGCAGTGGAATTCTAAGCCCTCAACATCTCAGCCTGTGGATGACTATTATCAAAAGAGGAAGTCATTAAGGAAGGACAGAAGTAGGCCTAAGCATAGCAAATCTACAACATCAAAGATAGTTTGCTACTACTGTAATAAGCCTAGACATGTTGTGGCTGAGTGTCCAGACAAAAGAAAGGAGTCTGCTGATAAAATAAAGACTCAACAAAAGAGCAATAAGGAGAAATCCTTTGTTGCCAAGAAGGAGAAGAGCTTGACAGACCAGTCATCTTCAGAATCTGAATCTGAGGCTGAGGCATACATTGGTCTATATGCAGCAGATGAAGAAGATGAGTTTATGCAATTGCTGAACTCTATCTATGAACAAGAAGACCATCAGTGCATGGGACTGATGGCTGTATCAGAAGAAGACAAGTGCCAGGATCAGCCTGGTCCTAGTAAGGTACAATGTTTTTCTAGTAATCCAGATTGTAGTACTGGTACAGAGTCAGCTATATCTGCATCAAGTGATGTGGATGGATCTGAGTCTGAAGGAGATATTCATCAACTGATAGATGAATATGAGGACTTGTTGCAGGCACTAAAGAAAAGAAAAAACCTGGCCAAAACTCAGGCTAAGGAAATTGCAGATCTTAAGATGGCTGCATCTGATTTAGAGAAAGAGTTGGATCAAAAAATAAATGAGGTTGCCAAACTTAAAACTATAACTGTTATTCAGATGGGTATAATCACATACAAAAATGATTTAATTAAAAGTCTGGAAGTCAGAATTCAAAAGGAGAATGATTTGGTGGCTAGTTATTCCAAGCCAAAATCAGTTTTACCCTTAATAGATGAGTTTGTGGCTCAAAAGGGTAAGGCTAGAATAGGATTTAAATGTAACACCAGGGCTATCCAATTCAATAGAAAGGGCTAAGCCTCAGTCTAGCCACTGGATTTTAAAGTCCCTGTAGTTTTTAGAAAGGTACAAGAGCCTTCTAACAAGTATGACCTTGAGAATACTCATGGTCATAGTAAGACTGAAGTTCTGAATGACAAGGGTATTTATGTCAATAAGGCAGCCCATGTTCATAAACCCCATGTTTGTGAGAAACCAGTGGGTGTAGCTGTAGCAGTACCAGCACAATATAAAAGATTTGCTGTCAACCAGACTGTCAAGAATGTATCTAAAAATAGATACAACAAGTATGAATGCTGGTGCTGTGGCAAGACAGGTCATTATACCATAGATTGCTGGCACAACACTAGGGTCAGGAAGAACAACAGTCTACCTGTTAGAAGAGTTGCAGGTAGATTTGTTAAGTATGAAGCTAACTTGAACCAAGGACCCAAGAATTACTTGGGTTCTAAGGAGAGGTAATTCTTTATTGATGGTGAGTCCAAGTTACCATGCCCCTATATGGTACTTGGACAGTGGATGTTCCAGGCACATGACTGGAACAAAGGGGTTGCTGAAGGAGTACTTACCTATCATAAATGGGTCTAAAGTAATCTTTGGTGGTTCTGAAAAGGGTATCATCAATGGGTTTTGTAACATTTCTAATAACAGAATTACAATCACTGAAGTGGCCTATGCAAAGGGTTTGAAACACAACCTTATAAGCATAAGTCAGCTGAGTGATTTGGGATATGATATTTCTTTTATTAATAATGGATGTCATATCAAAAGATCAAGTGATCAAAAGATCATTTTGATAGGATATAGAAAAAGAAATGTGTACTGTCTTAATTTTGAGTGTGAGAATAATGTGTCTCCGATTTATCTTGTAGCTGATGAGAGAGCCTCTCATTGTGTCAAATGGCACAAGAGGCTCACTCATCTTAACTACAAAACAATTGGCCAACTCTTTAGAAAAGAGTTAGTAAGGAATGGTCCAAATGTTAAGTGTATAAAGGATGAGATATGCTCTGCTTGTCAAAAAGACAAGCAGACAAAATCCTCCTTTCATAGCCTTGAAAACAAGGATTCAGTGAGGTGTCTATACCGCTTACATATGGATCTATTTGGTCCTATGACAGTTCATAGTCTAGGTAGGAAGGTTTACACTTTTGTGGTGGTAGACGACTATTCTAGATATTCCTGGGTGTTCTTTCTGAGACAAAAATAAGAAACCCCAAGTGTTTTATATAGTTTTGTCAAGCAAATTCAGAATGAATATGACAGTACAGTGGTCAAAATCAGAAGTGACCATGACACTGAATTTCAATTCTAGAGTATGACAAGACTGTGTGAAGAATTTGGGATTTTTCAAGAATTCTCCTCAACTAGAACACCACAGTAAAATGGTATTGCTGAAAGGAAGAATAGAACACTGATTGAGGCTGGTAGAACTCTATTGAGTGACACTTCTCTCCCAGAATATTTCTGGGCCGAGGCAGTAAACACTGCATGTCATGTGATCAATAGGGCTTCTATCACCAAAATCCACAAAAAGACTCCCTATGAGATCATGAAGGGTAGAAAACCAAACTTTTCCTATTTTAGGATCTTTGGTTGCAAGTGTTATATCCTTAACAATGACAAGTCTTATCTAACTAAGTTTGCTGCCAAATCCCAAGATGGGATATTTGTTGGGTACAACAACAATAGTAAGGCTTATAGAGTCTACAACTTGATTACTCAAATTGTAAAAGAGTCTGTACATGTTGTCTTTGATGAAACAAGACTGATTAACAGTGACTTGCCTTGTAGCTCATATAGTTCTACAGGTATAAATGAGAAAATGGAGAAGCTTAAAATTACATAAGAATCAATTGAAGAGCAGGAAGTGGAAAATGGTGGCTACTGTCCAGGGGGAGTACTGGACTCTCTAGATGCAGATTAACACCAAGAGGTGTAGCATATTGAAGAGACTGGAGGGGTTCAACCTGAAGATAGTCTACCTCCAGCTATTAGACACTTAAAGGATCATCAAACAAATCAGATAATTAGGGATCTAAGACATGGAGTGCAAACCAGAAGCAGGAGCTTGAACACAGTACTTTGCTCAAGCTTCCTATCTCAACTAGAGCCAAAGAGATTTGAAGAAGCTATTCTAGACCCACATTGGATTGATGCCATACAAGAGGAGCTGAATCAGTTCAGAAGGTGCAAGGTCTGGGAGTTAGTTCTTAAACCAAAAGACCGCAACATTATTGGAACAAAGTGGATCTTTAGGAACAAATTGGATGAGAATGGGATCATTGTGAAAAACAAAGCAAGACTTGTTGCAAAGGGATATAGGCAGGAAGAGGGTATTGACTTTGATCAAACCTTAGCCCCAGTAGCAAGACTGGATGCAATTAGGATGTTCCTTGCCTATGCAGCATATCAAGGCTTCAAGGTATTCCAAATGGATGTAAAATCAGAATTCCTAAATGGAAATCTTAAAGAAGAAGTCTATATAGAGAAGCCCTCAGGTTTTGTTAATTCTCTCAAACCTGATTATGTTTATAGACTTAGGAAAGCTTTATATGGGTTAAAGCAAGCCCCAAGGGCTTGATATGAAACCCTGTTTATTTTCCTTATTGAGAACAAATTCTCAAGGGGGAAAATAGACAAAACTCTATTCCTAAGGGAGTCCAAAGGTAAGATAATCTTAGTCCAGATATATGTAGATGACATAATATTTGGGTTTACAGAAAGCAACCTTTGCAAGAAGTTTGCTAAACTTATGCAAGGGAAGTTTGAGATGAGCAGCATGGGAGAACTTAAGTTCTTCTTGGGCCTTCAAGTAAGATAGACTGATGATGGCTTGTCCATATCCCAGTCTAAGTTCACCAAAGAGTTAATTAAGAAGTATGGTATGGAATCATCCTCCAACATAAGAACTCCTATGGGAACAAGTATGCCTATATGCAAAGATAATGTAGGTAAACCTGTAGATGAGTCTTTGTATAGAGGAATAATTGGCTCCTTTTATATCTAACTGCTAGTAGACCAGACATTATGTTTGCAACATGTGTCTGTGCTAGGTACCAATCATGCCCTAAAGAATCACATTACACTGTAGTAAAAAGGATTTTGAGATATCTAAAGGGCACACCTAATCTAGGCCTTTGGTACCCTAGGAATGAAGATTTTCTACTGACAGGTTATTATGATGCAGACTTTGTAGGTTGTAAAGAAGATAGAAAAAGCAAAACAGGCACCTGCCAATTTCTAGGAGGAAGATTGGTGTCTTGGAGTAGTAAGAAGCAGACTAGTGTGGCAATTTCCACAGCTGAGTCTGAATATGTGGCAGTAGGAAGTTGCTGTGCACAGCTGTTGTGGATTCAACACCAGCTAGAAGACTATGGTATTCAGGTAAGTAGAACACCTTTGTTTTGTGATTCTACTAGTGCTATTTCTATTACTAATAATCCTGTTTCACATAGTTGGACTAAGCATATAGAAATAAGATACCATTTTCTTAGAGAACGTATAGAGAAAGAGGACATCTCACTAGCATTTGTCAAAATAGATTATCAAATTACAGATGTATTTACTATGCCTTTAGATGAAACTAAATTCAATAAATTTAAAATTGAATTAGGAATGTTAAACATTGATTAGTCTAACAAATTTGGCTAAGTAAATCTGTGTCGACACATTCAGAGATGTGATGTCGACACTTCAGTAAATATGTGTCGATACATCCAGAGTAGTGGTGTCGACACTTCAGTTAGTGGTGTCGACACAAGCAGAGAAGTGGTGTCGACACATCCAGAATTTATGTTGACACTTACAATAAGAGTCGACACAGAATTTCTGATGAACTTCTAAGTTTGTCTAGTATCGACATATCATAAATTAGTGTCGACACATAGTTGTCAACGCCATTGTCGAGACATTAGAAGTCTGTGTCGACACATTTCAACAGTATAAACACATTTAGACAGTTTTTGCCTGCCTTTTGACCTTCTTTGATTAGAAGGGTATAAATAGGTCAAGAACATATTCTGTCGACACGCTCTCCAGATTTTTGAGACTAAACCCTTGTGTCGACAAACTCTCTTCTCTCGATCCAAGCTTTCTCACCATCCCAATGGCGCCAAAGATTGAAGATAACATTAATGAAGGATATGAGGTGGTTCGCCATGCCTTTGATGATGCTGACTCAGAGATTAAAGGAGTGATTACCCAAATCACTTACAATGGTTTGGAGTTTCTGATATCCGAACCAACCAAGATTTGGAAGAAGGAGGTCTTTGAGTTTTTTGCTGCAGCAATAGTAGACTCAACAGGGCTTAAGATTAAATCAATAATTCACGGAGCAAGAGTCAAAGTGATCTTGAAAAGTTTGAGAAACATTCTTCATCTTCCAAGAACTCAGGATGAAGAAGAAGTACCAGTATCAAAAACAAGGGAGGCACTACAATGGTGTGGATTGGATCCCACTATGAAGATTGGAACAGCTATAACTAGGAAAGGGATCAATCAGTAAGGTAAATTTCTATCTAAAGTGGTTGGAAAGGTGATTCTGTGTAAGTCAGGGGGACATGATAGGATTTCTGCCTATATGTTCAACCTGATGACAAGGATAATTTTTAAACTCAACACAGATTGGTCAGTAGTACTATTTGAAAAGATTAAGGAAGATATTAAGAAGCCTAATTTGGCTAGAATAATGAGTCTATACTTGGCTGGAGAAATTCCAGAAGTAATGAACCAGATTCCTGGTTCTAAGATCAATCATATGAGAAGAATGGACATCAAGATCATCTCTATATGGGATAGGGTCCTATCAAAGGACATACCTGAAATAGAGAGACAAGTGGCTACTGAGAAATCTCCTGTATAGGACCTTACTGAGACTGCACAAGTGAAAAAGGAAACAGTTAGTGCACAAGTGTAGGGGGAGCTAGTTAGTGTACAAGCTAAGGACCTGACTGAGAATGCACAAGTACAAGGGGAGACAATTACTGCACAGGTATAAGGGGAAGAGAGAATTCACATGACAAGTGAAATGGATTCACAATCTATTCTTGAGACACCTAATGTCAATAGTCCAACCCAAGATGCTATCATGGAGGATACATCTGGAGCTGCTGATGTTCCCTAGAAAGTGGTATCACCAGTTCACACTCAACAGGAGTTTACTCTTGAGGAATTGTTTCCTGACATTGAGGGAGCAATAGATAAGGAGGAGCAGGTAAGAACTAAGGGCGAGCTGGCTGACATTGAGGGAGTGCAGCCCAGTCCTGAGAAGGGGCTACCACCTAGTCCTAAGAAAAGAGTAGATATTGCAAGTACATCTACTTCAGAGGATTAGGAGATTGCAAGTATCAAGAAAAGAAAACTGATGGTTTTTAAGAGAAGAAGCCAGAGCTATAAGATGGCTTTGCAAGCTACTACTTCAAAACCTGCCCCAGAGACTGATTACAGCTCATTAATGTGGCTTTACAAGTTAAATTGGATGAGCAGAGAATGGATCAAGAAAAGTATGTGGATGAAAGCCATAAATCACTTCAATTTGATTTGGCTCAGGATATTGAATCCATAAGGTTTGAAGTCAATCTTCATAAGAAAGAGATGACAGATTGCTTCCACGAGGGGGGCAATGCTGTAGTATTTATAGCAAAGCAACAAGCAGAAGTCAAGAAACAAGTAGATGATATTGCTGTCAAACAAGGCTATGTCCTTGAAAATCAGATTTGGATGAATGACAATCTGACTGAATCTCACAATGAGATAGTCACTGAAGTAAAGAAAATAGTTATTGCAATGACTGAAGCAAGGGCTAAGGAGAAAGAGGAATTTGATCAGAAGCTACATGAAGCCTTGGATTCCTTTAAGACAGCCATTAATACTTCTCAGAAAATAATTTCTGATTAGTTTCTGAAGATAAAATCATTTTATAAAGATGGTGTAAATTTTCTTGATGGCCAAATAAGATTTCAAAAGGATGACTTAGGAGATCACATTGAAAGAGAAGTCATAAAGGGGGAGAGAATGTTAGTCAATGCAGGCTCAGATCATGCCAAATGGATATCCAATAGCATCAGAGCCACTCTGGGATATCCACCCCTTTGTGATGATGACAATGTTGCAGAATCTGGTGTGCAACTTGCTTATGTTGGAGGTGAACAACCTGAAGTTGCTCAGATCATCTACCCTCCAGCAAATTTTGATATAATTCAACAACAGGTTCAGACAATGTACAGTCCTCAACAGGAAGTTGATAATGTTATAATAGAAAAAGTTGTAATGCCAGAATTTGCCTTGAAAGCTCAACAAGAAGCTCAACTTTCAAAGAAAAGATTCAGAGAACAGGCTGAGTTAAAGCCTGATTTTGAGCAGTGGAGCCCCACTTCAAGAAATATAATTTTGACTGCCTAAAAAGCTGTGAAAGATCAAGTTCATGAAAGGAGCAAGTGGTATAATGAACAGGAATGACAGAATTATGAGGCAAGGCAAGAAGCCATTGTTCAACATAGAAGAAAGGCTAAGATTGGGAAGCTACCTCCTAATGCTCAGGAGCCTAGCAAATATTTCCCTAAGCCTTTTCATTATTTTGAAAGGCAACGGATTAAGGCTGAAGCTCAGAAGAAGGCAGAATTGAAGGGAAAGAAGCCTATTGATGATGAAGAACCTCCTGTGCAAGCTCAGATTAAGCTAGGAAAAGGCATAGTCATCAAGGAGCCTGATCAGCCTTAGGATAGATTTACTAGTTTTTGCAAGAACAATGTAATTTTTAGTTTTAAAAGAAATCTATATAAACAGTTGTTAAGAAACCTTTGGATAATTTAAACAAAATAATATTTTATATTCATTCAAGTTGCATTCTTATTCTATGATGTGATTTGGTTATATGTTTTGTTTATAAGTTACCCTGTCATTTATCATTTATATACATCATCATTTTTGTTTATTATAAGTGGTGTATATCATTGACTAAAGGGTTATGACTTCTCCAAATAGGGGGAGATTGTTGGGTACATTGGAAAATGTGTACCTGATTTGGAGAAGCCTCACATAGCTCAATGATATACATCAAGGTGTATTTGATGTTATTTTAAGTTTATATGTGCAGGTTAAGTATTTGCAAAAATATTGAAAAAGTTTCTAAGTCCATGTGTCGACACTTAAGAAAGCCTGTGTCGACACTTGGAAATGCTGTGTCGACACCTGAAGCAACTGTGTCGACACACAAAATTTATTAGTCGACATCAACTGTGTCAACACCGGGAGGCAGTGTCGACACACAAAAATAGTAGTAGACATAAACTGTATCGACACCGGGAGGCAGTGTCGACACACAAAAATAGTAGTCGACATCAACTGTGTCGACACCGGGAGGCAGTGTCGACACACAGAAGTATTAGTCGACATCGGGTGTGTCGACACCTGGAGGCAGTGTCGACACACAAATTTTGAGACTATATCAACTGTGTCGACACACAGGACTTGTGTCGACACTAAGCAGAGTTTCAACAATGCTGATTGCTGTGAAGTGACGGAGTGCCTATGTCGACACAAAGAAGCTGTGTCGACACATTCTACAGATGCAGGTCCAAGAAGCTGTGTCGACACCAGAGGAGCTATGTCGACTTCACCAAAGCTTGTGTCGACACTTAATCTACTTGTGTCGACACATAATAACAATCAGTCCCGACGCTTTGCTGACAAAGACAAAGGTTCAAGAACTGACTGGAGACTTGACAGCTGTGTATTCCAACAAGTTTGCTGAAGTTGTAAGACCTGTCAGAAGTTGGTTAGAAACCGGATCAGCCGGTTACCATGGATGAAGTCTATAAAGAGATGGATTCTGTCAAAAACAATCAATCTACACAATAACAAACAATTGAATTATTAATCATTGATCAAGGAAGTGCATATCACACAGAAGAAGATTTTGTGAGAAGATCTAAGGAGAATTCAAGCAAGAATTCTGAATAAACTTTAGAAGTTCTGAAGAGTGAGAGAGATCTTCAGCTGTTGAAGTAAATAAGGAGACATTTACAAATCTCTTAAGAAGCAGATCTTGAACTAATCTGCTCAGAAGGATTCAGATCTATTTCTGGATTCTTAGAAGGAAGCTTGCAGCCAGTCAATTTTAAAGGAGATAAACCCTACTGAGTTCAGATTCAAGAAGCTTTGAAGAAAGCTAAGAACAGGTTGATTTCATCCATCAGTTTTATCAAGAAGCTGATCAAGAAACCTCTTATCCCTTCTCTCTCAACAAGGGTAAGAGTCCATCTAAACACTTATCAAATTTTGTAGAATCTTTTCAAAGATCTGAGTTGTAAGCCTATATTATAAAGGCTGAGTGTAGGAGATATAGATCTCTGAGTGGTAGGGCTTTTGAGCCTGAGTGTAGGAGAAAGTTTTCTCTGAGTTGTAGGCCTTATGTCAAGGCTGAGGTAGGGCTGTTAGCCTGAGCTGTAGGAGTGTGGTTACATTGAGAGTTGTAAGAACCTTTTAGGGTTTTGAGCTGTAAGATCTGTGGATCTGAGAAGAATGAATAAGTTAGGCCGAATCTAGCACACTGCTATATAGGTGAAGGGGGAAAGTGAATGTACCCAGACCTTGGGGAACCACTATAAATCTGTGTGCAATCTATGATGTATGTGTGATTGTGTATTCTGTGATGTGATTGCTATAGAATAAGTTAGATTCAAATTTTAGAACTGAAATATCATTCTGCCTTTAGTATAAAAGAAAAGAACCTATTCACCCCCCTCTAGGTGTTTGGGTTATCTTAAAATCAATTCTATCAGGAGTTCGTAAAGGTACTGGAGGGAGTCAGACATTATTCGGGAGTTGCTAGGAGGGTGCGTCTCTCCAATGAGACGAAGGTCTTAGCTACTGCTAAGTGCCTCTTAAGGGTGACTATTGATGGTCTGACACTTGAGGCCCCGACTACGGTCTTGAGTATGCCGGACTTCGACCTTGTTCTGGGCATGACATGGCTTACTTGGAACCACGCCCAGATAGATTTACCAACAAAGAAGGTTGTACTGAGTTATGACAGCACTTTCAAGACCTTCGAAGGTATTACTCCCATCTCTCGTAGGATGTTAGCTTCTATTCAGGCCGTCAAGGCCCACATGTAGGGAGGTGATGTCTATCAGGTGTCCTTCGAGATGGCCGAGGTCAAGACGATGGTTGCTGATATATCAGTGGTGCGGGACTTTGCAGATGTATTCCTAGAGAAGCTACCAGGATTTCCGCCACATCGCGAGAAGGATTTCTAGATTCAGTTGGTGCCTGGAGATAAGCTGGTGTCTAGGGCTCCCTATCGGATCGCTCCAAAGGAGCTGGTGGAGTTCAGGAGTCAGCTAAAGGAGCTGGTGGAGGCTGGATTTGTTAGGCCAAGTTCCTCGCCTTGGGGAACTCCGGTCTTGTTTGTGAAAAAGAAGGATGGGACCCTCAGGTTGTGCATCGAATATCATGCACTAAATCGATTGACAGTCCGGAACACATATCCACTGCCAAGTATCGATGAGTTATTTGATCAGCTATAGGGAGCACATTGGTTCTCGAAGCTGGATCTGAGGTCCGGATACTATAAGTTACGGATTCAGGAAGAAAATATCCCGAAGACGGCGTTTAGTAGCAGATATGGATTGTACGAGTTTATCGTGATGCCCTTTGGGCTAACGAATGCGCCATCGGCCTTCATGAGCTTGATGAACCGGGTATTCGAGCCGTACCTCGACAGGTTTGTCTTTGTGTTCATAGATGATATCCTTATTTATTCGAGGACGAAGGAAGAGCATGCACAACATCTGGCCTTGACTCTGGAGAAGCTCAGGGAGCATCAGTTGTATGCTAAGTTTGGAAAATGCTAGTTTTGGCTGATGGAGGTAGCCTTTTTAGGCCACATTATTAGTGGAGCAGGATTGGCGGTGGATCCCACAAAGATTCAGGCAGTGCGAGACTGGCCTCAGTTAAAGACGACCACAGATGTGCGAAGTTTTCTTGGATTGGCCGGGTATTACCGGAAGTTTGTACAGGGATTCTCTCAGATAGCCCTTCCACTCACTTCATTGACGAAGGACAATCTGTTCGTTTGGATGCCGCAGTATGAGGAGACATTCTAGGAGTTGAAGTGTCAGCTTACGTTAGCCCCTTTCCTCGCTCTCCCTTCTC
Source organism: Platanthera zijinensis (assembly GCA_039513925.1). Lineage (NCBI taxonomy): Eukaryota > Viridiplantae > Streptophyta > Magnoliopsida > Asparagales > Orchidaceae > Platanthera > Platanthera zijinensis. The sequence goes on along the minus strand of CM077093.1, from coordinate 83,495,955 downwards.
GGAAGGAGGGCTTCCAGGTGTACACTGATGCGTCGTTTCAGGGGATGGGCGCTGTACTGATGTAGCTTGGACATTTGATAGCATAGGCCTCCCGCCAGTTGAAGAAGCACGAGCAGAACTACCATATGCATGAGTTGGAGATGGGAGCATTGGTGTTCTCTCTGAATATTTGGCGGCATTACCTTTATGGGGTTCACTGCGAAATATTTTTCGGATCACAAGAATCTGAAATATGTCGATACGCAGAAGGTGTTGAACATCCGCCAAAGAAGATGGGTGGAGTTTTTATCTGATTTTGAGTACACGATACACTATCACCTGGGGAAGGTGAATGTGATGGTGGACGCACTGAGCCAGAGAGCTACTGCAATATCCCTCAAACAACTAGACCCCTAGGAGTGGTTTTGTCATGACAAGGTCATGACAAAACCCTAGAAAGACCAAGTGGACCTATGAATGTAGGTGAGATAACTATGGTCTTCAAATAGTAGACTTCTAAACACTAGGGTGGGATGATCATGGGGCTTCACCATGACTCCAAGACCCCACCACAACCTCACCAATCTATTTAAAGGCCCTAAGGGTCCATTGGAGTCAACTCTGGGAGGCCAAGTTGACCTAGTATCATCCTAGTCCTAAACTGGGCAAGGTACCCTAACTAAGGGTAATGTGCCCCTAAGTAGCCCAACCAACCCTACCTAGGCCTTCCTAGACCTAAGGTGAAGTCAATGGATCACCAAAGACCCCTTGGGTCAACCCAAATTATCATGTTGACCAAAGTACCCTCTAGCCCTAACTTGGTCAAAGTACCCTTCCTAAGGGTCAAGTGACCCCCAAAGTGTCAAGTAAACCCTACCCAGCCCTACCTAGACCTTAAGGGAGGCCAATGGGTCACCAAAGACCCATTGGGGTCAACCCAAAAGGTCAAAATGACCAAGGTCAACCCTAGTCTAGGTTAGGTCAAACTTAGCTCAAATGGGCTATCCCAAGCTCAAGCCATTTTCCATTTGGGCTAACCACCTCCTAATTATATGATGGTATGATTTATTGGGATGAAAATAGGCTAAAGGGATGAGCAAGTCAGCCTTGATGACTAGGAGAGAAAGAGCTCACCTTACCCTTTAATTGTGGAGAGAGAAAGGGGGAGGAAGAAGCCATTCATTGCATAGGGAGGCCAAGGGCCACCTTTTATGGCTGGATTCAACTCCTCTGGGGAAGAGGAGGAGTTTGAAAGAAAAGGGATAGATACTACTCTAGTGTGTGGGGGGGGGGGGTGAATAGAGTAATCAAAAATTGCACTAGCAAAGTTGACTGTCTACTCAACTCCCTTAGAGTTAATTGCGGAATGAAGGTTATAGATATTTGAGAAGTAACCCTAAAGCCTAACACAAGTGTTGTGCACAAAAGGCAGCCAACTGTAATTACAGTTAAGGCTTGGAATCCTAAACAGCAACTAGCAAACCTAGTTAAAATCTAATCACAGCCAATCAGCACAGAGAATTAATTAAACAATCCAGACGACACAAGGAATTTATAGTGGTTCCCCAAACAACTTGGGTACGTCCACTCTTCTACCAACAAGGTAGGAATCCACTCAGGTTTTTGATCAGGTGCCCTGCCACCAACAAGATCTGCTTCAGGTAGATCTAGAAACCCTTTAGACTTTTGATCAGGTGTCTAAAAAACCAACACAGGTTTTTGATCAGGTGCCCTGCCACCAAGGTATACTTTTGAAGGGAGTAATAACCCTTTACAGGAGGGGGAAAGGAGGTTAAGATGTCTTCTCTATTTTTCAATAGATTAGAGAAGCACAAGAACTTGCACTGAGCTAGAAAGCTCTAAAGAGTCAAGGCTCCCCCTGGCTAAAAGAATGTCCAGGTGAAGTCTTGCTTCAGTGCAGAAAACACTTCAGAAAATCTGAAGGAAAAAGCTACAAGAAGATAAAGAATATGAAATGAAAATTCTTCTTTAGGCAGCTATCTTCTTCTTCTTCTTCTTCAAAAAGCTCTGAGTGAAAATCTTCCTGTAAGTAGGAGAACTCAGGTTGAAGAAGAGTGAAGAGCTAAAACTTCTTCTCAGTTGGATGTGAACGAGCTGAGAGCAGTTGTAAACTGTAAGTTGTAAGCTTGAATGCTGCTGTTAGCTTTTTAACTCCTTTTCCTGAATGAACTGGTTTTTGGCTATGTGAACTAGTTGATTTCTTTCTCCAAAGAATTCTTTATATAACAGCAGCAGCAACGGCTCTAATTTGAGTTTGAATCTTGTCTTCTACTGAAATCTGCAAGCTGAGCTGCAAATAGCATAAAACAAAACAAATACTGCAGACAGATATCCTATAAGAGGATAAAGTTTTCTAAGAAGCTGCAAATTACTCTAATAAAATAATACTAGAGAAAGTCACATCAGAAGAGACTCTTTACGGCCAGAAAAGACTTTTTGAGTCTAATGGCTATAAAGGACAGCCTGGCAGATAAAGCAGAAATCATATCTCAGCTAATAAGACAAACAACTTTGTCAGAAAAAGATTGGCTCATGCATAAGGAATGGAGCAGATATTGCATGGAATTAATATCACAACTTAATTCAAATAATCTTTTATAAAATATGTCAAAATAAATATGAAATAAATCACATCATAGAAGATGACAAAATTACTCAAGACATTCAGCAAAACGTCGAACGACCCTCGGAGATCGTCGACCGAAGAAAAGAGATCGTCGACCTATCAGACAGATAGTCGAACAATCCCGATAGTCGAACTATCAAAGAAGATAGTCGAACTACCACAACAGATAGTCGAACTATCAGGACAGATAGTCGAGCTATCAGATAGTCGATCTATCAGGACAGATAGTCGAACTACCAAACAAAACAGATAGTCGACCTATCAAACAGATAGTCGAACTATCAAAGAAAACAGATAGTCGACCTATCAACAGATAGTCGAGCTATCAACCAAAACAGATAGTCGACCTATCAACAGATAGTCGAACTATCAGATAGTTCAACTATCCAAGCAGATAGTCGAACTATCAAAGAGAATAGATAGTCGACCTATCAACAGATAGTCGAACTATCACAAAAAGCAGATAGTCGACCTATCAAACAGATAGTCGAACTATCAGATAGTTGAACTATCCAAGCAGATAGTCGAACTATCAAAGAGAACAGATAGTCGACCTATCAACAGATAGTCGAACTATCACAGAAAGAAGATAGTCGACCTATCAAACAGATAGTCGAACTATCAGATAGTTGAACAATCCAAGTAGATATTCGAACTATCAAAGAGAACAGATAGTCGACCTATCAAACAGATTGTCGAACTATCAAAGAAAGTAGATAGTCGACCTATCAAATAGATAGTCGAACTATCAAAACGGATAGATAGTCGACCAATCAAACAGATAGTCGAACTATCAGATGGTTGAACTATCCAAGCAGATAGTCGAACTATCATACACAATAGATAGTCGACCTATCAAACAGATAGTCGAACTATCAACACAGACAGAACGTCGACCAACTGATAGACGATCGTCGAACAGTCGATAGACGATAGTCGAGCGGCGTTCGACCATAGTCGAACGAAAAACAACTTAACTAAATTTACATCTGGAAAAGTGACGCATCTAAAACTAGAGCAACAAACTAAACAACTAACCTTTGACCATAGATAAATCTTGGGTCAAGAGTCAGAAAGAGAAGACTGAACTCAAATCAAAACTAGGGTACCAACAATATCCCCCTATTTGAGTTAAGTCTCTCAACAATTTAATACAAAACTAAATACTAAAAATAAATAAAATGCATGAAGAGAAATAACTAAGCAGATAACATCAATCAATCAGTAAAGCAAATAACTGTTAATTAATGAAATTTTAAGATGCTTCAGAATTAGGTTTAGGTTGAGAAGAACTAGGAATGAAAGTAATTTTTCTAGAAGGATCTAGAGCTTCTCTCCTTGACAACTTCAGGTCTTGTTCTCCAATGATTTTCGATTCTGACGCTCTTGGGACAACTGCCTCAGGATGCTTTTCCATGTATTTTGAAGGATCAAATACCTCAGGTCTAACCTGGAATATATCGAGCTCCTTCATTCTGTTATTTGACATGGTGGTTAATCCTGCAGTGTCTTTGCCTTCAGCTTTAGCTTTCTTAATTTGAGCTGAACCAACAAGTTTAAGAAAACGAGCCATCCTGTAATTTGGATCAAGCTCTGGGCTTTCATACACATTTTCAGAAGATGTATCAACAGGCTCTTTATCCTGAATAACTAGATAAGAAGGAGGAGCAGACTCAGCAAATATCTTGCTAGATTTTTCAGAGAAAATAATTCGCTTACCTTTTGAAACAGCCTTCACAACATGATCTGGCTTTGGAGAGGTTGAGCTCTTGAGTTCTTTGGAAGGAGGAGGAGAAAAAGTTGGTCTTTGATACACCACCTCCTTTACTTGTTCCTTAACATCAGGATCAAGTCTTTGATAGCCAGATTGAGTTTTATCTTGATATCCTTGTGAACTTCTCCTTTGTGATGACTGAGATGGGTTGAACCTGTCAGACTGAGCAGCAGGGTTTGCAGATAGGTTTCCTGAGGCTCCTGCATTGGGAGGTGGAGGAGGAGGACCTCTAGGAGTCCATCTTAGGACAGGACTGTCATACCTCTTTGACTTCTTCCTTTGCTTCTGCTGATTTTTAGAAAATGCCATCCAGTGCTGGAAATCTTTTGATTTAGGATCAATTCTTTTAAGGATATAGTAAGGAGTATTATTATCTGGATTTGGAGGAGGAGGAGGAGCCACAGCTTTTCTTTTCTTTTTAGCAGATCTTTTTCTTTTAGACTCACCAGATTCATCAGAATCAATATCATCCTCAGAATTTGAAGAAATAGGAAGATCATATGGATCAATTGCCTCTTGCACAGCTCTTTCCTTTTCTTTTAAGGCAGTTTTTTCTAATTCTTCTTCCATGGCATCCTGTGTCAGGAGAGCATCTAAATCCAATCCAGGGGAATCATCCCATACTGTAGACTTTTCAATTTGAGCATCTGAAGCCTTTTCTTGTTGATTAGAAACTGTCATGGTGACCAGTTCTACTTGCACTGCTAGCTGAGCTGGCTGAGCAGCCTCAGAAACTTGAGCAACTGGTTCTGGTTCAGTTTGAACTTCTGTAGCTGGTTGGTGATCAGGCTCTTGAACATCTAATACTTCTTCCATTTTATCTGTAATATTATGAATAAAATTTTGCTAAATGACATCGAATCATTCCTTCCAGGTATTCCCAAACTATCATATCAGTTATCAAGTCTAAAAAGTGAGTAAAAGGGATACCTTCAGAATTGTCCTTTGAGTGTCCTAACTCCCATAATTCATCTAGAAAGGAAGTGATAACTCCTTCTAGGTATAGGGCGACTACGGGAGTAGAACATTCTTCTAGGCAAACTTTGACAATGAATTAAGACTTCATTAAGGCATCCGAAATTTCTTTTTTAGACAAAAGAGGAGGAGCTGATTATTCTATTTCTTTCTCTGCAACTGCAGGAGGATTTGCTGGAGGGGAGGCCAAGGGCAGCTCAGAGACATCTTCATTAAGCATCTCCCCCTGCCTGATTTCACTGAAACCAGGCCCCTAGATGAAGAGGGCTCAGCAGGTTTTGAGAGTGCTCGGATGGCAGCAGTAAAAGAAGAGATGGAGGATGCAAGGTGAGCAATTGCCTCTTCAATCATAATTTTGATCGAAGGAGTAATTAACTCTAAGATGCTAGAAATGAATGCTGGAGTGATTTCAAATGATGAAGGGGGAATCTCAGTGGATGGATGATCAGCAGGAATGGTGTATTCTTGATGAACTGGAGAATGAACTGGAGATGGATGGGTGGATGCAAGATGATCAATGTGATCTGAAGAAGGAATTGGAGACTGAGGAGGAGTAGAAATCTCAGAAACCAATAAATCAAAACTGGGATGTGAGATCCCAACAAAATGAGAAGGGAGAGGAGATGCAGGAGGTGATGCATGGAGAATTGTAGATGAATCAGGAAGATGAGAAGCAGAAGGTCGTACTTCAATTAAAGTTGATGGAACTTCAACTGAAGTAGACGGTAATGCAGATGAAGAAGATGGAAGGGAGAGATTTGCTGAGCCAGCTTCTTGTAGGAGAGGAGTGACTGAGGCAGTCCTGGTGCTCTCAGATGCAGCTGGAGCAACCCCTGCGGGAGCGGGCTTCAGAAAAGTCCTTTTCCACTTGGCGAATAAGGTTGGATCCATCTTCTTGCTGGCATTGATGGAAGTAGCAGCTGAAACTAACAAATGGGGATATTTTTCCTTCAGAAAAATCCCAACCACCCTACCCAGGGTGACTTCTTTCTTGCTGTTCTTTTTCCTTATTAAATCAAACAATACTCCTGCCCAGTTAATCTTCTTTTTATTCACAATTGCACACATTAGGGCAAACTGTTGCCTTGTAATGTTGTCATGGGCAGAGTGCTTTCCCAGTAGAACTTTTCCGACGAGTTCAGCAAGGAACTTAATCTTAAACGGAAAATTCACCTTAAACAGCTTAGAGGGAATGCCTTCGGCATGTCCCAACTCTGTCAGCATTCTCCCAAACTCTGGGGTATCTTGCTCGTAATCTTCTTCCCCATTTATCAATCCAAAAATTTCAGATAAAATGACGGGAGTCAACATTACCTCTTCTCCGCCAATTGTTCCGGTCATAGAATCGTCATTTGAAGACGAAGTAAATGCCCATTATTTGATCTCTTGAATGTTTATCTTTATCCTGGAGGACATGAGCTTTTCCAAACCTTGATCTTTGCATAGATTGAGAATTTCCACTATTACAGATTTGCAGCAACTGAAAGAATCGAAATCCTTACTGAAGCCTGCATCGAACTTCACCACTGTCAGGAGAACTGGAGCTATCGCCATTGAAGGGGCTGGAGAAGACGAGGGAGACGGCGAAGGAGAAACGACAGAAATCGCGAGACAAAGAGCAAGCGGGAAGACGGAATGCGAGAAGACGCTCTCCGTCGACGATAAAAAGAAAGATCTCTTAACCTAGGTCGACCATCGGCTTTATATTAAAACAACGATCGTCGATCTATTTAAAAGATACTGGAGACGATGGTCGAATGGTCGTTCGACGATCGTTCCTGAAGCAGAGTAGTCGATCCATCGTTCGACTATTTCTGTCTTCACAAACAACAAGCTGTCGTCAACCATAGATCGACGATAGGCTCGACCTGTTCGACGATCTTCGAACGCCGGTCGAAGATCCTCAAGAAGATAAGCTATCATCAACCATAGGTCGACGATAGGCTTGATCCGATCGACTATCTTTGAGCGTCGTTCGACGATCTTCAAACAGGTTTCAACAAGGCAGACGTCACACTTAGTCTCTTCCATTAATCATGCCTAGTTGAACCAAAAAGAACAGATGCTTCTGTTCATCTAAGGGCTTGGTGAATATATCACCTCTCTGAAGGTCTGTGGATATGAACTCAAGGCTGATCTTGTTCTTTTCCACACAATCTCTCAGGAAATGGTGCCGGATCTCAATGTGTTTCGTTCTAGAGTGGTGCACAGGATTTTGTGCAATAGAGATAGCACTGGTACTGTCACACATGATTTTTGTGTTCTTGTGTGAGTACCCATAATCCAAAAGCTGGTTTTGTATCCACAGGATCTGTGAACAACAACTAGCAGCTGCTATATATTCAGCTTCTGCAGTTGAAGTTGAGACAGAAGCCTGCTTCTTACAGAACCAAGAGACCAATCTCTCTCCCAGGAACTGACAAGTTCCTGAGGTACTTTTCCTGTCAACTCGACAACCAACATAATCAGAATCAGAGTATCCAATTAACTCAAACTCTGATTCAGCTGGGTACCAAAGTCCTAGATTTGGACATCCCTTCAGGTATCTCAAGATTCTCTTAAGAAGAATCAGATGAGATTCCTCGGGGTTGACCTGGAATCTTGCATAAAGGCATGTAGCAAATATTATATCTGGCCTACTTGCAGTTAAATACAATAGGGAACCAACAATGGCCCTATAATTCTTTTGATCAACAGGCTTTCCCTGATCATCAGAATCTATAACTACATTAGTAGCCAAAGGTGTATGCATTGCTGAAGCATCAGCCATCCCAAACTTCTTTACCAATTCCTTGGCATATTTGGATTGGGAGATGAAGATGCCATCAACATCTTGCTTTACTTGGAGACCAAGAAAGTAAGACAGCTCACCCATACTACTCATCTCAAACTTAGAATGCATCAAGTCAGAGAACTTTTTGCATAGTTTGGGATCAGTGGAACCAAAAATAATGTCATCCACATACACTTGAACTAACATGATTGTGTCCTTGTGGTGCTTGACGAAAAGAGTTCTATCAACTACTCCCCTAACAAAGTTGTGCTCTAACAGGAAACTAGCTAGAGTCTCATACCAGGCTCTGGGTGCTTGTTTGAGTCCATAAACAGCTTTTTGCAACTTGAAAACATATGAGGGCTGAGTTGAAGAAACAAACCCAGGTGGTTGTTCAACAAATACCTCTTCCTTTAGCTCACCATTTAGAAAGGCACTTTTGACATCCATCTGAAAAACTTTAAACTTCATATAGGTTGCATTGGCTAGAAAGATCCTTATTGCCTCTAGCCTTACAACCGGAGCAAAGGTTTGGTCATAATCTATACCTTCCTCCTGTCTGTAGCCCTGAGCTACAAGCCTAGCTTTGTTCCTTACAATGATTCCATTTGCATCCAACTTGTTTCTATACACCCACTTGGTGCCTATGATCAGTTGGCCTTTAGGTCTTGGAACCAAAGTCCATACTTTACATCTTTCTAACTGATTGAGTTCCTCTTGCATAGCAATGATCCAGTGGGGATCTAGCTCAGCATCTTTAATGGTGAGGGGCTCAATCTGTGAAAGGAAACAAGCATGCATCACATCCTGTCTTAATTGATGTCTTGTTTGAACACCAGCTGATATGTCTCCAATCACTTGAGATGTAGGATGATCTCTAAGTGTGACAACATCAGCAGGTGGGATGTGATCTTCAACAATAGTTGGGATTAATTCCTCAGGAGGAATTTGATCTACTATTGGTGGTACAGCAACAACTTTTGCACAGTCTTCATCACTGTCTGATTCAGTGATATGAAGAGTTGATAGATGGAGAATCTCTTGAGTGGCATCTTTGCAAGATTCTGGTACCTGTAATGAACTTGAGGAAGGGGAAGTTTCCTTATCCTTGTAAAACATTTGAGATTCATCAAAGGACACATGAACAGACTCTTCAATTTTAGAAGAAGATTTATTAAATACCCTATAAGCTTTACTTACTTGGGAATATCCAAGAAAAATTCCCATTGAAGCTTTTGCTTCAAATTTTCTAAGGTATTCTTTATTATTATTATGAATATAAACTACACAACCAAATACTCTAAAATAATTTATTTTAGGTTTCTTTCCTTTAAGCAACTCATAAGGAGTTTTACACTTAAGCTTGTGTATCAGACTTCTATTCAAGACATAGTTGGCTGTACTAATAGCTTCTGCCCAATAGGAAAGAGGCATATTAGGATCTGCCAACAATGTGCCAGCAGCTTCAATCAGGGTTCTGTTCTTCCTTTCAACTACCCGATTTTGTTGGGGAGTTCTAGGAGCTGAGAAGCTATGTTTGATACCTTCTCTCTCACAGAATTCTTGCATGAGAAGAGAGTCAAACTCAGTACCATGATCACTTCTGATCAAGGCCACATGAGTAGAGTGCTCAGTCTGCACACATAATAGAAAATCTGTAAGGGCTTTGAAGTTATCAACCTTAGTTCTCAGAAAGAACACCCAAGTGAACCTAGAGAAGTCATCTACAATGACTAGGGTGTAATACTTCCCTCCTAAACTCTGTACATTTATTGGGCCAAATAGGTCCAAATGTAATAAATACAGGATTCTAGGAGAATCACTTTTATTTACTAATTTAAATGAATTCTTGGTTTGCTTGCCTAATTGACAAGCCTTGCATAGGCTCTCCTTCTTGTAGGGGCAAGAAGGTAAACCTCTAATAAGGTTGTGTTTAGATAACCTAGATATATTCTTGAGGTTAACATGGCTAAGCCTTTTATGCCATAAAGTATTGTTATTTGTTACTTCATTAAATAAGCAGATTTCAGAGTGAGTTAAGTTAAAATCTACTAAATAAATATTACCTTGTCTAATACCTACTAACACAACATTATTATTTAAAGTAATATTACAAAGAGAGTTAGAAAATGATACCTGGTATCCAGCATCACATAACTAACTTACTGAAATGAGATTATGCTTCAGTCAAGTTACATAAGCAACTCTCTTGAATGTTACAACTCCAATTGTCATTCTGCCATAGCCTTCAGTTTGACCACAGCTTGAATCTCAAAGATCAGCTTTGGGCCAAGCTTGACCTTGAACCTTGACAGATGTTCTTTATTTCCTGTCATATGCTTGGAGCAACCACTATCCAAATACCACTTATTCTGAGTGATAGGATAGGTCTTTACCTGTAGAAAAATGAGTTAAACATTGTGGACCCAGGTAACCATGAGTCCCTTGTTTTTCACATAAGAAAAACTGGAAATAAATGAATAAGTAGGTTGAGGGTGATAACCTAACGGGTAAGATCTCCTAGGTGGGATTCTCCATGCAGATGATGGGTCAATGAACCTAGGGTTTCTATTTTCATTCTGGTTTCTAAAGTTCTGGTTGAAGTTTTGAAATTCATATTGAAAACGTCGATCAGCGTTCGACGATGGGTGCCCAGATCATCGATCTCCGTTCGACCATTGGGCCTGCGATCGTCGAGCAGCGTTCGACGCTCTTTGTATTTCCTTAAATTTTTGTTTTCTTTTCTCTCTCTTAGCTTTATTTAAAGCTTTATTAACCTGATTAACTTGCTCAGTGTTCTTTATCCCATCAACTGAGATAAAGTTCACTGGAGTTGAAAGATGGTTTTTAAGAATGATTGGGGGTTCACTAGAAGATGCTCCTAAGCCTAATTTATTATTGCCTGACCTAGTGTTAGATATGCTGGTTATTTCAAGCAACTTAAGGCTTCTACCATTCAGAGATTCTTCTAACCTTTTGGACTTTGCTAATTCATTCTTAAGGAATTTTATTTCTTCACTAGAATTAGTGAGTTCTGCTGTTAACCTAATGTTTTCATTAGAAATTAATTCAGATTCAGCTAGTTTATTTCTAAGCTCTTTGATTTCCTTTTCAGAACTAATTAAATCTAAATATAAATATTTAAAATCTGATTTAAATTCATCAGATGTAAAATCGTAAGAAGATAATACCTCATCTTCTGTTGGCATTTCTTCATCAGAATCTGAACTCTCTGTAGCTGAGTGATTGCTGCAGGCATCAATTGCCATCAGGCAAACTTCCTTTGCCTTCTTTTCTTCCTCATCCTCACTGGAGCTTGAGGAGGAAGATTCCTCATCAGAATCGCTCCAGGTTTCAGCAACAAAACCTCTCTCCTTCTTTTTGTTCTTGTAGGAGGATGGCTTGGAATGCTTCCTGTGCTGATCCTTGTCTTTCCTTTTATCTTTATTCTTTTCCTCTAGACAGTCTGGAAGAATATGTCCAGGCTTCCTGTAACCATAACAAATTATTTCTTTAGTAGGAGTACGATCATACCTTGGTTTATCTTTATATTTTAAAGATTTCTTTCTGAATTCTTTCCTTCCCATCTTGAGAAACCTTTTGGCAAATAATGTCATCAGTTCCTCATTGGACTGGCTTCCTTCAGAAACATCAGCAGCTTTGAGAGCAAGGGTTTGCTCTTTTCTTGTGGGAGTTGGAGTCTTTGCTTCAGCCTCAGCTTCCCTGGACTTCAGCACTTGCTCAAAGGACTTGAGCTTCCCAAGAAGGGCTTCTGTTGAGATTTCTGTTGTGCTTCTGGCCTCCTTGATATGCCAGATCCTTAGATCCCATGTGCTAGGGAAGCACATAAGAATCTTATCATTGACCTCTGTCAATGAAATATCCTTATCAAGAGCCCTCAGCTCATTGATGATTGAGCTGAGCCTTGTGTACATTGCTTCAACTGATTCAGCATCAGTTTTCTTGAAGTTTTCATACTGGGAGATAAGGTTGGACCTTCTGTCCTTCCTTTCATCAGCTGAACCAGCTACAATCTGGTTCAGTGTATCCCACATTGCTTTTGCTGAGAAGCAGTCAGCAACCTTCTAGAATACTTCATTAGACATCGTCTGAGCCAGAATATTCATTGCCTTAGCATCTGCTATCTTTGCCTTTTTGTATTCATCATTGTAATCTGGAGGAGGTACTACACTCATATCAGTTGATGATGAAGCAGTAGCTGCAGCAGGTGCTCTTGGTGGTCCTGTCAAAATAGAAGCAAAAATACTCTCATCAATATAGTTCATATATAACTTAATCCTTGCCTTCCAGATGCTAAACTTAGCTAAGTTGCATGCTGGAGGTCTGTTGCTAGAGTAATCCTTGGACTGGGCCATGATAGTGAAAGTGAATATCTATAATCCTTAGTATCTATCAGGATCTTGTGACTTAGGTGTTAGCCTATACAGTCAGACAACCTCCCTCTGATACCGATTGAAAGAAAAGGGATAGATACTACTCTAGAGGGGGGGGGGTGAATAGAGTAATAAAAAATTGCACTAGCAAAGTTGACTGTCTACTCAACTCCCTTGGAGTTAATTGTGGAATGAAGGTTATAAATATTTGAGAAGTAACCCTAAAGCCTAACACAAGTGTTGTGCACAAAAGGCAGCCAACTATAATTACAGTTAAGGCTTGGAATCCTAAACAGCAACTAGCAAACCTAGTTAAAATCTAATCACAGCCAATCAGCAGAGAGAATTAATTAAACAATCCAGACGACACAAGGAATTTATAGTGGTTCCCCAAACAACTTGGGTACGTCCACTCTTCTACCAACAAGGTAGGAATCCACTCAGGTTTTTGATCAGGTGCCCTGCCACCAACAAGATCTGCTTCAGGTAGATTCAGAAACCCTTTAGACTTTTGATCAGGTGTCTAAAAAACCAACACAGGTTTTTGATCAGGTGCCCTGCCACCAAGGTATACTTTTGAAGGGAGTAATAACCCTTTACAGGAGGGGGAAAGGAGGTTAAGATGTCTTCTCTATTTTTCAATAGATTAGAGAAGCACAAGAACTTGCACTGAGCTAGAAAGCTCTAGAGAGTCAAGGCTCCCCCTGGATAAAAGAATGTCCAGGTGAAGTCTTGCTTCAGTGCAGAAAATACTTCAGAAAATCTGAAGGAAAAAGCTACAAGAAGATAAAGAATATGAAATGAAAATTCTTCTTCAGGCAGCTATCTTCTTCTTCTTCTTCTTCAAAAAGCTCTGAGTGAAAATCTTCCTATAAGCAGGAGAACTCAGGTTGAAGAAGAGTGAAGAGCTAAAACTTCTTCTCAGTTGGATGTGAACGAGCTGAGAGCAGTTGTAAACTGTAAGTTGTAAGCTTGAATGTTGCTATTAGCTTTTTAACTCCTTTTCCTGAATGAACTGGTTTTTGGCTATGTCAACTAGTTGATTTCTTTCTCCAAAGAATTCTTTATATAACAGCAGCAGCAACGACTCTAATTTGAGTTTGAATCTTGTCTTCTACTGAAATCTGCAAGCTGGGTTGCAAATAGCATAAAGCAAAACAAATACTGCAGACAGATATCCTATAAGAGGATAAAGCTTTCTAAGAAGCTGCAAATAACTCTGATAAAATAATACTAGAGAAAGTCACATCAGAAGAGACTCTTTACGGCCAGAAAAGACTTTTTGAGTCTAACGGCTATAAAGGACAGCCTGACAGATAAAGCAGAAATCATATCTCAGCTAATAAGACAAACAACTTTGTCAGAAAAAGATTGGCTCATGCATAAGGAAGTTGCAGATATTGCATGGAAATAATATCACAACTTTATTCAAATAATCTTTTATAAAATATACCAAAATAAATATGAAATAAATCACATCATAGAAGATGACAAAATTACTCAAGACATTCAGCAAAACGTCAAACGACCCTCGGAGATCGTCGACCGAAGCACAGAGATCGTCGACCTATCAGACAGATAGTCGAACGATCCAGATAGTCGAACTATCAAAGAAGATAGTCGAATTACCACAACAAATAGTCGAACTATCAGGACAGATAGTCGAGCTATCAGATAGTCGATCTATCAGGACAGATAATCGAACTACCAAACAAAACAGATAGTCGACCTATCAAACAGATAGTCGAACTATCAAAGAAAACAGATAGTCGACCTATCAACAGATAGTCGAGCTATCAACCAAAACAGATAGTCGACCTATCAACAGATAGTCGAACTATCAGATAGTTGAACTATCCAAGCAGATAGTCGAACTATCAAAGAGAACAGATACTCGACCTATCAACAGATAGTCGAACTATCACAGAAAGCAGATAGTCGACCTATCAAACAGATAGTCGAACTATCAGATAGTTGAACTATCCAAGCAGATAGTCGAACTATCAAAGAGAACAGATAGTTGACCTATCAACAGATAGTCGAACTATGACAGAAAGCAGATAGTCGACCTATCAAACAGATAGTCGAACTATCAAATAGTTGAACTATCCAAGCAGATAGTCGAACTATCAAAGAGAACAGATAGTCGACCTATCAAACAGATAGTCGAACTATCAAAGAAAGCAGATAGTCGACCTATCAAACAGATAGTCGAACTATCAAAGCGGACAGATAGTCGACCTATCAAACAGATAGTCGAACTATCAGATAGTTGAACTATCCAAGCAGATAGTCGAACTATCAAACACAACAGATAGTCGACCTATCAAACAGATAGTCGAACTATCAACGCAGACAGAACGTCGACCAACTGATAGACGATTGTCGAACAGTCGATAGACGATAGTCGAGCGGCGTTCGACCATAGTTGAACGAAAAACAACTTAACCAAATTTACATCTGGAAAAGTGACGCCTCTAAAACTAGAGCAACAAACTAAACAACTAACCTTTGGCCATAGATAAATCTTGGGTCAAGAGTCAGAAAGAGAAGACTGAACTCAAATCAAAACTAGGGTACCAAAAGAGATTCTAGCCATTTTCTGGCAATAATTAGCCCAAGTTCACCCCCACCACCATGGCCGAAAATTACCTTTAATGTCCATTAATGGCCATTTAAGCCTACACTCTTCCCCTACCCTATATGAGTGTTTTAAAAGTGTCACTAGGCACTAGGGAGTCATTTCCACCCTTCCCCTGACGGTTTCGAGCCCTTCTAAAGTGCTATTGTAGAAACTCGATCGGCGACCCCACCACCATGGCAACCCGGTGATCAACGCGACTTCGCGCCTCCAATAAGGCCCTTCCCTTCTCCTCTCTCTGTGGGTAGATCGTAGGGATCATTAGGGATGAGAATCGGGCTCAATTGAGCACGATCAAAAATGGCATTTTCCCGATTTTTCCATGAAAATTCCACCTTATGGGATCGCCGGAGACGGCCCCTCCGGCTGCCGTGCCGCCGACAATCGACAGCCACCACCTCGATAGAGGTGGTGGCCGGCCAGGGAGGTGGCCGGGTGGCCGGCAGCGGCGGGTGGAAGTCAGCCCAGGAAGGAGGAATTGGGGCCGTCGGCTGGAGGTTGAAGATGACCAGGAGCCACTGGATATGCTTCAAGATTCGTGCTGATTCATTTTAAATCATAGGATAATATTCATTTGATTTGATTTCTGTCACAGGAAATGTATTTAATGTTTTTAATTATAAAAAATACCAAGAGGTCTCTAGTGTAAAATTCATAAAAATCAAAGTTGTAGCCCTAGGGGTATACTTAAATTTAAATTTTGTTTTAACCAATTTTGATGTATGGTTTGACCAGGGCACCCATTTGGGTAGGGTCTATACCTAGGGTTAGTTAGAGACTAAAATTAGTGCCCCCACTTCATCTCTTGTCTAAATGACCTGAAATTTTGACAGAGTGTCATTCTAATCTATTCCTAGATCCTGTCCAAAAATGGGAATTTTTGGAGATACGTTTTATATAGTTTTTTGAAAAATTTAATAAATCATGAACAAATTAATTAGGTGTCTTAAACCCCTAAAAACCCAAATATTTTGGTGGGTGATCTTGGGGAATATTGTAGGGCTCTTGTAAAAATTTCACCTCTTTTTGGGTTTGATTTGATAGGGTAATTGTGTAGCCAATGGTTGACCCTTTTAGGTCAAATTACGGCTAAGTGCTTTAAGTGCTCTTGAGTTGTCCAACCTCATCCAAGGTGATGGATCTTGGCACTCAGCCATAATAGCACACAAAATTACCACCTCCACTGATATTGGGTAGAAGTTGAAGGGAGGAGACCTAGAACACTAGGGTAGGTCCTATTTAGGCTAACCTAGGGTTTGAAGGTCAAGGGGTCAAGTGACCTTAAAATAACTTGAAACATGGTGGAGAGGGCTCTAGGGTAGTTAATGTCCTTTGGTAAAAAATATTATGGAATTTAGAGGTTGTTGAACCCTTCAAAACCCTAACCCTAGCTTAGGGCACAAAAATTATACATGAAAGTTAGGTCATCAAAACTCTGTGAAAAGTTGTGAAACTTGGGTAGTGTAGTCTTAGGGCATGAGACTCTGGTAATTTTATTAGAAATTTTGGAACATTAATTTTAGTACTTTCTTTGTAGTATATGGATTAGCCCTTGATAGTCATTTGCTTATTATGATCTTATTGTTCACTGGAAAATTATGAAAATTTGGCAGAGGAAGTTTAAAATTATTATGCTCATACCTGAATTTTATTATAATTTTTAGATGTATATGTTCAGTACTTACCTCACAAGCTTATAAATATGCAATTATGTTCAATAATAGATTTAGAGCTCAATTCTTGTTAGAAAATTGTGAAACTTATGCAAAGGAGTATATAAGTCAATATGCTTATAAGGAAATTTTATTATAATTTTTAGATGTATAATTACTGTATTTATTTCAGTTATTTATGAAAGAGGAATATTGTTCAAAATTAAATTTAGAGTTCATTATTCATTGGAAAATTTGAAAACTTTGCCAGGAGTATTTCTAGGACATCTTAGTCATGCTTGAATTTTCTAATAATTTTTGGAAGCCTATTTGCAGCACTTGTTTCTTTAATTGATAAATATGTGATTATATTTAAAATTTTGGATCAGAGGCCTAAACCTTGCAAAAAATTGGGAGATTTGAATTTACTGTCTATTAGCTTTCTAGTATTTTGGAATTTTACTCTCCCTTGGTGGAGATTATTTATTATATGTGTGATTATTGTGGACTTGTGATTGAGTTCTAACTATGTACTCTCATATTTTGCTAGTGTTCTGTGATCAATATGGCCAGCAGGATCGATGTTTTTTGGTGACGACCTTCCCAGGCGTGAAGGTGGAACCACAAAGAGGCAGTTCTTGTCCTAACACCCCGTAGTTTAAAAAGAAAAAAGGGGGTCTTACAACTACCACTTCTGGAGTAGAGCCCAAGTTGATGTCTATGGAGCTGATACGAATGATGGAGGATATGCAGATTACCTTGGTGTCCTTGGACGACTCAGATCTTTATGACGAGTATCTGGCCGCGATGAGCACTAATGATGATATTCGAGATAGTATCAAGGCTGAGCAGAGAAGGGATGATAAGCTGGAGCCAGTATTCAGGACCTTGGAGGCAGGCACAACCAGGGAGTATACTGAGAGGGATGGGTTATTGTGCTTTAGAGTACGGGTGTACATACCGGCTGGGGGCAGGATTTGGGAGGACATTATGACCGAGGCTCACTTTAATAGGTACTCGGTGCATCCAGGCATCACTAAGATGATATCTGATCTGAAGAGGATGATGTACTGGTCAAGCATGAAAAGGGATATCATATACTTCGTGACCCATTGCGAGGGCTGTCAGTTAGTGAAAGTTGAGTGTAAGAGTCCGACCGGATTATTGCAGCCACTTTTGGTGCTGGAGTAGAAGTTTGACGATATCGCCATGTATTTCATACATGGTCTTCCTCGGTCACATGCGGGGAATGACTCGATATGGATTATCGTCATCGATTGATGAAGGTGGCCAGATTTATACCGATCAGGAAGGACTCTCGGGTGGGTGAATTGGTGCAGAGGTTTGTAGAGTAGTTCGTACGATACCATGGAGTGCCGAGGACGATAGTGTCCAATCGTGATGGACAATTTATGTCTATGGAATGGAGGTCGGTCAAGGCTTATTTGGGGATCTGCTTGACATTTAGTACCGCCTTCCACCCTTATACAAATGGGAAGACAACGCGCCAATCAGACACTAGAGGATTTATTGCGTCTATGCATACTGTACTGCGGAGAGCCATGGGAG
Organism: Platanthera zijinensis; assembly: GCA_039513925.1. NCBI lineage: Eukaryota > Viridiplantae > Streptophyta > Magnoliopsida > Asparagales > Orchidaceae > Platanthera > Platanthera zijinensis. The sequence goes on along the minus strand of CM077093.1, from coordinate 83,477,551 downwards.
AAGCAGCTACCATTGATCAAATTCTCATACAATAATAGCCACCAGTCCAGAATCGGCATGGCCCCTTATGAGGCTTTATACGGGCAGAGATGCAGGACTCCTTTGTCTTGGATCCAGGATGAGGATCCGAAGGCACTTAGATCGGAGTTCATCGAGGATACAGATGCTCAGGTGCGGTTGATTCGAGACAGGATGTTGGAGGCCCAGAGTAGACAGGACGAGTATTACGATGCTCGACATCATAAGGTAGAGTTTTAGGTAAGAGACCGGGTGTTTCTGAAGATACAACCGATGCATGGAGTCTCGTGGGTGCGTTGTCGGAAGAAGCTCAATCCAAAGTATATGGGGCCTTAAAGAATCATGGATTGGATCAGTCCCTTGGCATACAGACTGGAGATGCTGCTAGAGCTAGCTGGTTTGCACTAAGTTTTCCATGTATCCTCCCTCAGGAGAGCTTTACTTCGGCCAGAGCAACAAATTATGACTACAGATGGGCTTATAGCTTCTGATCGATCGGTGCACTTGGAGACGATCCAAATAGACGATACTGGGATGCGGGTCTTGCGGCGCAAGAAGGTTCCGCTGGTCAAGGTCTTGTGGAGGAATCATGGACAAGAGGAGCATACATAGTAGCCACAGGACTTGATACAAAAAAGGTACCCAAAAATTTTCACGTCAGGTACTCCCTTTAATCTCTCAGGACGTTATATTTTACTTCTCACACTTGAAACCCCGTAGGCCTAACCTGAATTTCGAGAACGAAATTTTATTTTTATTTATAAGGATTTGTAACATCCCTCAGACTTTTAGACCCATAGGATAGTTTTGTAATGAATGGGTCATAACAAAACCCTGAGAAGCACTAAAGGATTTGGGGGAAACATGGGAATTAGGGTATGAAACACCTTGGGCTGCAATTAGTAATGTATCAATTACCAAATATTTAGAAATCATAGAACCGATAGAATTCGTTGAATCGAGGAATTCGTCGAGCTCAGCAAATATTTGTCAAATGAAGTAATTGCTGAACTGGGTTCAGAGTTCATCGAACGGAATTCGACGAACAGAGCAGGTTGCTAAACTAGGTTCAGCGTTCGTCGAACGGAGCTCAATGAACGAAATAAGTGCTGAAATGGGTTCAGAGTTCGTTGATTGGAGTTCAACGAATAGAGCAGGTTGCTAACTAGGTTCAGCGTTCATCGAATGGAGCTCGACGAACAGAGTAAGTGCTGAACCGGGCTCAGAGTTTGTCGAACGGAGTTCGACAAACATAGCAAGTCACTGAACAAGGATCAACCTTCATCAAACGGGGTATATTCGTCGAACGGAGATCGACGAATAGAGCATATTTGTCGAGCGGAGTTCGACGAATAGAATAAAATCCGCTAGACTAAGCTTCTAGAATTGTTGATTTGGAGGAGAGAGAAAAGCTTGAGATTAATGGCCATCGTGGCCATGGAGGCTCCATAACTCCCACTTTTATTGGGCTCTTATTCCTCTGAGGGAGAGGAGGAGTTTTTGGAGGTGGCCGACCATTAATTTGGTTCAACCCCTTAATTTGGTATAAACCAAAGGGGTGGAGTTAATGGCCATTAATGGAGTTTAATGACATTTGGGAGTTACAAGCCTCCTCTCTCAAATTTCCTCTTTAAGGAACTTCACCAGGGCAAGGGCAATTGTTTCCTCCGATTCCATTTCATTTCTATTGAGGTTGGTGTAGAGGTTGCAGAGGAGCCAAAGTTTGGTGGCCAGAAATGGTGAGGATGCAAAACGCATGTTTTCAGGCCGTACTTTAGGTCCTCCTCTACTCCTTTCTTCGTGGGCTAGAGTCATAGATCTTTTAGGAGAGAAATCGAGCTCAATTGATCCCGATTGGGTGAGAAAAATTCTAGATTTTCATGGTTTTTTAAGCATTACGGTTTCGTCGAAAACTGCCCCTCCGGTGGCTGTACCAATGCCCGGCAATAGCCCCCACCTCAACGAAGGTGGTGGCGGTGGTGGCCGGCCAGGGAGGTGACTGGGTGGCCGGCAAATGGACTTGGAATAAGCTCAAGGTTCTGCAGATTACCTTCATACTTCCTACTCTCTTTCACCAAAGAAGTGGTAAGTAACAAGTCCATAGATCACAACTCACTATCAATATATATATAAGAGAAATAGTCCACAATGAGTACAAAGTATGAAAGATAGTAGAAAAGAAAAAGGGCTTAAGCAAGTGTTGAAGCCGAGAAAATCACGACCTCAGAATCGGACTAGGCGGCCTAAGGCTACCGGTCTCGCAGTGAAATCGGATGGCCCAGGATGAGTAAAGGAAACAAGACCCCAGGCACTGTGGCAGGAAGGTCCCACCACGTACCCGGTTGCTTAGGTGAAGCAACCCCTTCTCAACCAGAATAGCCGAGCTAGATACGAAGGAGACGCGCGAGCTGGAATTCGCGAGTAACTATCTGAGAGTTTCCGCCTCCTCCTTCGTACCTCTGGGGTCCTATTTATAGGGAAATCCAAAGAGAGGGTGGGGGGGGGGGGGGGGGGGTCTTATACCCCCTCCCCGGCGATCGGGGGAGCTCGCACGGGACGAGCGAGTATCTCGCCTTAGTCGCCACCTGGCGAGTATGCATGGGGAGCTCGCCATGCTCGCCCATACCTCTTGCTAGCCCGCGGCTTGATCTTGACTTCACTCTTGGATCATTGACTCTTACTTCTGGTGACCTGGCTGCGGTGGTGCCTCTCCTCGTCGAATACGGGTTGTACACAATCCCCGCTCTTTTTGGACGACGAAGGAGCCCTAAAAGAAACATCCAACGCTTATTCGGCGAGCTGTTACGCCGAGTATCTATTTGCTCGCTTTGCCCACTGCTCGATGAAGTCTATAAATATAGGGGGGGGGGTCCTTGTTGTTGGGGAGGATCCTCAAAACTCGCCCACCATGTCGGATGCCAACGCGAAGCTTCTCGAAGACAGCCTCGCCGCCCTGTCTGGCATCCTCGGCATCGTCAGACCAAAAAGGCCGCGCGAGGAAGATGCCGCGGCCGACCTGTTGTCGCCAAAAAAGAAGAAAGCCAAGAAGCTCAAGAAACCCGCCTCCTTGCCGATCGACTCGCCCCAACCTTCTGAGCCAATTGCGGCGGCGGCGGCCAAACCCGCGCCTTCCGCCAGTACCCAAAAACTCCTCGACGACCTTGGTTTGGGCGACGCTTTGGACCCGGTCCCCCTGGGCACCAACAAGAATCCCGAGGTTGCTAAGGTGTCGAGTACATCCCAAGTCGAAGTCGATATCGTAACAGGTCGCCGCTCTGACCACTTTTTTTCCATCGTTTAATCGCCGTGCTTCTTGCTGATCAGGTTCTTATGCAGACTCCCCTTCGGGTGATGCCGACGCGCCACTGGATGTCGCTCCCCTGAGCTCCACGCCGCTACTCGCCCTTGCTGTCGGCAAACCTCTCCGGACCGCTCACGCGGTCCGAATTAATGTTGTTGCAAAGAAGATGACGGGGACCTCTCTGGTGAAAGGAAACCCTACGGCGAATAAGGGTCTCCTGGCAAGCAAGGATCTTCCGGTGAGGAAAGACCTCCCGGCGAGGAAGGATCTTCTGGCCTTCATGCCAGACTCGTCACGGCCACCGGCGAGCAAGGACCTCCCGGCGAGCAAGGACCTTCCGGCCTCCGCGCCAGACTCGTCATGGCCACCGGCGAGCAAGGCCTTTCCGGCCTCCACGCCAGACTCATCATGGCCACCGGCGAGCACTTCCTTTCCTCCGCCGCCACCTCCGGATGTGGTTGAAAAGGAGAGGGGCACCGTCTTACCACTGCCGCCGCCCTTGTCCGCCCAGCAGAAGGCGGGCTTGCTGCGATATCCGCCGTCTCTGTCGAAAAGTTCACAACAGCCGGCGAGTTCGTCTCAGGTTTCGTCTCTGCTGAAGAAATTTAATAAGCCGCGGCCGAGTTATTTTCCGCCGCGTGTTGCGGACCTCGAGCATGACGGGCGTGGGAAGGGAGGTCACGGTCAGGGTAGGCCTGCAGACCACCTTGGGGGTTTGTCTTCGGGTAGGCGAGATACCTCCGGTCGCGTTTCTCCACCGCGCCGGTCTCGATCTCCTCGCCGTGGTGAGCTCTTCTATCTCTAGCTACCCTTGATCTTGCTTGGTCGTTGATTTCTGATTGCGACTTTCCTTCCTTAAAGACAGATCGTCCGACGACTCCTGGGTCGGCCTTCATCGATGCCATCGGATTGTCGGGGAGTGAGTACTGTCACGGTGCCGCTCGCGCCTACATGGAGCTGGAGACTAATTTCGACCAGCTCGTCATCTGTGAGCCTCACTGCCGAATCTCAGCTATGGAGGTGCGCATGGCGAGGGTAGAGGAGCTCCAGACCACCTTGGAGAGCTACAAAGCTCGCTTTCACATGGTGAAGGAGAACGACCGCCAGTTGGCGCTTAATAATCACTGCCTCCAGCTCGTCTTGGACTAGTTGGATGGGATTCGAGCGAGTATGGCTCGGTGGGGCGGCTGACGAGGATGGAAGAGCAGCTGCGGCTTGGCGACGATGCGATGGCACTGGCGACGGAGCACTTCCGGAGGGCGTGTGAGATGGCCTGGGCCGGGCGACATCCTTATCCTCCGGAGCGGCCGCCTAGGACGTAGTTTTGTTTTTTGTTCTAGATTCCCTCGCCATTTGGCATTGTTTGTAACGGACAGTATTATTTTAAATAAACCGGGCGACTATTCCTCTCACTGCTGATTATTTCGTGATTTTATTTACATTCATGGTATCCGAGTTTACTCGTGCAAGTTTTTGGCGAGCGCCGCAGCGTCTTTGCTTCGTTGCGCGAGATGGGCCTGATGTCGCTGGTGTTTAGCCCTTCCTTCGCGCGACGAGAAACGAATCCCCCTTTCTTGCCTTAGGCCTATAAATAGGAGGGGTAGGTAGAACATAAGTACGCTGCTGCGAACTTCTCAATCTGCCTCGCGAGTATCCCTCCTGCTCGCTTCTTCCTCTTTTCTCCCTCTGATCGCCCCCTTTCTTATTCGCAGCTCGCAAAGATGGTTGGTGATGACGCTAGTGCTCGCCGACAAGCTCATGCCATCAATTTAGCCGACGCGGCTTTCAAGAAATTGATAACTTAAGACAGGGATTTGGAGGGTTTCAAGGAGCGTCTACTGCCGGAAGGATACTCGGCGAGGCTCCCAACTCGGAGCGAGCGACTCAATACCCATATTGAGGGCGTGCTCATGTTGTCGCTGTGCCACTTCGACGCTGGCCTGCGACTTCTTTTTTGGCCCGAGCTCTGCGAAATCCTTCGATATTTCGGTATCGTTCCCGCGCAGATTAAACGGAATGGCGATTATCATGGGGTTCCTCTGCTACCTTCGGGAGGAGAGCATTGCCTTTGACCACTCCGTTTTTCGCCGAGTGTTCGCCTTCGCCACGATATCGGAGGGGGTCGTCTTCTTCAGCAGCCACTTCTGCACCCTGGTGGGGACTGCGAACAAAGTCCATCGCTGGAGCGAGCTTCTGGTGGTCGTGCATGGCGACTTCGGGGATCTCCTGGGAAGGCCGCACCAACCTGCCGACGTCGCCTTCCTCCCGCCGATCTTGGAAGGTGCTCGCGAGCAACTGTTCGAATCCTTCTGAGGTCGCCGGTTCGACGTCATCTACTGGCGGCTCAAACTCAACTTGCTGGAGGCAGTTCATCCCAACGAGGGTAAGGGCGGTCGAGATGTCGTATGCTCGCCGACTCGCTACCTTTTGCCGCAGCTCGTATTAACCATATCATGTGCTTTTGTAGTAGCCAACGAGCTTCCGGAGAAACCGCTCCCTCCGGCAAAGGAAGTGGTCACCCCCCTTTCTGAAGCTCACCCTCCGCCCGATGTCGGGGAGAAAAATAAAGTAGCCAAGGTAAATGTGAGGGCGAGGTCGTTGGGGCCGGCGAACAAGAAGGCGAAGGTGTCGTCGCCTTCGTCCGACGATCACGAGTCGCCGCTGGAGGCTCGGGCACATCGCTTCCACCCCAACTACAACCTCGGGCGAGGGGTGGTCTAACACCCCTATCCGTCGCATAGCATATAGCAGTAGGTCTGGCCGGGGCCCGACACCATATACTACGGACAGACCGGTTGGTTACGCGTTGAAACCATACAACCAATCACAAACGTCCTACACAGAGTCATTATAGCTGAAGCAATTTCTTAAGTTGCACAAATAAAAGAACCCTGCCAAGAACGAATGTCCACTACTTAGATAAAATAGGAATGATTAATACAAAAGTACCGGCCTTATGGCCTTACAATAGTTCCCTCATACAAGAGTGTCTTTCATACTTCGGCTCACAGGCCGGCCATACATGTGATAAACGGAAAACATAAAAAGGGTAGGCCTTCGAGGGCCAGCACCGCAAATTGGGCTTTAGCCCGCTATTTCCCGCTCGGCTCTGCAGCACCTGCAGGCCACAATCCACTGCCCGGTGGTAAACAAAAGCAACGGTCAGCTATGCTGACCAAATTATAACGATCCCGCCCCCGTAATCGGGGCGGCGATGCTCTTTCCCTGCACTTTATTAGTATAGCATCAATATAGTGTAAACAAACTTCAACATAGGCGTAGGCTCGCACAGCCACACACCTCGTGCACACAGGGCACATTCACGGCGAACCGGCCAACGTCACGTCATTTCAAGCCATAGACGTTCCCGTTCCACCACCGCCCCTTGGATGGTCAATCACATGAGCATTTTGTCTTCCTGGCCTTGGTCACGACAATTTAAGCCATAGACCGCCGAAGACTCTCATCCATGCCAACGGTCCCCCTGAACGACATAGATCGGGTACGGTTCCGCCTGACCCGTGCTCATACCGCAATGACAATTTAAGCCATATGCGCAGGTAAAGACTCACCGAGTCCCGTTTCCGCCACAACAATCACATAACCCGGTTATGTCACATTGGCTCCCCGGCCATCGTGTTAGCAAAACCCGCTTTTGCCCAGTTTTCCGGGTGCACCTTGGAGTTAACCCCCAAGGCTCCCTACTGCAATTTACAACGTAGAAAACCCGAAAAACGCCCAAACAACCGGAGTCTTCCCCGGCTCATATGCAATGCAACATCACCGATCCGACTCTACTTGTCCGGATAGGCTTCACAGACAATGCCTATGTCCATTTTTGCATACGGACTCTATACAAGGGGGACTTTAAATATCTAGCCCAAGGAACGCTCCAACTCTTCGCTCACTCGCGAGAGAGGGCTTCCTATGCAAAGGGAAAAAGGGCTTCACATGCCCAAGGATGAGAAATCGTTACCCTTGCATTCTTCCGCGGCGCCATGAAAATCTACGCAGATGAAAAGCACCGCAATCTCCTTGCCTCCGCGGATCCGAAGACGGCTCGCGATTTGGAGCTCCGAAGCCCCGCCGGTGACCGGATCTAGCTTCTCCTTCTACCTCCTAGCTCTCTCCTCTCTCTAACTTTAGAAAGAGAGTCAACCAAGGGAAATGAGGGATTCTAAACCCTATTCCCGGACTTAAGCCCCTCAGGACCAATCCCAGCCATCGGATCCCAAGGCAAGAAAACGGACGGTAACGATTAGGCCTAAAATACAAAATCTGGGACCGAACACGGGTTGCAACACGGCCGTGTGCATGACCGTGTCACCCATTCTCCGTCTCGACCGACTCGATAACCAGCACACGGCCTTAGACATGGCCTCCGACACGCCCGTGTCGCATGCGACACGGCCGTATCGCGACCCGTGTCACGCCCGTGTGCAACGACCAACATTCTTTTCTCGAGAAGGACACGGCCTGCGACACGGCACTTGACGCGCCCGTGTAACAAGTGACACGCCCGTGTCTATGCCCGTGTCATGGCCCGTGAACAACTGCCAACACTTGTTTCCCGAGGAGGACATGGCCTACGACACGGCACCCGACACGCCCATATCACATATGACACGCCCGTGTCTGTGCCCGTGTCATGACCCGTGTACATGACTCAGAAAACTCCCAAGTGTGGCACGCCCGTGTCATGCCCGTGTCACGCCCGTGTCACGCCCGTGACACCTGCTCCAAGTCCCAGACCTTGCTTAAAACGTCACCCGTCCCTCCTTTGAGTTCCGGGGTGTTACAACTCTCTCCCGCTTAAAAGAATTTCGCCCACGAAATTTACTAAAGGAAAACCATAGAAACTTAAAACTTTTGACGGTACTTGAGCGGAATAACTCCGGGTACTCCTCCAGCATATTTTTCTCCCGCTCCCAAGAGAGTTCCTCCCGACCGCAATTTCCCACCGGACCTTGACCATCCGGATCTCCTTATTACAGAGCCTCTTGACCTCAGAGTCTTCGATACGAACGGGCTTGACCCTAGTCGTCAACCCTTCGTCCACCGGTACTTGATCCACTGCGATCACTAGCGAAGGCTCTTGCACCACCTTCTGCAACACAGAGATGTGGAACACATCGTGTAGCCCACTCAATGTAACACCCCAAAAAGGCCCCAAAAGACTCAACATGAAGTTTGAGTAGCAGGTCAGGTTACACGGCCTGGGACACGGGCGTGTCCCAGGGCGTGTCGGGTGTACACGGCCTGGGACACGGGCGTGTCCCAGGGCGTGTTCGATTTATTTTGCGGAATTGGCCTATTCAAGTAAGAGCCGGACACGGCCTTGAACACGGCCGGGAACACGGGCGTGTCAGGCTGGACACGGGCGTGTCAGCTGCCGTGTTCCGACCCATGTACTGGTTGCAGCTCGATGTAACAGGAGACACGGGCGTGTCTCAAGTTCGACACGGGCGTGTCAGGTTCGACACGGGCGTGTCGATGACCCGTGTTGTGCAGTCGGTTCAAACTGTGTGTGCCGCTTAAAGGGTACACGGCCTGTGACACGGGCGTGTCACAGGCCGTGTCGGCCAAAAAGTGAATTTTTGGGAAAATCTTGGCCGTTCAGTTTTCTCTCTTTTGATCCAAGGGTCCAGGTGGTTTCCTGGCTGGGTTATTACGAGAAGTAAGGATGAAGAGTCATTCTTCATTTGTCCTTAAGGAAGAGAGAAAGAGAGAGGAAGAGAGGAAGAAGGAGGAGGAGAGCAAGCCACCGGCGGAGCTCCCGTGGTTCGATTCGTGATCCGAAGCCGGCGTTGTGAAGGCAAGGCTGCTGCGGTTCTTTCTCACCGGCTAGTTTTCGATGGCACCGAAGAGATCGACAAGGGTAACGATCTCCCTCATTGGACATGTGAAGTCCTTCTTTTCTGCATTGCATAGGGAAAACCCTTCCCCGCGAGTGTGCGGTGGGTTGTGGTGTCCCTTGGGGTAGATATGTGAAGTCCCCCTTGTTAGAGGCCGGAATTGGAGTACGGCTCTAGGCATGCTGTGTGAAGCCCATCTGGATGGAATCTGGATTGGTGATGCTTGTTTGCATATCGGAGAAGGCTCCGTGATTATGGCTTGTGATGCCTATGGCTTGTGATGCCTTGTTCCTACCTGTTGCTTGGTGCGGCAGGAAGTACTGGACGATGTCCAGGAAATGAAGAGGGTTGGATGCAACTCTTGTGGCCGTGTGTTGCCACTTTGTGAATGGTTGAGCCGTTGGGCTGCAACTCGATGAAAAGGCAGATTGCCGAACAGGAAAGGTGAAACCGACCCGCGCCTATAAAAAGCCATGGATACTTCCGTATTCGAGGTGGCTCGGCGACTTGAGCAACGGGGGGTGGCTGATCCGTACCTGCATTAGGTCCGTCCGACTTGGAAGCCTGGTATAGGTTTTGTTGGAGCGCCTAATGAGAGTCTTAGGCCCGCGCGCCGGAAAGACTAGAAATGCTCAAATACCGTGTAGACGGTGGTGTTGACCCTGGTATTCCGGTACACCAAAAATGTGCCCTGAGTGCACGGACTGTCGGGCCGGGTGGCCGATGGTTGTGATGGCTTGAATGTGCCTGCGCGCACATAGTCGCTATTTGATGATGCCATGCTTGCAGGGAAAGAATGCTCATGCCCCGAGAAAGGGGTAGGATTGTTATAATTGGGTCAGCTGAATGCTGACCGTTGCATTGTTTGCCACCGGTTGGGTGGATTGTTCCCGTGCAGGTGCTGGAGAGCCAAGTGGTAAGTGATGGGCTGAAGCCCTACTGCTGTTGCTGCTGCTGCTGCGGCTAGCCCTGGAAGGCTAAGCGAATGGTGTTGTTTTGTTTTCTCTTTTTACTCATGTATGGCCGGCCTGCGCGCCGAGGTTTGTAAAACATGATGTATGTTCAGAGGAACTGTAAGGCCTTAAGGCCAAACTCTTGTGGTTGTGTACATTCCGTGGTATTTATATATAAAGGTGGTTTTATATATATTGGACATTCCGGTTGAGAGTTCAAAGTTGTAACCTAAAGCTTCCGCTAGAATGCTCTGAGTTAGGATTCGTATTTGGTTTGGTATTATCCTGTGACTTCACCGTCTGTTTGTGGCATATAGTGTGGGACCCCGGCCGGACCTTCTACTATACGTCATCTAACGGATGGGGTCGTTACATTTTGGTATCAGCTTTTCTCGGTCTTCCTCTTTCGAATTCGTGGTCGAATTCTTTTGTGGGGTGGCGAGCACGTGTTTGTGCGACCTGCTGTAACGCTAATGAACTCTGGAATGTCCATTAAGGAATGTACAAAATCTTGTTTGAGGAATCTGCGCGTTCCTTTTTGTGTTGTTTTGCTAATGTGTGTCTTGTCCACCTATAGGTGACACGTAGTGGTGCTGGGCAGTCTGAGCCCCAGCGTTCTGATGAGAGTGCGGCACCAACTGAGGTGCCAACACCTCCTCCATCTGCGGAAACTGTTCGCTTAGTGGCTGAGGCGCTATTTGCCATGATTCAGCCGACCGGGCAAGCGCAGCCGGCGGTAGTGCCAGTTCGTGTTGATGTAAGACCCGAGCCGGTTGAGGCTGTAGATCCACGAGCAGCTGACTGACAGTTGAAGCAATTCATGAGCTTCAGTCCTCCTACGTTTGCGGGAATGGGATCCCCAACGCAGGCGGAAGATTGGTTATCGCGTGTCAAGAGGATAATGACAGCGATCAGGGCGGAGGAAACTCTCAAGGTCACCTTAGCCACCTTCATGCTTGAAGGGGAGGCGCGGTTGTGGTGGGACGAGGTTGAGCTACACCATTTGGCGGGCAGGCAATTAACACAAGTGTCGATTGAGGAGTTCTCTCGAATATTTCTGGCGAAACATGTCCCAGCGGCGCAACGCATTGCTATGGAAAATGAGTTCCAACGGTTAAAGCAAGGGGAAGATAGTGTGGATATCTACTTGCACGAGTTTACCAGATTGGGACGATATGCGGGAACAATCTTCGCGGATGACCAAAGGAAAACGAATCGGTTCTATGAAGGATTGCGGGATGAGTTGCGATTCCTGCTTTCGAGTTCGGTGAGCCAAGGGTTTCAGGCGTTGGTTGATACTGCGTGCGCGTTGGAGAAGGACATGAAGCGAGTGCAAGGGAACAAGGGCTTGGTTGTGTCGAAGCCAGAGTTTCAAGCACCTCGCCCAAGTAAGTCGTTTTACCAGAAGAAAGGGGGCAAGAGGTCCAAGCCATCGGGGCAAGTGACTACGACCGTTGTGTCGGGAGCGACATCAAGGCCGGATGCTCGTACGTGCTATAACTGTGGCCGGGTGGGGCATATTGCTCGTGACTGTCGGGTTGTGCAGCCCAAAGGGGAAAAGAAGACGGGTGCGTCGTATGCTGAGAAGGGCAAAGCGGTGGTGGATTCCTCTGCTTCCCAGGCGCAGCCCCGAATCTATCAACTTGGCCAGCAGGAAGCGATTAAGCAAAGTGACGTCGTCACAGGTACGAGTTGAATTAGTTTACTTGCTGTGCTTTTGGTTTTGGTTATGTTTAGCTTGTGCATGATGTGTGTGTGCTGCAGGCTTTGTCCTGATTCGGAATAATTTAGCGAGAGCCCTGTTTGATACGGGTGCTTCGCATTCTTTTCTGTCTGAGGATTTCGTATCTCGCATTGGGGTACCAAGTCATGTGACGGTGGATAGTACAAGGGTGCTATTGCCGAATGGCTGTGTGATGCTTGCGGATAGGGCTTGCGATGTGGATGTGAAAATAGGAAGTCGGGATTTCGGTTTGAGTGCAGCTGTGCTACCGTTATCGGAGTTTGATGTGATCTTTGGTATGGACTGGCTCTCGGAGCAGCGTGCCTTTATTGATTGCAACTCCAAAGAGATTACACTGGGCCAGAATACCGGGCTTGTGACGAAGTTCGCTGGTATGCGAGGAGTTGGCGGAACGTTGTTGTCTGCACTCCAAGTCGTCAATGCTGTTCGGAAGGGCGCGGAGTTATTCTTCACGCTAATTCAGGCTGTTGAGCCAAAGGCCAGTGTCGGTGAAGTGCCAGTTGTGTCCGAGTTTGCCGACGTGTTTCCTAAAGATCTTCATGGGTTACCACCCCAGCGGGAGATTGACTTCTCTATTGAGTTGGTGCCAGGTGCGAAACCTGTGGCCCGCTCTCCATATCGCGTCGCACCAAAAGAGATGGCTGAGTTGAAAGTCCAATTGCAAGAGTTGTTGGAGCAGGGTTATATACGCCCAAGTATGTCACCTTGGAGCGCACCTGTTCTCTTTGTGAAAAAGAAAGACGGTAGCTTACGGTTGTGTATTGACTACCGCGAGTTGAATAAGCTGACGGAGAAAAAAAAATATCCGATTCCGAGGATTGATGACCTCTTTGATCAGCTGGCGGGATCAACGGTCTATTCCAAGTTGGATTTGAAATCGGGATATTATCAGCTAAGGATTCGGGAAGGTGACATTCCCAAGACGGCGTTTGGAACACGCTACGGTCATTATGAGTTCACGGTGATGCCGTTTGGCCTATGTAATGCGCCTTCGGTATTTATGGACCTAATGCATCGAACGTTCCGAGAGTATTTGGATTTGTTTGTTATTGTGTTTATCGATGACATCTTAGTATACTCTCAGTCGGGAGAGGATCACGCAAACCATTTGCGGTTGGTCTTGCATACCCTGCGAAGGAATAAGCTTTTTGCCAAGTTCTCAAAGTGTGAGTTCTGGCTCTCTTCAGTAGCCTTTTTAGGCCATGTGGTAAGCGGAGAGGGTATCGCGGTGGATCCGTTGAAGATAAGTGCCATTCGAGATTGGCCAGTGATGTCTTCAGTGGCCGAGGTCAGGAGCTTCCTTGGACTTGCGGGCTACTATAGACGGTTTGTGGAAAACTTCTCACGGATTGTTTTACCTCTCACCACGCTGACGAGAAAAGATCAAAAGTTCATATGGACGCCGGAGTGCGCGCGAGCTTTTGAAGACTTGAAGAGTCGTTTGACCACGGCGCCTGTGTTGACATCGCCATGTGGTACCGATGGGTATGAGATCTATAGTGATGCATCTGGGAGCGGCTTAGGCTGCGTTCTTTTACAGTTTGGGAAAGTGATTGCTTATGGCTCGCGTCAGTTGAAAGTGCATGAGCGGAATTACCCCGTCCATGATTTGGAGTTGGCGGCGGTAATCTTTGCGCTCAAGTTGTGGCGGCACTATCTATATGGCGTCAAAGTGGATATCTATACGGATCACAAGAGCCTAAAGTATTTGTTGGATCAGAAGGATCTGAATATGCGACAACGAAGATGGATGGAGTTCCTCGGGGACTACACCTTCGAGATTCACTATACTCCCGGGAAGGGAAATGTGGTCGCTGATGCTTTGAGTCGGAAGACTCCGGTACGGGCAAGCTGGTTGCAGAGGCATGATCAGCGTTTGATCCAAGAATTGGAAGCATTGGAGATATCGTGTGTTGACAAGGGTGCGTCAACCGATGCATGCTTGAACTGGACGGAGGTGCAATATGACCTTACGGACAGAGTTCGGCGAGCAACGGAGCTTGATGAAAGTCTTCAGCGCTATGCTAAAGATGGGCCGGAGGACCAATTCTCTTGGGATAACGGGTTGTTACGGAGAAATGGTCGAGTGTGCGTCCCAAGTGTGGGTAAATTGAGGGAAGAGTTGATGTACGAAGCTCACTTTGCAAAGTACTCAGTTCACCCAGGGAGCACAAAGATGTACAGGGATATGAAAAAGCTGTTCTGGTGGCCCGGACTAAAGAAAGATGTGGCTCGTTATGTGGCTGAATGCACTACCTGTGCGTTGGTGAAAGCAGAGTGCCAGAAGCCTGGTGGTTTCCTGAAGTCTTTACCTATTCCGGAGTGGAAGTTCGATGATATTTCGATGGATTTCGTGCACGGGTTGCCGAGATCTCAACGCGGTCATGATTCAATCTGGGTGATTGTGGACCGGTTGACGAAAGTGGCGCACTTCCTTCCAAACAGAAGAGACGATTCAGTGGAAACCTTGGCCAAGCTGTATGTGGAGCAGGTTGTTCGACTGCACGGTGTTCCTCGGAGCATCGTTAGTGATCGTGATGGGCGGTTCACATCGAATGATTGGCGGCTCGTTCATCAAATGTTGGGTACAAAATTGGCGTTTAGTACGGCCTTTCATCCCCAAACGGATGGCCAGACTGAACGAACCAACAGGACGATGGAGGACATGCTCCGCTTGTGCGCCCTAGACTTTGGTAAGAGATGGGAAGAGTATATATTTCTCGTCGAATTTGCCTATAATAATAGCTACCAAGCGAGTATTGGTATGACACCATTTGAGGCGTTGTATGGTCGGAAATGCCGTACACCCTTAGCTTGGGCAGAAGTAGGCGAATCGAAGCTGAATGGGAAAAAGGAAGTCGAAGAAGCTACTTCGCTCATACGCTCTATTTGGGAGAGGCTATTGATAGCCCAAGATCGTCAAGCAAAGTACTACAATGCCAAACATCGGACCGTGGAGTTCGCGGTGGGTGATTGGGTATATTTGAAGATCAAACCCTTCAAAGGTGTGTCCAGGATTCGGCGTTTGAAAAAGCTAAGTCCGAGGTATCTTGGTCCATTTGAGGTGGTGGAGCGAGTTGGGGAAGCTGCTTATCGACTAGCACTTTCAGTGGACTTGGGTGGATTACATGATGTGTTTCACATCTCAGTCCTTCGTAAGGCGGTAAAGGATCCAGCTCAAGTAGTGGAGAATGATCGGGTACCGGTCGAGTATGGGCTAACGACGAAGGTTAGACCCATTCGGATCGAGGATCGAGCCGAGAAACAGTTGCGGAACAAAGTGATCGGGATGGTCAAGGTCCGATGGGACAATTGTGGCCGTGAAGAGCTAACATGGGAGCGAGAGCAGACCATGCGAGCTGAGTTTCCCGAGTTATTTGTATAAACTGTAGACCGTGTACTTTTTGTTATAACAGAGTTATAGCATTGCTGGTTTTGTTTCCTTACCGTGCAAATTTCGGGACGAAATTTTGTTAAGGGGGAGAGGGTTGTAACACCCCAAAAAGGCCCCAAAAGACTCAACATGAAGTTTGAGTAGCAGGTCAGGTTACACGGCCTGGGACACGGGCGTGTCCCAGGGCGTGTCGGGTGTACACGGCCTGGGACACGGGCGTGTCCCAGGGCGTGTTCGATTTATTTTGCGGAATTGGCCTATTCAAGTCAGAGCCGGACACGGCCTTGAACACGGCCGGGAACACGGGCGTGTCAGGCTGGACACGGGCGTGTCAGCTGCCGTGTTCCGACCCGTGTACTGGTTGCAGCTCGATGTAACAGGAGACACGGGCGTGTCTCAAGTTCGACACGGGCGTGTCAGGTTCGACACGGGCGTGTCGATGACCCGTGTTGTGCAGTCGGTTCAAACTGTGTGTGCCGCTTAAAGGGTACACGGCCTGTGACACGGGCGTGTCACAGGCCGTGTCGGCTAAAAAGTGAATTTTTGGGAAAATCTTGGCCGTTCAGTTTTCTCTCTTTTGATCCAATGGTCCAGGTGGTTTCCTGGCTGGGTTATTACGAGAAGTAAGGATGAAGAGTCATTCTTCATTTGTCCTTAAGGAAGAGAGAAAGAGAGAGGAAGAGAGGAAGAAGGAGGAGGAGAGCAAGCCACCGGCGGAGCTCCCGTGGTTCGATTCGTGATCCGAAGCCGGCGTTGTGAAGGCAAGGCTGCTGCGGTTCTTTCTCACCGGCTAGTTTTCGATGGCACCGAAGAGATCGACAAGGGTAACGATCTCCCTCCTTGGACATGTGAAGTCCTTCTTTTCTGCATTGCATAGGGAAAACCCTTCCCCGCGAGTGTGCGGTGGGTTGTGGTGTCCCTTGGGGTAAATATGTGAAGTCCCCCTTGTTAGAGGCCGGAATTGGAGTATGGCTCTAGGCATGCTGTGTGAAGCCCATCTGGATGGAATCTGGATTGGTGATGCTTGTTTGCATATCGGAGAAGGCTCCGTGATTATGGCTTGTGATGCCTATGGCTTGTGATGCCTTGTTCCTACCTGTTGCTTGGTGCGGCAGGAAGTACTGGACGATGTCCAGGAAATGAAGAGGGTTGGATGCAACTCTTGTGGCCGTGTGTTGCCACTTTGTGAATGGTTGAGCCGTTGGGCTGCAACTCGATGAAAAGGCAGATTGCCGAATAGGAAAGGTGAAACCGACCCGCGCCTATAAAAAGCCATGGATACTTCCGTATTCGAGGTGGCTCGGCGACTTGAGCAACGGGGGGTGGCTGATCCGTACCTGCATTAGGTCCGTCCGACTTGGAAGCCTGGTATAGGTTTTGTTGGAGCGCCTAATGAGAGTCTTAGGCCCGCGCGCCGGAAAGACTAGAAATGCTCAAATACCGTGTAGACGGTGGTGTTGACCCTGGTATTCCGGTACACTAAAAATGTGCCCTGAGTGCACGAACTGTCGGGCCGGGTGGCCGATGGTTGTGATGGCTTGAATGTGCATGCGCGCACATAGTCGCTATTTGATGATGCCATGCTTGCAGGGAAAGAATGCTCATGCCCCGAGAAAGGGGTAGGATTGTTATAATTGGGTCAGCTGAATGCTGACCGTTGCATTGTTTGCCACCGGTTGGGTGGATTGTTCCCGTGCAGGTGCTGGAGAGCCAAGTGGTAAGTGATGGGCTGAAGCCCTACTGCTGTTGCTGCTGCTGCTGCGGCTAGCCCTGGAAGGCTAAGCGAATGGCGTTGTTTTGTTTTCTCTTTTTACTCATGTATGGCCGGCCTGCGTGCCGAGGTTTGTAAAACATGATGTATGTTCAGAGGAACTGTAAGGCCTTAAGGACAAACTCTTGTGGTTGTGTACATTCCGTGGTATTTATATATAAAGGTGGTTTTATATATATTGGACATTCCGGTTGAGAGTTCAAAGTTGTAACCTAAAGCTTCCGCTAGAATGCTCTGAGTTAGGATTCGTATTTGGTTTGGTATTATCCTGTGACTTCACCGTCTGTTTGTGGCATATAGTGTGGGGCCCCGGCCGGACCTTCTACTATACGTCATCTAACGGATGGGGTCGTTATACTCAACTCCACCGATAGCTTCAAACGGTATGCTGCTTCGCCGATTCGCTCCAGAACCTCAAAAGGTCCAAGGTATCTTGGGCTCAGCTTCTTCAAGCGCCTCACCCGCGAAACCCCCTTGAACGGCTTCACTTTCAAGTATACCTAATCGCCTACCGCGAACTCCACGTTCCGGTGCTTGGCATTGTAATACTTCGCCTGCCTGTCCTGAGCGATCAACAAACGCTCCCGAATGATCCGCACAAACGAGGTAGCACTCTCCACCTCCTGCTTCTTGTACAACCTTGCCTCACCCGTTTCTAACCAAGACAACGGCGTGCGACATTTTATACCATATAGGGCCTCAAAGGGCGCCATTTTGATACTCGCCTGGTAGCTATTGTTGTAGGCGAACTCCACCAAATACAGGTGGTCCTCCCAATGCTTCCCGAAGTCTAGAACACACATGCAGAGCATGTCCTCCATCGTTCTATTGACTCTCTCGGTCAGCCCATCCGTCTGCGGATGGAAGGCTGTGCTGAACATCAACTTCATCCCCAGCATCTGCTGCACCAACCTCCAATCATTGGACGTAAAATGTCCATCGCGATCACTCGCAATGCTGCGAGGCACACCATGCAGTCTAACTATATTGTCCACATATAGCTTCGCCAACTTCTCCACCGAGTCGTCCTTCCTATGCGGAATGAAATGCGACACCTTAGTTAACCGATCTACGATCACCCAGATGGCGTCGTTCCCCTTGTGCGACCTTAACAACCCATGCACAAAGTCCATAGATATGTCATCGAACTTCCACTCCGGTATAGGCAAGGACTTCAAAAATGCTCCGGGCTTTTGGCACTCCGCCTTCACCAAGGCGTACGTTTGGCACTTAGCCACAAACAATGCTACGTCTTTCTTAAGCCCCGGCCACCTAAACAGCTTCTTGAGGTCACGGTACATCTTTGTGCTCCCTGGGTGGATCGAGTACTTGGTATGATGAGCCTCATACATCAACTCTGCCCGTAGGTTACTCCCGCTTGGGACGCACAACTGATGATCCTTCCTTAACAACCCATCTTCCACTGAAAATTGGGAATTTGACCCATCCAACGCTGCCTCCATAAGCTCCTTCATGGAGTCATCTTACTCCAATGCTTGCCGAACCCGGTCAGCCAGGTCATACTGAACCTCTATCCAGTTCAACATTGCTTTGGCGCTCGTCTGCTTGTCAATGCAACAGATCTCAAGCTCCTCCAACTCCTGTATCAGCCGCTCATCATGCACCGACAACAAGTTGGCTTGGGCAGGAGCCCTGCGAATCAACGCATCAGCAACTGCATTGCCCTTCCCGGGTACATAATGAATCTTGAAGGTGTAGTCCCCCAGGAACTCCATCCACCTCCTCTGCCTCATGTTAAGATCCTTTTGATCCAATAGGTACCTCAGGCTCTTGTGATCGGTATATATATCGACCCTTAAGCCGTATAGGTAGTGCCTCCACAGCTTAAGTGCAAATATCACGGCCGCCAACTCCAAGTCGTGGACCGGATAGTTCCTTTCATGCACTTTTAGCTGACGCGATCCATAAGCTATTACGCTCCCATGCTGCAACAGCACACAGCCCAAATCACTACCCGAGGCGTCACTATAAACCTCGAAGCCCTTGGTCCCACTCGGCGAACTAAGCACTGGCGCCGTGGTCAACCGTCTCTTCAGCTCCTCAAAAGCTTGCACGCTCTCCTGCGTCCACAAGAATCTCTGATCTTTCCTTGTCAACATCGTGAGAGGTAGCGCTATCTGCGAGAAGTTCTCTACGAAGCGTCTGTAATATCCGGAAAGCCCGAGAAAACTACGGACTTCCGCGACAGAAGACAACGCAGGCCACTCTCGTATCGCGACGATCTTCGCCGGATCCACCCCTATACCTTCCCCACTAACAATATGACCAAGGAACGCTACTGAGGGTAGCCAGAACTCGCACTTGGAGAATTTTGCATGCAGCTCATTCCTCCTCAAAGTCTCCAACACCAGATGCAAGTGCTTGAAGTGATCTTCTTCGTACTGCGAGTACACTAATATATCGTCAATAAAGATGATCACAAAGCGGTCCAGGAAATATCAGAACATCCTGTTCATCAAGTCCATAAACACTGATGGCGCATTCGTCAGTCCAAACGGCATGACCCTGAACTCGAAATGCCTATACCTTGTGCTGAACGACATCTTCGGGATATCACATTCCCTTATCCTCAACTGATAGTACCCCGACTTAGAGTCCAACTTAGAACATACTGACGATCCGACTAACTGATCGAATAGATCATCAATCCTCGGGATCGGGTACTTGTTCTTCTCTGTCAGCTTGTTCAACTTTCTGTAGTGGATACACAACCGCATACTCCAGTCCTTCTTCTTAACGAAGAGGACCGGTGAGCTCCAAGGCGACGAGCTTGGACGCACATAACCTTGCTCCATCAGCTCCTCTAGCTGAACTTTCAACTCTGCCATCTCCTTAGGCGCCAACCTATACGGAGCACGTGACACCGGTTTGGCCCCCGGTACGAGCTCGATGGTGAAATCAATCTCCCGCTGCGGTGGGGCTCCGGGAAGACTATCCGGGAACACACTATTTTTATCCCTAGTTAGACGCTTTTGAGCCTTTTTTCGATTTCAATTGATAGCTCCACTTATCATTTCAGGTTCACCAAAGCTAAAATTTTCAAACCTATCTAATCACACTAATTTTTGAGTTTCATAAATTTTTTTTCATGATTATGATAGGGTTATTTTGTGATATTTTTGGAGAACTTTTTGAAAAAGTATGCTCAAAAGAAGTGTTTTCTTTTGTTTGGCTAATTTCAAAATGAAAAGAAAAATTATTTTTGACCTTTATTTTAAAAAAAAATAAAGAAAAGAAAATAGACAAGAAAAAGAAAGTAAAATATTTTATTTATGATGAAATTTTTGAAACTCTTTATTTTGGTTAAGTGTGACTTTTGAGCCACCTTGTTTATCTTTGAATTTCACTTCTAATCATAATCCTAAACCAAATGTTTCGGTCCTTATAAGCCCTTTTGATTCATGTTTTTAAATTTTATTTATTAGCTAAGTAAAGAAGAAAAATAAAATAGTAAAGTTTTGGATTTAAATTTGATTTTTGTTATTTGATTGATATAGTTATAATGTCTCTTGGATCTAGTTACAACCCAAAGCGTTTATTCATTTCATTGCCTTTCTTAAATTTATTTAAAGAATTTTGTTAAAATTTTGGATAATTTATTTTCGTTAGTAAAGTTTATAAATTGTTAAACCATGTTTAAGTAATTGTTTTAGGTTTACGTTTCACATTCTCCCTACTTAGAATTTCGCATAGTACTTGTGTAAGCATAATTATAACTATTTCATTAGTCACTTTTTATGTTAGCTAATTTTTATATCTTTGCTTGGGGACAAGCAAAGCTTAAGCTTGGGAGAATTTGATAATACGTTTTGTAGTTTAAACTATTAGGGTATTTTTAGGTTTTCAACACACGAATGTCTTGTAAGCTTTTTTATTGACCTCCTTGTGTATATATTATTGCTACTAATGATTTCTCTACTTTTTGAAGATTTTCTCAGTTTTCGGCCAAAATGAGCTGACACGCCCCCTGACACGCCCTCCCTAGGCATGTCACCGGGCATGTAACCCTATCCATAGGAAGGTTGATGCAAGAACTCAAATCCCGAGAAAAATACCTGACACGCCCCCTTATACGCCCTCCCTGGGCGTGTCTCTGGGCGTGTCACCCTTATCAGAAGCCTGCTGCCGTATTTAAAGATTTTTCGTTGCTGCACGTCAGCAGTACTAACACGCCCCCCTAGACGGGCATGGCCTTGAGGCGCGGTCCACCTTTTTCGATGACTGACGGATTTTGGACCAATGATTGAGACATGACATGCCTTACACGCCCCTCCTACACAGGCGTGGCCCAGGGCGTGTCCACTAATGTACAGAAGAAATCATCATTTCCGTCAGAATTCAACTCCCGAGGTCAACCCCGTACCTGACACGCCCCACGGACACGCCCTCCCCGGGCGTGACAGGGGGGCGTGACCATCCCAAAAAAAGTCTATAAATTAAGGCCCCCCTTGTGTCGAGCAAGTAGTTTTAGGTTGAGAGGGGAGGTGTTGCCCTTTTATTTCCTGAAGTCTTTCATGCTCTTCCTCTCTACCTTTTTCAAATGTTAGGTCTTTTCTTAATTCTACCTTAGTTACCCATTTTGTAATAGCTTTAGTAGCTTAATGTAATGCTAGCTTAGGTTTCATTTCCGTGCAAGTGTAATCTTTTATTTCCAAGTTGTAGTTCTCTTTTAGCTTTAATAAAAAGTGCACCTTTTCTTTGTTTTCATTATGTTCTTCTTCCCATCTCTCTTCCTCCACTTCTCCATGATTAACTAATCCTCCTTGTACTCAATCTTGATGATCCGAGGTTCCAGTTGATTAAGTTATGATGCTTTAAGTTTACTTTTTATTTTTAGGGTTTAGGCCTTTGATTTACTCTTGAAAAAATCATGTTTGGAGTTATATCATCGATATATAATTTCCATATTTGTTTTCACTCTTAGCTAGCTAAGAGGCTCGTAGTTTGAAGCTAACACTCAAGAGTAAAGAGAGTTGCACGCAACCCTTGAGAGAGGCAGACATTAAATCTCCCGAATTTGAGTGAAATCCAAGAGTGGGATTAACCGCGTAAAGTGAGCTTTAGGTATCCGGTTTGGATGAGAGTTCGGTCGGACCTTCCTAAACTTAGTTGGGCTCGACTTCGAGAGAAGCGTGTTCAAGCTTTAGTAACCTCCACGATCATGGTCCTTTACCCTATTAAGTTAGAGTTTATTATCGTATTTTTAATCAACTTTTGCCGAGGTGATTCTCGATCGAGTACTTTTCTATTTCATCATTTCAACCCCTTGTTGTAATCATTTTTAGTAGTTCTTATTTAGCTGCAAGTAGTTCTCTTTTTAGCGCAAATATTTCCTTTCTTAATCGCAATTAGTTTTCTTTTAACAAACCCTAAAACAATCCTTCTATAAGATAATATTTTTTGTGTGAGTAAGATTACTCAACGGTTCCCAGATTTTAATACGACACTTGTGTACCCTAGCTAAGGTTCGATAAGTATACTTGCCAAGTTTGTTTTCTAGTTCGGCTCTCTTTTCTCTAGCACAAAAAGCGATCACCAACTATCCTGTCTATTATAAGTACCTTCCGAGCCTTCGTCTCACCGTGCTAACATGCCCCTTTTCACAACCACCGAGCCTACTGCTCGGATAACCTAGCAAAGCTAACCTCCCGAAACATCGGGGGTAAGTGAAGGTGAATTCCTAGTTTTTCATTACTAGTTGCTCTTTAACATTTATTTTTATTGTTTAGGTTAACCTTGGACTTCCCAGGGTATTCCCTGTGAAGGGCTCTCGTGGGCACTTGGAACTATGATGGGCTGAAGCACAAATCTCCCTTTCGCAAGACACTTACTATTATTGGTAACTACCCAGGTCCCAATCCCATTTAATGTTATACTAAATCTAACCATAGTGTATTTTGACTCTCTCTCTCTCCACAGGAAAGATGATCTTTCGTCGATCCCGAGCACCACTTAACACTAGTCAGACCAACACCCTCAGTAACACCCCGAAACTCAAAAGAGAAACGGGCAGCGCATTTGAGCCAATTTGGGTGCTGGTAAGGGCCACACATTCTGGGACACGAGCGTGTCCCAGGGCGTGTCGTGCTCGGGTTGCATGATTTTTCCTGAGGTCGACAAGTTATAGTCGACGATCATGGAAGGCGAAGAACACGACTTGAGACACGGGCGTGTCCAGGGCCATGTCCTGCTCGGGCTATTTGTCGGGCTGTGTGGAAAGAGTTACACGGCCTGGGACACGGGCGTGTCTAGCACAAGGCCTGTAACACGGGCATGTCACAGAGCCGTGTCCTCTTCAAGATGGTTTGATCTTGTGCCGGTTTAAACAATACGCCCCTCATAACGGGCGGGTACTATAGGACACGGGCGTGTCATTTGTGATACTGGCGTGTCTAAGTCCTTGTCCCGTTCGGGACATGATGGTTTCAACGTCGATTGAGGAACACGACCCATGATACAGGCGTGTCCAATCCGTGTTTGGCCCAGTAATTTGACTATAAGAGCAAATCATGGCCATTCGTTTCCTTATTTTGGGATCCAACGGTTCATGCTTTTCCCTACTAGTTTAAGTCCGGGAGATGAGGGTTTTCTTCCTCATTTTACTTGGGCTATTCTCTTTCTAAAGTTTTAGAGAGAGAGGAGAGCAAGGAAGAAGAAGGAGTGGAGATTTGGCCGCCGGAGGAGTTTCGGAGCGCCAAATCGCAAATCGAGTTCAGATCTATAAAGGCAAGGCTGTTATGGTGCTTTCCATCAGGGTAGATCTTCATTGCGTCGAAAAAAAATGCTAGGGTAATGATTCTCTACTTGGACATGTGAAGTCCCCTTTTCTTTTTGCATAATAAGCCCGCTCTCGCGAGTATGCAGTGAGTTTATGGTGTTCCTTCGGGTAGACATGAATAGTCCCCGTTGTTTTGCATGTAGAGTCTGAAATCGAAGTTTGGAAATAGGAATAGTGTGTGAAGCCTACCCGGACAAGTTGGTTTGGATCGGTGATGTTTTATTATGCATGAATGATCGGAGAAGACTCCGTGCCGATAGTTGTTTTCGGGTTTTCTACGCGGTAGATTGTATCAGGGAATCTTGTGGATTAACTCCAAGGTACACCCGGAAAACTGGGCAAAAGCGTGATTCTGCCAACTTGGTGTCCTGGGAGCCAACTTGTACATAATTGGGTTATATAAAATTTGTGTAATCGTTTTTGGGACTCAGGGAAGCTTGACCCGCGCATATGGCTTAACTTGACGTTGTAGTGTGAGCAACTGGTTAGGCGAAACCATACCCGCTCTGTGTCGTTTGGTTAAAGAGACCTAAAGTACATGACACTTACCGTTTGCATAGATTGAGGGTCTTAGGATTAGGCC
Organism: Platanthera zijinensis; assembly: GCA_039513925.1. NCBI lineage: Eukaryota > Viridiplantae > Streptophyta > Magnoliopsida > Asparagales > Orchidaceae > Platanthera > Platanthera zijinensis. The sequence goes on along the minus strand of CM077093.1, from coordinate 83,453,133 downwards.
AGAAAGACAAAAATGCTCACGAGATTTTCCATCCTAGAGGCAGTGGTAAGACCACGAATTTTCATCGGGTTCACCGATTAAGTGCCCTAAGAGCATGGGGTGTGTGGCCGCGGGCCTACACCTTTGGTGTATTATGCAAATACTGTACTTTCACTTTAATCATTGGATTATACAATTGCATTGCAGGGAAGGAGCACCACCACCCTAATATTGGGGTAGGGTCGTTATAATTTGGTCAGCTTTAGCTGACCGTTGCTTTTGTTTGTCACCGTTATGGTGAATTGTTGCTTGCAGGTGCTACGGAGCCCAGTGGCAAATAGTCGGCTAAATCCCTTATTGAAATGCTGGCCCTCGAAGGCCGAAGTATATTGTTTACTTCATTCTCATATATGACCGGCCTGCGTGCTGTTGTATGGAAGACACATTTTATTTAAGTAAACTTTTGTAAGGCCATAAGGCCGAGTACTTTGTGTCTTTTGTACGTTCATTCCTGTTTGGGTTTGTTAGTGGACATTCATGCTTTTGGTTCGGTTCTTTGTTTGCAACTTATTAAAATGCTTCCGCTAGATGCTCTGTGTAGGACGGTTGTGATTTGTTGGTACCCTAGATGTGATTTGGCTTATGTAATCCCTTTCCAGCCCCTCTTGATCCATATAAAGATATATGATCATGTTTAGACTTTGCTTAGTCTCCCTAGGGCAGTATATGACTGACCTAGAGTTTAGGCTAGTAGTTTTAGAATGTGTTTTGGTTAAGGCTTTTTCCGTTCGACTATCGTCGAACGAGGCCTCGCGATCGTCGATCATTGATCGACGATAGCAGGGCTATCGAATCGTTGAGTCAAGACAATTATCGTCGACCGATGGTCGACGATCTCAGAGCAAGCCTCTTATGCTCTGAAGGTTGGTCGACGATCTGCCATCTGCAGTTCAACGATCTTGTTCTTGTTCGACGATATCTGTCTCAACAGATATTTTTGTCTTAGTCGTCGACATCTTGTGATGTTCGACGATATCTGTGTCGACAGATTGTTGCCTTAGTTGTTGACGATTTCTGTGTCGACAGTTTGTTGCCTTAGTTGTCGACGATTTCTGGTCGACGTTATCTGTCTCGACAGATCTTTTGCTTTGGTCGACGATAGTTTGAGCTGGTCGACGATTTCCGTTCGACGATTTCTGTTTCGACAGACTTCTGTTTTTAGTCGACGATCTGTTAGTAGGTCGACAATCTTCGAACTCCTGTTCGACGATTTCTGTCTGCTTTTATCTTTTTGTATTTATTCTATTCCTTGGTTTATTTCCAAGTGTTTTAGTTGGTGGTTAGATTGATTCTCTGATATTATTGTTGCTAAATTTATGGTTTAAATTCAAATAAATTGATTACAAATTCTGTCAAGCATAAATCACGGGATTCAGTATTCTTGATAAAGCATTTTGTCCTATTATACAAATTGCGTTGACTTTATCTTTCCAGCCTGTTTTCTAGCCGTTGGTACTATGTACTATTTCCAAGAATTGTACGTCTTTATGCTGAGATATTTTTCCCGCTTATTTTATTCCTTATTGGGACTGACAGAAAGTTAATAGGCCATTCTATTCCTATTGCTATATTCTATTTTGAGATAATCTGTTGCAGGGCTCGAGAATTCAAATCAATAGAGCCGTTCCAAAGGAAAAACGGAAGACATATTTAAAAGAGATTCTTCTCTCAGAAAAGAAGAAGTTACAGACATAGAGAAATATTATTCATTCGCTCAAGCATCATCAGAGCAGCTCTTCACAATCTCACAACAAGAAGAAGAAAAGTTTTCCTGAAGCAAAAGCCCAGAGTAATCATCTTTCATTCTCAAGTCTCCTGAGCATCTGCTTAGAGTTTTCAAGACTTCAGAAAGAGCTTCAGTTCTGCTTCAAGTGCTCCAGAATCTTAAGACCTGATAAAAATCAGTCTTCAGATCTCTGAGGATTTAGTTTCAGTTTATCTGAAACTCCTTCATCCTGAAGCAAAGGCTTTCCCTGGACTTCCACTAAGCCAGGGGAGACTTTGATTCTTTAGAGAATCCACAAATCTTCTCTAATCTGTATTTAAAACAGAGAAGATAATCTAACCCTCTCAACCCCTTTGTAAAAAGAGTTTGTTCACACCTCTTCAAAAGTGAACGTTGGTGACAGGGCACCTTATCAACAACCTGTGGTTGAGCATCCTTATCAAAAGCTCAAAGGGTCTGTTTGATCTACCTGAATCAGATCATTGGTGGCAGGGCACCTTAGCAAAAACCTGTAGTGGATTCCTACCAGTGTGGTAGAAGAGTGGATGTACCTATTTAAAGGGAACCACTATATATCCTGTGTCTCTCTGGTTCTTGCTGATTTGTTTATTCTGTGGCTGTGATAGAACTACCTAGGATTGCTAGTTGCTGTGATAGGCTTGTAGTTAACTGAAATTTCAGTCAACTTCTCCACTTGTGCACTTCACTGTGTTAGGCTCTTAGGGTTCAAGTATCAGATTTTTTATTCCGCAAATAAACTCCAAGGGAGCTGACTAAGTGTTCATAAAATTTTGAATACTCTATTCACCCCCCCTCTAGAGTAGTTTACAACTTATCCCCTCACTTTCAATTGGTATCAGAGGGAGGTTTGCTGTTCATACAGGCTAACACCTGAGTTAAAAGATCCTGTGATAAGTTGTTTCCTGATACCATTCACAAACACTTTCACACATGGCCCAGTCTAAGGATTATTCAAGCACCAGACCTCCTGTATGCAACTTGTCCAAGTTTGGCATATGGAAGGCCAGGATAAGACTATACATGAATTCTATTGATGAAGATATTTTTTCTTCTATTTTGACAGGACCACCTGCTAGGCCTGCTGCTGCTTCCACTTCTGCTGATCTCAGTGCTGTGCCACCACCTGACTACAATGAAACTTACAAGAAGGCAAAAGCAGCTGATGCTAAAGCAATGAATATCCTAGCTCAGACAATGTCTGATGAGATATTCCAGAAGCTGGCTGAATGTACCTCAGCCAAAGCTATGTGGGATTCCCTCAACCACATAGTTGCTGGCTCAGCTGATGAGAGGAAGGATAGGAGATCCAATCTCACCTCTCAGTATGAAAACTTCAAGAAAGATGATGCTGAAGACATTGACACCATGTACACAAGACTCAGTTCAATAATAAGTGAACTGAGGTCTTTAGACAAGGAGATAACCTTGTCAGAAGTCAATGACAAGATCCTGATGTGCCTTCCCATCTCATGGGACTCAAGGATATGGCCTATCAAGGATGGAAGAAACACTATGGAACTCTCCACAGAAGCTCTGTTGGGAAAGCTCAAGTCGTATGAGCAAACTCTAAAGAGCAGAGCTGCTGCAATTGAAGTAAAAACTCCAACACCAATAAAGAAAGAGCATTCTCTAGCTCTTAAGGCTGCTGAGACTTCTGAAGGAAGTCAATCAAATGAGGAGTTACTGGCACTCATTGCAAAGAGGTTCTTCAACATGGGAAGAAGAGACCTCAGAAAGAAGTTCTCCAAGCATGAGGACAAGCCAAGGTATGACAAGACTCCATCTAAAGAAATCATTTGTTATGTTTGCAGCAAGCCTGGACACATTGCTCCAGATTGTCCAGAGAAGAAGTACAAGGAGAAGAAACAAGAGAAAGAATACAGGAAGCACCACTCCAAGTCCTCATCACACAAATACAAGAAGAAGGACAAGGGATTTGTGGCTGCTACCTGGAGTGAAACAGAAGAGGATACCTGCTTCTCTAGCTCCAGTGATTCAGAAGAAGAAGAAGAGAAGAAAGCCAAAGAAGTCTGCCTCATGGCCATTGATGCCTGCAGCTCTCTGTCAGCTGCAGAGAATTCTGAAGAAGAAGGAGACAATGAAGAAGATTCCTTTATGGAGGACCAGGTAATCGACTCATTTGACTTCTCATCTCCTGAGTTCAAACTAAAATTTAAAACTCTATGTTTAGACTTACTATTATCTGAAAAAGAAATTAAGTCACTTAGATTAAAAATAATGGAACTAGACATGGAAGGTACTGAAATAATCAGATTAGAAAAGGAATTAGAAAGCTCAAAAGAAGAAGTAACATTCCTAAAATTAGAACTAGCTAAATCTAAGAGGTTAGAAGAACAATTAAATGGCAGAAGCCTCAAATTATCTGAAATAACCTGTATAGCAAACACTAGGGTTGGTAATGATAAACTAGGCTTAGGTGCTACACCTAGTGAACCCATCCTCCTCACAAAGGAGAGATTTAGCACTCCAGTAAAATTTGTTTCTGAATCAGGAATAAAGAATACTGAGGAAATTGAAAAATGCAAGAAAATTCAGAATAAGATTAAGAAAGAGAATAGGAAGAAAAAATTTCTAGCTTTACAAAAATCGTCGAACATTAATCGACGATCGTCAAACCAATCGTCGAACGACTATCGACGATCGCTGAACACCTACACTGAGTATAATAGCTTTGGTGCAGGAGGTCGACTATCTCATCTTGAGTCGTCGACCAGTGATCGACGATCGTGGAATCCAGAACATCGTTCTACCATAAATGATCGACGATATGGCTTGCGATCGTCGACCATTGATCGACGATCTGGACTTAAGCTGGAAAATAAAAACCAAACTTCCAGAACTTCAAATCCTAATCACCACCCCAGGTTGTTTAATCCTTCAACTGAATGGATTATCCCACCTAGGAGATCACACCCTTTAGGATATAAATCTAAGCCTGCAAAATCTTTTATATCTAGTTTTTCTTTTGTGAAGAATGCTGGACCCAAGGTAACCTGGGTCCACAATGTATAACTGTTCTTTCTGCAGGTGAAGACCTATCCAGTCATACATGACAAATGGTATCTGGATAGTGGATGCTCAAAGCATATGATAGGAAAGAAGAAGAACCTGTCAGGTTTCAAAGCCAAGCTGGGACCAAAAGTTGTATTTGGGGATTCCAGCTGTGGACAGACTGAAGGGTATGGCAGCTTCACCATAGGAGCTGTAACCTTCAAGAAGGTTGCTTATGTCTCAGGACTAAAACACAACCTGATCTCTGTAAGTCAATTATGTGATGCTGGATACAAGGTATGGTTCACTGACACTGCTTGTAATATTGCTTTAAATAATACTGTGGTGTTAGTAGGCATTAGAATTGGAAATGTTTATGTTGTAGATTTTAATTCCTCCAAATCTGAAATATGCTTATTTAATGAAGTAACCAGTAATAATACCCTTTGGCATAAGAGACTTAGTCATGTAAACTTGAAAAACATTTCTAGGTTGGCTAAATACAATCTTGTAAGAGGATTACCTTCTTGCCCCTACAAGAAGGAAGGCCTTTGCAAAGCTTGTCAATTAGGTAAGCAAACAAGAAATAGCTTTAAATCAGTTAATAAAAGTGATTCTCCCAGGATTCTGTACTTGCTACATTTGGACTTATTTGGTCCTATTGCTGTGCAGAGTCTTGGAGGGAAGTCTTACACTCTAGTAATTGTAGATGACTTCTCCAGGTTCACTTGGGTATTCTTCTTGAGAACTAAGGCTGATAACTTCAAGGTTCTTACAGATTTTCTAAAGTGTATACAGAGTGAGTATTCTACTCAGATTGCCTTGATCAGAAGTGATCATGGTACTGAGTTTGAGTCTCTTCTTATGCAAGAATTCTGTGAGAAGGAAGGTATCAAACATAGCTTCTCTGCTCCTAGAACTCCTCAACAAAATGGGGTAGTTGAAAGGAAAAACAGAACCCTAATTGAAGCTGCAAGTACATTGTTGGCAGATGCTAACATGCCTCTGTCCTTTTGGGCTGAAGCAGTTAGCACAGCTAACTATGTATTGAACAGAAGTCTGATACATAAACTTAAGGGTAAGACTCCCTATGAATTACTTAAGCAAGTGAAACCTAAAATAGACTATTTTAGAGTATTTGGCTGTGTTGCTTTTGTTCATAACAATAACAAAGAATACCATAGAAAATTTGAGGCAAAAGCATCAATGGGAGTTTTTCTAGGATACTCTCAAGTAAGCAAAGCCTATAGGGTCCTTAATAAATCCTCTCTTAAGATAGAAGAGTCTGCACATGTCTCTTTTGATGAGACAGTCATGTATTATAAGGAGAAGGATTCTTCCTCTAATAGTACAGTGCAAGTCCTAGGAGTAAGTAAGGATTTGGAAGGTTTCAGACTCACACAGGAGAATCATCCCCAACAAACTCCTCAGGTTGCTCCCTCAGATTCTGAATCTGATGTAGAACTGCTTGAAGTTAAAGCACCTGCTCCAACAGTTGATCAAATTCCACATGAGGAATTAAATCTTGAAACTGTTGAAGATCAGATCATTGTTGAACCTACTGATCTTGTCACACTTAGAGATCACCCTGTATCTCAAGTGATTGGAGACATTTCAGCAGGAGTCCAGACAAGACATCAACTCAACAAAAATGTGATGTTTGCTTGTTTCCTTTCTCAGGTTGAGCCCCTAACCATTAAAGATGCTGATCTTGATCCCCACTGGATTATAGCAATGCAAGAGGAGCTTAACCAGTTTGAAAGATGTAAAGTTTGGACCTTGGTTCCAAGACCAAGAGGCCAACGGATCATAGGCACCAAGTGGGTGTTTAGAAACAAGCTTGATGCCCAAGGCATAGTAGTTAGAAATAAGGCTAGGCTAGTAGCTCAAGGCTATAGACAGGAGGAAGGCATAGATTATGATCAGACTTTTGCCCCTGTAGCTAGACTAGAAGCCATTAGGATTTTCCTAGCCTATGCTGCCTATAAAAGATTTAAGGTCTTCCAAATGGATGTGAAGAGTGCCTTCCTCAATGGAGATTTAAAGGAAGAAGTGTTTGTTGAACAACCACCAGGGTTTGTTTCATCAACCTTACCCACTCATGTGTTCAAACTCCAAAAGGCTCTATATGGACTTAAGCAAGCTCCTAGAGCTTGGTATGAGACCTTAGCAAATTTTCTTCTAGAACACAAGTTTGTGAGAGGTGTAGTAGATAGAACCCTGTTCATTAGACATCATAAGGACTCACAACTGTTAGTTCAAAGCTATGTAGATGACATTATATTTGGCTCTACTGATCCCAAACTATGCAAGAGGTTCTCTGAACTAATGCACTCTAAGTTTGAGATGAGCAGCATGGGTGAGTTATCCTATTTCCTTGGTCTCCAAGTGAAACAGAGTGTTGATGGCATTTTCATTTCTCAATCAAAATATGCCAGAGAGCTGGTTAAAAGATTTGGAATGTCTGATGCTTCATCAATGAGCACACCTATGGCCTCAAATGCAGTTATTGATTCTGATGTAAATGGCAAGTCTGTTGATCAAAAGAATTATAGAGCCATTGTTGGTTCCCTGCTGTATTTGACTGCAAGTAGGCCTGACATAATGTTTGCTACATGCCTATGTGCTAGGTTTCAGGTCAACCCAAAGGAATCTCACTTAACTCTCCTCAAGAGGATCTTGAGATACCTTAAGGGATGCCCTAACTTAGGACTGTGGTACCCAGCTGAGTCAGGATTTGAATTAATTGGATATTCAGATGCTGACTATGCTGGTTGTAGAGTTGACAGGAAAAGCACCTCAGGGACTTGTCAGTTCCTGGGAGAGAGACTTGTCTCTTGGTTTTGCAAGAAACAGGCATCCGTGTCTACTTCAACTGCTGAGGCTGAATATATTACAGCAGCTAGTTGTTGTTCACAGATTCTGTGGATTCAAAATCAGCTAGTGGATTATGGGTACACACACTCAAACACAAAAATTCTGTGTGACAGTACCAGTGCAATATCAATTGCTCAAAATCCTGTGCACCACTCCAGAACCAAGCACATTGAGATTAGACATCACTTTCTGAGAGATAATGTGGAAAAGAACAAGATAGCAATGGAATTTATATCCACAGACCTGCAGAGAGGAGATATTTTCACTAAGCCCCTTGATGAACAAAAGCATTTGTTCTTCCTGAACCAGCTTGGTATGATTAATGGTTCAGAGTAGTGAAAATTAAGATAGTTTTGTTTTCTGTCTAAAATCGTCGAACGACCCGCTCGACGATCTTCGACTAGGCATCTATCGTCGACCACTGATCGACGACAGATCGCGTTTCTTTAGTAAGGCAGAAATCGTCGACCAACTGGTCAACGATCTCTCCTTAGGTATCTATTGTCGACCAATGGTCGACGACAAATTTTCTGTGCTGGGTGGAGAATCGTCGACCAACATTTATTGATCGACGATCGTGGTAATTGCGTGTAGTCGGTCGATGTTTACCGATTATTCAAACATTGACTATCGTCGATCTGTGTTCGACGACCGATTTTATTCCGGGTTCGACGATCGTAGATTTGTTTCTAATAGTCGATTTAGGTCTGAAGATCGTCGTCCTTCCGCTCCGTCTTTTCATATTCCTTCTCCTGGCTTAGAATTCGCTCTCGAACTCTAATCCCGCGCGATTCTCTTCTCCCCTGTTTTGCCTCTCGATTCGCCATTTTCTCTCAAATCCTATGGCGATTCCTTCTGCTGTTCTCTTCGGAATGAAGTTCGACACTGGCTTCTGTGTCGACTTCGATTCTTTCAGCCGATGCGATCAACCAATCCAAGATATCCTGCAGCTGTGTGAAGAGCAAGGCCTCAAGAGATTCATGTCATCCGCACCTAAGATTAACATACCGGAGATACGAGAATGGGTATACACTTCGTCCTCCAGCGACGACGCCATGACAGGAAAGATAAATGGCGAGGAGGTCACTCTGACTCCTGAAGTATTGACTGAGTTGTTTGGACTGCCAACAGGAACTGAGGAATATGAGCAAACTACAGAAGAATATGGCCGCATGCTCACTGTGATGGGCCATGCCGAAGGGATTCCGGCTAAGTTGCTAAAGATAAACCTGTCTCCAGAGTACAAGTTTCTGGCCGACCTGGTGGGCAAGGTCGTTTTGGGAAAACATTCTGCTCATGACAACATCAACAGGCAACAGTTTGCCCTGATGTCAGCTTTGGTGAATAAGGCACAGATTGCCTGGGGAAAAGTTCTGTTTGAACTAATAAGGAGAAAGAACAATCAGAAAGAGGTAAACCTTGCCAGGGTACTAGGTGTATTTCTGTATGTGAAAGCACCCCTGCTGCTTGTTTCTGCACCGTCCGCAGTCAACGCTAGCAAGAGGTTGGACCCTTCTCTATTCAAGAAATCCCAGAGGATTATCAAGAAGTCAGCCAGGGTTGATCCTAACCCTCCTTCAGACACAAGGGCTGATTCGGCCGCTCTCCCGCTTACTGGGGAAGGCTCAGTAATCCCTTCATCCTCTCTCTCTATCCCTGCATCCTCTTCTCCTGCATTACTTTCCTCTACAACACCTGCAGTGCCACCACAACATGCATCCTTCATTCCACCTGCATCTCCACACCAGTCACCAACACCACAACATCTGGCAGCCTCAGCCAGTGTTGACATGGTGACTGCTACCATTCTCACAAACCTTTCTCAACATGAATCCCACACTCATGTTGATGACCACCTATCTCCACATGACTCATTTGATCATATGGCAGATCATCCTGCCTCCATTCCATCCACCTCCACATCATCAGCATTTCAGATAACTCCTGAATTGCTTGCACATATTGTCGAGCTCATTACTCCCTCCATCCAAAAAATGATTGAGGCTGCCAATGCCCCTCTCATTGCCTCCATCAATTCTCTCACTGATGCCATCAAATCCATCTCATCTTCTGCTGAGCCCCCTTCTGTACGATGCATGACTCCAGTCCCCACTGAAGTCATGCAGGGGGAGATGTCTGTTGAAGTGGTCTCAGGTGATGCCCTGACCCTTCAGGACAATTCCTCTCTTCCCCTTCAAGAAGCTGTAGAAGAACCTCAAGAGAGTCCAGAGAAAGAACCAGATGGTAAACCTTAAAACTCTTCCTCCAAAGGATATAATCAGGACTTCAATTTGATATTTGTATCTAACAAAGACATTCACTCCCTAGTGAATCTAGCTTCTGAGGAAGAAGTTCCTGAAAAAGAAAATGAGGAAGTCCCCATGGACGTTTGTGAAAATGATGCTGCTCAACCTGATGGTATAGCTCTATTTAAGATTCTAATTAATTCAAACTCCAACTTTGAGTTAATTTCTTATTCTTTCCTTTCCATCACAGCTGCTGATGATCTCACATCAGCATTGCAAGTTGATGCTGCTAAATCCTTTGATTCTGATAAAGATTTAGAATCCTATCTTAACCTAGACTGTGAGTCCTCACTCACATCTACTCCTCTTGTTCCCTCTTTTCAAGAGAAAATGGTCCCTTATAGACCTGAGTACCTTGATGACCCCTTGGTCAAGGATACTCTTTTCTTTTCCTGTATGGCACTCCTCTTGTGCCTTGCAGAGGTGTCTATCCCTGATGTCACTGAACATCTAGAAGGAATTATAACCTCCTTCCTAGATGCAAAGTGGTATCCTGTGTAGATCTTCAGGTAATCCTATCTATTACCTGTTGTTTGTTCACCTTGGGGGGAATATTTTATTCCCACTTGGTTGTTAACCTATCTCTCTTTGCATGCAGGCACAACCATAAATGCTGCTGCTGCTGAAAACATCAACATCCCTGCTGATGCTGCTGCTGAAGAAATTGAAGATGTGCAAGATAGGGCAGACAATGCTCCCAAGATGACTGAAATGGACTCAAGCTCAGGTACTCTAAACCTAGAACAATTTATAGCCTTTGTGTCTGAGAACATTGCCTCTGAGTACATTGAAGGGATGGCTAATTATCATCTGGATTCCCTAGCCATCTCTCTAGAGAAAGCATCTGCCCCTGCAGATATCGTCATCTTTTCTCCACCTATCCTTACCTATCCTCTATCCATTCCTTCTATTGCAGAACTGGTCCCCAAGACAGTTCCTGAGTTGTATCCAGAATCAGAACTCTGGAAGAGGTCTCCAAATGTGGATCTTGATGCCCTCCTTAGGCAAGATGCCATTGAGGAAGCTAAAGAGAAAGAAGAAAGAGAAAAGAAAGACAAAGCTGAACCTACTGCCAAGGATCCTTCTGAACTTGACTTTGATGATTATGCTGGGAAAGACTCATCTCATTCTGATGATGATGATGATGATTCTGATGATTCTGACTCCTCTAAGAAAAGGAAAAGAGCTGCTTCCAAGAAAAGAAAAGCTCCTGCTCCTCCTGCTGCTAATTCAGACAAGGATGTTCCCTATTTTATTCTGAAGGGAATTGATCCGAAGAGCAAAGAATTTCAGCCTTGGATGAGACTTTCAAAGAATCAGACAAGAGAGAATAAGAGAAGAAAAAGGTATGACACTCCCGTTCAGAAATTCCCCCCCAGAGGTCCTCCTCCACCTCCTGGTGCTGGAGCCTCTGGAAGTCTCTCTTCTGTCCCCTCTGCAAGGTCAGCCAGTTCTAACACTTCTCAGACCTACCAAAGAAGGAGTAATCAAAGCCAGGGAGGGCCAAGATGTTTCAGGACAGGGAAGAAAAAGAAATGACAATGCTCTCGTGGAACAAATAAAGGAGATGACTTTTCAGCAACCTACATTCTCTCCTCCTCCTTCTCCTAAGAAGATAATCCCAGAAAGGAAACCTTCTCCTCCCAGGAGAGGTCCCTCCTCCTCTTCAAGGAAACCTGCTGCAGATGAATCAAAAGGAAAAAGAGTGGTCTTTTCGGAAAAATCCCACAAAAAGTTCATTGAGCTTGCACCTCCAAGATCTCTATATGCTCAAACTGATCCTAAGAAGGCTGTGCAGATTCCTCTTGATTCAAGCAAACTTGCTACAGCTCTTCAAAGGAACATAGAGATTGCAGCTCATACAGATACTGATAGACCTCCCTCTCCATCAGATAAAACTGAAGCTGAAAGGATTGCCTCTATGGCAAGATTCAAAGAGTCTATTGCACTAAGCATGATGGAGAGAGCCAAATCTCAAGGACTAGATCCTACAGCCTACTCAACAATGTCAGAATTCAGAGAAAAGGAACTCAGCAGAATTCAAGTCAATCCAGAAGCCTTTGACACTGAGGAATACATGAGACTACATCCTGCTGCAGTTCTACCAAGTTATGCTGAAAAGAAAATCATAGGTGAACATGATCTAATGCTATCCAAGAGACAAGCAGCAAACCCTAACAGAGAAATTATTTTCAAACCAGCTGCAATACCCAAAAACTCATCTGATGCTAAACATGCTGATAAATCTGCTTGATACATTCCATTTCTGCTGATTTATGCTTGTTATATTTTCTGTGTATTGCCTGTGTTTTAACATTCTGGTTAATCTTTAGATTTGTTGTTGTCTGCTTTAGCCTTTAAATTGGATTGGATAACATAACCCAAATAGGGGGAGATTGTTGGTACCCTAGATGTGATTTGGCTTATGTAATCCCTTTCCAGCCCCTCTTGATCCATATAAAGATATATGATCATGTTTAGACTTTGCTTAGTCTCCCTAGGGCAGTATATGACTGACCTAGAGTTTAGGCTAGTAGTTTTAGAATGTGTTTTGGTTAAGGCTTTTTCCGTTCGACTATCGTCGAACGAGGCCTCGCGATCGTCGATCATTGATCGACGATAGCAGGGCTATCGAATCGTTGAGTCAAGACAATTATCGTCGACCGATGGTCGACGATCTCAGAGCAAGCCTCTTATGCTCTGAAGGTTGGTCGACGATCTGCCATCTGCAGTTCAACGATCTTGTTCTTGTTCGACGATATCTGTCTCAACAGATATTTTTGTCTTAATCGTCGACATCTTGTGATGTTCGACGATATCTGTGTCGACAGATTGTTGCCTTAGTTGTTGACGATTTCTGTGTCGACAGTTTGTTGCCTTAGTTGTCGACGATTTCTGGTCGACGTTATCTGTCTCGACAGATCTTTTGCTTTGGTCGACGATAGTTTGAGCTGGTCGACGATTTCCGTTCGACGATTTCTGTTTCGACAGACTTCTGTTTTTAGTCGACGATCTGTTAGTAGGTCGACGATCTTCGAACTGCTGTTCGACGATTTCTGTCTGCTTTTATCTTTTTGTATTTATTCTATTCCTTGGTTTATTTCCAAGTGTTTTAGTTGGTGGTTAGATTGATTCTCTGATATTATTGTTGCTAAATTTATGGTTTAAATTCAAATAAATTGATTACAAATTCTGTCAAGCATAAATCACGGGATTCAGTATTCTTGATAAAGCATTTTGTCCTATTATACAAATTGCGTTGACTTTATCTTTCCAGCCTGTTTTCTAGCCGTTGGTACTATGTACTATTTCCAAGAATGGTACGTCTTTATGCTGAGATATTTTTCCCGCTTATTTTATTCCTTATTGGGACTGACAGAAAGTTAATAGGCCATTCTATTCCTATTGCTATATTCTATTTTGAGATAATCTATTGCAGGGCTCGAGAATTCAAATCAATAGAGCCGTTCCAAAGGAAAAACGGAAGACATATTTAAAAGAGATTCTTCTCTCAGAAAAGAAGAAGTTACAGACACAGAGAAATATTATTCATTCGCTCAAGCATCATCAGAGCAGCTCTTCACAATCTCACAATAAGAAGAAGAAAAGTTTTCCTAAAGCAAAAGCCCAGAGCAATCATCTTTCATTCTCAAGTCTCCTGAGCATCTGCTTAGAGTTTTCAAGACTTCAGAAAGAGCTTCAGTTCTGCTTCAAGTGCTCCAGAATCTTAAGACCTGATAAAAATCAGTCTTCAGATCTCTGAGGATTTAGTTTTAGTTTATCTGAAACTCCTTCATCCTGAAGCAAAGGCTTTCCCTGGACTTCCACTAAGCCAGGGGGAGACTTTGATTCTTTAGAGAATCCACAAATCTTCTCTAATCTGTATTTAAAACAGAGAAGATAATCTAACCCTCTCAACCCCTTTGTAAAAAGAGTTTGTTCACACCTCTTCAAAAGTGAACGTTGGTGACAGGGCACCTTATCAACAACCTGTGGTTGAGCATCCTTATCAAAAGCTCAAAGGGTCTGTTTGATCTACCTGAATCAGATCATTGGTGGCAGGGCACCTTAGCAAAAACCTGTAGTGGATTCCTACCAGGGTGGTAGAAGAGTGGATGTACCTATTTAAAGGGAACCACTATATATCCTGTGTCTCTCTGGTTCTTGCTGATTTGTTTATTCTGTGGCTGTGATAGAACAACCTAGGATTGCTAGTTGCTGTGATAGGCTTGTAGTTAACTGAAATTTCAGTCAACTTCTCCACTTGTGCACTTCACTGTGTTAGGCTCTTAGGGTTCAAGTATCAGATTTTTTATTCCGCAAATAAACTCCAAGGGAGCTGACTAAGTGTTCATAAAATTTTGAATACTCTATTCACCCCCCCTCTAGAGTAGTTTACAACTTATCCCCTCACTTTCATGATTGGAAGAATTGTTTCATTTAGTAACCCACCGGTCTATCTGTGGTATATGGCGTCGGGCCCCGACCGGACCTACTGCTATATGCTATGTGACGGATAGGGGTGTTATAATTTGGTATCAGACTACAAGTTTCGGTCATGCTTAAATGAATTCGTGGGCGAATTCTTTTAAGGGGTGGTGAGCACATGTGTGTGCGTCATCGTTATAACATAAAAAGAACCCATGAATGTCCACTTAGGAATGAAAATACACATGTTTGAGGAACCTTCGTGTTCCTATAATTATTTTTTGCAATATTGTTCGGTCATTTAACAGTGTTTTATACGACTATAGGTGACCAGGAGTTGTGCAGGGCCGTCAGAACATCCGGTTTCTGAGGCAAGTAGCGCACCAAATGTTGAGCCTGCAACACCTCCCTTGGCAGAAACCATATGATTGGTGGCTGAAGCGGTGTTCGTTATGATCAATGCTCAGCCTGCGAGACAAGTGCAGTAGCCTGCCCCTACTATGGAGCAAGTACCGCTTCAAGCGGCTGAACCAAGGAGGGTAGGGCAAGTGGTAGTGGAGCTAGTGATGCCCAGGAGAGTAACTAAAAAGCAGCTGAAACATGTTATGGTCTTTACTCCTCCGGTGTTCTCGGGGATCGGAACCCCAACCCAAGCTGAAGGTTTGCTCTCCCGGATAAAGAGAGTCCTGACAGCTATAGAGACGGAGGAATGGCAAAAGTCGACTATTGCCACTTGTTGGACGGTGATGCAAGGCTGTGGTGGGAAGGTTTAAAACTACACCACTTGGGGGGAAGAAAACTTACAGATGTCTCGATGGAAGAGTTTTCGAGACTATTCTTGGCAAGGTACCTGCCCTCTGCTCAGAGGATTGTGTTGGAGAACAAATTCCAGAAGTTGACCCAAGGAGAGAGTAGCGTGGATGAGAACCTCCACGAATTTACACGATTGGGTCAGTACGCTAGCTCTACTTTTGCTGATAAGGAGCAGAAGACGAATCGTTTCTATGAAGGTCTGAGGGATGACCTAAGGCTACTGCTCTCAGGGCCTATGGCGCAGGACTTCTTGACCTTGGTAAACACAGACTGGTCTTTGGAGAAGGATATGAAGAATGTGCAGGCGAAGAAAGACTCTGCTGTTAAGAAGGCAGAGTTTAAGGTTCCGACTACCTCAAAGTCTTGTTATCGTAAGTTCTTTAAGAAGGCTAGGACTTCGGTCAAGCCCCTTCTTCTATTACTTCAGGGGCATCTACAAGCTGGACCCCGAGCACTTGTTACAATTGTGGGAAGGCGGGGAATTTTGCCCGTGATTGCTGGAGCGGACGCCTAATGTCTGAGAGGAAGTCGGGAGCAACATACGAAGAGAAGGGCAAGGCGGTGGAGTCCACCACATCGTATTATTCCCCAACTCAACCAAGAGTCTATAATCTTAGCCAGCAGGAGGCCATAAAGCAAGCCGATGTGGTGATAGGTACGGTTTAAATTTATAGTAATTTAGCTTTAAATACTATTACCTTGCGCATGTTAGCTTATTTTTGCTTGTACTAGGCTTTGTGTGTATTTTCGATAATCCGGCGAGAGCACTCTTTGATACGGGAGCTTCACACTCCTTTTTGTCCGAACGATTCATATCGCGCATCAGAGTACCTTCTTCGATGTCGAAGGACAAATTGGATGTGTTATTGTCGAACGGGTGTTTGATGCGCACAGATAGAATCTGTTGCTTCAAGATACAGATTGGGAGTAAGGAGTTGGACTTGCAAGCATCGTTACTGCCGCTGGTGGAGTTCGATGTAATTTTTGGTATGGACTGGCTCCCGAAGCAGTAAGCATACATCGATTGCAATCGCAAGGAGGTCAAGTTGGGAACAGGTTGTGAGACGACTTTTGCAGGCTTGAAAGGGTCGAGCAAGACATTGAGGTCTGTTATTCATGTTGTTATGGCAGTTCGTGCCGGTGCAGAGCTGTTCCTTATACTAGTGGAGGCTTCAAAGCCTAAGCCTACTTTGGATAGCATCTCAGTGGTATCCGAGTACCCTAACGTATTCCTTGACGATCTCCCTAGAGCCCCACCGCAGCGAGAGATTGACTTCACAATTGAGCTAGTGCTAGGTACCAAACCTGTGTCATGCTCTCCGTATCGGTTAGCGCCTAAGGAGATGGCGGAACTGAAGGTTCAACTGGAAGAGCTTTTGGAACAGGGTTATGTGCGTCCAAGTTCATCGCCTTGGAGCGCACCGGTCCTCTTTGTTAAGAAGAAGGACGGAATTTTGCGACTCTGTATCGATTACAGAGAGCTGAATAAGTTAACGGAGAAGAACAAGTACACAATCCCAAGGATTGATGATCTGTTCAATCAGTTTGTTGGGTCATCGGTGTACTCTAAATTGGATCTTAAGTCCGGGTACTATCAGCTGAGGATAATGGAAAGTGATATCCCCAAGATAGCGTTCAGCACGAGATATGGGCATTATGAGTTTATTGTCATACCATTTGGGCTGACTAATGCGCCATCAGTGTTCATGGATCTGATGAATAGGACATTAAGAGAGTACTTTGACTACTTTGTGATCGTCTTCATCGACGACATATTGGTGTACTCATAGTGCAAAGAGGATCATTTCAAGCATTTGCATTTGGTGATGGAGACACTAAGGAGGAACCAACTATTTGCCAAGTTCTCCAAATGCGAGTTTTGGTTGTCCTCGGTGGCGTTCCTTGGTCACATAGTCTGTGGAGAAGGGATTATGGTGGATTTGACGAAGATAGTTGCGATACGAGAGTGGCCTGTGTTGTGTTTAGTAGCAGAAGTCCGAAGTTTTCATGGGCTTGCCGGCTACTACAGGAGCTTCGTAGAGAATTTCTCGCAGATAGCGTTACCCATCACGACTTTGATAAGAAAAGATCAAAAGTTTGTGTGGTCGCGGGAGTGCGCGCAAGATTTCGAAGAATTGAAGAGGCGGTTGACCACGACGCCTGTTCTAGGTTCGCCGGTTGGGACCGAATGCATCGTGATCTACAGTGATGCTTCAGGCACTAGTTTGGGTTGTGTTCTACTGCAGTACTGGAGGGCGATAGCTTATGGCTCGTGCCAGCAGAAGGTGCATGAGAGAAATTATCCGGTCCATGACTTGGAGTTAGCGGCTGTGATATTTGCTCTAAAGCTGTGGAGACACTACCTGTACGGGGTGAAGGTCGATATCTATACCGACCACAAGAGCCTGAAATACTTGTTAGATCAAAAAGATCTAAACATACGAGAACTAAGATGGATGGAGTTCCTGGGGGGACTACACATTCAAGATTCATTATGTACCTGGGAAAGGCAATGCAGTTGCGGACGCTTTGAGTCGCAGGGCCCCTGCGCGGGCCAACTGGTTGTTGGTTCATGACGAGCGGTTGATTCGGGAGCTGGAGGCATTAGAGATCTCTTGTGTGGACAAGAAGACTAGTGCCGAAGCACAACTGAACTTGAAAAAAGTGTAGTATGACCTGGCTGATCGAATTTGGCAGGCGTTAGAGTTGTATAGCAGTATGAAGCAAATCTTGGATGAGGCTTTAGATGGGTCAAATTCCCAGTTTAATGTTATTGATGGAAAGTTACGGAAGGACAGTCGTTTGTGCGTCCCTGATGTGGGTAGATTACGGGACTAATTGATGTACGAGGCACATCATACCAAGTACTCGATTCACCCGAGGAGCACGAAAATCTATCAGGATATGAAGAAGTTGTTCTGGATGCCAGGACTGAAGAATGACGTGGCACTTTACGTTGCGAAGTGTCAAACATGCGCCTTGGTGAAAGCGGAGTACCAGAAGCCCGAAGGTTTCTTGAAGTCTTTGCCTTTTTCGGAGTGGAAGTTCGATAATATTTCTATGGATTTTGTGTATGGTTTGCCAAGTTCGCAGAATGGGAACGATGCCATCTGGGTGATCGTAGATCGTTTGACGAAGGTATCGCACTTCATTTCGAATAGGAAGGATGATTCGGTGGAGAAACTGGCAAAACTGTATGTGGAAAACATTATTCGACTAAACGGTGTGCCCCGCAGCATCGTGAGCGACAGGGAGTGACGGTTTACGTCCAATGAGGGGAGGCTGGTGCAACAAATGTTGGGAACTAAGTTGAGGTTCAGCAAAGCCTTTCATCCGCAGACAGATGGTCAGACTGAGAGGGTAAACAGGATGATGGAAGACATGCTTCGCATGCACGTCCTAGATTTTGGGAAGCAGTGGGAAGATCACCTATACTTGGTGGAGTTTGCGTATAACAATAGCTACCAAGCGAGCATTCAAATGGCTCCCTTTGAGGCCCTATATGGTAGAAAATGTCGCACGCCATTATCGTGGTAAGAAACGGGTGACACAAAGCTTTTCAATAGGCAGGAGGTGGAATATGCAACGTCATTGGTACGAACCATTCGAGAACGGTTTCTAATCGCTCAGGACCATCAAGCTAATTACTATAATGCCAAACATCAGAATGTTGAGTTCGCTATTGGTGACTGGGTATATTTGAAGATCAAGACGTTCAAGGGTGTCTCACAGGTACGACGATTGAAGAAGCTAAGCCCGAGGTACCTTGGACCGTTTGAGGTTTTGGAGCGGATTGGCGAAGCAGCCTACTGACTTAAGCTATCAATGGAGCTCAGTGGTCTACATGACGTATTCCATATATCGGCATTGAGGAAGGAGGTGCAAGAGCCTTCGCAAGTGATCGCGGTCGATCAAGTACCAGTTGATGTTTGGTTGATGACAAAGGTCAAGCCCGTATGCATTGAGGACTCAGAAGTCAAGCGACTGTGTAACAAGGATATCAGGATGGTCAAAGTCCGATGTGACAACTGCAATGGTGAGGAGCTTTCGTGGGAGCGAGTGTAGACCATGCTCGAGGAGTATCCCGAACTCTTCTTCTCAGGTACCGTTTAAGTTTGAGTACTTAATTTTTCTTTCTGTAATTTCGAGACGAAATTCATTTAAGGGGGGAGAATTGTAATGCCCCGAATCTCAAAAGAGAAACGGGCAGCGTGTTTGAGCCAATTTGGGTCCTGGTAAGGGCCACACAGCCTGGGACACGGCCGTGTCCCAGGGCATGTCATGCTCATGTTGCATGATTTTTCCTGAGGTCGACGAGTTACAGTCGACGATCGTGGAAGGCGGAGAACACGGTCAGAGACATTGGATTGTCTAGGGCTATTTCTTGCTCAGGGTGTTTGCCGGGCTGTATGGACAGTACTATACGGCCTGGGACACAGGCGTGTCCCAGGGCGTGTCTAGCACACAGCCTGTAACACGGGCATGTCACAGAGTCGTGTCCTCTTCGAGATGGTTTGATCCTATGTCGGTTCAGGGAACATGCCCCTAACACGGGCATGTACTGTAAGACATGGGCGTGTCATTTGTGACACGGGCATGTCTATGTCTGTGTCCCGTTCGGGACGTGACGGTTTCAGCATTGATTGAGGAACACAGCCCATTATATGGGGATGTCACAAGACATGTTCGGCCCAGTAATTTTACTTTAAGAGCAAATTATAGCCGTTCATTTTCTTATTTTGGGATCAAACGGTTCAGGCTTTTCCCTGCTGGTTTAATTCCAGGAGATGAGGGTTTTCTTCCTTATTTTACTTGGGCTATTCTCTTTCTAAAGTTTTAGCGAGAGAGGAGAGCAAGGAAGAAGGAGTGGAGATCCGGCTGCCGGAGGAGTTTCAGAGCTCCCAATCGCAAATCGAGTTTTGATATGCAATTGTAAGGCTGTTACGGTGCTTTCCATCCGGGTAGATCTTCATGGCGCCGAAGTGAAATGTTAGGGTAACGATTCTCTACTTGGACATGTGAAGTCCCCTTTCCTTTTTGCATAGGAAGACCGCTCTCGCGAGTATGCGGTGAGTTTGTGGTGTTCCTTCGGGTAGACATGAATATTCCCCGTTGTTTTGCATGCAGAGTCCGGAATCGAAGTTCGGACATAGGCATGGTGTGTGAAGCCTACCCAGACAAGTTGGTCTGGATCAGTGATGTTTCATTATACATAAATGGTCGGAGAAGGCTCCGTGCCGATAGTTGTTTTTGGGTTTTCTACGCGGTAGATTGCATCAGGGAATCTTGGGGATTAACTCCAAGGTGCACCCAGAAAACTAGGCAGAAGCGTGATTCTGCCAACTTGGTGGCCTGGGAGCTAACTTGTACATAACTGGGTTATGTAAAATTTGTGTAATCGTTATGGGACTCGGGAAAGCTTGACCCCCACATATAGCTTAAATTGACGTTGCGGTGTGAGCAACGGGTTAGGCGAAACCGTACCCGCTCTGTGTCATTCGGTTAAAGAGACCTAAAGTACATGGCACTTATCGTTGGTATAGATGGAGGGTCTTAGGCTTAGGCCGGAATGACCAAAATGCTCATGAGATTTGCCATCCTAGAGGCGGTGGTGAGAACATGGATTTTCATCGGGTATACCGATTAAGTGCCCTTAGAGCACGGGGTGTGTGGCCGCGGGCCTGCACCTGTGGTGTATTGTGCAAATACTGTACTTTCACTTTAATCGTTTGATTATACTAATGCATTGCTGGGAAGGAGCACTGCCACCCAAATAAGGGGGTGGGGTCGTTATTAATTGGTCAGCTTTAGCTGACCGTTGCTTTTGTTTGTCACCGTTGCGGTGAATTGTTGCTTGCAGGTGCTACGGAGCTGAGTGGCAAATAGCAGGCTAAAGCGCTTGTTGCAGTGTTGGTCCTCGAAGGCCGAAGTGTATTGTTTACTTCATTCTCACATGTGGCCGGCCTGCGTGCCGTGGTATGGAAGACAAATTTTATTTAAGTAAACTTTTGTAAGGCCATAAGGCCCAGTACTTTGTGTATTTTGTTGGTTCATTCCTGTTTGGGTTTTTAGTAGACATTCATGCTTTTGGTTGGGTTCTTTTTTTGCAACTTATTAAAATGCTTCCGCTAGATTCTCTATGTAGGACGGTTGTGATTGGAAGAATGGTTTCATTTAGTAACCCACCGGTCTGTCTGTGGCATATGGCATTGGGCCCCGACCGGACCTACTGCTATATGCTATGCGACGGATAGGGGTTTTACTGTAACACACCCATCCGTCGTATGACATATAATAGAAGGTCAAGCTGGAACCCGACGATATATACCACGGACAGTCGGAAGGGTTACATAAGAATATCAAAAACTCAACTACTCGTCCTAAAACAGAGAATTCTAGCGGAAGCTTTTAAACAGTTTAAGAGAACCCAAAATTTGCACACAAATGACATGAATGTCCACTATTCACCACAGGAATGAAATGCAACAAATACACAAAAGATTACTTGGCCTTAAGGCCTTACAAATGTTCACTTGACAATATAATGTTTTACATACATCGGCTCACAGGCCGGCCACACATGACAGAAGTAAAACAATAGTTCTCTTTGGCCTTCGAGGTCCAGCTCAGCAACATGGGCCTCAGCCCGCTACTTGGCGCTTGGTTCCACAGCACCTGCAAGCAACATTCCACCGCACGATGGCAAACAAAGCAACGGTCAACTAAAGCTGACCAAATTAAAACGACCCCGCTCCATACTCAGGACGACGGTGCTCCTTCCCTGCATTTCGTTAGCCCAGCTAAATAGTAAAGTGCATATATATTTCGCCACAGGTGTAGGCTCGCTCGGCCAAACACCCCGTGCACTCAGGGCACATTCTCCATGAATCTAGTCAATTTCGTGGCTTCACCACCATCCTCGGGATGACAAACATTGTGAGCATTTTTGAGTCTTTCCGACCGCAGTCCAAGACTCCCGACTATGCCAACGGCTAGTTCCACTTTAGGGCCTCTTGCACCGAACCGCAAAGCCCAGGCCCATTTCAACAAGCCCATTGCTCATGCCGCCTAGTCACTTTAAGTCGTACGCACGGGCCAAGCTTCACCTAGATCTTAAACATTCCCAAACATCGCATAACCCAGTTATGTTCAAGGTTGGATCCCCGGCCGCCAAGTTAGATGAATTACGTTTCCGCCCAGTTTTCTGGGTGCGCCATGGAGTTAATCCCCAAAGATCCCTGCTGCAATCTACCATGTAGAAACCCGAAAACAATCAAAGGCACGGAGTCTTCTCCGGCTACTCATGCAATGCAACATCACCGATTCAGACAAACACGTCCGGGTAGGCTTCACACATAATGCCTGTGTCCGTAATACGATTCCAGACTATAAACAAGGGGGACTT
This sequence comes from Platanthera zijinensis, assembly GCA_039513925.1. NCBI lineage: Eukaryota > Viridiplantae > Streptophyta > Magnoliopsida > Asparagales > Orchidaceae > Platanthera > Platanthera zijinensis. The sequence continues at coordinate 83,430,506 of CM077093.1, read as the reverse complement.
CACATATCTATCCCAAGGAATGCCGCAAACTCACCTCACACTTGCGGGAGAGGGTTTTCCTATGCAAAGGAAGAAGAGCTTCACATGCTCAAGTTTTAGAATCGTTACCCTTGAAGTCTACTTTGGCGCCATAAAAAACTAGCCGGATGAAAGGCTTCGCAAGGGAATTCTCTCCACGGATCTGGTCTCGGTTCTCAATTTCGTTCTCCGATGCTCCGCCAGCGGCCGGATTCCTCCCGTTCCCTCTTCCTTACTCTCTCCTCTCTCTAACTCCTTAGAAAGAGAAAACATAAGAGGAAATGAGGAATTAATCCTCTATTCCCGAACTTAAGAAAGCAGAAACTCATCTGGGCCGTCAGATCTAGTTTAAAGAAAACGAATGGCTCAGATTTTCCTAAAATCTCTTAATCCTGGGCTGAACACGGCTTTGCATACGGCCATGTCCCAGGCCGCGTGCCTCGATCTAGCCACCAAAATCGAGCACAAAAAAGAACACGGGTTGAGACAAGCCCGTGTCCCAACCTGACACGCCCGTGTCGGGTACTCGACATGCCCGTGACCAGGGGCCGTGTCACAGCTAACCGCTAATCAAACCATCACGTCCCATAGTGGACACGGGTTGCGACACGCCCGTGTTAGACTTGACACGCCCGTGTCAACTTGTACATGCCCGTGTTCCGGGCCATGCCACTCAGTCGACACAGGACCAAACTTCCAGAGGAGTACACGACCATGTGAAATGCGTGTGTCACATGCCGTGTGCCTGACATGCCCTGGGACACGCCCGTGTCCCAGGCCGTGTTCGAGCACTAAACTGTTGGTTCCCTAGTTTTTGATTTGGGTCATGTCATCTCATTTAGGTTTTATTGACCCAAGATTTATCTATGGTCAATGGTTAGACTAATTATTAGTCTACCATAGGTTTAGTTAAGATAGACCTAGATAGGATAGTTGAGATTGAATAGAAATAGAAATTCTGTTTAGTAGAATTGTGCTCGACGATAGTCGATTGTCGCTCGACGATCTTCGAATGATGATCGACGATCTCAGAGTTTTATGTACTCTGAAGTTAGATCGACGATCTGCTTACTCAGATCAACGATCGATTAGCCTAGGTCGACGATTTCTGTTTAGACTTTGTTCTGTCTTCAGGTCGACGATCTGCTTGTCCAGATCGACGATCTTCGATCTTTGTTCGACGATTTCTGTCTGCCTTTATCAATATTCATTTCAGATGATTCCCTGTAATATTCAATCTTATTTAAATCATATTCTGTTCAAATATTTTGCTTATTAGAATGCCTATACTCTATTGCTTATTTGCAATATTTCTTATGCATTGATTTAAAAGATTTTGACAGAATAAAGTTGTTTGTTTTATTAAAGGAAAGAGTGGATTGTGTACAACTGTTTTATAGCCGTTAGGCTTGGTTTCCTGTGCCAGTTAGTTAAGTCAAATTGAAAGGATATTTCTTTTATCATTAATTCCTTTTTGGGAATGACAGAGAGATTGCAGGTACAGGTTTCCATATTTTGTCTTATTCTATTATTTGGAAAGAGTTTTTGTCCAGGGCTCGAGACCGTTTTCACACAAGAGAAGTTTCTATCTTTTAAGGCAGTCTGCTGAAGACAACAACACAGACAAAGAAACAAAAAAAAATTACTATGAGAGAACAAGAGCTCTCAAGAAAAAGAATTTGTTCTTCTGCTGCTTCCTGAGTTCATCCTGTCTTCAGGAAAATCAACACTCAGTGCTCAAGCTTTCAAGAAGAACTCTCCTCCCAGATTGCAAAGCTGCTGAAGAAGAACAACCATCAACATCTTGGGTCTTCTTCAAAGCTGCATCAGAAAAGGCTTCCAAGCAATCTGGAGTTCATGCACCCTGAAGCAAAGCTTCTTCCTGGACGTTCTCTAAGCCATGGGTAGCTTTGATTTTCTCAGAGCAATCCACTAGCTTCTCTGGACACTGAGAAGACACCTTCAACTCTTTCCCTTAACCTCCTGTAAAAGGGTTATTACTCCCTTTAAAAGTGAACCTTTGGTGGCAGGGCACCATATCAAAAACCTGTGTGTTTGGTTCTTAGGCACCTGATCAAAAGCCTGAAGGGTTTTTAGATCTACCTGAAGCAGATCTTGTGGTGGCAGGTCACCTGAACAAAAACCTGTAGTGGATTCCTACCAGGGTGGTAGAAGAGTGGATGTACCCAATTGGGGAACCACTATAAATCTCTAGTGTTGTCTGGTTGTTTACTTTAATCATTGATCTATGGCTGTGATAGATATAGCTAGGTTGCTAGTTGCTGTGTTAGGTATAAAGCTCAACTAAAACATCAGTTAGCTTGTTTCTATTCATTACACTATGATAGGCTTTAGGTTTAAAGCTTTTATATTTCAATTCCGTAATTTGCTCAAGATAAGTGTTTTGAGTCTCTTAATTTTTGAATACTCTATTCAGCCCCCCTCTAGAGTAATAAGTATCTTATCGCCTCTCTTTCAATTGGTATCAGAGAGAGGTTTGTTATTCAACAGCTTAACCATTCCTAGGTTGATTGGTTGAACAGGCTAACACCTGAACCATAAGATCTTGTGATAAGATACTTTGATACCATATTCACTCACATTAGATTAATGGCCCAGTACAAAGATTATTCTCGCACCAGACCTCCAGTATGCAACTTAGCCAAGTTTGGCAGCTGGAAGGCAAGAATTAGACTTTACATGAACTCTATTGATGAAGATATTTTTTCCTCTATCTTAACAGGGCCACCAAAACCACCTGCTGCTGCTACAACATCTGCAAATCTCAGTGCAGTGCCACATCCAGACTACAATGAAACATACAAGAAGGCCAAGATAGCTGATGCCAAAGCTATGAATATTCTGGCTCAGACTATGTCTGAGGAGACATTCCAGAAAGTTGCTAATTTCACCTCAGCAAAAGCCATGTGGGACTCACTAAATCAGATTGTAGTTGGTTCAGCTGATGAGAGGAAGGACAGAAGGTCCAACCTTATATCCCAATATATGAACTTCAAGAAAGAAGAGGCTGAGACTGTAGAAGCTATGTACACAAGGCTCAACTCCATCATCAATGAGCTTAGTACACTTGACAAGGAGATCACATTGAAAGAGGTCAATGATAAAATACTGATGTGCTTTCCAAGCACATGGGATCTAAGAATCTGGCCAATCAAGGAGTCCAGAAGTACAGCAGATATCTCAACTGAAGCTCTCCTTGGAAAGCTCAAATCATTTGAGAAAGTATTGAAGTCTAGGGAAGCTGAAGCTGAAGCTAAAGCACCTACTCCAACAAGGAAAGAGCAAACCCTTCTCTTAAAGCTGATGATGAGTCCAAGGTGACTCAATCAAATGAAGAACTGATGGCACTCTTTGCTAAGAGGTTTTACAAGATGGGCAGAAAAGACAACAGAAGAAAGTCATCAAAATATGATGACAAGCCAAGGTATGATAAAACCCCTTCTAAAGAAATTGTTTGTTATGGATGCAGGAATCCTGGACACATTCTTCCTGAGTGTCCAGAGACAAAGCATAAAGAAAGGAGAAAAGAAAAAGAATATGAGAAGCACCACTCCAAAACATCTTATCACAAATACAAGAAGAAAGAGAAAGGTCTTGTTGCAAAGACCTGGAGTGATTCTGAGGAAGATTCGTCTTCTTCCAGCTCCAGTGAAGATGATGAAGAAGAGAAGAAAGGTAAGGAGATTTTCCTTATGGCAATCAATGCCTGCAGCAGTAACTCAGCTGCAGAGATGACTGAAGATGAGGAAGATGAATTGTCTGATGAAGATCAGGTAATTGCATCTTATGATTTTACATCTGATAAATTCAAGCATGAATTTAAAACTCTGTGCCTAGACTTACTTAGCTCAGAAAAGGAAATTAAATTGCTTAGAGACATACTAGCTGAATCAGAATCTATATCAAATGAAAACATTAATTAGAAAGCTGAACTCACTTGATCAACTGAAGAAATTAAATTTCTTAAATTGGAACTAGCTAAAGCTAAAAGGTTAGAAGATTCACTTAATGGCAGAAGCCTTAAGTTGCTAGAAATCACAAGCACATCCAACACTAGGACAGGCAACAATAAGTTAGGCTTAGGTGCCTCACCTAGTGAACCCCCACTGCTCCTTGAATATAATCTATCCACTCCAGTAAAGTTTGTTTCTGAAAAGGGAATAAACAACACTGAGGTTATTCAAAAGCTAAGAAAACCGTAAATAAAATCAAGAGAGACAAAAGGAAACAGAAGTTCATAGAAATACAAAAATTGTCGAACGCCCATCGACGATTGCTGAACCCATCGTCGAACGACAATCAACGATCTCTGAACTCAATTGCTGGGTATAACTACTTGGTAATGAGGGATCGACGATCTTAGCCTGAGTCATCGAACAGAGATCGACGATCGTGGAACCCAGAATTCTATTCTGTGAACCAAGATCGACGATCTCGTTACCGATCGTCGAACATCGATCGACGATCAGAACTAAATTTTCAAAATTACAACAATGCTAATAGAAAAAATAAGTTTAATAGCAACCCTAGGTCTGCTAATTGGATTATTCCACCTAGGAGATCTCATCCCTTAGGATATCACCCTCAACCAACATATTATTTTATTTCAAGTTTTTCCTATATGAAGAACAATGGACCCAAGGTTACCTGGGTCCACAATGTTTAATCTATCCTATTACAGGTAAAGACCTATCCTATTACTCAGGACAAGTGGTATTTAGATAGTGGATGCTCCAAGCATATGACTAGAAACAAAGAGAACGTGTAAAGCTTCAAAGCCAAGTTGGGACCAAAAGTGGTCTTTGGTGATTCCAACTATGGTCAGACTGAAGGATATGGTAAATTCACCATAGGATCAGTGACTTTCAAGAAGGTAGCTTATGTCACAGGACTGAAGCACAACCTTATTTCTGTAAGTCATCTTTGTGATGCTGGCTACCAGGTTTGGTTTTCTAATACTCTGTGCAATATTACTTTGAATAATAAAATTGTGTTAGTAGGTATTAGACAAGGAAATATCTATCTTGTAGACTTTAATTCCACCTCTTCTGAAATTTGCTTATTTAATGAAGTGAGTAGTAACAATACTTTGTGTCATAAGAGGCTTAGTCATGTTAATCTCAAAAATATATCTATGTTATCTAAATACAATCTTGTTAGAGGTTTTCCCTCTTGCCCCTGCAAGAAGGAAGGCCTATGCAAGGCTTGTCAGCTAAGCAAGCAAACCAAGAATAGTTTCAAAGCTGTAAATAAAAGTGATTCACCTAGAATCCTATACCTATTGCACTTGGATCTCTTTGGTCTAATAGCTGTACAGAGTTTAGGAGGGAAATTTTATACCCTAGTTATTGTAGATGATTACTCTAGATTCACTTGGATGTTCTTCTTGAGAACTAAATCTTATAACTTTAAAGTTCTTATAGATTTTCTACTTTGTATACAGACTGAGTACTCTATTCAAGTTGCCTTGATCAGAAGTGATCATGGTACTGAGTTTGACTCTCTTCTTATGCAAGAATTCTGTGAGAAAGAAGGTATCAGGCATAGCTTCTCTGCTCCTAGAACTCCTCAACAAAATGGGGTAGTGGAAAGGAAAAACAGAACCCTGATTGAAGCTGCAGGAACATTGTTAGCAGATGCTAATATGCCTCTATCCTTTTGGGCAGAAGTAGTTAGCACAGCTAACTATGTACTGAATAGGAGTCTGATACATAAACTAAAGGGGAAGACTCCTTATGAATTGCTTAAAGAAAAGAAACCTAAAATAGATTATTTTAGAGTTTTTGGCTGTGTAGTTTTCATTCGCAATAATAACAAAGATTACATTAGAAAGTTTGAGGCAAAGGCTTCAATGAGAATCTTTCTAGGATATTCCCAAGTAAGAAAAGCCTATAGGGTTTTTAATAAATCCACCTTGAAAATTGAAGAGTCAGTCAATATATCCTTTGATGAATCCAAAATGTTTTATAGAGAGAAGGAAACTTCCTCTAGTAGTTCTTTGCAGGTACCTAAATTATGCAAGAACTTGGATGAGCTGAAAATCTCTCATGGGATTCAACCAGCTCCTCAGATAATTGATTCAGACAGTGATGAAGATCAGGTAGAAGTGATTGCAACTATACCAACAGCAAATCTAATTCCACCTGAGGAATTGATTCCAACTACTGTTGAAGATCACATACCACCAACTGATTATGTCACACTTAGAGATCATCCTACATCTCAAGTGATTGGAGACATTTCCACTGGTGTGCAAACTAGACATCATGTAAGACCCCCTTTTTTTCGATTCATAACTCGGGGTCTTATGCCCAGAACCTCCGCTTTGCGGTGACACCTTCGCACCCGGGAAGGTCGTCACTACAACGCGCCGATTCTGCCGGCCTTTTCAATCAAAATCAAGTAGCAAGTAGTAAAGAAAGAGAAATGCAATCCACAATAATAAATAACATATAAATAAAATCCAGGAAGGAAGCGTCCACAGTATAACATCAGAGTAAAAATAGAGTACTGAAAGGAAAAAGGACTTAAGCCCGGTACAACAACACCTCACTACATGGTCACTCAAACAGAAGATGAAAAACAAACTGCTACTAAGGAACGGAACTCACGGTCCCGGCTGTCTGAACTCCTGAGCTAGACTGCCCTGTCTCCAAGCGCACCGGCCTCCTGGGCTGCTCCTCCGGACTGGGCTCCACGATTCCCTAAAATGATGTGGTCCGAAAACCATTAGTCTATAAGACTAAGCCCTATCATCCCCCACCCCTTCCACCATGCCCTAAGGCATCGAGTGGAGAGGAAGAAAGTGAAGCACATGAAGGTGGAGAGTAGTCAAAAGCAGATGATGGTAGACCTAACTAGCAAGTTGTAACAGGCAAACAATATAAGTGTTGTAATAGGTAAAACAGGAAGGTAAGCAAGTAAGAAATTAAACCTTCACTTATGTGAGTACACATAAGCCAAGGAATCTTGTACATGGCTCCCATCGTATAAATGTCCCATTCCACTTATACGTTGGGGTGTCGGTTATCACAAGCATAATTTAAATATTTAGAATGACCTTAATCTATAAAACTTGCTCACACAAGCTTATAGACGAAGGGGTCGTTTTGCAGGTCCTAATGTATAAGCATCCCATTCCACTTATACTTTAGGTGTCAAGGTTCTCATGAATAATTATGTATGCAACTATATGGTGGGTTAATGATGTTCATGCAGTGCAACTCACCCACACGACTTTGGGTACACAAACCTTTAGTTCCCCCTTTCAGAGCCGTTACCTCCCAGGATACCTCCGTAGTGGTAGACGGAAGCGGTGGGTTGGGCCTCGCCCACCTCAAAACCAGTATAGCATTACGGGTCTGACCTATCGTACGCCTCAACACTTGGTGCACTAAGCAGACTCCTGCGTACTATTACCGACTGGACCGCCGGACTTAAGTTTGGCGAAGTGTAAAACCACACTTGCCGAGTCAACGATATTGGTGTCGGTGCAACAAACTCCCCAATATCGAAGACCCACCACCTTAAAGTTTCCTATTTATGCACATGCAACATTTAATATAAGGGGTCAAGAGTAAAGCTCCCGGACCAAACCGTCCGGCTCAACCACAAACCGAGACTAAGCTCCCCAGACTAAACCGTCCGGCTCAATTCCAAACCTCATCCCTTTGGGCACCGCCGGACTTAACCCTTTCCAAATGTCTATCTAACTAGTGTGTGAAGTGTAAACCTATTTTAACTAATTACCCTTTTGATATATTTAAGATTTACGTTAGCCCAGGACTGCCTCCAGATTATGCCCCGTGATGGGTTCTAAATAGGCAATAGGAACCAAGACGGCGGCATTACGGCCCGAAGTTCTCTTTCGCAAGGCACTTATTGTTATTGGTTGTTTTTCCCTTACCCGTTCCCTTTATAAATTGCATCAAACTAAACCTAGGGTGAATTTGACTCTTCACTCTTACGGGGACAAAGATCTTTCATCGGTCCCGCGCACCTTCTAGAGCGCATCAACTCATTCCTCACCACACTTGAAACCTCCTATGGTGATCCATCCACTTTCTTTAAATCCACCAAACACAACCTGTCCTTACGCTATGTAACATCCTATTTTCGGCTAGACCCCTAGGAGTCGATTAGTTGTGACGGAACCCCAGGAAACACATAAAAATGAAATAAAGCGATCAATATTTCGGGTCACGGGTTGGTCACGCCCGTGAACGACCCGTCACGCCCGTGACTTGGGCGTGACTACTTCGACGATCGTCGATCTCCACGAGACGATCGTTGAACGTGCTGTCTGGGCATGTCACGCCCGTGACCAAGATGTCACGCCCGTGACTATGGGCGTGACCCCATCGACGATCGTCGATTGCCGTGAGACGATCGTCGACCTTGCGGCCCGGGCATGTCACGCCCGTGACATGAGTGTCACGCCCGTGACCTAGGGCGTGACCAGCCTTCGACGATCGTCGAACTCAATTCGACGATCGTCGACCTCGAAATTTGCCGTTCGGGCATGTCACGCCCGTGACCTAGAGGTCACGCCCGTGACCTAGGGCGTGACCAGCCTTCGACGATCGTCGATCTCAATTCGACTATCGTCGACCCACAATCTGCCGTTTGGGTCTGTCACGCCCGTGACCCGAGGTGTCACGCCCGTGACCTTCCATCGACGATCGTCGATCTCAGTTCGACGATCATCGAACCCAGAATTGGCTATCCGGGCCTGTCACGCCCGTGACTTATGTGTCACGCCCGTGACATTGGCCGAAACGACGTTTCAGGCCCGAAATTATTCCAACACGCGTGGTAATAAATGCTGGGTGGGAAGTTACACCAGGAGTAACTTCCGGCCGTTTTCCTTCGATAATTATATAATAAATGAGGAAAAGGTGGTCCAATAGAAAACCGCCAGCTGGACACACCTGTTCAGTTTCCACCGTTTCTTATCCCTTCACTGTAACCGAAACGTCAAGGGGGAGGAAACTTCATGGCCATAATGGTTTTACCCATTCACCTTCCCACTTCCTGATTTATAAAAGCCCACCTGGACAAGAGGAGAAGGTTACACGCTCAAGTAATCGGAACAGACCTTTGTTCTTGCTGTAGGAGAAGTTCAGCAAACGCCACCACCGCGCCATGGCACCCCGACGTTCTTCTCGCCTTCAAACCGCGAACAAGGTCCTCCTCTGCTCCTTCTCTTTCATGGGTAGATCTTAGGATTCTTAGAAAGGAGGTTCGCGCTCAACAGAGCCGGACCCGTCTCTCGTTTTCATGGAAAAACCATGAAAAAGGGTATTTTGAGTTCGCCGGAAACCGTCACCTCCGGCGGCCAAACCACCGCCGACCGATAGCCATCGCCTCAACGGAGGTGGTGGTGGTGGTGGCTGGCCAGGGAAGTGACCGAACGGCCGGCGACGGACCACGGAATGCTTACAGGAAAAATGTTTTCCTGTGTCTGTTCGGGTTCATGAAGAAGATGAACAGTAGATTTAATATATAATACATAGATTATTATATAGTACATAATGGAAAAATAGGTTATTTGAATGTATTTTTGAGGCTGCAAAACGAAGCACTTAAAGGCCGATTTAGGAAAAATGACCAGTCACAAAAGTTGTAGCCCTCTGGGTCTACTTTATTTTAAAATTGATTTTATTCAATTTGGGTGAGTGGTTTGACCACAACACTCATTTTGGTGGGATCAAGACCTAGGCTAACCAGAAATTGAAATGGTTGCCCACGGTTCATAGCAAGTCCAAATGATTTGAAATTTGGACTGGAGGTATATAATATGTATATCGAGAGGCTGTCCAAAAATGAGAATTTTTGGAGAACTTTTGCCTAAAGTTTTTGTAAAAATTTAATAAACAATATAAAATTAATTAGGAGATGAAATTAAGTCCAAACTCCCCCAAATTTTGGGTGGTGGTCCCTGGCATCAATATTAAGATCTGTACAAAATTTCAACTCGATTGGTCGAGTTTTGAATAGGGAAGTATCAAGTCCTAGATAGGTCTTGGTGAGGGGTACTTTGGGGAAAAGTACGATTGGAGATGAAGTGTGCAAATCTCCTCAAAAGAGGCTGAAGTTGTTGGCCACTGATTTGTTGAGTCTATGTCTACCCTCTTGGGTAACATGGTGTGGCTTAGGGTGGATTTTACCCTAAGAGATTGGCTCAAATCCAACGGGTGGGAGTTTGAGGTTTGTGAAGGACATAGGAGCAAAAGCTCTTGTATGCCCTTGAAATTTGGAGGAGAGGGGGATGATATGATGAAAACCCTCTGGTTGAAATAGTGAAGGAATTGGAGGTAGTTAGGTATCTCGAAAGTTGAGATGTCGGATTAGGATAAAAATGTAATTTAGTTATTTTAAGCACTAAATCTAATCCAAAAATTGTGAAACTCGGGAAGAGGGAGTTTTAGGATGTTTTAGTCTTATGATAAATCTTCTGGAATTTTATGATTAATAAATGTTATACTTCATGTGTTAAAGGAATAATTGCCCGATTTATTTTTTCAATTATTTGGAGGTTTTAAATTAATTATAATCCGTTGAAATTCTGGATTTAGATCTTGATTAGTAGCACCATGATCCCTGGATTTTTATAGAATTTTATGTTGAGTAAATCTAGTACCTTATTCACAGATGATAGAAAGGGCTTTTATGTTTAAAAATTAATTATGGATAAAATACTTGCTGGAAAATTATGAAACTTGGCCAGTGCTAATTTTAGGCATTTATCTGCATGTCATGAATTATTTATAATTTTTGGAAGAATATTTTTTGTACTTGCTTCATAAACAATAGAAGTTAGAGATTATTTCTAAAATAGCTTTCATGCCATTTTGATGATTGAAAAATTATGATACTTAGGATTTAACCTATTGAGATAACCTAGTATTTATCATAAAATTGCTGGACATCTTGCATGAGAACTTAGGGTAGTTCATGTTCAAACCGGTAGTCCTTGGATTTTCGAGGAATTTAATTAAATGCCAAATAAATTAGGAAAATTTCCATTTTCTGGATTTAGGTCATTTAGGTCATGGTAAGTCTCCAGTAAATAATTTAGGGCATTTGGATGAGTAATGGATCATTGCATAACCGGTTCGACATGTAGCCTAGGTCAGTCTGCATATAGCAATTTGAGAAATGCAATAGGACTTGATCTGAGGAAGTTTTTGGAGTTAAACATTTTGTTTGGGTGGACATTTGTGGAGGAAATTACAATAGGAAAATATGAAGAGTAGAGAGTAGTAGTGATAGCTAGAGTTAAGAGGTGCTCGGGTTTGGCGAAAGATCGCTTTTCCCGAAGAGTGGAAGGTTTAAAAATCACCCTAGGATAGTCTATCGTAATATGAGACGGGAATCGGGCTAAGGGAAACAACCAATAACAATAAGTGCCTTGCGAAAGGGAACTTCGGGCCGTAATGCCACCGTCTTGGTTCCTAGTGCCCCTTGAGAGCCCTTCACGGGGTATACCGGGGGCAGTCCTGGGCTAACGTAAACTGTAATAATAAACTGGCAAGAGTAACTTAGTAACTAGGATTGCACTTTTCACAAACACTGTTGGCACAGGAAGATTGATGAGAGCTTCGGCTCGGGTGATTTGGAAACGGACGTTTGGGTCCGGGGAGCTTCGGCTCGGTTGGTTAAGAGACGGACGGGTTGGTCCGGGGAGCTTCGGCTCGGTTGGTTGGAGACGGACGTTTGGTCCGGGGAGCTTCGGCTCGGTTTTTGTGTGTTTGCGATTAAACTTGCATGTGCATAAGATAGGAAAAGTTAAGGTGGTGGGTTTTACGATATCGGGGAGTTCGATTGCACCGACACCGATATCGTTGACTCGGCGAGGTGGTTAGCACTTCGCCAACAGAAGTCCGGTGCGCCAGCCAGCAAGAGTACGCAGGCGTCCGCTTAGTGCACCAAGCATTGAGGCGTACGATAGGTCAGACCAGTGGTGCTTTTACTGGTTTTGAGGTGGGCGAGGCCCAACCCACCGCTTCCGTCTGCCACTACGGAGGTATCCTGGGAGGTAACGGCTCCGAAAGGGAGAACTAAAGGTCTGTGTGCACAGAGTCGGGTGTGTGAGTTGCACTGCATGTTTCATCATACCCACTAGCATGTCATAGCATAATCGATTCATTTAACCCTGACACCTAAGGTATAAGTGGTATGGGACGCTTATACATTAGGACCTGCAAAACGACCCCTTGGTCTATAAGCTTGTGTGGGCAAGTTTATAAATCAAAGGTTAATTTCAATATATAACAACCATTGCTGTTTGATAACCGACACCCCAACGTATAAGTGGTATGGGACACTCTATACGGTAGGAGCCTTGCAAAAGATCCCTTTTGCTTATGTGTTCTCGCATAAGTGAAGGTTTAAATTCATATAATTGCTTTTCTTACTGCTAGGCCTATTATAACAATTTATTAACTGCTCACCTAATACAACTTGCTAGACTAGTTTCCGCTGCCATCTGTTTCATGTTTAATCTCTACCATCATGTCCTTCCCTTTCTTCCTCCCCGCTCGGTACCTAGGAGCCATGGGGGAAGGGGTAGGGGATGATAGGGCTTAGTCTTTATGATTAACGGTTTTCGAACCGCATCATTTAGGGGATCGTGGAGCCCAGCATGGAGGAGCAGCCCCAGAGATCGGTGCGCCTAGAGATGGGGCAGTCTAGCTCCGGAGTTCACACAGCCGGGACCGTGAGTCTCGACCCTGAGTAGTTTCTTGTGTTTGCTTCCGCATGAGTGATATTGTAGTGAGGACTCTGATGTACAGGGCTTATGCCCTTATTTCTAGTTTTACATTATGCTGCACTATGATGTTTCTGTGGACACTCCCTTCGTGGAGCTTTATTATATACATGTGATTTTACTATTGTGGACTGCATTGCTATTACTGTTATAATTATGCTACTTTTCTGTGATCGAAATGGCCGGCGGAATCGGCGCCTTGTGGTGATGACCCTTCAGGATGTGAAGGAGTCACCACAAAGCGGCGGTTCTGGGCCTAAGACCCCGGTGGTTGAAAAAAGAAAAAAAAGGGGGTCTTACAAGTGGTATCAGAGCGAAACATCGATCAGAAGGAAGTAGCAGTCCACAAACCCTAGGTCACCCCCCGCTCGAGTTTAGTTTGGGGACAAACTAAGCAGCGGAAGCAGTGGTGTGCCCATATGGGGAATCACATGTAAATTGTCCACTTTCCATCCATTCCATTTGTACATTAACTAACAATTGGAATTCTTCTTTGTAGCCTGCGGCAAACCCTGTCCCCAGCAGGGAGCACCTCCGGTTGCAAAGACCTCTTCTTGTAATTCTCTAGTCGATAGGTTAGACTCAACCGCTAGGATACGTGACTAACCAGACAACTTATACTGTGCCCTAGTCCGAAACAGACCTTAAGTATGAATTTGGTTAGGTAAGGAAATACCTAAAGAGAATAAAGGAGGAGTTTAGCAAGAGAATGACTACCGAAGACATAAACTCAGGTGTCCCTACTATCCCAATCAAGGATTACTCAAACTGTCAGGACGGCCATAAGGAGAATTGAGGCCAATAATACATTAGCAGAATGGTAAAAGACAAGTAGTCTTAACCCTCATACCGGTAATAAGACTACTCGGAGACAACCACCAAGACAAACACCGAGGGTCGGATAGGAATTCAAGTTCGGAAGATACCCATTTGGGATTAGGAACATTTTGACCGGGATGAGGTTGTCATAAAATGTGACTCAGAGAGTTTTATGTATGAAGTATATCAACAAGTTTCAGGTTGGAACCCTAAGTCGAATATTGATGCCCTAGGGATTGTGCACCCAACTGGGACGGGGATAACATGGTAATATAAAAGGTGCTTAGTCCAAGGTAGGTAGGGGCTTATCTTTTGTTTATTGGGGGCTAAACTTTTGTTTATTGGGCAAATTAGTATTGGATGGGGTTGCCTTGGACCTAGTTTAAGTAAAGTGGCATACCAAACATGGTGAGATTGAAGTTGATATAGTTTGATGTTATTCGGGCGAACATAAAATTTTGTAAAAACATGATTGAAATGATGACCTGTAGCATTACCAAGACAATGACATGGGAATAAGATGGAATATTTAGCTGCGAGGAGTGCTACAGATGATATCCGAGACCGAGTTCGGGAGGGGCAGAGGCAGGATGCCCAATTAGAGCCCATCTTTCAGACTTTGGAGGCAGGCGCTGCAGGAGATTACACACTGAGAGACGACCTGGTACGCTTTAGAAGACGGGTGTATATACCGGAGGGAGGCCAGATCCGAGAGAATATTATGACGGAGGTGCATTGCAGCCGGTACTCTATACACCCGGGGATCACCAGATGACTGCAGATTTGAAAAAGATGATGTTTTGGCCAGGGATGAAGGGGGACATTACGTACTTCGTGACCCATTGCGAGGCGTGTCAGTTGGTGAAGGCGGAGTGCAGGAACCCCACAGGATTGTTACAGCCACTCTCGGTGCCGGAGTGGAAGTTTGACGATATTGCGATGGATTTTATACATGGTCTTCCCCGGTCTCGGACGGGGAACGACTCGATTTGGGTGATTGTCGATCGGTTGACGAAGGTGGCCCGCTTTGTACCGATCAGGAAGGATGACTCGGTGGGAGTGCTGGTGCGGAAGTTTGTGGAGCAGTATGTCTGATATCATGGCGTGCCCCGGACAATAGTGTCGGACCGCGATGGACGGCTTACATCCAGGGAGTGGCGGTCAGTGCAGGCATATTTGGGCACCCGGTTGACTTTTAGCACGGCCTACCACCCTCAGACGGACGGGCAGACAGAACGCACCAACAGGACCTTGGAGGATCTACTACGATTGTGTATACTGGACCGAGGGGAGCCGCGGGAGAAGATGTTACCGTTGGTCGAGTTCTCCTATAATAACAGCTACCAGTCCAGCATCAGGATGGCACCTTATGAAGCCCTGTATGGAAGAAAATGTAGGACCCCGCTTTCTTGGGTTCAAGACGAGGATCTGAAGCTGTTGGGATCGGATTTTGTGGAAGATACCGAGGCTCAGGTGAGACTGATCAGAGATAGGATGTTGGAGGCGCAGAGCAGACAGGCCAAATACTATGACGCCCGGCATCGTCAGGTGGAGTTTCGGGTAGGGGATCGAGTGTTCTTGAAGATCCGACCCATGCACGGAGTCTCACGGGTGCGCGGTCGGAGGAAGAAACTCAGCCCTAGGTATATTGGCCCTTACCGGATCCTGGAGCGGATCGGACCCCTAGCCTACAGGCTAGAGTTGCCACCGGAGCTGGCAGCTCTACACGACGTCTTCCACATCTCTTCGCTGAGAAGGGCTCTACTACGCCCGGAGCAGCGGATTTTGACCACCGAAGGGCCGGTAGCTTAAGACCGATCTGTTCACTTGGAGCCGGTTCGGATCGACGACAAAGGAGTGCGGATCTTGCGCTGCAAGAAGATCCCCTTAGTCAAGGTTCTGTGGAGAAATCACGGTCAGGAGGAGCACACCTGGGAACCGCAGGATCTGATGAGGCAAAGATACCCGGAGTTGTTCAGTCAGGTACATCTCACCGCCTCTCGGTATATTATAGACTGCCTTCTTGTTTTGGAATGTTAAGATTAGATAGGGAAAATCCAGGACCTAGGCATGCGCACTTAATCAGAAAGGTAGGGGCTAATCTTTTGTATATTGGGGAGATTGTCTTCGTTATCAAACGAACAGTCGCCTGAACCCAATAGAAAGATCGTATGGGATGTTACAAGTTTAATTTATTCCGATAGAAATCCCCGTAGGCTCAACCTCAATTTCGGGGACGAAATTTTTGTTTTGTTTATTGGGATTTGTAACATCCTATTTCCGGCTAGACCCCTAGGAGTCGATTAGTTGTGACGGAACCCCAGGAAACACATAAAAATGAAATAAAGCGATCAATATTTCGGGTCACGGGTTGGTCACGCCCGTGACCGACCCGTCACGCCCGTGACTTGGGCGTGACTACTTCGACGATCGTCGATCTCCACGAGACGATCATCGAACGTGCTGTCTGGGCATGTCACGCCCGTGACCAAGATGTCACGCCCGTGACTATGGGCGTGACCCCATCGACGATCGTCGATCGCCGTGAGACGATCGTCGACCTTACGGCCCGGGCATGTCACGCCCGTGACATGAGTGTCACGCCCGTGACCTAGGGCGTGACCAGCCTTCGACGATCGTCGAACTCAATTCGACGATCGTCGACCTCGAAATTTGCCGTTCGGGCATGTCACGCCCGTGACCTAGAGGTCACGCCCGTGACCTAGGGCGTGACCAGCCTTCGACGATCGTCGATCTCAATTCGACGATCGTCGACCCACAATCTGCCGTTTGGGTCTGTCACGCCCGTGACCCAAGGTGTCACGCCCGTGACCTTCCATCGACGATCGTCGATCTCAGTTCGACGATCATCGAACCCAGAATTGGCTATCCGGGCCTGTCACGCCCCTGACCTATGTGTCACGCCCGTGACATTGGCCGAAACGACGTTTCAGGCCCGAAATTATTCCAACACGCGTGGTAATAAATGCTAGGTGGGAAGTTACACCAGGAGTAACTTCCGGCCGTTTTCCTTCGATAATTATATAATAAATGAGGAAAAGGTGGTCCAATAGAAAACCGCCAGCTGGACACACCTGTTCAGTTTCCACCGTTTCTTATCCCTTCACTGTAACCGAAACGTCAAGGGGGAGGAAACTTCATGGCCATAATGGTTTTACCCATTCACCTTCCCACTTCCTGATTTATAAAAGCCCAGCTGGACAAGAGGAGAAGGTTACACGCTCAATTAATCGGAACAGACCTTTGTTCTTGCTGTAGGAGAAGTTCAGCAAACGCCACCACCGCGCCATGGCACCCAGACGTTCTTCTCGCCTTCAAACCGCGAACAAGGTCCTCCTCTGCTCCTTCTCTTTCATGGGTAGATCTTAGGATTCTTAGAAAGGAGGTTCGCGCTCAACGGAGCCGGACCCGTCTCTCGTTTTCATGGAAAAACCATGAAAAAGGGTATTTTGAGTTCGCCGGAAACCGCCACCTCCGGCGGCCAAACCACCGCCGACCGATAGCCATCGCCTCGACGGAGGTGGTGGTGGTGGTGGCTGGCAAGGGAAGTGACCGAACGGCCGGCGACGGACCACGGAATGCTTACAGGAAAAATGTTTTCCTGTGTCTGTTCGGGTTCATGAAGAAGATGAACAGTAGATTTAATATATAATACATAGATTATTATATAGTACATAATGGAAAAATAGGTTATTTGAATGTATTTTTGAGGCTGCAAAACGAAGCACTTAGAGGCCGATTTAGGAAAAATGACCAGTCACAAAAGGTGTAGCCCTCTGGGTCTACTTTAGTTTAAAATTGATTTTATTCAATTTGGCTGAGTGGTTTGACCACAACACTCATTTTGGTGGGATCAAGACCTAGGCTAACCAGAAATTGAAATGGTTGCCCACGGTTCATAACATGTCCAAATGATTTGAAATTTGGACTGGAGGTCTATAATATGTATATCGAGAGGCTGTCCAAAAATGAGAATTTTTGGAGAACTTTTGCCTAAAGTTTTTGTAAAAATTTAATAAACAATATAAAATTAATTAGGAGATGATATTAAGTCCAAACTCCCCCAAATTTTGGGTGGTGGTCCCTGGCATCAATATTAAGATCTGTACAAAATTTCAACTCGATTGGTCGAGTTTTGAATAGGTATCAAGTCCTAGATAGGTCTTGGTGAGGGGTACTTTGGGGAAAAGTACGATTGGAGATGGAGTGTGCAAATCTCCTCAAAATAGGCTGAAGTTGTTGGACACTGATTTGTTGAGTGTATGTCTACCCTCTTGGGTAACATGGTGTGGCTTAGGGTGGATTTTACCCTAAGAGATTGGCTCAAATCCAACGGGTGGGAGTTTGAGGTTTGTGAAGGACATAGGAGCAAAAGCTCTTGTATGCCCTTGAAATTTGGAGGAGAGGGGGATGATATGATGAAAACTCTCTGGTTGAAATAGTGAAGGAATTGGAGGTAGTTAGGTATCTCGAAAGTTGAGATGTTGGATTAGGATAAAAATGTAATTTAGTTATTTTAAGCACTAAATCTAATCCAAAAATTGTGAAACTCGGGAAGAGGGAGTTTTAGGATGTTTTAGTCTTATGATAAATCTTCTGGAATTTTATGATTAATAAATGTTATACTTCATGTGTTAAAGGAATAATTGCTCGATTTATTGTTTCAATTATTTGGAGGTTTTAAATTAATTATAATCCGTTAAAATTCTGGATTTAGATCTTGATTAGTAGCACCATGATCCCTGGATTTTTATAGAATTTTATGTTGAGTAAATCTAGTACCTTATTCACAGATGATAGAAAGGGCTTTTATGTTTAAAAATTAATTATGGATAAAATACTTGCTGGAAAATTATGAAACTTGGCCAGTGCTAATTTTAGGCCTTTATCTGCATGTCATGAATTATTTATAATTTTTGGAAGAATATTTTCTGTACTTGCTTCATAAACAATAGAAGTTAGAGATTATTTCTAAAATAGCTTTCATGCCATTTTGATGATTGAAAAATTATTATACTTAGGATTTAACCTATTGAGATAACCTAGTATTTATCATAAAATTGCTGGACATCTTGCATGAGAACTTAGGGTAGTTCATGTTCAAACCGGTAGTCCTTGGATTTTCGAGGAATTTAATTAAATGCCAAATAAATTAGGAAAATTTCCATTTTCTGGATTTAGGTCATTTAGGTCATGGTAAGTCTCCAGTAAATAATTTAGGGCATTTGGATGAGTAATGGATCATTGCATAACCGGTTCGGCATGTAGCCTAGGTCGGTGTGCATATAGCAATTTGAGAAATGCAATAGGACTTGATCTGAGAAAGTTTTTGGAGTTAAACATTTTGTCTGGGTGGACATTTGTGGAGGAAATTACAATAGGAAAATATGAAGAGTAGAGAGTAGTAGTGATAGCTAGAGTTAAGAGGTGCTCGGGTTTGGCGAAAGATCGCTTTTCCCGAAGAGTGGAAGGTTTAAAAATCACCCTAGGATAGTCTATCGTAATATGAGAAGGGAATCGGGCTAAGGGAAACAACCAATAACAATAAGTGCCTTGCGAAAGGGAACTTCGGGCCGTAATGCCGCCGTCTTGGTTCCTAGTGCCCCTTGAGAGCCCTTCACGGGGTATACCGGGGGCAGTCCTGGGCTAACGTAAACTGTAATAATAAACTGGCAAGAGTAACTTAGTAACTAGGATTGCACTTTTCACAAACACTGTTGGCACAGGAAGATTGATGAGAGCTTCGGCTCGGGTGATTTGGAAACGGACGTTTGGGTCCGGGGAGCTTCGGCTCGGTTGGTTAAGAGATGGACGGGTTGGTCCGGGGAGCTTCGGCTCGGTTGGTTGGAGACGGACGTTTGGTCCGGGGAGCTTCGGCTCGGTTTTTGTGTGTTTGCGATTAAACTTGCATGTGCATAAGATAGGAAAAGTTAAGGTGGTGGGTTTTACGATATCGGGGAGTTCGATTGCACCGACACCGATATCGTTGACTCGGCGAGGTGGTTAGCACTTCGCCAACAGAAGTCCGGTGCGCCAGCCGGCAAGAGTACGCAGGCGTCCGCTTAGTGCACCAAGCGTTGAGGCGTACGATAGGTCAGACCAGTGGTGCTTTTACTGGTTTTGAGGTGGGCGAGGCCCAACCCACCACTTCCGTCTGCCACTACGGAGGTATCCTGGGAGGTAACGGCTCCGAAAGGGGGAACTAAAGGTCTGTGTGCACAGAGTCGGGTGTGTGAGTTGCACTGCATGTTTCATCATACCCACTAGCATGTCATAGCATAATCGATTCATTTAACCCTGACACCTAAGGTATAAGTGGTATGGGACGCTTATACATTAGGACCTGCAAAACGACCCCTTGGTCTATAAGCTTGTGTGGGCAAGTTTATAAATCAAAGGTTAATTTCAATATATAACAACCATTGCTGTTTGATAACCGACACCCCAACGTATAAGTGGTATGGGACACTCTATACGATGGGAGCCTTGCAAAAGATCCCTTTTGCTTATGTGTTCTCGCATAAGTGAAGGTTTAAATTCATATAATTGCTTTTCTTACTGCTAGGCCTATTATAACAATTTATTAACTGCTCACCTAATACAACTTGCTAGACTAGTTTTCGCTGCCATCTGTTTCATGTTTAATCTCTACCATCATGTCCTTCCCTTTCTTCCTCCCCGCTCGGTACCTAGGAGCCATGGGGGAAGGGGTAGGGGATGATATGGCTTAGTCTTTATGACTAACGGTTTTCGAACCGCATCATTTAGGGGATCGTGAAGCCCAGCATGGAGGAGCAGCCCCAGAGATCGGTGCGCCTAGAGATGGGGCAGTCTAGCTCCGGAGTTCACACAGCCGGGACCGTGAGTCTCGACCCTGAGTAGTTTCTTGTGTTTGCTTCCGCATGAGTGATATTGTAGTGAGGACTCTGATGTACAGGGCTTATGCCCTTATTTCTAGTTTTACATTATGCTGCACTCTGATTTTCTGTGGACACTCCCTTCGTGGAGCTTTATTATATACATGTGATTTTACTATTGTGGACTGCATTGCTATTACTGTTATAATTATGCTACTTTTCTGTGATCGAAATGGCCGGCGGAATCGGCGCCTTGTGGTGATGACCCTTCAGGACGTGAAGGAGTCACCACAAAGCGGCGGTTCTGGGCCTAAGACCCCGGTGGTTGAAAAAAGAAAAAAAAGGGGGTCTTACACGCTAACCCAAACCTTATCCTGTTACACATTTCCCAAAATCACTAATTATAGACCACCCTATACTATATGATGTCTATGATAGGATGTCCTTTGTGTTTTCATCCGAACGACCTAAGTTATTTACTGGGGGCTTATCACGACATAATTGAATCAATTCCCGGTTATAACAATTTTCTCAATTAATCCATTAATTAATTAATTTTCCTAAGATCCAAGGTCTACCAAATTTGAACAGGGAGTATACTTTTCAGTCATGGGTAAATCATAATAAATTTAAGATAAATACTACTATATCTAAAAATGATATATCCAAGGTTTGACAATTTTTTTACTAAGGTCTAAGGGGCCTAAACATATTTTAGCAATAATTCATTTCTTTCATGTCTAATGAATAAACTACATCAAATCTTCATCCAAATAATTTGGATTAATTACAGGGTACTTATAACACCATGAAAACAGTACTAGATAAGTTTCATAATTTTCCTACTGGAAATTAATTTACAATAAATCATTTACTATATTCTTAATCTAGCATGCTTGTGAATCAAGTAGTATATTCATAACTCCAAAAATCCTGAATAAATTCCCACTGGTACATATTGGTTTAAGAACTCTATTTATCAAATTTCATAATTTTCCAGAAAATATTTAAGCCATAATATATTTTAAAACCATAAAGCCCTTTTATAACACTTGAGATAGAACTACTAGATTTCTTCAACATAAAATTAAACTAAAAATTCAGGAGCATTCCTACTGGCCAACAACATCTAATTCCAGAGTTTCATGGGGTCTTATTTGACTTAAAAATCTTTAATAAATAAAATATCAAATAGGGCTATAACCACATTCATAAGTGAAGTACTAGAAATAATTATCCAAAAATTCTAATAAAATCATCCAAGGGTTCTAACTACCCTAGCAACACTCTACCCAAGTTTCATAGCTTTTAAATGAATTTAAGTTACTGTTTTGACCTAAAAGCCCTTCTACCCTAAAACTAGGGTTTAGGTTTTGAGGTACCTACCTACCTCTAAATTCTCTAATATTTCAACCATAGAGTTAAATACCCATTAGCAACCTCTCCACCAAATCTCAAGGCCATACAAGGGCATTTGCCTCTATGTCCTTCAGAAGCCCCCAAAGTCCTCATTTAGGGTTTGAACCTGGGCCCTAGGGTAAAGTCACCCTAAACCATCCCATCTTCCCCAAGGGAGTTCTTAGGACCATTTTAAACCAATGGTCAGAATCTCAACCTCTGTTGAGGTGAGATGATCACTCAAGTGTCAAAAGTACCTTTTCCCTAAATTTCCCTTCACTAGGTTAAAACTAGGGTTTAGGGCAAAACCCTAGGTTACACTTTCTTAAATGGTCTCCAATTTTTATAGGAGCTAGGTCTAGGTGATATTAAGTCCCTGTCCAAAATTCAAAGCATTTTGACCAAGGGTTAGGTGTGGGAAATTATTTAAAAATCTGTCCTACATATAGGGCCTACCCTAGAACAATGGCCCTACATGTTAGTAGCCTTGTCCTATAATTTTCCATAACATATCAAACTGTAGATAATAAAAAGGCCTACAACATTTATATTGATCATTTTTGATGAACATGCCCCTAAAGGGCCTAAATAATTTTTAGAATGAATCTGCCCTAGTTTTAGGACATACCCAAATTAAAATGAACCTACAGGTCAAGTTCTCTACCAAAGTTTCACCACAGCATATCAAATTGTAGGTATTTAAAAGACCTAAAACTTTCATGTTATAACCTTTTTGAGGAGGTGTCTAGAAGTGGCCTTAATTTCATTTACAGTGAATCTGTTTAAATTAAATACAGAAATTGAATATAATAAATCATTAAATCATATTTTATGGTTGCACGGATCTTAAAGCAGATCTGACGGGAGCTGTACTTCATCTTCTCCAAAATGCCAAAACCAGAACCGTGGAGGGTGGTGTTCACGGGCTATTCCCGGCCACTAGGGGAGGCGCCACCATCGGGGATTCACTCCTATATGTCCCCGGTGGTGGGGGCTGGCCTTACCGGCGGTTAGGGAGGCCGAAGGTGGCGGCGCCGCCCTACCCGAGACCACCAAAAACTCCATTAAAATGGTGTTTTTTCTAGGTTTGCACTCAACCCGACCGGCTCGTTTAAGCCCGGGCTTACTCCTAACATGTCTAAGATCTAAGAATGAGAGAAAGGGAGTGAGGGAGGACCTGAGTTCGGGCACGAATGCGGGTTGAACGGCGGGATGCAAGGTGGCGGCGGTGGCGGCGTTTCTCTCCTTGGTGGCTTCGGCAAGCCTCTCTCCCCCCTGCTATGGTTTCGAAATTGGTCTCCCCTCTCTCCTAAATGAGTATATAAAGAGGAGAGGGGGAGAGGGGGCGGTTTTCTTCAAGAGCCAAGGCACCTCTTCATGGTGGGGGGTGGTTAGAGGAGAGAGAGAGTGAAAACTCCTCTTGATGGCCGGGAAAAGGGTGGGGGGAAGAGGTGTCTACCTCTAGGTGGCTGTGGGCCCCTCTTTGGCCGAGCCCCATGCCTCCTCACTCTCTAAAACCACACCTTCACTACCACCACCTTTTCTCTCTCCTATATTTAGCCTATTTCTCACTTCTTTCTCTCTCCTAATCACCCTCACGATTTCTCTTCCCCTAGAAGTCTAAAGGCAGCCCATAAAATTAATATTAAATCCTTAAATGCCATATGAGAGGGGGGCTCACCATTCTACCATGAAAATACCCCTTATTCTCACTTTCTCTCTCCTAGTAAACATGTTGGCTAGCCTAGGGTTTAGGGTTGACTTGGTCAATTTGACCTTCGGAGTCAACATCAATAGACCCCTAGGGACCCATTGACCTCCCCTAAGGCCTAGGTATGGTTAGGTAGGGTAGACTTGGCATAACGAGGGTGAGTTGACCCAAGGCAGGGTTACTTTGGCCTAACTAGGGCTTAAGTTGACTTGGGTCAACTTAGCCACTAGGTTTTCACCCAATGGGTCCTTGGTGACCCATTGATCTCATATTAGGTGTAGGAATGCCTTGGAGTCAGATTGAACCCATTAGGCCACCAAAAATCAGGGTTTTAAGATTTTACTATTTGCAGCCCAAGTGAGTCTCAACTAGCTAGTTGGGTCACTTGACCTCCTAGGTTCAACCTAGGACTTATTATGACCTAGGCATGTTCAAGTCACCCCTAGGGGGGGGGGTCTAATTTGAAAATGGGATGTTACAAATCCCAATAAACAAAACAAAAATTTCATCCCCGAAATTAAGGTTAAGTCTATGGGAGCTTTTCTACCGGGTTATCTTAAGCTTGTAACATCCCACGAGGGTTGAATTGCTTAACCAAGGTTAGTAAACAAGGGCTAGCCCCAATAAACAAAGGATTAGCCTCTAATCTTAGGTGATACTCCGGTGTAAAGCAAGTAGGGAAAAATAATTACAAGCATCTTGAGAAGTTGGAAGATATTACCTGGCTAAACAACTCCGGGTACTTCTCTCGCATCAAGTCCTCGGGTTCCCAAGTATGCTCCTCTTGCCCATGATTCCTCCACAAGACTTTGACTAGCGAGATCTTCTTGCGGCACAAGACCCGTATCCCCTGGTCGTCAATCCGTCTCGGCTCCACCTGAACGGACCGATCTGTAGCTACCGACCCATTAGTGGTTGTAATTTGTAGCTCCGGGCGTAGTAGAGCCCTCCTGAGTGAAGATACATGGAACACGTCGTGTAGGACGGCCAACTCCTATTACATCTCAAGTCTGTAAGCTAATGGACCAATCCGCTCCAGGATCCTGAAAGGCCCCATGTATCTCGGACTGAGCGTCTTCCGCCGACCACGTACTCGTGAAACCCCATGCATCGGCCGAATCTTCAAGAACACCCGGTCACCAACCTGAAATTCTACTAGACGATGCCGAGCGTCATAATACTTTGCCTGTCTGCTTTGTGCCTCTAGCATCCTCTCTCGAATCAGTCGCACCTGAGCCTCGGTGTCTTCAACAAACTCCGAATCTAGAATCTTCGGATCCGCATCATGTATCCAAGACAAGGGAGTCCGACATCTCCTCCCATACAAGGCCTCAAACGGAGCCTTCCGTATACTGGACTGATGGCTGTTATTGTATGAAAACTCCACTAGGGCAACATCCGCTCCCAGGGCTCTCCATGATCCACAATACACAGCCTCAGTAAGTCCTCCAACATCCTGTTGGTACGCTCCGTCTTCCCGTCAGTCTGGGGATGGAAGGCCGTACTGAAGGCCAGTCGTGTGCCAAGGTAAGACTGCACTGATCTCCACTCTCTGGATGTGAACCGACCATCTCGATCAGATACGATCGTCCTGGGAACTCCATGGTAACGAATAAACTGCTCAACGAACTTCCGAACAAAAACTCCAATAGAGTCATCCTTCCTAATCGGGATGAACCTAGCCACCTTCGTCAGCCGGTCAACGATTACCCAGATAGAATTGTTTCCCGTGCATGAACGAGGGAGGCAATGGATGAAGTCCATCGCGATATCATCAAACTTCCACTCCGGCACCGGAAGTGGCTGTAATAGTTTCCCAAAAACTCTTTCACATAGCCTTTCATAACTTACGGACCTCACCGTGCATCACAAAATCCATGACACTTTTATTCACTCCAGGGGGTACATGTTCTGAGATACAACATACTTCCGGTGATTAAATTTCTCATTTGTGTGGGTAGACACAGCTCTATAAAATCTCCACATGATCCTTGTCTTATTCCTTCGAGTACGCCCGAGAAATCAATAAATTCAACCCTACGGGTTATATCTAAGGTCTTTGTTCTTCCAATATATTGTTTGCTAACTCCTTGCAGTTTCCTAGAGTCATCATACTTCCGATGATACCACATAGAGATTTAGTCTTATCTTCGACCGAATAACGTTGAATTATATCAAATTCAATCTCACTATGTTTATTACGCCACATTCTCTAAATTAGGTCTAAGGAAACCCAAGTCAATCCTATTTTGCCAAATAAACAAAAGACAAGCCCCCAATAAACAAAAAGATAAGCCCATATCTTCCTTGGGCTAAGTATCTTTGATATTACCATGTTATATCCGTCCTAGTTGGGTGCACAATTTCCCAGGGCATCAATCTTTGACTTGGGGTTCCACCCTGAAATTTGTCGATATACCCCATACTAAAACTCTTTGAGTCACATTTTCGACAACCTTGTCCGAGTCAAAATGTTCCCATTCCCAAATGTGTTTCTTCTGAACTTGAATTCATATCCGACCCTCGGTGTTTGTCATTGTGGTTGTCTCCGAGAAATCTTGTTACCTGTACGAGGGTTAAAACTACTTATCTTCCACCACTCTGCTAATGGATTATTGGTCTCATTTCTCCTTAAGGCAGTCTACTGATTTGAGTAATCCTTGATAGGGACCGTAGGGTCGCCTGAGTTTATCTATTAGGTTGTCATTCTTGTGTTAAA
This sequence comes from Platanthera zijinensis, assembly GCA_039513925.1. Lineage (NCBI taxonomy): Eukaryota > Viridiplantae > Streptophyta > Magnoliopsida > Asparagales > Orchidaceae > Platanthera > Platanthera zijinensis. The sequence continues at coordinate 83,404,170 of CM077093.1, read as the reverse complement.
ATCCTTCCTTTATTCTTGTTTGGGTATCTCCTTACCTTAAACAAGTTCATACCTAGGGTCTATTTCGAACTAGGGCATGTTACAAGTCGTCATGGTTAGTCATGTGCCCTAATGGGTTGAGTCTAACTTATTGACTAAAGAATTATAAGATGAGGTCTTTACAGCCGGAGGTGCTCCCTGCTGGGGGCAGGGTTTGCCTCAAGCTACAAAGAAGAATTCCATTTGTTGGAGAAGTGGACAATTTATATGTGATCACCATATGGGCACACTACTGCTTCCGCTGCTTAGTTTGTCCCCAAACTAAACTCGCGCGGGGGTGACCAAGGGTTTTTGGACTGCTACTTTTTTCCGATCGATGTTATGCCTCTGATACCATTTGTAAGACCCCCTTTTTTTCGATTCAAAACTCGGGGTCTTATGCCCAGAACCGCCGCTTTGCGGTGACACCTTCGCACCCGAGAAGGTCGTCACTACAACGCACCGATTCTGCCGGCCTTTTCGTTCACAATCAAGTAGCAAGTAGTAAAGAAAGAGAAATGCAGTCCATAATAATAAATCACATTTAAATAAACTCCACGAAGGAAGCGTCCACAGTATAACATCAGAGTAAAAACAGAGTACTGAAAGGAAAAAGGACTTAAGCCCGATACAACAACACCTCACTACATGGTCACTCAAACGGAAGCTGAAAAACAAACTTCTACGAAGGAACAGAACTCACGGTCCCGGCTGTCTGAACTCCTTAGCTAGACTGCCCTGTCTCCAAGCGCACCGGCCTCCTGGGCTGCTCCTCCGGACTGGGCTCCACAATTCCGTAAAATAATGTGGTCCGAAAACCGTTAGTCTATAAGACTAAGCCCTATCATCCCCCACCCCTTCCCCCATGCCCTAAGGCACCGAGCGGAGAGGAAGAAAGTGAAGGACATGAAGGTGGAGAGTAGTCAAAAGCATATGACGGTGGACCTAACTAGCAAGTTGTAATAGGCAAACAATATAAGTGTTGTAATAGGTAAAACAAGAAGGTAAGTAAGTAAGAAATTAAACCTTCACTTATGTGAGTACACATAAGACAAGGGATCTTTTACAAGGCTCCCATCGTATAAATGTCCCATTCCACTTATACGTTGGGTTGTCGGTTATCACAAGCATTATTTAAATATTTAAAATGACCTTAATCTATAAAACTTTCCCACACAAGCTTATAGACCAAGGGGTCGTTTTGCAGGTCCTAATGTATAAGCGTCCCATTCAACTTATACATTTGGTGTCAAGGTTCTCATGAATGATTATGTATGCAACTATATGGTGGGTTAATGATGTTCATGCAATGCAACTAACCCACACGACTTTGTGTAAACAAACCTTTTGTTCACCCTTTCAGAGCCGTTACCTCCCAGGATACCTCCGTAGTGGTAGACGGAAGCGGTGGGTTGGGCCTCGCCCACCTCAAAAACAGTATAGCACTACCGGTCTTACTTATCGTACGCCTCAATGCTTGGTGCACTAAGCGGACTCCTGCGTACTATTGCCGACTGGACTGCCAGACTTAAGTTTGGCGAAGTGTAAAACCACACTTGTCGAGTCAACGATATTGGTGTCGGTGCAACGAACTCCCCAATATCGAAGACCCACCACCTTAAAGTTTCCTATTTATGCACATGCAACATTTAATATAAGAGGTCAAGAGTAAAGCTCCCGGACCAAACCGTCCAGCTCAACCACAAACCGAGACTAAGCTCCCCGGACTAAACCGTCCGGCTCAATTCAAAACCTCATCCCTTTGGGCACCGCGGGATGGCGCCCCTTTGAACACCTCGGGACGACTTAACCTTTTCCAAATGTCTATCTAACTAGTGTGTGAAGTGTAAACCTATTTCAACTAATTACTCTTTTGATTTATTTAAGATTTATGTTAGCCCAGGACTGCCTCCGGATTATGCCCTGTGAAGGGTTCTCAATAGGCACTAGGAACCAAGACGAAGGCATTACGGCCCGAAGTTCCCTTTCGCAAGGCACTTATTGTTATTGGTTGTTTTTCCCTTACCTGTTCCCTTTATAAATTGCATTAAACTAACCTTAGGGTGAATTTGACTCTTCACTCTTACAGGGACGACGATCTTTCGTCGGTCCCGCGCACCTTCTAGAGCGCATCAACTCATTCCTCACCACACTTGAAACCTCCTATGGTGATCCATCCACTTTCTTTAAATCCACCCAACACAACCTGTCCTTACGCTAACCCAAACCTTATCCTGTTACACATTTCTCAAAATCACTAATTACAGACCACCCTATACTATATGATGTCTATGATAGGATGTCCTTTGTGTTTTCATCTGAACGACCTAAGTTATTTACTGGGGGCCTATCACGACATAATTGAATCAATTCCCGGTTATAACAATTTTCTCAATTAATCCATTAATTAATTAATTTTCCTAAGATCCAAGGTCTACCAAATTTGAACAGGGAGTATACTTTTCAGTCATGGGTAAATAATAATAAATTTAAGATAAATACTACTATATCTAAAAATGATATATCCAAGGTTTGGCAATTTTTTTTACTAAGGTCTAAGGGGCCTAAACATATTTTAGCAATAATTCATTTCTTTCATGTCTAATGAATAAACTACATCAAATCTTCATCAAAATAATTTGGATTAATTACAGGGTACTAATAACACCATGAAAACAGTACTAGATAAGTTTCATAATTTTCCTACTGGAAATTAATTTACAATAAATCATTTACTAAATTCTTAATCTAGCATGCTTGTGAATCAAGTACTATATTCATAACTCCAAAAATCCTGAATAAATTCCCACTGGTACATATTTGTTTAAGAACCCTATTTACCAAATTTCGTAATTTTCTAGAAAATATTTAAGCCATAATATATTTTAAAACCATAAATCCTTTTTAGAACACTTGAGAAAGAACTACTAGATTTCTTCAACATAAAATTAAACTAAAAATTCAAAAGCATTCCTACTAGCTAACAACATCTAATTCCAGAGTTTCATGGGGTCATTTTTGACTTAAAAATCTTTAATAAATAAAATATCAAATAGGGCTATACCCACATTCATAAGTGAAGTACTAGAAATAATTATCCAAAAATTCTAGTAAAATCATCCAAGGGTCCTAACTACACTAGAAACACTCTACCCAAGTTTCATAGCTTTTAAATGAATTTAAGTTACTGTTTTGACCTAAAATCCCTTCTACCCTAAAACTAGGGTTTAGGTTTTGAGGTACCTACCTACCTCTAAATACTCTAATATTTCAACCAGAGGGTTAAATACACATTAAAAACCGCTCCACCAAATCTCATGGCTATACAAGGGCATTTGCCCCTATGTTCTTCACAAGTCCCCAAAGTACTCATTTAGGGTTTGAACCTGGTCCCTAGGGTAAACTCACCCTAATCCAACCCATCTTACCCAAGGGAGTTCTTAGGACAATTTTAAACTAGTGGTCAGAATCTCAACCTCTGTTGAGGTGAGATGATCACTCAAGTGTCAAAAGTACCTTTTCCCTAAATTTCCCTTCACTAGGTCAAAACTAGGGTTAAGGGAAAAACCCTAGGTTACACTTTCTTAAATGGTCTCCAATTTTTACAGGAGCTAGGTCTAGGTGATATTAAGTCCCTGTCCAAAATTCAAAGCATTTGGACCAAGGGTTAGGTCTGGGAAATTATTTAAAAATCTGTCCTACATATAGGGCCTACCCTAGAACAATGGCCCTACTAGTCAGTAGCCTTGTCCTATAATTTTACATAACATATCAAACTGTATATAATAAAAAGGCCTACAACATTTATATTGATCATTTTTGATGAACATGCCCCTAAAGGGCCTAAATAATTTTTTGAATGAATCTGCCCTAGTTTTAGGACATACCCATATTAAAATGACCCTACAAGTCTAGGTTCTTTTCCAAATTTTCACCACAGCATATCTAATTGTAGGTATTTAAAAGAACTAAAACTTTCATGTTGTAACCTTTTTCAAGAGGTGTCTAGAAGTGGCTTTGATTTCATTTACAGTGAATCTGTTTAAATAAAATACAGAAATTGAATATAATAAATCATTAAATCATATTTTAGGGTTGCACGGATCTTAAAGCAGATCCGACGGGAGCTGTACTTCATCTTCTCCAAAATGCCAAAACCAGAACTGTGGAGGGTGGTGTTCACGGGGCTATTCCCGGCCACTAGGGGCGGCGCCACAACCGGGGATTCACTCCTATATGTCCCCGGTGGTGTGGGCTGGCCTTGCCGGCGGTTAGGGCGGCCGGAGGTGGCGACGCCACCCTACCCAAGACCACCAAAAACTCCATTAAAATGGTGTTTTTATAGGTTTGCACTCCACCCGACTGGCTCGTTTGAGCCCGGGCTTACTCCTAACATGTCTAAGATCTAAGCATGAGAGAAAGGGAGTGAGGGAGGACCTGAGTTCGGGCACGAATGCGGGTTGAACGGCGAGATGCAATGGTGGCGGCGGTGGCGGAGTTTCTCTCCTTGGTGGCTCCGGCAAGCCTCTCTCCCTCCTGCTATGGTTTCGAAATTGGTCGTCCCTCTCTCCTAAATGAGTATATAAAGAGGAGAGGGGGAGAGGGGGCAGTTTTCTTCAAGAGCCAAGGCACCTCTTCATGGTGGGGGGTGGTTAGAGGAGAGAGAGAGTGAAAACTCCTCTTGATGCCCGAGAAAAGGGTGGGGGGAAGAGGTGTCAACCTCTAGGTGGCTGTGGGCCCTTATTTGGCCGAGCCCCATGCCTCCTCACTCTCTAAAACCACCCCTTCACTACCACCACCTTTTCTCTCTCCTATATTTTGCCTATTTCTCACTTCTTTCTCTCTCCTAGTCACCCTCACGATTTATCTTCCCCTAAAAGTCTAAAGGCAGCCCATAAAATGAATATTAAATCCTTAAATGCCATATGAGAGGGGGGCTCACCATTCTACCATGAAAATACCCCTTATTCTCACTTTCTCTCTCCTAGTCAACATGTTGGCTAGCCTAGGGTTTAGGGTTGACTTGGTCAATTTGACCTTCAGAGTCAACATCAATAGACCCCTAGGGACCCATTGACCTCTCCTAAGGCCTAGGTATGGTTAGGTAGGGTAGACTTGGAATAACGAGGGTGAGTTGACCCAAGGCAGGGTTACTTTGGCCTAAATAGGGCTTAAGTTGACTTGGGTCAACTTAGCCACTAGGTTTGCACCCAATTGGTCCTTGGTGACCCATTGATCTCATATTAGGTCTAGGAATTCCTTGGAGTCGGATTGAACCCACTAGGCCACCAAAAATCAGGGTTTTAAGATTTTACTATTTGCAGCCCAAGTGAGTCTCAACTAGCTAGTTGGGCCACTTGACCTCCTAGGTTAAACCTAGGACTTGTTATGACCTAGGCATGTTCAAGTCACCCCTAAGGGGGGGGGGGGGTCTAATTTGAAAATGGGATGTTTCCCATCAACTAAGTCAAAATGTGATGCTTGCTTTCTTTCTTTCACAGGTTGAGCCCTTAACCATAAAAGATGCTGAGCAAGATCCCCACTGGATCATTGCTATGCAAGAAGAGCTAAACCAGTTTGAAAGATGCAAAGTTTGGAAGTTGGTCCATAGACCAAAAGGTCAGTTGATTATAGGAACCAAATGGGTGTTTAGAAATAAATTGGATGCACAAGGAATTATTATAAGGAATAAAGCAAGGCTTGTAGCACAAGGCTACAGATAGGAAGAAGGCATAGGATATGATCAGATTTTTGCTCCTGTTGCAAGGCTAGAGGCAATAAGGATCTTTCTAGCATATGCAGCCTACATGAAGTTTAAGGTGTTCCAGATGGATGTAAAGAGTGTATTCCTAAAAGGTGAGCTAAAGGAAGAGGTATTTGTTGAACAACCCCCTGGTTTTATTTCTTCAACTTATCCCTCACATGTTTTTAAGTTTGAAAAAGCTCTGTATGGACTTAAGCAGGCTCCTAGAGCATGGTATGAGACTCTAGCTAGTTTCCTATTAGAAAAAAATTTTGTAAGAGGCATAGTTGATAGAACCCTTTTCATTAAGTACGACAAGGACAACATCCTGTTAGTTCAAGTCTATGTGGATGACATTATATTTGGTTCCACTGATCCCAAACTATGCAAAAGGTTCTAAGACCTGATGCATTCTAAGTTTGAGATGAGTAGTATGGGTGAGCTGTCTTATTTCCTTGGCCTTCAAGTGAAACAAGATGCTGATGGCATCTTCATCTCCCAATCTAAATATGCCAAGGAATTGGTAAAGAAGTTTGGGATGGCAGATGCTTCAGCAATGCACACTCCTAGGGCTACTAATGTAGTTATTGATTTTGATGATAAGGTAAAGCCTGTTGATCAGAAAAATTTTAGGGCCATTGTTGGTTCCCTATTATACCTAACTACAAGTAGGCCTGATATAATATTTGCCACATACCTATGTTCTAGATTTCAGGTCAACCCCAAGGAATCTCATATAACTCTTCTTAAGAGAATCTTAAGATACTTGAAGGGATGCCAAAATTTAGGACTTTGGTACCCAGCTGAATCAGAATTTGAGTTAATTGGATACTCAGATGCTGACTATGCTTGTTGTAGAGTATACAGGAAGAGCACCTCAAGGACTTGTCAGTTCCTAGGTGAGAGATTAGTCTCATGGTTTTGCAAAAAGCAGAATTCTGTTTCAACTTCAACTACAGAGGCTGAATATATAGCAGCTGCTAGTTACTGTTCACAGATTCTGTGGATTCAAAATAACCTCTTGGATTATGGGTACACACACAGAAACACCAAAATCATGTGTGACAGAACCCGTGCTATTTTTATAGCATAAAATCCTGTGCACCATTCTAGGACTAAGCACATTGACATTAGACACCATTTTCTTAGAGACTGTGTTGACAAGAATAAGATAAATCTCGAGTTTATACCCACAGATCTTCAGAGATGTGATATTTTCACAAAGCCTTTAGATGAACAGAAACATCTATTCTTTTTGAATCAACTTGGCATGATGAATGGATCAGACTAAGTGAAAAATCTGCTAAGTTGAAATCTGTTCTGAGATCATCGAACGGTGTTCGAAGATCGTCGAATAGGTTGAGCTATATCGTCGACCCTTGGTCTACGACAGCTCTTTGCCTTTAGACACAGAAATCGTCGATCGACGATCGACGACTCTGCTTCGGAAATCGATCGTCGACCAGCGATCGACGACCGATTCTCTTTATCTTCATTCAGAGATCGATGACTTTTGTTTATTTCTAAACGATCGTCTATTTAGGTCTGAAGATAATCGACGGAGATCGCCGTTTCATATTCTGCTTCCAGAACTATTTTGAGCTCTCGTTCCGCATTTTCTCCCTCTCTTCTTGCGATTTCTCTCATCAACTCCATGTCGATTTCTTCAGCAACCCTGTCCGTGATGAAGTTCGATGCTGGTTTCTTTGTTGACTTCGATTCCTTCAGTGCCAGTGAACAAGTTTTTCAGGAAATGCTGCAGTTGTATGAAGATCAAGGTCTTAAGAAACTCATGTCCTCAAAGCTCAAACTGCACCTAGCAGAAATCAAGGAATGGGTTTATACATCGTCTTCTGATGACAAAGAGATGAAAGGATCAATCAGCGGCGTGGAGGTAATTCTCACTCCGGATATTCTAACTGAAATTTTTGATTTAAAGAATGGCTCTGATGAGTATGAGCAAGATTCTGTTGAGTACGGAAGGATGCTGTTTGAAATGGGTCATGCAGAAGGCATCCCATCCAAGCTCCTGAAGGTAAACTTATCTGTTGGTTTCAAGTTTTTGGCGGATCTGGATGGAAAAGTGCTGCTTGGAAAGCACTCAGCTCATGACAACATCAACCGGCAACAGTTTGCCTTGATGTCAGCCATTGTGAATAAGAAAGCAATCACTTGGGCTGGATTGCTATTTGATTTGATCAGGAAGAAGAACAACAAGAAAGAGGTAACGCAAGGAAGGCTGATCGGGTTCTTTCTCTCTCAGAAAGCTTCCCAGCTGTTAGGCTCTGTTCCTACAGCGTTCAATGCCAGCAAAAGGATTGATTTATCCCTGTTTGCTAAGTGGAAGAGGGTCATTAAGAAACCCTCCAAGGCAAAGTCTGCTCCCATTACATCTGAGAGCACAAGGGTGTCTGAAGCCACTACCCACCCTAATGAAGAAATCCCTGCTTCCTCCTCCTTGCCATCCACATCAATTGACATTCCTTCTTCTCCTGTAAACCATCCATCACAACCTGCTTCTCCTACTCCAGCTCATCTAGCTGAGATACCCAATCTCAACATAGATTCTTTGTTCAATATGCTTTCTCCATCTCACTCCCCATCTATTTCAAATCATCAATCACCCACTCATGATCATCCATCTGATCACAATTCCCCACTTGATGAAGCCCCTGCTCAGAAAACCATCAATTCTGATGATGCCCCTTCTAGCATTCCTCCATCATTTCATATTACACCAGAATTCATTGCATCTGTCCTAGACCTCATAACCTCTTCCATCAAAGCCATGATTGCTGAGGCCTTTGCCCCTCTTGCTTTATCTATCTCTTCTCTTGCTGCCTCCATTTCCACCCTCACCGTCCCTTCTTCATCTAGGGGCCTGGGTTTAGTTCTCACTGAACCCAGGCAGGGGGAGATGCTTGATGAAGATGATTCAGGCCGTGCTTTGGAGTTAGAAAGACTTTCAGAGTTAGAAAGATTTTTCAGTTTTAGCTCCAGAGACAGTTGTTTCAGCTCCAGATACAGTTGTTCAGGATTCTGTTCAGAGGATAGTTGAAGAGTCTGATGCTCCAGTAGTTTTGGAAGAGGAAATGGATGCATTCCATGACTCAGATGATGAGTCATCCTGTGGAGAACTTTATAATCCTCTCTCCTCCCCTTGCTCTTTTGATCCTCTTCAGGCCATTGTGTGCTACCAGAGACCAATGTGCCTTCAGCTTTTGGATAGCTTTGTTATTTCTGAAACAATAGCTGAAGCAAAGTTTGCTTTCAAAGTTTATCTTGAGGAGATTTCTACTCCTATAATTGCCAGACATCTAGAAGGGATCATTACCTCTTTCGTAGAAGATAAATGGAATTCAGTAGAGCTTTCAGCTAAAAGTATACCAGTGGTAGTTCCAGAAGCTGAGTCTGCACCATCTACTCTTTGGGATGACACCCCAGGTCCAGATTTGGACTCTCTCCTTCCCCAAGACATTCTAGAAGAAGAAAAAGAAAAAGCTCTTCTGCAAGCTAAAGAGAAAGAGGAGGCTATGTTAAAGGAAATAGATGATCTGTATGCAGAACCTCAACCCTCACATTCTGAGGATGAAGATGAAGATTCTGATGATTCTAATGGTAAAAAGAAAAAGAAAAGGTCTGTTTAAAAGAAAAGGAAAGCTACAGCTCCAGCTCCTTCTAATCCAGATAATGATATTCCTTACTACATTTTGAAAGGAATTGATCCTAAAGCTAAAAACTTTGAGGCTTGGATGTGGTACTCTAAGAATGAACAGAAAGCAAGGAAGAAGAGCAGGAAGTACTCTCCTCCTCCCAAGGGAATTCAGAGAGGTCCTCCTCCTCCTCCTCCCTCTACTAGTGCCTCGGGAAATATTGCTCCTAGATCTTCTGCTTCTTCAGCCAGGAAAAATCAGTCCTATACCTATCAGAGAAAGGGAAGGCAGCCCCCTCCAAGCAGTTCTAGTGATCAGAGGCAGTCTAAAAGGTCAAACACTCAAAGAGAGCAAGTTAAGGAAGTTGTATATTAACAACCCACCTTCTCTCCTCCTCCAGCATCTAGATCACCTTAAAAGAAAATACCTGCTCAGGCTAAACCAGCAAATTTCAAAGGAAAAAGAGTTATATATTCTGATAAATCAAGCAAAAAGTATGCTGAGTTTGCTCCTCCATCCAGTCTTATAATTCAAGAACTAGCAGATATAAATGTCAAGCCAGTTCAAGTGCAAACTGAGAGTTTCTAAACTCAATATGTAAAATTCAAGACTATAAATCCATTGGATCCTTCTGATGAGAATGACTATGAAAGTCAAGAGCTTGATCCTAACTTAGTCTATGGCTAGACTGTTAGAATTGGTTGGATCTGCACAAATCAAGAAAGCTAAAGCTAAAGGAAAAGATATCTCAGGATTCTCTACCATGTCAAAATACAGAAAGAAAGAACTGGACAGATTTCAAGTCAGTCCAGAGGTTTTTGATGCTTCCAAGTATATGGAGAAATATCCTGAAGCTGTTCTACCCAAAGCTGGAGAGCTAAAGATCATTGGAGAGCAGTACTTGAAGCTGTCAAAGAAAGATGCTTATGATCCAAATAGGAAAATCTCCTTCTCTCCTGCTACTTCTATTCTTCCTTCAGATTCTGTTGATAAACAGTAGTGACTTCTGTGTTGCTTATCTATTTAAATATGTTTGATGATTTTTTTTGTTGCTTTTTATTTTTTATCTGATTATCTGGCCGCCGCCGCCCGGCCGCCGCCGCCCGGCCGCCGCCGCCGCCCGGCAGCCGCCGCCGCCGCCGCCGCCCGGCCGCCGCCGCCGCCCGGCCGCCGCCGCCGCCCGGCCGCCGCCGCCGCTTGGCCGCCACCACCGCCGCCGCCGCCCGGCCGCCGCCACCGCCATATTTATTTCAAAGGCTAATTGAAATAAATTCCTTATAAACCCAAAAATCTCATTTTGTTTTGGCGGTGTGGGACTAAACGATGCCACGACCTTTTACCACGGTTCAGGCAAACCGTGGCTAATACTAGACTTTTAGCCACGGTTCAGGCAAACCGTGGCTAAAAGTCCAGTATTAGCCACGGAATAAAACCGTGGCTAATACTCACTATTAGCCACGATTTTTCCCCGTGGCAAAAGAAACCGTGGCTAAAAGCCATTTTTCTAGTAGTGACAAGAAAATATACAAAGCAGAAATACAATATATATATCTGACAGATAATTTGACAGCAAATGCAACATATATATTTACATAGTCAGCTTTGTAATAGAAAACATAGTTTAACAAAGTATACCAAAGACATGTAGCAAATCTTCTTCAGGATTTTCTGTTTTTACTTCTTGGATTTTGCTTCCTTCTTCTTTTCTCACGGCTTGGTAAATTTAATCTCCCTGTTAGGATTGGCAGCTTCTCTTTTTGATATATACAAATCTGCTGCTCCAATCACTATTTGGGTTGAAGTTCTGGGAACAATTGCCTCAGGATGTCTAGCCATATAATCAGCAGGGTCAAACAATTTCTTGCTCACCTGAAGTCTTTCAAGTTCTTTTTCTCTATAACTAGACATTGTAGAGAATTTAGTTGGATCCTGTCCTTCTTCTCTGGCCTTTTTCATCTGTGACAGAGAAATCAATTCTTGAATCCTGGCCATCCTGAAGTTTGGATCATCATCCTGACTGACAGGTGTCTGATCTTCTTAAGAGGGTAGTAGGGTGACAGGCCTGAATTGTGTTGACTGTTCTTGGAAGTTTATTGCAATCTGGCTTTCACTACTTTGAGTGTATAGTGATTTTGGAGGTGCTGCTTCACTGTATTTTCCATTGGGTTTATGTGATACAGAGTGTCTTCTTTGTCCAGCTTGTAGTTGAGGAGGAGAGAATTCTAGTTTCTGATATACTTTTTCTTTTATTTGTTCTGTACAGCTAGTACTTCTTTGCTGACTGCTTCCATGTGATTATTATCTAGATGGCCTTTTGTTGGGATTTGTCTCCACAATACCTCAGATTTGTGGGAAGTCAGACCCGGAACTAAGATGAATTAAGTTGCATTTGATATTGTGTTTAAGTTACTTGTGCGCAGGACTCTATTGCCAAGTGTAGACCAATGTCAGTCTATAGTGGGTCATCAAACACAGGACCATACAATGTAATCCCTCATTGTGTGATCCAAGGTGTTGACTCACGTATAGTCTCTCTATTGGGATACACTTCATCTAGATGCACTTGGACTCATGGACAAAGAAGGATAGAAGACCTAATTCCAAGAATTCTACTAAGTCCACATACTCGAGTAATATACTCCATATACTCGAGTAGGTGACTTAGTACTCGAGTAGTTGAGTTAAGCATACTCGAGAAAAATCCCTTTTACTCAAGTATATAAGTGTATACTCGAGTAGATCTTCATATACTCGAGTGAGTAAATTTATATATACTCGAGTAAATGGTTTGTTACTCGAGTAGGTCTAAGTTATATACTCGAGTAAAGGATTCTAATTTTATCTGGAAAATATCCTAAGTACACATACTCGAGTACTCCTTTGGTATACTCGAGTAGGTTACTTGATACTCGAGAGGTTAACTCTCTTACTCGAGTAGTACTCGAGTTACTCGATTAGATGCTTTATTTACACTCGAGTAAGCCTGGACTGGAAGTATAAAGGAATTTCTCTAAGTCTATATACTCGAGTAGACTCTCTACACTCGAGTAATAGCTCAGATACTCGAGTAGTTGACTCCCTCTGTTATACTCGAGTAAACTGTCTTCCAAGTACTCGAGTACCTCCTTTCTATATACTCGAGTAACACCATCCTTTTATCCTGAGAATTCCTCTAAGTAGATATACTCGAGTAACCAACTTCTTTATACTCGAGTAGATCTTTTCTGTCACTCGAGTAGTTGAACCCAGATACTCGAGTATGTTGAAACTCATTCACTCGAGTATGCTTCACTTCTAGTTACTCGAGTAGCAGATAGACATATACTCGAGTATATCATTTTCTCTCGTGTATATGACTCTGATTTTTTCTGAAAATCGCTAAGACCAGAATTCCAAAGTAATTTTTGAATTCCTCTTTTCTGATTGGTCCACGTATCATCGTTAATTACGATTATGACCGTTATCAGTCTCCTATAAAAGGGATACGTGATTAGACCTAACCTAATAAGGAAAAGAAAAGGAATTATCAGAGAATATAAGTTTTTCGAGATCTACAAGCCGCCGCCGTCGACATTGTTACCTCTCGGAAAAGTCTGAATCACTGAAGCCGCCACCGCCGCCGTTGATCATCATCGTGCTCGTGCTGAGTTTCTGATTCCTGATTCTGATCTAAGTTTTCTTCTTCTGATCGTGATCAAAGTCTTGCTTCTCATCATCTTCTACATCCGATCGGGAGAAGTCAAAGAAGTTTTCAGATCTAGGGTTGCCGTGTTCTTCTTCGATCTTTCTGAAAATACCACATCGAACAAAGAGGAAGATCAAGGCCGATCTATTCAGATCTGGGAATTCACTGTTTGTATTATTTGAGTTATATTTCAAACATCTTTATTGTAGGAGAAATTCTCTCCGAGATTTGTAGGAAGTTTTAATCTTCCGAGTGTAGATCCATTTTGGGATCGAGTTTTGTAGGAACGTTGTTCCGAGGTGTAGGATCGTTTTGATCCGAGATAGTGGAGTAGCCAAGTCTAGTGGTTTACTAGATTGGTGAGGAAAGTGGACGTACCCAAGGTTGGGGAACCACTATAAATCTTTTGTCGTCTGTGATTGCTTGGTATTGTGCTGTGCTAGTTCCTTAATTTTTTATTCCGCAAATAGACGCACATCTCACCTATTCACCCCCCTCTAGGTGATTTAGGTAGACAACTTCCTCTCTCAATTGGTATCAGAGGGGGAGGTTGATCGTTAAGAGGTTAACACCTTGATCTGATCCCACCCGAGTTGTCTTTTGAGAAATATCAAGCATGAGTAAGACTAAAGATTTTGCCAAGCTTCCCATTTGCACCAAGAATAATTTTCCTATGTGGAAGGAAAGAGTTAGGTTCTTCATGGAAGCTGTGGATCCTCGGATCTTCATGATTGTTGAAGAAGGTCCGCATGTTCCTATGGTTGCCTCTACTATAGACTCATCCAAACAAGTTCCTAAGAAGCTGATGGACTTGGATAAAGACGAGATTGCACTTGTCTCCCTCGATAAGAAAGCTAAAAATATAATAGCAAGTGCAGTCGATGACTCAATGCTGCAGAATCTCATCCATTGCAAATCTGCCAAGGAGATGTGGCAATCCCTGGTGACTCTGATGGAAGGTACTGAAGAAGTGAGGGATGATCGGAGATCCCTTCTGAATCAAAAGTATGAAGCCTTCCGGCAAGGTCACAAGGAAGCCATAGCTGACACGTTCGAGAACTTTTTCAAGATAGTGAACGGCCTAAGAGTTTATGGCTGAGTCTTCACCAACGGAGAACTGAATGACAAATTCCTAAGATCCCTAACCAAGGAATGGGATAACAAGGTATGCGCCATTCGGGAGTTCGGAAGGTTAGCCGAGACGGACCCGCAAAATCTGTTCGGAAAGCTAATGTCCTATGAGCTTCAAATCAATTCTAGAAAAGCTGAAGAAGAGATGAGCAGGTCCGGATCCAAAGAGAAGTCTGTTGCTCTGAAGGCAGACAACTCAAGGAAGATTAAGGCTAGCTCTCCTGCCCCAGCTCCTGAAGCTGATGATGAAGAATCGTCTGAACCAAGCTCTTCTAGCTCGGAGCTATCTGATGGAGAGTTCTCTTTACTCTCAAGGCAGTTCAAGAAATTCTTGAACAAAAAGAAGCAATGGAAAGGCAAGGATGCCTCATATAGAAGATCACACAATGATGGTGGTCGTCAGAAAAAGAGCTCAAGCAGCCACGACAGGTATGGCTCGAAACCGAATAAACATTATTCCACTGATATTGTTTGTTATTGCTGCAACAAGCCAGATCACGTCATTGCGGATTGCCCCCATAAGAAGAAAGAGGGCGGCAAGAAAGAAGACAAGAAGTCCTACAACAGGAAGAGGACAGAAAAGAGTTTGTTAGCTAAGAAGAGCAAAACTCTTAGTGACTCTGACTCATCCGAGTCGAGTGCCGGAGAGGAAGAAGCTTACTTTTGGCTAATGGCTCTAACGGACGATGAACAAGTCCCCCAGTTCACTGGGGAGGTAAAATCTCACACCCCTCTTTCTGACTCTGATGATGACAATGAACAAGAGGGCTATCCCTCTGAGGATGAATCAGAACTCATGATGCAATATTAGAAGTTACTCAAGGCTTACGACAAATGTCGCCAAGTCGTGAAAACTCAAGCTAAGGAGATAAAATCTCTAAAAGCTTCAGAGAGAAACCTTAGAGAAGAAGTCTCTAAGACTGACTCTCTCAAGGAAGACTTCGCTAAATCTATCGAAGAATACAACAAGGCTCTCGGGCACCTTGACCTTAAAGAGAAAATCATCAAGGAATTGGAAGAACAACTCTTGGCTGAGAAGAAGCTTGTAGAAAGCTTCTCGAAGCCTAAGACTGTGCTTCCTATGATTGCTGAATTCTCAGCTAAGGCAATTGGTGCCGGTCTAGGCCACAAAGGAGCTCCTAGTAAATCTTCTAGGAGAAACAAGGCCAAGAGGAGAAATAAGGCGGCCAAGAAGGCCTCTGCCGAAGAGAAAGAGAAAGCTCCCTTGGAGCCAGTCGCGTTCAAGAAAGTCATCTTTCCTACGAACGATCTTGACTACGAATCCACCTATGGTCACTTTAATAGGCCTATCCCTGAGAAGCCTAAGACAAGATACCAAGGTTGGACTCGCCTTCGCAACTTTGGTGAGAGCGTTTTCAAGGAACCTTATGAGGAGATTCAACTTTAGAGCTATGGACCTTATGTTCATGGTCATAATATTAAGAAGGCACCCAAAGTGAAAGTTATTGTAGAAAAGCCGAAGATGGAGAAGACTCCATACAGGTGCCATCATCATGAAGCTTCTACATCGAAAAATGCTGCCCCTGTTGGACATCCTCTCAAGGTAGTCAAGCAGGAGAAGATTAGGCAAAGATACAACAAATTTGACTGTTGGTGCTGTGGTAGAGTTGGTCACTTTGCCATCGATTGTTGGTTCAATCCCAAATATGCTGCAACTCCTCAAGTTAGCAACATGAGAATGACCACTTATAAGGCTAATCCTCGTAGGGGGAGTATTCTAACTCGAGACCAAGGACCCAAACTCGTTTGGGTTCCTAAGGCTAAGTGATTATGATTGCAGGTATGTCCAAAGACCGCTAAAATGCCAATCTGGTACTTGTACAGTGGATGCTCTCGACATATGACCAGGACTAGAAGCCTACTTCAAAACACCTCACCAGTATTGAACGGACCAAAGGTCATCTTTGGAGGTTCAGACCATGGAATCACTAAAGGCTACGGTATGATTACTAACGGTAATGTATCCTTTTTGGATGTAGCTTATGTTGAAGGATTGGAACACAATCTCATAAGCATAAGCCAACTATGCGACAAAGGATACATAGTAGAATTCCATGCTGATAAGTGCCTGATAAAATCCCTTACCAATATGGAAACGATTTTATCAGGTACTCGAAGCAGAAACATATTTTGCTTAAATTTCATTTGTATCGATTCATCTACACCAGTATGCTTTTTGGCAAAAGATAGTGCATCTCTTAGTGACCAATGGCACAAGAGATTAGCACATATTAATTTCAAAACTATCAATAAATTATACTCTAAAAACCTAGTACATGATGCCCCGAATGTAACGCCCCCATTCGTCACTTGAGAGTATCAAAATCCTTCTATACGCATCCTAACTCAGAGCATTCTAGCGGAATTTTATTAAGTGCAAGAACTCATATCAATGAATGTCCACTACTATATAAATATCACATTTATATAAAAGTCCAGGAATGTTTACAAGACCACACCGCACACGGCCATAAGGCCTTACAAGTTACTCTTTACAACACATATAATTTCATACATCGGCACGCAGGCCGGCCACACATGAAATCCAACACTTCGCACGACCTTCAAGGGCCTACCAGCAGCATGGGCTTTTGCCCGCTCAATCCAATCAGCCCGCAACACCTGCATATGGACGTCCACCCCATGGGTGATAAACAAAGCAACGGTCAGCATTCAGCTGACCAATTATAACGACCCCACCCCTTACCCGGGGCAGTGGTTCCTTCCCTGCATGTATAGCAATTGCAACATATATATATCATACACACAACATCACAAACGCCGGCCTCAATGCCAGGCGCTCCGTGCACTCAGGGCACATTTATGGTTTGTACTTGGTAGGCGGGCATAAGCCTCCAAACCCCTGTTGAAGACCTCACGCACCCGTCTCACTCAGAGGTACGCACCACACCAAAACCCGTGAGCACTACCAGTCGACCTACCCACGTAGTGTAACAAGCCTAGGGAATTCGCCCTGCTGCTTTGCTACCAATCGACCGCTCATCCGATCTTAACATCGCCACTTGGTGGAATGGGCATAAGCCTCCAAACCCCTGTTGAAGACCTCCCGCGCCCACCCACTCAGAGGTGTCCGCACTCCATCAACCAGCTCTTAGCAAGCATACAACCAAAGGAGCTATGCAAAGCATCCTGTCCACCAAGCACATCGTCCTCACCATCATCGCAGGCTAAACGATGAATACACGGAGTCTTCTCCGGTTCGCAATATAAACATCACCAATCCCGACATATGTCTGGATGGGCTTCACACAGCATGCCTATGCCGTACTACATATTTCCGGCTCTAGATGCAGACTCAACTGCTGGAATCACTTACGCATGTCCATCTCTTGATGGAGGATCCCATGCACATGCAAAACAAAGGGCTTCACCTGCCCAAGGAAGAAAGATCGTTACCCTTGACGATCGCTTCGGCGCTATGGAAGAACTAGCCGGATGGAAATCACCGCAGCGGCCTTGCCTCCGCAACGCTGAACTCGGCTCTCGATTCGGATCGACGAAGCTCCACCGGCGGCCGGAAAGCTCCTCCTCCTCCTCCTCCAAGCTCTCCTCTCTTTCTTCTCTTTAGAAAGAGAAAGGTTAAGTGGGAATGAGATTTTATCTCAATCCACGGCCTTATAGAAGCTGGAAAGGCTTTGGACCACACGATCCAAATAGAAGGAAACGAACGGCCGAGATCTGCTCTGAAAAACATTTCAACAGGCCTGACACGCCCTGTGACACGCCCGTGTCACAGGACGTGTTCCCCAGTCGGTTAGCAACCGACTCGAAAGATACCAGAACACGGGCTTTGACATGCCCGTGTCGAACCTGACACGCCCATGTTCAAGGCCGTGTACCTCTCTGACTCAAACAGGCCATTTTCCGATTTTATTGAGTGACACGCCCTGGGACACGCCCGTGTACCAGGCCGTGTCGCCGCTTGACGACCGCTGACCGCCTGATTGACACTGCGACACGCCTAGAACGGACACGTGTCGGACACGCCCTGGGACACGCCCGTGTCCCAGGCCGTGTCGACCGACACGCCGCCCGACCTTGCCGCCTGCAAGTCACTGGCCACTCAACACAACACCTGGCTGGACACGCCCTGGGACACGCCCGTGTCGAAGGCCGTGTCCCAGGCTCGACGATCGTCGACTATCAATCGTCGACTAACCGGAACACGCCCTGGGACACGCCCGTCTCCCAGGCCGTGTACCCCCGACAAGCCCTGGGACACGCCCGTGTCCCAGGCCGTGTCTAACAGCCTCCAACCCAAAACTGTTTACAAACATATTTTGAGATTTTTGGGGTGTTACAATCCTCCCCTCCTTATAGAAATTTCGTCCCGAAATTTAGCGCAACGCACAAGTATCAACACAACCACGCTGTTGCGATACAAACCAAAACGATCCAAGTTTAGAGCTCAGAGGCCACAGCTTGTCTCGCCCCATGGAATCGTACCACCACAACTGTTTGTCACAAACAGAAATACATACATACATACAATAGACCACATAAGAAAGTGCTCACTCCACTTTATTTCGGCTTCTCCGCATCTCGCAGAATCCATTTAACGGCCTCCATTAAGTCCAAAGCACGGATTTGCCGTTCTGCTTGATTTGAGCTTTGCAGCTCCTGCATCTCAAGAGTGTATATTCGTGGTTGCGCTCGCGATGCAGACGACTCTGCCACAGCTTTGCCCTTCTCGTCATAGGACGCACCTGTCTTTCTTTCACCCTTTGACGCACCACTCCAGCAAAATCGCGCGATATGCCCTGGCTTCCCACAAATGAAACAGATACGCGGCTCAACCCGTTCTTGCCCAAACGTTGCTCCTGACGCAACATCTGAAGAAGTTTGTTCAGCAGGCCTGAACCGCTTCTTATCACGTTTCCTGAAATCTGATTGCTCTGATTGCGGAACTTTGAAGTCGGACTTTTCCACTGCTAAGTTCTTCTTCTCCCGTACCCGCTTCAAATCCTTCTCCAGCGCACTAGCGGTATGCACCAATGCTTGTAAGCCTTGGTTTACGGAACTCGGGAGAGCCAACCTCAGCTCATCACGCAGTCCTTCATAGAACCTATTCGTCTTCCGCGCATGGTCCGCAAATGTCGACCCCGCATAACGACCGAGTCTGGTAAACTCATGCAGGTAATCGTCCACGGTCTTATCACCCTGTACCAGACGTTGAAATTCATTTTCCATTGCAATTCTCTGCGCCATTGGCAAGTATTTCGCCCAAAATAATCTGGAGAATTCGTCCATCGATATGTCGCCCAGGTCTCTACCTCCCAACTGGTGCAACTCGATCTCATCCCACCAAAGCCTCGCCTCTCCTTCCAGGAGGAAAGTGGCTAACAGGACTTTCTGCTCCTCACTAATCCTGAGCGCAGCCAGGATTCTTTTCACTCTGGAGAGCCAATCCTCGGCCTCTGTTGGAGACGTTGCCCCAACAAACGTAGGCGGATTAAACTCCATAAAGTGCTTAAGTTGCTCGTCCGCTGCTTGCACAGCAACCGGAACCTCAACATGCTCTTGCCTCGCACCAACCTGCACTGGCGCCACAGCAGGCCTCGCTTGCCCAAAAGGTTGTGCCTGAAGCATAGCAAAGATCACCTCCGCAACTAAGCGCACCGTTTCCGCAGAAGGGGGAGGTGTAGGCACCTCAGGTGGTGCCACACTCTCATCCGAACGCTGGGGCTCCGACTGCCCAGCTCCACTCCTCGTCACCTATAGGTGAACAAGATAGCATTACTTTCTATGCTAATACGACAAACTCACTGAATAGACACACACACACATTCCTAGTGGACATTCTTGAGTTCACTTTATGCGCTCCCAACTCAAACCCTAACCTCTGATACCAAATTGTAACGCCCCCATTCGTCACTTGAGAGTATCAAAATCCTTCTATACGCATCCTAACTCAGAGCATTCTAGCGGAATTTTATTAAGTGCAAGAACTCATATCAATGAATGTCCACTACTATATAAATATCACATTTATATAAAAGTCCAGGAATGTTTACAAGACCACACCGCACACGGCCTTAAGGCCTTACAAGTTACTCTTTACAACACATATAATTTCATACATCGGTACGCAGGCCGGCCACACATGAAATCCAACACTTCGCACGGCCTTCAAGGGCCTACCAGCAGCATGGGCTTTTGCCCGCTCAATCCAATCAGCCCGCAACACCTGCATATGGACGTCCACCCCATGGGTGATAAACAAAGCAACGGTCAGCATTCAGCTGACCAATTATAACGACCCCACCCCTTACCCGGGGCAGTGGTTCCTTCCCTGCATGTATAGCAATTGCAACATATATATATCATACACACAACATCACAAACGCCGGCCTCAATGCCAGGCGCTCCGTGCACTCAGGGCACATTTATGGTTTGTACTTGGTAGGCGGGCATAAGCCTCCAAACCCCTGTTGAAGACCTCACGCACCCGTCTCACTCAGAGGTACGCACCACACCAAAACCCGTGAGCACTACCAGTCGACCTACCCACGTAGTGTAACAAGCCTAGGGAATTCGCCCTGCTGCTTTGCTACCAATCGACCGCTCATCCGATCTTAACATCGCCACTTGGTGGAATGGGCATAAGCCTCCAAACCCCTGTTGAAGACCTCCCGCGCCCACCCACTCAGAGGTGGCCGCACTCCATCAACCAGCTCTTAGCAAGCATACAACCAAAGGAGCTATGCAAAGCATCCTGTCCACCAAGCACATCGTCCTCACCATCTCCGCAGGCTAAACGATGAATACACGGAGTCTTCTCCGGTTCGCAATATAAACATCACCAATCCCGACATACGTCTGGATGGGCTTCACACAGCATGCCTATGTCGTACTACATATTTTCGGCTCTAGATGCAGACTCAACTGCTGGAATCACTTACGCATGTCCATCTCTTGATGGAGGATCCCATGCACATGCAAAACAAAGGGATTCACCTGCCCAAGGAAGAAAGATCGTTACCCTTGACGATCGCTTCGGCGCCATGGAAGAACTAGCCGGATGGAAATCACCGCAGCGGCCTTGCCTCCGCAACGCTGAACTCGGCTCTCGATTCGGATCGACGAAGCTCCACCGGCGGCCGGAAAGCTCCTCCTCCTCCTCCTCCAAGCTCTCCTCTCTTTCTTCTCTTTAGAAAGAGAAAGGTTAAGTGGGAATGAGATTTTATCTCAATCCACGGCCTTATAGAAGCTGGAAAGGCTTTGGACCACAAGATCCAAATAGAAGGAAATGAACGGCCGAGATCTGCTCTGAAAAACATTTCAACAGGCCTGACACGCCCTGTGACACGCCCGTGTCACAGGCCGTGTTCCCCAGTCGGTTAGCAACCGACTCGAAAGATACCAGAACACGGGCTTTGACACGCCCGTGTCGAACCTGACACGCCCGTGTTCAAGGCCGTGTACCTCTCTGACTCAAACAGGCCATTTTCCGATTTTATTGAGTGACACGCCCTGGGACACGCCCGTGTCCCAGGCCGTGTCGCCGCTTGATGACCGCTGACCGCCTGATTGACACCGCGACACGCCCAGAACGGACACGTGTCGGACACGCCCTGGGACACGCCCGTGTCCCAGGCCGTGTCGACCGACACGCCGCCCGACCTTGCCGCCTGCAAGTCACTGGCCACTCAACACAACACCTGGCTGTACACGCCCTGGGACACGCCCGTGTCGAAGGCCGTGTCCCAGGCTCGACGATCGTCGACTATCAATCGTCGACTAACCGAAACACGCCCTGGGACACGCCCGTGTCCCAGGCCGTGTACCCCCGACACGCCCTGGGACACGCCCGTGTCCCAGGCCGTGTCTAACAGCCTCCAACCCAAAACTGTTTACAAACATATTTTGAGATTTCTGGGGTGTTACACCGAATGTCAAGTGCGTTAAGGAAAGACCTTGTCCTGCATGCGTAAAAGGCAAGCAAACAAGGAGTAATTTTAAAAGCATTATAGGCAAAGATTCTAATAGATGTTTACATCTACTGCACATGGACTTGTTCGGTCCACTGCAAGTTAGAAGTTTGGGAGGTAAGGATTATACGTTGGTTATTGTTGATGATTACTCACGATTTGCATGGGTATTCTTTCTGAAACACAAGTCAGATACCTTCGATATCTTTACTAATTTTGATAGGCAAATCCAGAATGAATATAACTGTTAAGTAGTCAAAATCAGAAGTAACAATGGAACAGAATTCAAATCTGGGGCCATGATAGAATTTTGTGAAAGCTTAGGTATCTTTCATGAGTTTTCCTCTCCTCGCACTCCACAGCAAAATGGAGTGGCTGAGAGAAGGAACAGAACCCTCATAGAGGCCTACAGAACCATGTTAAGTGATGCCTCACTTCCGGAATACTTCTGGGCTGAAGCCGTCAACACTGCATGCCACGTGCAAAATAGAGCGCTCATAAACAAAGACCATGATAAGACACCGTACGAACTTTTAAAAGGAAGGAAACCGACCATTTCCTATTTTAGAATCTTTGGCTGTAAGTGCTTCGTACTTAACAACGGCAAGTATCACACTACCAAGTTCAGTGAGAAAAGCTTTGAAGGTATTTTTGTAGGGTATAGTAGCCATAGTAAGGCATATAGAATATTTAATAGAAAAACTCTGGTTGTACAAGAATCTATACATGTTGTATTTGATGAGACGAGCTTGCTGCAAAGCAACTCCTCTAGTGTGTTCATTGAAGCTGCAGGTACAAAGTTAAAAGAGACAAGCTTGGATGAACCTATTGAAGATGGATGTGATAAATTCATATATATCACCACCCCAATCCCTATTGGAGAGGTAGATGATCCAGATGATGAAATCACTCCAAATGGTGAAATCACTCCAGTGATTGAAGACAATCCAGATGCAAGAACTCTAGAGCTCAGACATCTGAAGGATCACCCCGTGGACCAAATCATAGGAGATCCCCGGGATGGTGTCAGAACTCAGAGAGGTACAACTAATGAGAATTTATACTTGAGCTTTCTCTCACAGGTTGAACCAAAGAAGTTCGAGGAATCCAACTCGGATGCATCCTGGATTCTAGCCATGGAAGAAGAATTGAATCAGTTCAAACGCTGCAATGTTTGGACACTTGTTCCTAGACCCAAGAGCAAAAATGTCATTGGGACAAAATGGGTCTATCGGAACAAGATGGATGAAGATGGAACAATCATAAAGAACAAAGCCAGACTCGTTGCAAAGGGCTACCGTCAAGAAGAGGGAATCGACTTCGATCAGACATATGCTCCAGTAGCAAGACTGGAGGCTATCAGGTTATTCCTTGCGTATGCTGCACTTAAGGGCTTTACCGTCTATCAGATGGACGTAAAGTCCGCCTTCCTAAATGGTGACATAAAGGAAGAAGTGTACGTAGAGCAACCGCCAGGTTTTGTTGATTCAACCCATCCTAATTATGTATATTTATTACAGAAAGCGCTATATGGTCTTAAACAAGCTCCTCGAGCTTGGTATAAGACACTGTCTAGCTTCCTTCTTGAGAACAAGTTCACAAGAGGAAAGATAGACAAGACATTATTTCTTAGGGAAATAAAAGACAAGATTTTGCTAGTGCAGATCTATGTCAACGACATTATTTTTGGCTCTACGGATAACAACCTCTGCAAGAAGTTTTCTAAACTTATGCAAGGGAAGTTTGAAATGAGCAGTATGGGAGAGCTGAAGTATTTCTTAGGGCTTCAGGTGAAACAATCTGAAGATGGGATTTTCATCTCACAGACGAAGTTCACCAAAGAGCTACTTAAGAAATTTGGAATGGAGAATACAACCTCTATGAGGACTCCAATGGCCTCAGCTATGTCTCTGGACAAGGATGAGAAAGGGAAACCTTTTGATGAAACCAAGTACAGAAGCATAATTGGGTCCTTGCTTTACCTAACCGCCAGTAGACCGGATATAATGTTCTCAACATGCGTATGCGCTAGATTTCAAGTGAACTCTAAAGAATCTCATTACGCCGCTGCAAAGCGGATCTTAAGATACCTTAAGGGTACACCAAATCTTGGCTTATGGTACCCAAGAAGTAATGATAGAGAACTAATTGGTTTTTCAGATGCTGATTTTGCAGGTAGCAAAGACGACAGGAAAAGCACTTCCGGGACATGCCAATTCCTCGGAAGGAGACTTATATCCTGGAGTAGCAAGAAGCAGAACTGTGTAGCCATCTCAACAGCTGAATCAGAGTATATCTCTGCAGGCAGCTGTTGTGCACAGCTTCTATGGATCAAGCATCAGTTTGACGATTACAACATGAAGTTCCAGAACATTCCCTTGTTTTGCGACTCGTCCAGTGCAATCGTGATCGCCAACAACCCAGTCTCCCACAGCCGGACAAAGCACATCGAGCTTCGATATCACTTCATCCGAGAGCATGTGGAGAATGGGGACATAGATCTACAATATGTCTCCACAGACAGACAAGTTGCAGACATTTTCACAAAACCGCTGGACGAGACCAAGTTCTCGTTCTTCAAAACGGAACTTGGGATGCTCAACAAAGACGAATAGTGATGATGGACTCATCCATAGGCTCAAAAGTGAAGAACTCGGTGGAGGTAAAACTTTTTTTGAGAAAAATACTTTTTCAAAGGGCATATACTCGAGTACATCACTTGACATACTCAAGTACTTCGAAATATACTCGAGTACTTCAAGTACATACTCGAGTACTTAAGATCATCTACACGAGTACTTGGACACTCACTCAAGTATATTACCACTTACTCGTGTATGTACAAATCCACTCGAGTATGTTTTTACCTCACTCGAGTAGGTCGATAGTCACTCGTGTATGTCCAATTTCCACTTACTCGTGTATGCCGACATATACTCGAGTATATGGATTTCCTGCACTTTGAAAATTCTATTTTTCTCTTTTCGCACACCGAGACTGTTGGCGCCCCTTCAGGTATGATTTAAAATTTTTTTTTTCTAATCTCTCTCTAAACCTAATTAGGGTTATATATAAATAGAAAGAAAACCGAAAATCTTTTTCCACATTTCAATCTCTCGGTGGAGCCGGCGTTTCGAATTCCAGAGCAGACGAACTCCTTCTTCCCGATCATCGCTGCTCGCCTCCTCTGGACGATGGCTCCTCCATCAAAGATTGGAATCGGCTCCGAACTTGTGACAGATGGTATTGCAGATATTTCAGATGACTTCAAAAATTTACTGATTCTCTTGGACACCGCCGGATTGTCCTTCGTTCTTCAAGAACCCTGCCGTCTCCTGTTTCCTGATGTTGAAGAATTTTACAGAAATCTGAAGGTTAGACGTAATGACACAATTCTGAAATCAAAGGTAAAAGGACTTGAGATTCGGTTGGATAAAACTTCAGTCGCCACTCTACTTCGGATGCCCGTGGTTGACGAAGAAGACTACCTAGAAAAGGAAGATGCCGACCGTACTTCCCTATTCTGTGGTCGAGATCCTGAAGGTGGAGGTGAAACCTTGAATCGGTCATTGTTCAATTCAGAAGGCAAGTTCCTAGTTGATGTCATCGCCAAAGTCCTGTGGTGCAAGACATATTCCATAAGAGATATATCCCAAAATTTATTCGACGTTATGCAAGCCATAGTCTGCAGGAAGAAGTTTCAGTTCGGCATGATGATATTGGATAAAATTCGGGAAAGCATCAAAAGTCCAAATTATGCAAGGATCATCTCCCTCATTCTCCGGGAGATCGACTCCGAGGTGTTCAGCTTTGCTAAAGGAACTCCTCTCCACCATATGAAGAAACTGTCCATCTCATCAATTCATCGTTGGGAGCTTAAGCTGCAGAATACTGCTCAAGCATCCAAGGCCTCTGCCGAGCAAATAGGCCTCAATGCCCCGGCTGACAGGACCCCATCTCCTCCTCTCCGTCAAACTGCTGACACCTCGGGTGCAATAGTTGAGGGGGAGCCTGCCTCAGCTAGCCCTCAGCCACAGCATGCAGATTCACCAGTCCAGTCCCTTCAGCTCAGAGATCCAATCCCCTCTCCTGCAGTTCAGTCTCCTCCACCAGCAGAGATCAGCTCAGATGTTCAGATTCAAAAGGACCTCCTGTCCACTGAAGAAGATATAGCTAAGTTGATTGAGGAACTGAGATCAGATGAACCTTTCATCCAAGAAGATCACCTACCTCTATCTCCAGAAAGAGTTCTCTCTCAATCCCCTGCTCACTCCCCAGTTGAAGATGAAGAGCTGCATGAAGAAATCCAATTCTCCAGTGACGAGGACATGTCTCCGGAACATGTAGAACCACCTCTGAGGAACCTGGACTTATCTCTCCCCTCCTTCATTGATGCAGAAGACTCAGTAGATTTCCCCCCAACAAAGAGAGCTGTAAGCTCTGTCGTCATTAAAGAGATTCCTCCATGGATTGCTCCTGCTCCTGCTCTAGCCCCTGCTCCTGCTGTTGTAATACCCTCTGCTCCCTCCTCTTCCTCCTCTTCTGACATTCTCAGCAAGATTGAGCTCATGCTCACAGAACAGAGAAGGTATTTTGATGACTCTCTCAAAACTGTCCAGGACAAGGTCTCTACTCTGGAAACAGAGATGAGTAGAGGCTTTGCCGAGATTCAAGCAAATACAGATGAGCTCCGTAAACTATTTCGGATTGGTGGAAAAGCTTTAGACCATACTATCACCAGTATCGGTGAACTCAGAGATCAGGCTGTAACAGTTGCTAATAATCAGATCCAAGCCGACAAGAATGCAGAAACCAATGTAATCAAGGTATGCAATGAAGTTGGAACCTTCAGAGACGAGGCTATTGCTCAGTTAAATGTAGATATCAGCAAGGGGGAGAAAATAGTAAAAGAACAAGTTGAAAAACTCTCCGCCCAGTTTGCTGAAAAGTCTGAAGCTGCCTTGGACGTCAAGTTAAAAGAAATGAAAGCTGACACTCTGGCTCAGATTCAGTCGGTAAAGTTTTATATATATGATACAGCAGTATGGGTACATAATCAGAACTTCCCAGATTTCTAATTGGACCCTACTGTGATCCCCCAAGGCCTGAACCCTCTTATAGAAGCTCCTCCATCAGATGCTCAGATCTATCCTCCAGAGACGGTGCCTACATTCTCTCCCAGACCTGCTGGGGACATGTCAGACCCTCCTCTCTCCTATGCTGATGTTTGGACAGATGATATGCCAGGTAGCTCTAAAGGACACACTGATCATGGTGCCTCCTCCTCCAGAAAACCATCTGATCAGGGTGGTCCTAGTAAGAAAAGAAAGTATGGTGACAGCGCTTCTGCTAGCCGGTCAGCCCCAAGAAGAGAGCCTGCTCCCGTTCCTGGAGCCAGACCAGATGTAGTTCATGCAGAAATTTGGAGCCCATTCTCCAAATCTCTTATTTTTGATACTCTGAGGTTGGTTGTTGACCATGGAGAACACAAAGATCAGTACTACGGTTACTCAGAATGGAAAGCCTATGAGAATTCACAGATAAAGATCAGACTCCATGACAAGCAATGGGGATTCAACAACCCGAAGGCTCCTCCTAGGCCAAAGACATACTTTCCAAAACCTTTCTCATACTTTAAGAGGCAGCATCAAGTGAGAGAAAGACAGAATAAGGATGCCCATCCCTGAAAGATGATCTTGTGGAAATTGATATTCTGTTTCAAAAACATTTCTAGATTATATATAATTCTGATTATGGCTATCTTAGTTTATTTGTTTTCATGCTCAGTATTTTTTTTTCAATGCTTTACACTTTGTCATTTATGTTATCCTTGTTCTACTTTACTTTAAGTAATTCACCTTA
This sequence comes from Platanthera zijinensis, assembly GCA_039513925.1. Classification (NCBI taxonomy): domain Eukaryota; kingdom Viridiplantae; phylum Streptophyta; class Magnoliopsida; order Asparagales; family Orchidaceae; genus Platanthera; species Platanthera zijinensis. The sequence goes on along the minus strand of CM077093.1, from coordinate 83,376,105 downwards.
GTGAAGAGAGTGCTGACTTCTACAAATAGGGGGAGATTGTTGGGATTTGTCTCCACAATACCTCAGATTTGTGGAAAGTCAGACCCGGAACTAAGATGAATTAAGTTGCATTTGATATTGTGTTTAAGTTACTTGTGCGCAGGACTCTATTGCCAAGTGTAGACCAATGTCAGTCTATAGTGGGTCATCAAACACAGGACCATACAATGTAATCCCTCATTGTGTGATCCAAGGTGTTGACTCACGTATAGTCTCTCTATTGGGATACACTTCATCTAGATGCACTTGGACTCATGGACCAAGAAGGATAGAAGACCTAATTCCAAGAATTCTACTAAGTCCACATACTCGAGTAATATACTCCATATACTCGAGTAGGTGACTTAGTACTCGAGTAGTTGACTTAAGCATACTCGAGAAAAATCCCTTTTACTCAAGTATATAAGTGTATACTCGAGTAGATCTTCATATACTCGAGTGAGTAAATTTATATATACTCGAGTAAATGGTTTGTTACTCGAGTAGGTCTAAGTTATATACTCGAGTAAAGGATTCTAATTTTATCTGGAAAATATCCTAAGTATACATACTCGAGTACTCCTTTGGTATACTCGAGTAGGTTACTTGATACTCGAGTAGGTTAACTCTCTTACTCGAGTAGTCCTCGAGTTACTCGAGTAGATGCTTTATTTACACTCGAGTAAGCCTGGACTGGAAGTATAAAGGAATTTCTCTAAGTCTATATACTCGAGTAGACTCTCTACACTCTAGTAATAGCTCAGATACTCGAGTAGTTGACTCCCTCTGTTATACTCGAGTAAACTGTCTTCCAAGTACTCGATTACCTCCTTTTTATATACTCGAGTAACACCATCCTTTTATCCTGAGAATTCCTCTAAGTAGATATACTCGAGTAACCAACTTCTTTATACTCGAGTAGATCTTTTCTGTCACTCGAGTAGTTGAACCCAGATACTCGAGTATGTTGAAACTCATTCACTCGAGTATGCTTCACTTCTAGTTACTCGAGTAGTAGATAGACATATACTCGAGTATATCATTTTCTCTCGTGTATATGACTCTGATTTTTTCTGAAAAATCGCTAAGACCAGAATTCCAAAGTAATTTTTGAATTCCTCTTTTCTGATTGGTCCACGTATCATCGTTAATTACGATTATGACCGTTATCAGTCTCCTATAAAAGGGATACGTGATTAGACCTAACCTAATAAGGAAAAGAAAAGGAATTATCAGAGAATATAAGTTTTTCGAGATCTACAAGCCGCCGCCGTCGACATTGTTACCTGTCGGAAAAGTCTGAATCACTGAAGCCGCCGCCGCCGCCGTTGATCATCGTCGTGCTCGTGCTGAGTTTCTGATTCCTGATTCAGATCTAAGTTTTCTTCTTCTGATCGTGATCAAAGTCTTGCTTCTCATCATCTTCTACATCCGATCGGGAGAAGTCAAAGAAGTTTTCAGATCTAGGGTTGTCGTGTTCTTCTTCGATCTTTCTAAAAAAGCCACATCGAACAATGAGGAAGATCAAGGACGATCTATTCAGATCTGGGAATTCACTGTTTGTATTATTTGAGTTATATTTCAAACATCTTTATTGTAGGAGAAATTATCTCCGAGATTTGTAGGAAGTTTTAATCTTCTGAGTGTAGATCCATTTTGGGATCGAGTTTTGTAGGAACGTTGTTCCGAGGTGTAGGATCGTTTTGATCCGAGATAGTGGAGTAGCCAAGTCTAGTGGTTTACTAGATTGGTGAGGAAAGTGGACGTACCCAAGGTTGGGGAACCACTATAAATCTTTTGTCGCCTGTGATTGCTTGGTATTGTGCTGTGCTAGTTCCTTAATTTTTTATTCCGCAAATAGACGCACATCTCACCTATTCACCCCCCTCTAGGTGATTTAGGTAGACAACTTCCTCTCTCACCTTTCCTGCCTCTGATAAGTTCGGGTGAATGAGGGCTTGTAGGGTGCATCTAACTTTTGAGAGCTGATTCCAGAAGCACCAGCAGCTGGTGGTGGAGGAGGAGGAGGATCCTTCCTGTATTTGTAAGCTAGGGGAGGAGAGTACCTTCTACTTTTCTTCCTGGCCTTTTGTTCATTCTTTGAGAGCCACATCCAGGCCGACATTCCCTTGTATGGAGTTATTTTTTGTAGGATATAGTAGGGAGTATAATTGGTGTTTCCAGGTTTGGGAGCAGGAGGAGGTGGAGCCTTCCTTTTCTTAGAGATTTTCCTTTTCTTAGATTCCTCATCATCGTCATCATCATCAAAGGATTGAGGATTGTCATACATGGAATCAATCTCTCTTAGTGCTTCATCAGAGATTGTTTTCTTTGTTGCATGAGATGGAACTGGAGAGGGAACTGGAGAACTATATACTTCTGTGCTCTGAGCAGCTAACTTGTTTTCTTCCTCTATGTCAGCCATAATCAATGCATCCAGATCTGGTACTGTAGAATCATCCATTACAAAGACGGGGGCCATAGGAGAAGATATAATTGGAGAGGCAATCTGTCTAGATGATGGAGTGGCAGGAATGGCAAAACTGGCCTTTATTGTTTGACAACATCATGGCTTATTGGGGAAGAATATGGAATAATAGCTAATGATGGCTTGGTATACTCAGCTGGAGGAAGACTGTGATGAGCTGTATCAAAAGAACTTAACAAACTCATCAAGTCTACTGTGGGATTAATGAAATATCACCAACAGTATTTATTTTTAGTATAACTGACTCATCAATGTCCATGTCAGTTTCAATAAAATGAATCAAATCTAATAAATCTTCTTCTGCTTCTGTATCCATTTCTGCTGTATCTGATATCTGTACAACTGGTCCTGCTCCTCTTGCTGCTTCTTCATCAAGTATCTCCCTTTGCCTGGTTTCAGCAAGTGCTGAGGCCAGGCCCCCAACTGAAGATGGAGCAGTGGTGAGGGTAGATATTTGGGTAGCAAGAGATTAGATGGAAGCAGCTAGAGGAGAAATTTCCTCTACTATAAGGGTTTTGAGTAGTTGGGTGAGAAGAGTGATGAGAGTGGTGGTAAGAGAGGGATCCAGGGTTGGAGAGGCAGATGGTGGGGCAGTAGATGAAGGAGTAGATGTTGTTGATTGAGGTGGAGGTGGAAGTGGAGTTTCTAAGGGGAAGTCATTTTCTGGAGATGGAGAGTTCAGGGGAGAGGAGAGCAAGTTAAAGGAGGGGAGGGAGGAGAGGTTGATGTGGGGGATATCAACCAAGTGAGATGGTAGAGGGGATAGAGGTGGTGTAGGGATGAAAGTGTCAGGTTGAGGTGAAGGAGGAGGAGATGGTAGATGTTTAGGCAAAGAGGGAAGTGGAGATGCTGGTGGTGTCAGAGTATGGATGTGGAAGGTAGTAGAGGGTGGGGTTGGTGGGACTTGTTTGATTGCGTGATCTTCTATAGGAGGCATCCTTGTCTTTCCATTGTTTCTTTTTGTTCAGTAATTTCTTGAACTGCCTTGAGAGTAGAGAGAACTCTCCATCAGATAGCGCTGAGCCAGAGGAGCTTGGCTCAGATTATTCTTCTTCATCAGCTACAGGAGCTGGGGTAGGAGAGCTAGCCTTTGTCTTCCTTGAGCTATCTGCCTTCAGAGCGACAAACTTCTCCTTGGATACAGACCTGCTCATCTCTTCTTCTACTTTTCTTGAGTTGATTTGAAGCTCGTAAGACATAAGCTTTCCGAACAGATTTTGCGGGTCCGTCTCGGCTAACCTTCCGAACTCCCGAATGGCGCATATCTTATTATCCCATTCCTTGGTCAGGGATCTTAAGAATTTGTCATTCAGTTCCCCATTTGTGAAGACTCGGCCATAAACTCTTAGGCCATTGACTATCTTGAAGAAGTTCTCAAAGGTATCAGCTATGGCTTCCTTGTGACCTTGCCTGAAGGCTTCATAGTTCTGATTTACAAGGGATCTCCGATCATCCCTAACTTCTTCAGTACCTTCCACCAGGGATTGCAACATCTCCTTGGCAGACTGGCAATGAATCAGATTTTGCAACATTGAGTCGTCGACTGCACTTGCTATAATATTTTTAGCCTTTTTGTCCAAGGAGACAAGTGCAATCTCGTCCTTATCTAGATCCATTAATTTATTAGGGACCTATTTGGTTGGATCTATTGTGGATGCAATCATAGGAACATACGGACCTTCTTCAACAATCATGAAGATCCGGGGGTCCACAGCTTCCATAAAAAATTTAATTTTTTCTTTCCACATGGGAAAATTATTCTTTGTGCACAGGGGAAGCTTGGCGAAATCTTTGACTTTGTCCATTGCTAGATTGATGAGGAACAACTTTCAGAAACAGGAACTTGATCAAGGTGTTAACCTTAACGATCAACCTCCCTCTAATACCAATTGAAAGTGGAAAGTTGTCAACCTAAATCACCTAGAGGGGGGTGAATAGGTGAATTGTGTGTTTATTTGCGGAATAAAACTTTAGAGATTTAGCACACGCAATCATGCAATCACAGAAGGACACAAAAGATTTATAGTGGTTCCCCGTCCTTGGGTACGTCCACTTTACCTCACAGTTCTAGCAAATCACTAGATCCGGCTACTCAACTATCTCGGATTGCAAACCAATCCTACGCCTCGGAACCACGTTCCTACAAACTCCATCCAAATGGATCTACACTCGGAAGATGAACTCTTCCTACAACTCGGAGAACCACGCTCCTACACTCGGAGATTAATCTCCTACAAGTCTTATATAAGATATGAAAAATATGAGCACAAAATATATCAGATCTGTAAGAAATATATCTTTAGGTCTTCTTCTCTAAGTTGCGGCCCATTTCAGATTTGTGGAAGAAACATTGTAGATTGACCTGAGAAATTCTTGAATCTACCGGATGAAGAACCGAACCTTTCTTGAACCAGTAGATCTTCTTAGATCGATTATGCAAATCGCTTCTAACAGTCGAAGATATGAAGATCGATCAGAACGAGAGCGTCGACGGCGGCTTTAGGTCGTCGGGCTTGAGAGAAATGCGGCCGAACCAGCGAATTAGGAAATTACGGAATCGCTCAATCAATCTCTTAATCCTTCTTAGGGTTATGTCTTAGAGACAAGACATTATATAGGATGTCTCTAACGGTTGGAATTATCATAAATGATGACACGTGGACCAATCCTGTTGGGTTGAATTAAATTCCGGCCAATCTGGACTTAGAGAAAATTTTTGGAAAAAGATGAACTTAGTTCTCGAGAAGTTGAAATAGTTCTCGAGAACTATGTACTAAGCTTTCGAAAACTATTGCTGCATCTCGATCACTGATCTGCTTGAAATAACCTTGGACTTCTCGAGAACACGGGATTATAGTTCTCGAGAGCTAAGTCGACTTTTCAAGAACTTGACAGAAAACTTTTCGAGAACAAAAACTTCTCGAGAACTTATATAGCACTTCTCGAAAACTTTACTTAGAGTCAACTTCTAAAGAAATATCTGAACTGAGTACTTCTCGAGAACTTTGTTAAGTAGTTCTCGGGAACATTATCGACCTCTAGAGAACTTATGAAATAGTTCTTGAGAACATGATTTTAGTCCAATTCCTGAAGAGAAAGCAGAACTTTTCGAGAGCCAAGGAGTACTTCTCGAGAACTTCTATAGTAGTTCTCGAGAACTTCATTAACCTCTCGAAAACTTCAACTTAGAGAAATTCTTGAACTGTCCTGACTTCTCGAGAAGTAGAGTCTGAGCCTCTCGAGAACTATGTCATACTTCTCGAGAACTCTGAGAGAACTTCTCGAGATATGGACTTAGAGATTTTTTAAAGAACTTCATGTAAGATTTCCTTCTGGACTTGTCTCCATCTTTTGCTCTAAAAATTGAATATGAAGTGTATCCCAATTGAAAGGCTACACATGATTCAACACTTTGGATCACCCAGTGAGGGATTACACTGAGTGGTCCTGTGTTCCTGACCCACTGTAGACTGACATTGGTCAACACTTAGAACTGAGGATCTGCAAACATACACGAGAAGATAGATGTCAAATACAACTTAATTCATCTTAGTTCAAAGGGTGACTTCATGCAAATCTGGGTTATTGTGGAGACAATACCCAACACCCTTTTAGTCTGACCATCCGTCTGCGGATGAAAGGCTGTGCTGAAACTCATTTTAGTTCCCAACAACTTATGCACCAGCCTCCAGTCATTTGACGTGAAGCATTCGTCTCGGTCACTAACAATACTGTGTGGCACACCATGCAACCGCACAATATTATCCACATAGAGCTTTGCTAACTTTTCCACCGGATCTTTCTTCCTATTCAGGATTAAGTGCGATACCTTTGTCAATCTATCTATGACCACCCAGATTGCGTCATTTCCCTTCTGCGACCTTGGCAAACCATACACAAAATCCATGGAAATGTCGTCGAACTTCCATTCCAGGATATGCAAGGACTTCAAGAAAACTCCGGGCTTCTGGCACTCCGCCTTCACTAGGGCACAAGTTTATCACTTTGCCATATAAAGTGCTACATCCTTCTTCAACCTTGGACACCAAAACAACTTCTTCATGTTCCTATAAATTTTTGTGCTCCCCGGGTGGATTGATTACTTGGTATGATGAGCCTCGTACATCAAATCCTCCCGAAGATTATCCGTACTATGGATGAATAGGCGACGTCCTTCCTTGGAGGTCCATCTACAACTGCAAATTGGGAATTTGACCCATCCAACGATTCATCCAAGATTTTCTTCGTATTGCTATCCTGAACCAAAGCTCGCCGAATCCTATCAGCTAGGTCATACTGGACCTCCGACCAACACAATATTGCCTCGGCACTAGCCTGCTTGTCAACGCAGGAGATCACCAATGCCTCCAAATCGCGAACCAAAATCTCATCATGCATCGCGAACCAGTTGGCTTGTGCCGGTTCCCTACGACTCAACGCATCCTCCACTGCATTCCCTTTCCCGGACACATAATGAATTTCGAAAGTGTAGTCCTCTAGGAACACCATCCACCTCCGCTTCCTCAAGTTCAGGTCCTTCTTATCTAGCATATACTTCAGGCTCTTATGATCGGTGTATATATTGACCCTCACACTGTACAGATAGTGCCATCACAGCTTTAGAGCAAATATCACAGCCGCTAACTCCAAGTCATGGACCAAATAATTTCTCTCATGAACCTTACACTCACGTGATCCATAGGCTATTACGCTCCCATGTTGTAGTAGAACACATCCCAAACCACTGCCTGAAGCATCACTATAAATTTCAAACCCTACAGACCCACTCGGCGAACGCAAAATAGGCATCGTGACCAACCGCCTCTTCAATTCTTTGAAAGCCTGTGCGCACTCTAGCATCCACACAAACTTTTGATCCTTCTTTGTCAGCGTCGTTAGTGGTAGTGCTATCCGCGAGAAGTTCTCTACGAAGCGCCTATGATAGCCAGCAAGCCCCAGAAAGCTCCGGACTTCCGCCACCGTAGTCAACACTGGCCACTCCTGAATCGCCGCTATCTTCGCCGGATCGACCGTTATGCCTTCACCACTAACAATATGACCAAGGAACGCGATTGAGGATAACCAGAACTCACACTTGGAGAACTTAGTATACAACTGATTCTTCCTCAACGTCTCCAATACCATATGCAAATGTTTGTAGTGATCATCCTCACACCGCGAGTACACCAAGATGTCGTCGATAAATACTATCACGAAATGGTCCAGGTACTCTCTGAACGTCCTACTAATCAAATCCATAAACACGGATGGCGCATTGGCCAGCCCAAACGGCATAACAATAAACTCAAAATATCCAAACCACGTGCTGAATGCTGTCTTTGGGATGTCACTCTCCCTAATCCTTAGCTGGTAGTATCCAGATTTCAGATCTAGTTTTGAATATATTGTTGATCCAACCAACTGATCAAATAGTTCGTCAATCCTTGTGATCAGATACTTATTCTTTTCTGTAACCTTGTTCAACTCCCGATAGTCGATACAGAGTCGTAAGTTCCCATCTTTCTTCTTAACGAAGAGGACTAGTGCGCTCCAAGGCGACAAACTTGGACGCACATACCCTTGCTCTAACAATTCTTGCAGTTGCACCTTTAGCTCCGCCATCTCCTTAGGCGCTATCCGATACAGAGGGCGTGACACCGGTTTGGAACTCGGCACAAGCTCAATTGTAAAGTCAATCTCCCGCTGGGGAGGGGCTCCCAGGAGATCGTTTGGGAAGACATCAGGATATTCGGACACAACTGCAATACTTTCGAAACTAGGTTTAGGCGTTGAGGCCTGCACTAATGCGACAAACAGTTCTGCCCATGACCGAACTGCCTTAATCACCTAAAGAGCCGACATCAAAATCTTGCTTGACCCTTTCATGCCTGCAAATGTAGTCTCCTGATAAGTATTCAGTCCCAACATAACCTCCTTTCGGTTGCAATCAATGCATGCTCGCTGCTCCGAGAGCCAGTCCATACTAAAGATTACGTCGAACTCCATTAACGATAGTACCGACGCTTGCAAAATGAGCTCCTGATCCTCGATCCGTATCTTTACCACACAGACTCTATCCGCACGCATTGAGCACCCATTGGGCAGCAACACATCCAACTTGTCCTTTGCCATCAAGGAAGGAATTCCGATGCGCGATACGAATCTTTCAGACAAGAAGGAATGTGAAGCTCCCGTATCAAACAGGGCTCTCGCCGGACAGTCAAAAATTAACACAAAACCTGTCAACACGTCAGCTTGCTTAACGGCCTCTTGCAGACCAAGGTTGTTAACTATAGGCTGGGATGGAGCATGGTGGGATGCGATCGACTTCGCTGCCTTCCCCTTTTATTCATAAGTTGCTCCATGCCTCTTCTCGGACATTGCACGTCCGATCCAACACTCACATTCAAAATTCCCCACCTTTCCACAGTTGTAGCACGCTCCTAGGACTCGACTTGAGTTTGCCCCCGTCGCACCAGACAAAGGGGCTGAACTCAAAGTCTTCTGCTTCTTGTTCCATCTATGGAAACAAGACTTTGAACTCGGCATTTTGAACTCTAACCTCTTATTCCCTGGGTCCTTCTTCTCTTGAACTTTCTTTGCGACCCATTCCAATGACCGAGCCGCATTTACCAAGGCTAGGAAGCCCTATTCCTTAGGCCCAGTGAGGAGTAATTGTAGGTCGCTCCGTAGGCCCTCATAAAATCGGTTGGTCTTCCACTCTTCGTCAGTAAACATAGCACCCGCATAATGACCAAACCGAGTAAACTCGTGGCGATACTCATCCACGCTTCTCTCTCCTTGAGTCAAACAAAGGTACTTATTCTCCATCTCAAGCTTCTGGGCAGAAGGTCGATATCTGGCAAGAACAACCTTGAGAGTTCCACCATCGGTACTTCGGAAAGTTACCTTCCCACTAAGAGATGAACCTCCAACTCGTCCCACCACATCATTGCCTCACCAGCTAATAGGAAGGTCACTATTGATGCCTTCTGCCACTCCGCAGTTTCTATGGCAGTCATGACCCTCTTCATCGTAGAGAGCCAATCCTTAGCTTGAGTTTGCGTTCCCATCCCATCGAACACCGGAGGATTAAAGCTCATCACATGCTTGAGCTATTTCTCTGTGGCTCTCCTTGATGCTACCGGATCAACTGCCACGTGTTCTAACACTCCCGACCTTGCCACTTTAATCGATTCTTGCTCATTAGCAGGTGGTGCGTGCTACACTTTTTGGGCATTTATCATGGAAAAGACTGCTTCAGCCACCAATCTGATGGTTTCTGCTGAAGGAGGTGTTGTAGGCACATCACTCGGTGCACTACTTTCCACCGATTACGGACGTTCTGACTACCCAGCACCGCTCCTATTTACCTAATATAGCATAAACCCTTGATAAGGCGACACACAAATTTCTAAAAGCAATTACTGAAACACTCAGGTTCCTCAAAACATGTGTATTTTTTCTTTCCTAAGTGGACATTCATGGGTTCTTTTATGTTATAACGATGAAGCACATACATGTGCTCACCACCCCTTAAAAGAATTCACCCACGAATTCTAATACAGACGACCGACATCCTAGTTTGATACCAAATTGAAACACCCCCATCTATCGTATGGCATATAACAGAAGGTCCAGCTGGAACCTAACGACATATTCCACGGACAGTCAGAAGGGTTACATAAGAATATCAAAAACTCAACTACTCGCCCTAACACAGAGCATTCTAGCGAAAGCTTTTAAACAGTTTAAGAGAACCCAAAATTTGCACAACAATAGCATGAATGCCCACTATTCACCACATGAATGAAATGCAACAAATACACAAAAGAGTACTTGGCCTTAAGGCCTTACAAATGTTTACTTGATAATATAATGTTTTACATACATCGGCTCACAGGCCGACCACAAATGACAAAAGTAAAACAACAGTTCGCTTTGGCCTTCGAGGGCCAGCTCAGCAACTTGGGCTTCAGCCCGCTACTTGGTGCTTGGTTCCGCAGCACCTGCAAGAAACATTCCACCGCACGGTGGCAAACAAAGCAACGGTCAGCTAAAGCTGATGAAATAATAACGACCCCTCCCCTTACTCGGGATGGCGGTGCTCCTTCCCTGCATTTCGTTAGCCCAGCTAAATAGTGAAGTGCATATATATATTTCGCCACAGGTGTAGGCTTGCTCGGCAAAACACCCCGTGCATTCAGGGCACATTCTCAGTGAATCCGGTCAATTCCGTGGCTTCACCACAATCCTCAGGATGACAAACATTGTGAGCATTTTTGAGTCTTTCCGACCGTAGTCCAAGACTCCCGACTATACAAACGGCCAGTTCCACTTTAGGGCCTCTAGCACCGAACCGCAAAGCCCAGGTCCATTTCCACCCGCACGTTGCTCACGCTGCCTAGTCACTTTAAGACATACGTGCGGTCCAAGCTTCACCCGGATCCTAAACATTCCCAAACATCACATAACCCAATTATGTTCAAGGCTGGCTCCCCGACGGCCAAGTTTGCAGAATCACGTTTTCGCCCAATTTTTCGGTTGCGCCTTGGAGTTAATCCCCAAGGATCCCTGCTGCAATCTACTGCGTAGAAACCCGAAAACAATAAAAGGCACAGAGTCTTCTCCGGCTACTCATGCAATGCAACATCACCGATCCAGACAAACATGTCCGGGCAGGCTTCACACACAATGCCTATGTCCGTACTATGATTCCTGACTCTAAATAAGGGAGACTTTACATATCTACCACAAGGAACACCGCAAACTCACCGCACACTCGCGGGAAAGGGTTTTGCTATGCAAAGTAAGAAGAGCTTCACATGCTCAAGTTTGAGAATCATTACCCTTGAAGTCTGCTTTGGTGCCATGAAAAACTAGCCGGATGAAAGGCTTCGCAAGGAAATTCTCTCCACGGATCTGGTCTCGGTACTCAATTTCGTGCTCTGATGCTCCTCCAGCGGCCGGATTCCTCCCCTTCCCTCTTCCTTGCTCTCTCCTCTCTCTAACTCCTTAGAAAGAGAAAACTTAAGAGGAAATGCGGAATTAATCCTCTATTCCCCGGACTTAAGAAAGCAGGAACTCATCTGGGCCGTCAGATCTAGTTTAAAGAAAACGAATGGCTCAGATTTGCCTAAAATCTCTTAATCCTTGGTTGAACACAGCTTAGCACACGACCGTGTCCCAGGCCGTGTGCCTCGATCCAGCCACCAAAATCGTGCATAAAAAAGAACATGGGTTGAGACACGCCCATGTCCCTGCCTGACACGCCTGTATCGGGTACTCGACACGCCCGTGACCAGGGGCCGTATCACAGCTAACCGCCAATCCAACCGTCACGTCCCATAGTGGACACGGGTTGCGACATGCCCGTGTCAGACTTAACATGCCCGTGTCAACCAGTACACGCCCGTGTTCTATGCCGTGTCACTCAGTCGACACAGGACCAAACTTCAAGAGGAGTACACGACCATGTGATACGCCCCTGTCACATGCCGTGTGCCTGACATGCCCTGGGACATTACCGTATCCCAAGCCGTGTTCGAGCACTCAACGCTCATCGACCTCACTCGACGACTCGAGCACGACATGACCATGTGACAAGCCCGTGTCACAGGCCGTGTTCATCCTACCAAGACCTGAACTTGGTTCGAACACCGCCCGATTAAGTTTTGAGTTTCGGGGCTTTACAGTTACACCCTCCCCATCATGACTCCTAATTATGAACTCAATTTCACCTTACCAAATCAGTATATAATTAACCCAACTCCATATGTCCTTTCCATATGTTAACATAATTCTGCAGTTTTACTATGTGCCGACCAACCTAAGTTATATGATGAGTAGGAATGGTGACCCCATCAAATATTCATCCAAATGACCTAAGATCATTATTAGGGGTCTATCATGACATATTTAGACTAAATCCAGAAACATGAAATTTCCTAATTAATTTAGCATTTATTAAATTTTCCCCAAAATTAGGCTATGGGGTGGTTTTGAACATGAAGTACTAGATTTCCTTATGTTATGGCCACCAAGAAATCATGAACACTATAAAATGCCAAAATATCAGAGAATACCAAGTTTCACTTATTTATTTAATGAATTAATCCCTAATTAATTTATTCAAGATAATTATAATAAATAGAGGTAAAGAGGGAAGTACCACCAAACATTATCCAAAAATTATACAAAAATTACCAAAGTTTTAATATGATCATAAAACCTTACTGACTAAGTTTTATACAATTCCAAGGATTGTAAGCTATGTAGATAAATACTTTAAATAGATCCCTAATAAGATACTTTGTGAAGAAACATACTTATAATCTTTTCCAAAAAACATGTAATAATTACCAAAGCTTTAATATGGCCTAAAAGGTTCTCTGGCCAAGAAAACTTAATTCTCCAACAAGTTATAATATTTATTATCTATTTTTAAGACAAGGTGCACTAGTTCACTTAACACAAGAAGTACTACGAGATAATGTCTAATTATTTAAAATTTCTGGCTAATGCATAGATATGATATGTAGTCAACATTGCCAGAGTCTCATAACATTCTAAGACAATTTAAGCATGATTACCTTAAAATCATAAAAAAGGGCAACTTGAAGGTTATAACTATACGTATGAGCTACCGACTTCTATACATCCTATAATAAATTACAGAGGTTCATATTGCTATAAAAACTCATCTGCTAAAATCTCATAAGGATCCAAGGTCATATGACCTTTCAACTTTTCCTTAAGTAATATAGGCCTAAATAATTTCCAATAGATTTAAGTTGTGTGCATGTGCCTAAATGTCACCAAACTTCTTCCTAGGGCTATCCACGACTCTAAAATAACATGGGCTAAACTTAAAGTCCATACAAGGACATATCACCCTATCTCCTTCACAAACCCCTAAAGTTAAACCTTAGGGTTTGAACTAGGGTCTTAGGGCCAATCCACCCTACCCTACCTCAAACTCCATGTGAGGGTGTTCTAACTGACCTTGGGGCTCTAAAAAAAGTCCCAACCCTTTTGGGTGAGAATTGGCCCCTCCATGCCTCAAGTACCCTTTTGCCATAATTTACCCTTAAGGGACCAAACTTTGGTCATACCAATACCTATTTAAACTGTTGGGTCCATTATTCCAAATGTCCTTGATTTATGAGAAGTCAAATAGGTCAATGTCACACACATCAACTGCATTTGATGTATATTTGAGGTCATGAATGCAGGTTAGTCCATACCACATTGATTGGACAAGTGGACACAATAATTGGCTGCTTGACATAGCAAAAATCCACTAAGTCCACAGGCGTTGAGTGGAGCAAGCTCACTCAATGCTAGAGGTATGGAATAAATATTATCTAGCTGGAAATTTGCTTAAGTCCACAGACATTGAGTGAGTAGAGCTCACTCAATGCTATATAACAAATGACGATGAGTCTATCTTAGCCTAACTAGTAGATAGCCAAAAATATGGATAAGTATACATGCATTGAGTGTAGTCTACTCACTCAAAGCCATACAGTAAAAAGCTGTGAGTCAGGCCGAGTCAGTCAAAGCCAAGAGAAATAGGCTGGATATGTGGCTAAGTCCACAGACGTTAAGTGTGGTCTACTCACTCAATGCCATATAGCTTTTAGCATTAAGGGTTGTTGTGCCTGCCAACGCCACAGAAAAGTTGGGCAAAATTTTAAGTAAGTCCACTAGCGTTGAGTGTATCTTACTTACTCAATGCCATGACAGAAAATCAGTCTAAGTAGTTAGGCGTTGAGTGTAGCTTACTCACTCAATGCCATGACAAAAAATCTGTTTAAATAATTAGGCGTTGAGTATAGCTTACTCACTCAACACCATGACACAAAATCTATCTAAGTAGCAAGGCGTTTAGTGTAGCTTACTCACTCAATGTCAAGGAGCAATAGCGTTGACTGTATCCTTGCTTATGTGTTTTCTGACACAAAAATTCGGCTAAGTCCAAATACATCGATTGTTTTTACTTTTTGTCGAGCTGAACTCTGAGTTTGTCGAACAGAGTTTAGAGTTCGTCGAACTTAGCTTAGACATTTTCATCTAGCTTAACTCTGAGTTCGTCGAATTGAGTTTTGAGTTTGTCGAACTGAGCATTCATTTTTCCGTCGAGCTGAACTCTGAGTTCTTTGAAATGAGTTTTGAGTTCGTAGAATTGAGCTTTCACGTTTTCGTCGAGCTGAACTCTGAGTTCGTCAACCTGAGTTTTGAGTTCGTCGAACTGAGATTTCAAGTTTTCATCAAACTAAACTCTGAGTTCGTCGAACTGAGTTGTGAGTTCGTTGAACTAAGGATTTCTAATTCTTTTAGCGTTGAGTGAAGGTTTCTCACTCAATGCCTTTACAACTAATTCTTGAATTTTGTATAAGTCCAGAGAGATGCTGAGTCTTGCTGACGTCAGCAAAGTAAAAAAGTCAACCAAAATTCAAATGTTGCAGGATTGCAGCCAAAGGCGCTGGCGGCCAGCTGTCATCATCCTCTGTATTTGGAAAGATATACTTTCGTCTTTAAGTGTTGGGGCCCACACACAGCAAAGAGTCATTGAATTAAGAGTAAATGGAAAGAATGTGTTGTATGGCTAAATCTCAGCCATCAATCCCGGTGGTGGGCCCACTGTTCGATCGGCCATCAAAGAAAAAAAATAAGAAAATCGGCCAGAGCAAACAATTGAATCCTTATCTAAGTTTTCTGAAACCAAAAGTGCGGCAAAACTTCATCTTCTTCCTTGCCTTTCTTATCTAGCCTGAAGAAGCTGTTTTGCATAGAAAACCTAGTAGAGGAAATAGATAGCTAAAGTAATAACCATCTGCAATAGTAGGTTGAGAAGAAACTCTGAGGAAGCAGATCTGCAAGCTCTACAAAGAAATGATAGCTGTTTGAAGAAAGATTCAACTTCAGATTTCATTGTCTTAAACAGCAAAATCTTGGGCTGATATTTGCTTAGTCCAGTAAGAAGTAGACACAGAGTTCTTACTCTAGTGTATAATCAAATCACCTTTTATTTATTCTGTATAGATTCTTTGTGAGTCTTAAGTTGTAAGCCTGAGTTATAAAGGCTAAGGTCTTTGTGACCTGTGGTTTGGCTTAGTGCCGAGTGGAAGTTCTTTGTGACCTATGGTTTGGCTTAGTGCCTAAGTGGTAGGTCTGTGTGACCTGTGAGGTCCTACAAGATCTGTGCTGTAAGCTCTTAAGGAGCCAAGTTTTGGGGGAGGAGCCTAGTCTAACACACTGTTAGAAAGGCACAAAGGGACAATAGATGTACCCAAGATTGGGTAACCACTATAAAATTGCAGTGTCATCTGTGATTGTTCTTGAAAGCTAAAACTAACCTAATAAATAAACACAGAAATCAGCTAATAATTAAGAAGATTTAGATAGAGACAAAAACCTATTCACCCCCCCCCCCTAGGTGTTTAGCTAGCCTTGAAAACAAGACTTTCAAGTGTTATCAGAGGGAGGTTACTCTTTAAAGGCTTAACAGTCTGAGTATATCTCAAAGGTTACTTAGAAGTCTATCTCTATGGGTTCAGGAATGAACGATAAGGAGTTGAGTGCTGTGCGGCTTCCAATCTGTAGGAACAGATACTTTGGCATCTAGAAAGCAAGGGTCAGGTAGTTCATGGAAACTGCTGACCCTAGGATGTATACTACAGTGGAAGAGGGATCATTCATCCCAATGAAGGTCTCAAAACTAGATGTAAAGGTCCAGACACCCAAGACATATGATGATATGACTAAGGATGAGTTGGTCCTGGCCTCAACAGATAAACGAGCAAAGAATATAATTATGAGTGTTGTTGATGACTGTACACTTCAGAACCTGATCCATTGCACAACAATAAAGGAAATCTGGGACACATTAATGATCTACATGGAGAACACAGATGAATTTCAAGATGATAGGAAGTCTATGCTCAACCAAGAGTTTGAGGCTTTCAGGCAATCCAAGGGGGACGACATAACCACCAGTTATGAAAATTTCTTTAGGATTGTGAATTAACTGAAGACTTATGGAAGGGTATTCAGTCACTATGAACTAAATGATAAGTTCCTTAGATCTCTCACTAGAGATTGGGACACAAAGATCTGTGTCATCAGGTAAGTTGCAAAGCTGGGTGACACAACTCCTCACACCCTCTTTGGGAAGCTGCTGTTATCTGAGATGCAGTTGGTTGTCAGGAAAGAAGAGGAGAACAACAACAAGTCTACGGAAAGAGACAAGGCTGTAGCATTCAAAGCTAAAGGCTCCAACAAAAGCAGATGAAAGTCTCCCGCTCCACTAAGGAGAGATGCTGAATCTGATTCTGGAAGATCAGAGAAAAGCACATCATACTGCCAATGGTCAGATGAAGATTTTGCTGCCTTCTCCAGGCAATTCCAGAAGTTCATTAAGAAGAAGCACTGGAGAGGCCGACCTTCCTCCTCCTCTCATCTCAACCATGACTACTACAAGGGCAGGAGGAAATCCTCTAAGGAGGATAGGTATGGTTCCAAAACTAGTAAATAGGTTTCATCTAACATGACTTATTATCATTGCAGAAAGCCTAGGCATGTAATAGTCGACTGCCCAGTCAAAATAAGGGAATATGGTGAGAAAAAGGACCACCAGCAAAATGACAAGAAGGAGAAATCCCTCATTCCTAAGAAGCAAATAAGCTGGACTGAAACCTCCTCATCAGAGTTAGAAGAAGAAGAGGAAGCCTACTTAGGGATGTACTCTACTTAAGATAGAGCTGTAGAAGCAGACTGCATTATAAGGCTGGTTGCTATAGAAGAAGAAGTTGAGAAAGTTCTTCCTGCTGCCAGGGTTGAAGTTAGGGCCCCTTTATCACAGTCTGATGGTGATTCAGAGGTGGATTATAAAGAAAACAGATGCTGCCTTGGGCTGATGGCTAGGTTTGATGAACAACTCAGCCATGATCAGCCTTGTCCAAGAAAGGTAATCTCTGTTACTAGCTCTTCTATATCAGATTATGAATCAATTCCAGATTCTTATGCCTCTGCATCAAATGATGATGATGGCTCAGAATCTGAAGGAAACATCAATGAATTGATTGATAACTATGGTGCACTCCTGCATGCTCTAAAGAAAAGCAAGATCCTGACCAAACAATAGGCTCAGGAAATTGCTTCTCTTCAGCTTGCTGTTTCAGAATCAGCAAAACTACTGGATCTGAATATCCAAGAAGTCAGCAAATTGAAGAATGTAACAATCATTTAGATGAGCACCATAACCTTCAAGAAAAACCATATTAGGAATCTTGAAGGAAAGCTCCAAAAAGAGAGGGAACTAGTGGCTAGCTACTCCAAGCCTAGCACAGTGTTGCCCTTGATAGACTCCTTCTCCTCCCAAAAGGGAAAGAAAGGGTTGGTTTTCAAGGGAAGGACAAGAGCTGCCAATCCCAAGGGAAAGGGAAAAGCTCAAGTGCAGCCACTAGCCTCAAAGCCTCCTGTTAAATTTAATAAAGTGCAACTACCTTCAAACAGGAATGACCATGAGAGTATTTATGGTCACTAGAAGAATGATAGTCCCTCTAGTGTGAACAAAGATGTTCCACACTATCGTGGTAGATACATCAAGGGTGCAAGTGTCTTTAAGGCAGCCTATGAGGAGATAGAAATGGCCCATCATGGACCATTTGTGTTTGGTGCACCAGCCCCTTCAGTCAAGGGTAAAGCTATTGACTGTTCTCTAGATCTTCCAGCCCACTCTAAGACAAAGGGCAAGGCTGTCAGTAGACCATACCTGGGCATCTTTGAGGCCATTAAGAGCATGCTTTATAAAAAGAAAGCAGCTGCTAGAAGGGCTCCAGATATCCCATGCACTTCTACTGCCAGACCCACCACTTGTTAGACTGGGGCTAGGAAACTAAAGAACAAGACTACTACTGTTCCTTCTAGACCAAGAGCTACTGTTAACACATCCACTAGACCTACTCTGAAAAGAAGGTAGAATATCCATGAGTGTTGGTGCTATGGAAAGGTAGGCAACTTTGCTGTTGATTGCTGGAATAATCTTAGTGTGTAGAGAGCCAATGTTAGCTTGCCTATCAGAAATGCTGCAGGCAGGTATAGTCATTTTCAGCCTAACCTGCTTCTAGGACCCAATAAAAATTGGGGTCCTAAGGTTAACTGATTTGTTTCTTGCAGGTTAGTCCAAGTGCCCATACCCCTATATGGTACTTGGACAGTGGATGTTCCAGGCACATGACTGGAATAAGGAGAAGGCTGAAGGATTATGCTCTAGTAAGGAATGGACAAAAGGTTATCTTTGGTGGGTCAGAAAAAGGGGCGGCTAGAGGTTATGGTAAGATCTCTAATGACATAGTCACTATCACTAGAGTAGCCTATGTGTAAGGGTTTCAACACAACCTGATAAGCATCAGCCAACTCTGTGATCTTGGCTATGCCATAGTATTCCACAAGGATGAGTGCCTAATTAGGAGGTTAAGTGACCAAGAGGTCATCTTAACAGGCACTATGAGTGGAAATGTTTACTGTCTAGATTTCCTATGCTTAAGCAAAGACTCACCTATATGCCTTGTTGTAGATGAGAAAGTCTCTTCCTATGTCCAGTGGCACAAGAGGCTAGCCCATCTAAATTATAGGACCATTGGCAAGCTGTTCAACAATGAGCTTGTTAGGAATGACCCTAAGCCTATATGCACTATGGAGGGTATCTGCTCTGCATGCCAAATAGACTAAGACCTCCTTAAAGAGCATTGGAACCAAAGACTCAGTGAGGAGTTTATACCTAATACACATGGATCTGTTTGGTCCTATGCCAATTCAATGTCAAGGTAGGAAAGTATACACCCATGTAGTTGTTGATGAATTTTCAATATTTACCTGAATGTTCTTTCTAAGGAAGAAATAGGAAACCCTTGATGTCTTCCACACATTTGTCAAGCAAATTCAGAATGATTTCAACAACACTGTGGTCAAACTATGAAGTGACCATGGGACTGAGTTTCAGTTTGAGTGCATGACAAGGTTCTGTGAAGAGCAAGTGATTCATCAAGAATTTTCCTCTCCTAGAACACCCCAGTAAAATGGAACTACTGATAGGAAAAATAGGACTCTCATAGAGGCTGGTTGAACCATGTTAAGTGACTCATCTCTCCCAGAATACTTCTAGGCTGAGGCAGTCAACACTGCATGCTATGTGCTTAATAGGGCTTCTATTACCAAGAGCCACAAGAAGACTCCCTATGAGATCTTGAAGGGCAGAAAACCAAACCTGAGCTATTTCAGGATATTTGGTTGCAAGTGCTATGTGCTCAACAATGGAAAAGTCCTTTTAACTAAGTTTGCTGCCAATTCTCATAAAGGATCTTTATTGGGTACAACACTCGTAGTAAGGCATATAAAATCTATAATTTTACTAGCCAAGTTATAGAAGAGTCAATGCATGTTGTTTTTGATGAATCCAACATGGTTAACAGTGAGCTGCCTAGCTCCTCCTCTTATAGTATTGTAGGTACAAAGCAGATGATGGAAAAGCTGACCATCAAGGAAGCTACCCCCACAGTCCAAGATAATGATGATGGACTCTCCATTCCAAGAGAAGGGAAAGACATACCTGAAGAAATTAAAGTCCAACTAGCTGAAAACACTGAAGATCAGCAAGCTGTAGTTAGATTTCCTCCAACAACCAGACATCTAAGGGACCATCCAGAAAACAAAATCATTAGTAATGCAAATCATCGAGTCCATACTAGAAGAAGGATCATGAATACAACTCTCTACTCAAGCTTTCTGTTTCAAGAAGAGCCCAAGAAGTTTGAAGAAGCAATCAAGGACAAGTTCTGGATTGGAATAATGCAAGAAGAATATGATCAATTAAAGAGATGTAAGGTCTAGAAGTTTGTTCCCTGACCACTAGGACAAAATGTCATAAGGACCAGGTATATCTACTGGAACAAGTTGGATTAAGATGGCATCATTGTCAAGAATAAAGCTAGATTGGTGGCTAAAGGCTATAGGAAAGAAGAAGGCATAGAATTCGACAAGACCTTTGCAACGGTAGCTAGATTGGAAGTAATAAGGATATTCATTGCATTTGCTGCCTATCAGGGATTTAGAGTCTACCAGATGGATGTCAAATCAGCATTCCTGAATGGGGACCTAAAAGAGGAAGTATATGTGGATCAACCACAGGTTTTGTAGATCCTAACTCTCCAAAGTTTGTGTATAAGCTTAGGAAAGCTGTATATGGGCTAAAGCAAGCCCCTAGGGCTTGGTATGAAATATTTTCCAGCTTCCTCTTTGAGAACAAATTCTCAAGGGGGAAGATAGAAAAGACCTTATTCCTAAGGGAATCAAAGGGCAAGCTTATCCTAGTCTAGATATATGTCGATTACATTATCTTTGGATCTACTGATGATAACCTTTATAAGAAATTTGCTAAACTTATGCAAGGGAAGTTTGAAATGAGCGGTATGGGTGAGCTCAAATTCTTCTTGGGACTACAAGTAAGACAGACTGATGATGGCTTGTCCATATCCCAGTCCAAGTTCACCAGGGAGCTAATCAAGAAATATGGTATGGAGAATACCTCTACTATGAGAACTCCTATGGGGTCAAGTATGCCTACATGAAAATATGACGTAGGGAAACCTATTGATTAATCTTTGTATAGATGGATAATTGGCTCCCTTCTATACCTGACTGCTAGTAGGCCTGACATCATTTATGCTACATGTGTCTGTGCTAGGTATCAGGCCTGCCCTAAAGAATCTCATTACTCTGCTGAAAAAAAATCTTGAGGTATCTTAAGGGAACACAAGATCTTAGCCTATTGTACCCTAGAAATAAGGATTTTGATCTAACAGGATTTTTAGATACAGATTTTGTAGGTTGCAAAGAAGATAGGAAAAACACTATTGGAACATGTTAGTTTTAGGAAGAAGGCTAGTATCTTGGAGAAGCAAGAAGAAAACTAGTGTGGCTATATCCACTACTGAGTCAGAGTACATATCAGCAGGAAGCTGTTGTGCTCAGCTGCTGTGGAACCAGCATCAGTTCAGGGATTACAACCTTCAGGTAAGTAGAATTCCTCTATACTGTGATTCTACAAGTGCTATTTCTTTTGCTAAGAATCCTATCTCACATAGCAGGACTTAGCACATAAAAATTAGATATTATTTTATTAGGGAGTATGTGGAGAAGGAAGACATCAGTCTTGAGTTTGTCCCCATATACAAGCAAGTGGTTGATATCTTCACTAAGCCATTAGATGAAGCAAAGTTCAACACCTTCAAATTTGAGTTGGGTATATTGAACTTGGCCTAGCTTCAGGCACTCCCTTTTGCATTTTTTGTGGTGCATGTATTGTTCCTCTTACAGGAAATAAAACTCCCTAGTGGCATCAGTTAACTAATGCTTCCATTGAGGGGGGGTAAGTTACTCTAGAAGGGACAACCCCTATCTGCCTATTCTATAGAAGTCAAAAAGGGGGAGAGAAGGTCATAGCAAGGGGGATAAATGGCAAGGGGGAGTGAAGGACATATCCAGTCAGACATATCCAATCATCTAGAGAAGGACATGTGGAAACTAAGGGACAAGGAGATGATCACTATCATGTAGCAAACACAAGGGGAGAAAGAGTTGTTCCCATACAGGGGAGAAAGTGATCAAGGCACTCAAGTAAGGACAAACACTTTGCAGCAAATTTGGGGGAGTAGGTGATGCTCACCATATAGGAAGGAAATGAGGTACACTTCCTTATGTTGCTATGTCAGAATTAAATATTTATTTTGCTGTATAGGTTGTGTGTGTCATTGACCAAAGAAATAAAATAATTTGGATAAGGGTTTTGACTTCTTCAAATTGGGGGAGATTATTGGGTCCATTGTTCCCAATGTCCCTGATTTGTGAGAAGTCAAATAGGTCAATGTCACACACATCAACTGTATTTGATGTATATTTGAGGTCATGAGTGCAGGTTAGTCCATATCACATTGATTGGACAAGTGGACACAACAATTGGCTACTGGACATAGCAAAAATCCACTAAGTCAACAGGCGTTGAGTAGAGCAAGCTCACTCAATGCCAGAGGTATTTAATAAATATTATCTAGCTTGAATTTGCCTAAGTCCACATGCGTTAAGTGAGTAGAGCTCACTCAACGCCATATAACAAATGGCTCTGAGTCTATCTTAGCCTAACTGGTAGTGTAACACCCCAGAAATCTCAAAAAGCCAAAGTGGGATTCAGGTTGTCTGACACGGCCTGAGACACGGGTGTGTCTCAGGGCGTGTCAGGTGTACACGGCCTGGGACACGGGCGTGTGTCAGGTGTACACGGCCTGGGACACGGGCGTGTCCCAGGGCGTGTCCCTAGTCTCGACAAGTACTCGAGACCTGATCGTCGAGTGTGGAACACAGCCTGTGACACGGGCGTGTCACAGGGGCGTGTTTGGCACACGTCTGGGACACGGACGTGTGCCTTAGCCGTGTCCTTCTCGGGTTATTTTGGAGGTCATGTACAGGGGTGACACGGACGGATACATGGCCGTGTACTATGTGACATGGGCGTGTCAGGCTTGACACGGGATTGTCAATGCCCGTGTTTTGGTTTATTTTCAGTCGGTTGTGCACCGCTTCAAGAACATAGCCTGTGACACGGTCGTGTCACAACCCGTGTTCAGCCCAGGAAATCAAATTCAGGGCTGATCAGAGCCGTTCATTTTCTTTGACCAAGATCCAATGGTCTGGGATCTTCCCTGGGTTGATAAGGCCGGGATTGAAGAAGAGAAAGCTCATTTGAGTTTCATCATTCTCTTTCTAAAGTTAAGAGAGAGAGGAGAGCAAGGCAAGGAAGAAGAAGAGGAATCCGAACGCCGGTGGTGCTGTGCTGGTCCAAATCGCGAGCCGAGTTCGGATTTACGAAGGCAAGGCTGCTACGAAGGCTTTCATCCTTCTCAATTCTCTCTATGGCTCCGAGGTGACTTCCAAGGGTAACGATTTCCGTCTTGGACATATGAAGTCCTACTTTCCTGCATTTGCATAGGGAAAACCCATCCCCGCGAGTGTGCGGTGGGTTGTGGTGTCCCTTGGGGTAGATATGTTAAGTCCCCCTTGTTAGAGTCCGGAATTGGAGTACGGATCTAGGTATGCTGTGTGAAGCCCATCTGGACGTGTTGGTCTGGATTGGTGATGCTTTGTTTGCATTTCGGAGGAGCCTTCGAGTATTTGATTGTTTGTGTGCAATCTGTGGTGGATACCTGTCGCTTGGTACAGCAGGAAGTACTGGAGGAAGTCCAGGAAATTATGCGAGTTGGGTTCAACTCTTGTGGTGGACGGGCAAGGTGAAGCTGTACCCGCGTTAGTCCAGTCTTGAGTCTGACGATGTGAGCAACGGGATAAGCGGATCTGTACCCGTGTTATGGTTGTCTAACCTTGGGTGCTTAAGGCCCTGTTAGGATCACATAGCAAAAGTCGACGGCTTACGTGCCGATCAAGACTAGAATTCTCATTGGTGGGATCCGGTGTTTCTGGTACACCCGAATGTTCCCTGAGTGCATGGAGCATCGTGCCGTCATGCCGGCGTTTGTGATATGTATTAACTGTGCGGTCGTGCATGTCTTACGTGGTTTGCTATACATACTATTGGAAAAATTCTATGCAGGGATGGAATTTAGTTGCCCCGTGCTAGGGGCAGGGTCGTTATAATTGGTCAGCTGAATGCTGACCGTTGCCCTGTTTACTACTGCTTGGTGGATTGGTTCTTGCAGGTGCTGGAGGTGCTGGTCTGAGCGGGACTTAGCGGGCTGAAGCCTAAGCTGCGTTGCTGCCCTAGAAGGCTTTATTTTGTTTCTTCTTGTTCATGTATGGCCGGCCTGCGTGCCGATGTCTGTAAACCACACCTTGTTAAGAGAAATTTTGTAAGGCCTTAAGGCCAGATGCTTTGGTTGTATACATTCCTATGTTTTAGTGGACAGTTCTTGTTACTCTTGAGTTCAAGTTTTCAACCGTGAAGCTTCCGCTAGAATGCTCTGTGTTAGGATGCATTGGTTTTGATATTATTTAGTAGCGTCTCCGTCTGTTTGTGGAATATGGTGTGGGGCCCCGGCCAGACCCTCTATTATATTCTTCTTGATGGGTAGAGGTTTTACAATTTGGTATCAGCTTGTTGGTCGATCTCTTCCGAATTCGCGGACGAATTCTTTTGAGGGGTGGCGAGCACGTGCCAGTGCTGTCGTTATAACACTTAACTTTAACTCAAGAATGTCCACTTAAGAATGCAAATACACTTTTTGTTGAACTTGTGTATTCTTTTTGTATGTTTGACATTTTACTTGGTCGCTATATTGTGTGTTTTACACATATAGGTGACTAGAAGTGTTGCGGGTCAATCCGAACCTCAACATTCTGTAGAAAGTGCGGCACCAGCTGAGGTGCCCACACTTCCTCCATCCGCTGAAACGGTACGTTTCATCACGGAAATGGTACTTGCTATGATGAATGCTTAGCAGGCTGGGCATGCACGTCCTGCAGTGGTGCCAACGCATGCTGGGGTACGACAAGAACCGGTAGAAGTTGCAGTTGATCCGCGGGTAGCAGATCAACAATTGAAGCAATTCCTGAGCTTCAATCCTCCGTAATTCACTAGGGCTGGTTCGTCGGCCCAAGCAGAGGATTGGCTTGCAAGGATTAAGAGGATCATTAGAGCAATCAAGGTTGAGGAGGGACAGAAGGTTATGTTGGCCACTTTCCTACTGGAAGGAGATGCTCGTTTATGGTTGGATGAGATTGAACTGCATCACTTGGCCGGTAGACAACTTGCAGAGGTCTCGATGGACGAATTTTCTTGGTTATTCTTAGCACAACATCCACCAATGCAGCAAAGAATATCGATGGAAATGGAATTTCAACGGTTAACTCAAGGAGATCGTAGTGTGGAAGATTACCTACATGAGTTCACATGTTTGGGAAGATATGCGGGTACAATCTTCTCCGAAGAAGAGCGTAAGACTAGTAGGTTTTATGCGGGACTGCGAGATGAGCTGCGGTATTTGCTCTCGAGTTCTGTGAGTCAGGGATTTCAAGCCTTAGTATGTACGGCTCGGTCTTTGGAGACGGACATGAAAAGGGGGCAGGCAAAAGGGACCTTGGCTGTGACAAAGCCAGAGTTCAAGTCGCCACGTCCGGAGAAGTTTGGGTACCGTAAGAGATGGGGAAAGAAGTCCAAGTCTACTGGACAAGCTCCTTCTGCGACAGTGACAGAGACATCTGGGTATGGATCTCGTGCTTGTTTTACGTGCGGGAAGTTGGGACACTTCGCACGTGATTGCCGAGTTGGTCCTCCAAAGGGTGACAAGAAGACGGGATTGTCTTATGTGGAGAAAGGGAAGACTGTGGTGGAGTCTTCTGCCTCGCACGCGCAGCCCAGGGTCTTCAACCTTGGACAATAGGAGGCCACTAAGCAGGCGGATGTCATCACAGGTGCGCGCAGTTTTTAATGTTATTTTATACTGTGTGCTGTGCTTGTTTTGATTGTGATGTTTTAGGGTTTGTCCTTATACGAGAGTATCCGACGCGAGCACTATTTGACACAGGTGCTTCACATTTGTTTCTGTCTGAAAATTTCTTCTTTTGTATCGGGGTACCTATCCGGACCATGACAGACAGTGTAAAGGTGTTGTTACCTAACGAATGTTTTATGTGCACGGATAAATCTTGCGGTCTTGAGGTCAAGATATGGAGTCGGGAGTTCAAGGTGGAAACATTAGTATTGCCGATCAAGGAATTTGATATAATCTTTGGTATGGACTGGCTGTCAGAGCAGCGTGCCTGTATAGATTACACTTCAAAAGAGGTCACACTCGGGCAGAATACCGAACAAGTGACCAAGTTCATTGGTATACAAGGGATGAGTGGGATGTTGTTATCTGCTCTCCAAGTCATTAAGGCAGTTCGGAAGGGTGCGGAATTGTTCTTCACACTCGTAGAGCCGGTGGCGCCGAAGTCCAGTGTGAGTGAAGTGCCAATTGTGTCGGAGTATGTTGATGTGTTTCCAAAGGACCTTCCAGGGTTACCTCCCCAAAGGGAAATCGACTTCGCTATCGAGCTAGTGCAAGGTGCGAAGCCTGTGGCCCGTTCGCCGTATTGGGTAGCACCAAAAGAGATGGCCGAACTGAAAGTTCAGTTGTAAGAGATATTGGAGCAGGGATACATACGCCCAAGTATGCCACCTTGGAGCGCGCCTGTTCTTTTTGTGAAAAAGAAAGACGGTAGTTTGCGGCTATGTATTGATTATCGCGAACTGAATAAGTTGACGGAGAAAAACAAGTATCTGATTCTACGGATCGATGACTTGTTCGATCAGCTAGCGGGCTCAACCGTCTATTCCAAGTTGGATTTGAAATCCAGGTATTACGAATTGCGGATTAGGGAAGGTGACATTCCCAAGACAACGTTTGGCATACGCTACGATCATTATGAGTTCACAGTGATGCCATTCGGCTTATGTAATGCGCCTTCGGTATTCATGGATCTCATGCATCGAACGTTCCGCGAATACTTGGATCTGTTTGTGATTGTGTTCATTGATGATATCCTCGTGTACTCTCAGTCGGAGGAAGATCATGCAAACTATTTGCGGTTGGTATTGCATACCTTGTGGAGAAATAAGCTGTATGCCAAGTTCTCTAAGTGTGAGTTATGGCTCTCGTCGGTGGCTTTTTTGGGCCATGTGGTATGTGGAGAGGGCATAGCAGTATATCCGGCAAAGATAAGTGCCATTCGTGATTTGCCAGTGATGTCTTCGGTGGCCGAAGTTAGGAGTTTTCTTCGACTGGCAGGCTACTATAGACGATTTGTGGCGAACTTCTCCTGGATTGCTTTGCCTTTGACTACGTTAACGAGAAAAGATCCCAAGTTCGTTTGGACGCCGGAGTGCGTGCGAGCTTTTGAGGAGCTAAAAGGTCGTTTGACCACGGCGCCTGTTTTGACGTCGCCATGTGGTACGGACGGTTTTGAGATATACAGCGATGCGTCCGGAAGCGGCTAAGGCTGCGTTCTCCTGCAGTTTGGCAAGGTGATCGCTTATGGCTCACGTCAATTGAAAGTGCATGAACGTAATTACCCCATCCACGACTTTGAGTTGGCAGCGGTGATCTTTTCGCTAAAGTTGTGGCGACACTATCTTTATGGCGTGAAGGTAGATATTTATACAGATCATAAAATTCTAAAGTATTTAATCGATCAAACGGATTTGAATATGCGATAAAGGAGGTGGATGGAATTCCTAGGGGATTATACCTTCGACATTCACTATGTTCCCGGAAAGAGAAATGTGGTCGCTGATGCCTTGAGTCGTTGGACTCCGGTGCGGGCAAGTTGGTTGCGGATACATGATGAGCGTCTAATCCAGGAGTTGGAAGCGTTGGAGATATCTGGTGTGGAAAGGTATTCTTCGGCCGATGCATGTTTGAACTGGATAGAGGTTCAATATGACCTTGCGGACAGGGTTCGGCGGGCAACAGAGTTTGATGAAAGTCTCCAGCGCTATGCAAAGGAGGGGCTCTGGTGACCAATTCTCCTGGGATGACGGTTTATTATGAAAGGATGGCCGATTGTGCGTCCCTTGTGCGGGTAAATTGCGGTAAGAATTGTTATCTGAAAAACACTTTACAAAGTACTCAATTCACACTGGGAGCACAAAAATGTACAAGGACATGAAGAAACTGTTCTGGTGCCCGGTTTAAAGAAGGACATAACCGCGTATGTGGAAAAGTGTCGTACTTGTGCTTTGGTAAAGGCAGAATGTAAACGACCAAGTGGTTTCATGAAATCAATGTCGGTTCCGCAGTGGAAGTTTGAGGATATTTCTATGGATTTCGTTCACGGATTGCCGAGATCTCAACATGGGAATGACTAAATCTAGGTGATTGTAGAACGGTTGACAAAGGTGGCTCACTTTCTACCGAACAAGCGGGAAGATTCTGTGGAAATGTGGGCAAAACTCTATGTGTAGTAGATTGTTCGATTGCATGGTGTTCCCCGTATTGGAACACCCTATTACTAATTTGGGAAAGGATCACTATGTTATTAGGAAATTGGTTTGACCTAGTTGTATAGTTGAAAAGGTCAACTTAGAATGTGTCTAAGGCTTAGAACTTAGGTTTGAAGCTGCCCCCAAGACCATTCAAAGATCAGGATTCATTGCTGAGACAAAGACAATTTTCGTCGAGCTCAGGTCGACGAAACGTCGAACTCAGTTCGACGTTCTCTGAGCTCAACTCTGCAAGTCGTCGAACTCCGGTCGACGATCTTCGAGCTCAGATCGACGCTCTGTCTTCAGCTATTTTCCAAGTCACTGAGCTCAGTTCGACGATCGTAGAGCTAAGGTCGACGTTTTCTATCTGCTGTTTAAATCCAATCTCTGAGCTCAGTTCAACGATCGTAGAGCTCAGATCGACGATTTCTGTGAGAGATCGACGCTTTCAGATTTCAAATTCAAGAACAGTTATGGAATTCATTCAGATTCATTTAGAGTTATTTCCTACATTTATTGCAAAGGATTTTCTAGCTGTTTCAAGCAATCTAATGCAAGTTTCAAGGAAGGCTAAAAGGAATGTTACTTAGGACTTTCCCCAGAGACAGTTGTCATTTTATGGAAGTCATTTATGACTGAGTAACGACCATCTAAGTCAGAATCTGATACACCCCTACAGAACATGTTTTTGAAAAGGGACAACAGATCAAGAAAAGAACATAAGCAAGAGATATATAGGATCATTGGATAGAGAAAAAGAGTTATAGAAGAGAGATCAAAATATACTCTGATCAAGGACTCATCTTCTGGAACATACAGATTCACTGAGTCAAAATCTTCAAGAACACAAGAAAGTTTTCTGTGGAGGAAATCATCTGCTACTCAACTCCTCCAAAATCATCAAATGTTCAAAAGCTTCAACATCAAGAACTCAAGACATCAAACATTTAAGCATCTGCTGAAATCATCAATTGCTGGAGATTTGAAGCAACTGAAGACCTATCACCCTAGCAAAGCTCACCTTCCTGAACCTCTTACAGATCTTAGGGGGAGCTTTGATAACATTCTTCCACTTGTCTTCTCTGAGACTGTTGACAGAGAAGAACAACTTAACTCTTTCTTTCTTCTTCCTTTCCCTCCTGTAAAAGGGTTTTTCAAAACTCCCTTGAAAAGTTCTGAGACTAGTTTCTGAGACCTTGTCAAAACTCAGTGGTGGCCAGACACCTTATCAAAAAATCTAGTTTTAGTTTTTGAGCACCTTATCAAAAGCTCATTGGTGCCCAGGACACCTGATCAACTATTCCTGCAGGGGATTCCTACCTAGGGTGGTAGAAGAGTGGATGTACCCAGGTTATTGGGGAACCACTATAGTTCCTTGTGTTATCTGATTGCTGTGTGTTTGACTTTGCTGTGTGCTGTGTGATTTCTTAGTTCTTAATTTAGTTTTTGTTTCATCAAGAGCACCTTACACATATACATAAATTAAGTCTTCCACTGCTTTATAGTTTTAATTGTAAATTGTTTTAAAATACTCTATTCACCCCCCCCCCTCTAGAGTTAAGGTGGATCTTTTCCTCACTTTCAATTTGTATCAGAGGGAGGTTGGTTATTCAATATCTGAATTTTCAACAGATTGGTTAAACAGGCTAACACCTGAACCAAAAGATCATTGATAAGATAAACCTTCTATAGAGGATAGTTATTACCTTTTGTATTATATTTATTTTCAAACAAAACCATGGCACAGAACAAAGATTATGCTAGCACTAGACCTCCAGTGTGCAATCTCTCCAAGTTTGCACTTTGGAAGGCAAGGATTAGACTGTACATGAATTCTATTGATGAGGACATTTTTAATTCTGTTTTGACAGTTTGTCCAAGACCTCCAGTGATCACAAGTACAAGTGTTGTTCCACCTCCTTCAGGAACAGATGTTGAAATAAAGAAATAAAAAGTTGCAGATGTAAAGGCTATGAATATCTTTGCTCAGACCATGTCTGATGAGATATTCCAAAAGATGTTTGAATGCAGTTCAGCAAAAGAGATATGAGACAAGTTATCTAAAATTATCTAAGGATCTGCTGATGAAAGGAAGGACAGGAGATCCCATCTCATAAGCCAATATGAGAACTTCAAGAAAGGAGAAACTGAATAAGTGGCCTACATGTACAACAGGCTTAGTCTGATAGTCAGTGAGTTGAAAACATTGGATAAGGAGATCACACTCACTGAACTAAATGACAAAATCCTAATGTGCTTCCCCAGCACTTGGGACTCAAGGATCTTGCCAATCAAGGATGCCAGAAGCCTAACTGAGATTACTGCTGAAGCTCTTTTGGGCAAGCTCAAATCTTATGAGCTGCTCATTAAGAATAGGGAAGAAGAGCAAAAGACTGTTTCTACAGTCATCAGAAAGGAGAAGATCATTGCTTTCAAAGCCATAGAAGAGAAGCCTGAAGATAAGGTCACAGGCAATGAAGAATTGATGAGCTTGCTGGCCAAAAGATTCTACAAGATGGCCATGAAAGACTTCAGAAAGAGGTCATCCAGAGGGAATGAGAAGCCAAGGTATGACAAATCAAATAATAAAGAAATAATCTGTTTTGGATGCAGGAAACCAGGCCATATTGTGCCTGACTGTCCAGAAAATAAGAATAAGGACAATAAGGACAGGAAAGATAGGAGAAAAGACAAGGACTCCAGAGGAAACAATAGCAACAACTCCTCCTCCAACAAAAATAAACATACAAGGAAGGGGTTTGTAGCTGAAAGCTGGAGTGATACTGAAGAGGAATCAGAAGCCTCATCAAGCTCAAGTGATGATGAGGATGATGCTGAAGAAAAGGAATTCTGCATGATGGCTATCAATGCCTCTCAGCAAAATTCTTATGCAGAATAAGGATTAGACTCAGAATCTGAAACTCAAACTGAAGAAGACCAGGTAATTGACTCCTTTGACTTTGACTCAGATGACTTTAGGTCTGAATTTAAGGCACTTTGTTTAGACCTGTAAAAATCTTAAAAAGAGATTATCTCATTCAAAAATCAATTGTCTGAACATAGCGCTTTAAAATCAAACAACCTCAAACTCTCTAAGGAGTTAGAATGTTGTAGGGAGGAGATAGCTTCACTGAAAAGTGAGTTGTCCCAGGCAAATAAGTTTGAAGAATCCCTTAATGGTAGAAGCATCAGACTGGTGGACATCACAAGCACAGTGAACTCAAGATTCAACAGTACACTGTGCTTGGGTGCTTCATCCAGCCAACCTATAGTATTAACAACCCCAATTAAATTTATTTCTGATAAAGGAAAGGGTGTTGTAGAGGTAGCTAGGAAGAATCCAGATTTACCTAAGGAAAATCAAGTTCAACAGAAAACGTCGAACAGAGCTTGACAATCGTCGAACAGAGCTCGATGATCCCAGGCTGGATCGTCGAACTAAGATCGACGACTTCTGAACTCTGAACTCTGGTATAGTCAATCTTCGAACTGAGCTCGACGATCTGACCCAAGATCGTCGAACTCAGGTCGACGATCGTTGAATGGAGCTCAGAGCTTTGAATCTTCTTTTAGAGGTAAATATCAAGTTAATCTTAGAAGTCCCTCATCCCAAAGCTTCAAACCTTATACTGAATGGATAGTACCTCTTAGAAGATACCATCCTGAAGGTTATAAGAGTCAGCCAGGGATGTCTTTCATTTCTGAATTTAAAGGTTATCAACCTAGACCCAAGGTAAACTGGGTCAAAAACATATAAATTGTTTATGTGCTGGTTAAGACCTATCCAGCAATGAACCAACAATGGTATCTAGATAGTGGGTGCTCAAAGCACATGATAGGGAGTAAGGACAATCACACATCCTTCAAATCCAAACTTGGACCCAAAGTGATCTTTGGAGATTCAAACTTTGGTCAAACAAAAGGATATGGTGTTGTTCAGATTGGCTCAGTCACATTCAAGAAGGTGGCTTATGTGGAAGGATTGAAGAACAACCTAATCAGCATCAGTCAACTCTGTGATGAAGGATATCAAGTGACATTTAACAAATCCTTATGCAAGATCAAGTCAGAGGATAACACAACAGTGTTAACAGGTAAAAGGAAAGGTAACATTTATCTTGTAGATTTCCTTTCAACCAACATAGATATCTGCTTATTTAATTCAGTTTGCAGACCAAATGATTTATGGCATAAGAGACTAGGACACTTAAACCTTAGAACCATTGCTAGGTTGTCCAAGGACAACCTTGTTAGAGGACTACCTTCTGACCCCTACAAGAAGGAAGGACTCTGCAGGGCTTATCAATTAGGCAAGCAAACTAAAAATAGTTTTAAGTCACTTAATAAGAGTGATTCACCTAGGATTTTGTATCTATTACACATGGATATATTTGGACCCATTACAGTACAAAGATTAGGAGGGAAATCTTACACTTTAGTGATTGTAGATGACTTCTCTAGATTAACTTGGGTATTCTTTCTGAGGAAGAAGTTTGATAACTTTAAATGTTTGACAGATTTTCTCGAATGCATACAGATTGAGTTCAATACTCACATTGCCCTGATTAGAAGTGATCATGGGACAGAGTTTGATTCTCTTTTTATGCAAGAGTTTTGTCAAAGTGAAGGGATCAGGCATATTTACTCAGCTCCTAGAACTCCTCAACAAAATGGGGTAGCTGAAAGGAAAAATAGAACCCTAATTGAATCTGCTACTACATTATTGACAGATGCTCACCTTCCTCTATCTTTTTGGGCAGAGGCAGTGAACACCTCCAACCATGTGTTGAACAGAAGTTTGATACATAAACTGAAGGGCAAGACTACCTATGAATTGCTCAAAGGGAAGAAACCTAAAGTAGACTTTCAAATTTTTTGGTTGCATTTGTTATATTCATAATAATGACAAGAAGTATTTAGCAAAACTCCAAGCTAAAGCTGATGAAAGAGTGTTTCTGGGATACTCCATGATCAGTAAAGCTTATAGGGTTTATAATAAAACTTCTCTTAAAATTGAAGAATCTGTTCATGTATCTTTTGATGAGACTAACATGTGTTACAAAGAGAAGTCTACTTCTACCATAGAACCATTGCAGGTACACTCTCTTTCAGAAAATTTGGATAGGTTACACATTGTAGAAAAGGATTCAGTACATTCACCTATCCAATAAAGAGCTAAAATCAATGAAGATGAAGAGGATACTCAACATCATGGTGTTCAACATCTTGGAGAAAACCATCTTGAAGAGCCAGTTGTTGTTCCACAAGAGGAAACAACAACACAGGTTGGTGAACAATCAACACCCCCTGTTGATTTAGTAACAACAAGAGATCTCCCAATCTCCTAAGTGATTGGAGACAACTCAGCTGGTGTGCAAACCAGAAATCAGGTCAACCAGAACCTGATGCTTACTTGCTTTTTATCTCAAGTGGAACCTCAATCCATTCAAGATGCAGAACAAGATCCACACTGGATCATTGCTATGCAAGAGGAACTACATCAATTTGAGAGGAATCAAGTTAGGAAACTAGTGCCAAGGCCTAAGGATCACTCAATTGTTGGAACAAAGTGGGTGTTCAGAAACAAATTGGATGATCAAGGAGTTATTGTAAGGAACAAGGCAAGGCTAGTTTCTCAAGGTTATTCTCAGGAAGAAGGGATATAGTATGACCAGACCTTTGCACCAGTGGCAAGGTTAGAGGCCATAAGAATATTCCTTGCTTATGCAGCTCACAAAGGATTCAAGGTCTACCAAATGGATGTGAAGAGTGCATTTCTCAATGGAGACATCAAAGAGGAAGTCTATGTTAGACAACCTCCAGGTTTTATCTCTCCAACTTATACTGACCATGTTTTCAAGTTGCATAAAGAATTATGTGGTCTCAAGCAAGCTCCTAGAGCATGGTATGAGACCTTAGCATGCTTTCTTCTGAAAAATAATTTTATAAGGGGTAGAGTAGACCAAACTCTCTTTATTAGAACCCATAAGTCCCATACCCTACTAGTACAAATATATGTAGATGATATCATATTTGGTTCTACTGATTCAAATTTGTGCAGAAGGTTCTCTAACTTAATGCATTCTAAATTTGAAATGAGTAGCATGGGTGAGCTTTCCTTCTTTCCTGGATTGCAAGTCAAACAACATGTTGAAGGCATATTTATTTGTCAAACCAAGTATGCAAAAGAATTGGTTAAGAAATTTGGTATGTTTGAAGCATCTTGTATGAAAACACCTATGCCTACCAATGATGTATTAGATACTGATGAACATGGTAAACATGTTGATCAGACAATATATAGAGCAATGATTGGCTCTCTATTGTACCTTATAGCTAGTAGACCTGATATAATGTTTGCTACATGTATATGTGCTAGGTTCCAAGTAAGCCCTAGAGAGTCACACCTAACATTAGTTAAGAGGATTCTTAGGTATGTGAAAAGTTGTCCAAATCTAGGACTCTGGTATCCAAAAGACTCAGGATTTGAATTAATTGGATTTTCAGATGCTGATTATGCTGGATGTTAAGTAGACAGGAAAAGCACCAGTGGAACTTTCCAGTTCCTTGGTGACAGACTTGTCTCCTGGTTCTGTAAGAAACAGACATCTGTGTCCACTTCAACTACAAAGCTGAGTACATGGAAGCAGGCAGTTGTTGCTCACAGATTTTGTTGATTCAAAACCATCTCCTATACTATGGCTACAACTTAGAAGGATCAAAAAATTTTTGTGATAACACTAGTGCTATCTCTATAGCACAAAATCCAGTCCTCCATAGTAGGATAAAAAATATAGAGATTAGGCATCACTTTCTAAGGGATAATGTTGAGACAAATAAAATTGAAATTCAATATATCCCAACTGATTTGCAAAGGGGAGATATTTTCACCAAACCTTTGGATGAAAAGAAACACACCTTCTTCCTAAATCAGTTAGGAAAGTTAGATGGAGGAAGTTTAAAATAAATCCCAAGATTTTGAAAATCTAAAAACAGACCAAGACTAGGCTAAAAACTTGTATTATCTAGTGTCTGTAGGTTTTGTTTTGTCTCTGAACTGCGCTCGATGTTTTTCCCAAAAATCGTCGAACGAAGATCGAAGTTTTCCTAAATCGTCGACCGGAGTTAAGCTCCGTCTGTTAGCTTTTAGCTATCCTTCTTTCTATTCATCGATCGTCGAGCGGAGCTCGACGTTCTCCAGTATCGTCGAACGGAGATCGACGTTATTGAAGACTCTTCAGATTCCATTAGAAGCCCAAATCGTCGAACGTAGATCAACGATCCTTCCTTTCCGACGTCGAACCCTAATATAAAAATCATTCTTTCGCCATCGTTCTTCTTTTGCGCTTTCATATTCTCTGCAAATTCCTTCTTTCCCTCCAAACTCTTCTACACTTGGTTGTGTTTGTTAATTTTTTGCAGGTATACAATGGCTGTGAATGTTGCCGCTCTTGCAAAGATGAAGTTTGATACTAGATTTCATATCGATATGGATTCGTTTGACGGCAATGATCAAATCTTCAATGACATTCTGGAACTATTCAGAGAATAACAGTTGGTGCATATTATGTCTACCAGAATGAAGATTGCGGCCGATGAGATAAAAGAATGGGTATTTATAGCAAATAATCTAGATCAAAATACTATAGTCGGTACTATAAGCGAGACTCAGGTACCTTTATCACCTACTCTACTGACTGAAGTATTCCATTTAAGTACTGGAGATGATTCTACTGAAATGTCTGGAGAGGAATTTGATTCAATGTTGAATAGAATGGGTCACTTTGCATCAAACCCTAACAAGTTATTGAAAAAGAACTTATCAATTGAAATTAGATTTTTAGCTGATGTGGTGGGGAAAGTGCTTCTGGCAAAGCACTCAGCTCATGATACCATATCCAGGTATCAGTTCTATCTGATGGGAGCCCTAGTGGACAAGAAACACTTGAACTGGGGAGCAATTTTCTTTGATTTGATAAAGAAGAAAATAAACAAAAGCTTTGTGAATTTTTGGAGGATTTTAGGGGTATTCCTGCACTCCAAGTGCCAGAACTGCTAGTCTCAAATGGGATGCACATCAATGGATCAAAAAGATCGACCTGTGCCCTATTTGGTAAGTGGGATAGGCAGATAATCAAACCATCCAGGACTACCATGGCTTCAGGCACAAGGACTCTTGCAGTCACTTCCCCTCAGGCCTCTGCCCTCATGGAAGAGTTGCCTGCCTCCACCTCTTCTCCTCCTTATCCACCACTTGTTTCTACCTCCACCTCCACATCAACCATCTCAACATCCATCTCTTCCCCCATTACCATTTCTACACCAATCTCACCTCCAGCCACCTCAGAACAATTCCATCCACTCCACTACTATCCATCTCTTGACATACCCTCTTTCAACATATTGGAAGATTCCTTTATTGATGATTCCACTTCCTCACCTGCTGAGATTCCTTCTACCTCCTCATACCAACAGCTCCTTCATGACATTCTCACCAAACCATCCTTCACACCATCCATCTCCACACCCATATCATCTATCTTCACCATCCTAATCTCTCAACCAATCATCCTACCATCCTCAATACCATCCACCACAGTTCATCAATCACCAACCCAAAACATTCCCTCCTCAACCTCTACTCAAGTCACACTTGAGCAAGTGGATCTATCAGCTTTGGCAGATAAGCTATATGGGATACTGGCCCCCAAGCTAGTAGCCCTGCTGGCGACTGCCATGGCTCCACTCCTGCAATCAATAAAGGAGTTATCTGACAGACTATCCTCTCTCTCCTCTCCTCAGGCCATCCCTTCTGTGGGAAGCCTTGATCCAGTCATCACTGAATCAAGGCAGGGGGAGATGCCCTATGAAGCTGAGGTAGTGCCTGCTGCTCCTGAGGAATTGCTGCTGCCATAGATTTCTACCCCAGTACAAGTACTCACAGTGGACTTCAAGTCACTATTTTCTGAATTTTTTCTTCTTCACAGAAGCTGCTTACTAACTCTAGGTGTTGAAGACCTTACTAAGGCCATTGTGCCTATTACTGTTTGTGATCCCAGCTTGATTATCTCTTATATCAATTCTCTTAAGGCTGTGGAAGTTCCTGATTGTGTTGCTGCTGCTGCTACTGAAGGTGCTGAATCTACTGATATTGATATGTTGCCTGCTGATCTTGTTTATGCTGCTACTGTTGTTGAACTTGCTATTTTTCTAGAAGAACCTGTTGTTTCTGAGGTTCCTGCTGCTCCTGCTGCTCCAGAAGTTCCTTCTGCTCCTGCTGCTACTACAATTGATTCTGCTCCTGTTCTGTCTGCTGAGAAGTCTAAACAAAGAGAAGAGTATATCAAAAGCATTGATGATCTATATGATAGACCCCAGAGTTCATAAAGTGATCAATTCAACACTGACTCTGATGATTCTGCTGGCACCATTGCCAGGAAAAGGAAAGCAAGAAGCAAAGCAATGATGAGAGTCCCTCCTGCTAAAGCCAAAGATGTCAATGACATACCATATTATATTTTACATGATTGTCAGATAACAGAGCCTTGGATGCAATATTCTAAGAATCAGTTAAAGGATACGAAGAAAAGAAGAAAACTTGACAAATATGAAAAGGATCTTCTCAGTCTCATCCTCCTCCTCCTCCTCCTCCAGATGCTGGTACTTGTGGAGGATCTGCTTCTCAACCTGGATCTGCTTCAAAGCATAGTTCTTCTCAATCTTCTCAAAGATATCAACCCAGAGGTCAACATCAAAGAGGCTATCATTCTAGAATAGGTCAGTACAGAGGAAATCAGAGAGAGTACAGAACTTATTCCAGACAATAAAGGGATGATAAGGTCCTATCTATTCTACTCAAGGTCCTTTCCCTTACAAGCTTAGAGATTCAGTTGTCACCAGGACTCCTACTGATTCAGAATCTATCAATAGATATGAACCTCCAATCCCTTTTGAAGATTCTGAAAACAACCCAGTGTCATGGACTGCAAGAATGAAAGAGCTTGCATCTCTAGATCAAATGAAGAAGGCCAAGGAGCAAGGTAAAGAGATTTCAAACATTACAACCCTATCAGAACAAAGAAAGACAGAGTTAGAGAGATATTCCTCAAGAAAATTCTTTGATTCAGAAGATTACATGAAGCTGCACCCTGAGGCTGTAGTCCCAAGGCCAAGATCCCAAACATCCTTAGGTGCAGATGATGACAGGAGATCAAAGAAAGATGGTCTTAATCCTAACAGGGAGATTCTATTTAAGAAAGGCAATGAGAAGAAATGATTTCTGTAAGGAGACAGTACATCTATATCTCTAAATATTAATGATATTCTATATGAGTTCTGCAATGCTGCTATGTGTTTCTTCTGCATTGTTGGTTTAGCTTTTGTTTCTATATGTATGCTTTTGTATTTCCTATTGTTTCCTGTAAATAGTAATCCTAACCCAAATAGGGGGAGATTGTTGGAACACCCTATTACTAATTTGGGCAAGGATCACTATGTTATTAGGAAATTTGTTTGACCTAGTTGTATAGTTGAAAAGGTCAACATAGAATGTGTCTAAGGCTTAGAACTTAGGTTTG
Source organism: Platanthera zijinensis (assembly GCA_039513925.1). Taxonomy (NCBI): domain Eukaryota; kingdom Viridiplantae; phylum Streptophyta; class Magnoliopsida; order Asparagales; family Orchidaceae; genus Platanthera; species Platanthera zijinensis. The sequence goes on along the minus strand of CM077093.1, from coordinate 83,336,987 downwards.
GAGCTGCCCCCAAGACCATTCAAAGATCAGGATTCATTGCTGAGACAAAGACAATTTTCGTCGAGCTCAGGTCGACGAAACGTCGAACTCAGTTCGACGTTCTCTGAACTCAACTCTGCAAGTCGTCGAACTCCGGTCGATGATCTTCGAGCTCAGATCGACGCTCTGTCTTCAGCTATTTTCCAAGTCGCTGAGCTCAGTTCGACGATCGTAGAGCTCAGGTCGACGTTTTCTGTCTGCTGTTTAAATCCAATCTCTGAGCTCAGTTCAACGATCGTAGAGCTCAGATCGACGATTTCTATGAGAGATCGACGCTTTTAGATTTCAAATTCAAGAACAGTTATGGAATTCATTCAGATTCATTCAGAGTTATTTCCCGCATTTATTGTAAAGGATTTTCTAGTCGTTTCAAGAAATCTAATGCAAGTTTCAAGGAAGGCTAAAAGGAATGTTACTTAGGACATTCCCCAGAGATAGTTGTCATTTTATAGAAGTCCTTTATGACTGAGTAACATCCATCTAAGTCAGAATCTGATACACCCCTACAGAACATGTTTTTGAAAAGGGACAATAGATCAAGACAAGAACATAAGCAAGAGATATACAGGATCATTGGATAGAGAAAAAGAGTTACAGAAGAGAGATCAAAATATACTCTGATCAAGAACTCATCTTCTGGAACATACAGATTCACTGAGTCAAAATCTTCAAGAACACAAGAAAGTTTTCTGTGGAGTAAATCATCTGCTACTCAACTCCTCCAAAATCATCAAGTGTTCAAAAGCTTCAACATCAAGAACTCCAGACATCAAACATTTCAGCATCTGCTGAAATCATCAATTATTGGAGATCTGAAGCAACTGAAGACCTATCACCCTAGCAAAGCTCATCTTCCCGAACCTCTTACAGATCTCAGGGGGAGCTTTGACAACATTCTTCCACTTGTCTTCTCTAAGACTATTGATAGAGAAGAACAACTTAACTCTTTCTTTCTTCTTCCTTTCCCTCCTATAAAAGGGTTTTTCAAAACTCCCTTCAAAAGTTCTCAGACTGGTTTCTGAGACCCTGTCAAAACTCAGTGGTGGTAAGACACCTTATCAAAAAATCTAGTTTTGGTTTTTGAGCACCTTATCAAAAGCTCATTGGTGCCCAGGACACCTGATCAACTATTCCTCCAGTGGATTCCTACCTAGGGTGGTAGAAGAGTGGATGTACCCTGGTTGTTGGGGAACTACTATAGTTCTTTGTGTCATCTGGTTGCTGTGTGTTTGAATTTGCTGTGTGCTATGTGATTTCTAAGTTCTTTCTTTAGTTTTTATTTCATCAAGAGCACCTTACACATATACATAAATTAAGTCTTCCACTACTTTATATTTTTAATTGTAAATTATTTTAAAATACTCTATTCACCCCCCTCTAGAGTTAAGGTAGATCTTTTCCTCACTTTCACCCCGGAGCATCGTAAGTGACCGAGATGGGCGATTTACTTCGAAAGATTGGAGGCTAATTCATCAGCTGTTGGGTACGAAGTTAGCATTTAGTACAGCCTTTCATCCGCAAACGGATGGCCAAACTGAACGAACCAACAGAACAATGGAGGATATGCTCCGTATGTGCGCCCTTGACTTCGGTAAGAAATGGGAAGATCATCTTGTTATGGTGGAATTTGCCTATAATAATAGCTGCCAAGCGAGCATCGGCATGGAACCGTTTGAAGCTCTGTATGGTCGCAAGTGCCGTACACCATTAGCTTGGGCAGAAACTGGTGAATCCAAACTTTTAGGACAAAAGGAAGTCAAGGATGCTAACTCAACAATACACTCTATTCGAGAGAGACTACTAATAGCCCAGGATCGGCAAGCCAAGTATTACAATGCTAAGCACCAGAACGTGGAGTTCGCGGTGGGTGACTGGGTCTATTTAAAGATTAAACCCTTCAAAGGTGTATCTCGGATTCGATGGTTTAAAAAGCTAAGTCCACGATACCTTGGTCCGTTTGAAGTGGTGGAGCGAGTTGGGGAAGTTGCATATCGGTTAGCTCTTTCATCGGACTTGGGTGGACTGCATGATGTGTTCCACATCTCGGTACTACAAAAGCAGTCAAAGACCAAGCTCAAGTGATTGAGAATGATCGGGTGCCGGTTGAGTATGGGCTAATGACAAAAGTGAGGCCCATTCGGATCGAGGATCGAGCCGAGAAACAGTTGCAGAACAAAACGATCCGAATAGTCAAAGTCTGGTGGGACAATTGTGGCCAATAAGAGCTAACATGGGAGCGGGAGCAGACCATGCGAGCTGAGTTCCCCGAGTTATTTGTGTAAACTGTTTTCTTGTCTGTATGGTGTTGCAACATATATGTAGAAGTATCACTTTTTGTGTCATGCTTGCATCTCCCTACTGCATCCAAATTTCAGGTCGAAACTTTATTAAGGAGGGGAGGATTGTTACACCCCAGAAATCTCAAAAAGCCAAAGTGGGATTCAGGTTGTCTGACACGGCCTGAGACACGGGCGTGTCTCAGGGTGTGTCAGGTGTACACGGCCTGGGACACAGGGGTGTCCCAGGGCGTGTCCCTAGTCTCGACAAGTACTCGAGACCTGATCGTCGAGTTGTGAACACGGCCTGTGACACGGGCGTGTCACAGGGGCGCGTTTGGCACACGGCTAGGGACACGGGCTTGTGCCTTAGACGTGTCCTGCTCGGGTTATTTTGGAGGTCGTGTATAGGGGTGACACGGCCGGATACACGGCCGTGTACTGTGTGACACGGGCGTGTCAGGCTTGACACGGGTGTGTCAATGTCCGTGTTCTTGTTTATTTTCAGTCGGTTGTGCACCGCTTCAGGAACACGGCCTGTGACACGAGCGTGTCACAACCCGTGTTCGGCCCAGGAAATCAAATTCAGGGCTGATCAGAGCCGTTCATTTTCTTTGACCAAGATCCAATGGTCTGGGCTCTTCCCTGGGTTGATAAGGTCGTGATTGAAGAAGAGAACGCTCATTTGAGTTTCATCATTCTCTTTCTAATTTTAAGAGAGAGAGGAGAGCAAGGCAAGGAAGAAGAAGAGGAATCCGGCCGCTGCTGGTGCTGTGGTTGTCCAAATTGAGAGCCGAGTTCGGATTTACGAAGGCAAGGCTGCTACGAAGGCTTTCATCCGTCTCAATTCTCTCTATGGCTCCGAGGCAACTTCCAAGGGTAACGATTTCCGTCTTGGACATGTGAAGTCCTACTTTTCTGCATTTGCATAGGGAAAACCCGTCCCCGCGAGTGTGCGGTGGGTTGTCGTGTCCCTTGGGGTAGATATATGAAGTCCCCCTTGTTAGAGTCCAGAATTGGAGTATGGATCTAGGCATGCTGTGTGAAGCCAATCTAGACGTGTTGGTCTGGATTGGTGATGCTTTGTTTGCATTTCGGAGGAGCCTTCGATTATTTGATTGTTTGTGTGCAATCTGTGGTGGATACCTGTCGCTTGGTGCAATAGGAAGTACTGGAGGAAGTCCAGGAAATTATGAGAGTTGGGTTCAACTCTTGTGGTGGATGGGCAAGGTGAAGCTGTACCGGCGTCAGTCCAGTCTTGAGTCTGACGATGTGAGCAACGGGATAGGCGGATCTGTACCCGAGTTATGGTTGTCTAACCTTGGGTGCTGAAGGCCCTGTTAGGATCACATAGCGAGAGTCGATGGCTTGCGTGCCGATCAAGACTAGAATGCTCATTGGTGGGATCCGGTGTTTCCGGTACACCCGAATGTGCCCTGAGTGCATGGAGCGTCGGGCCGTCGTGCCGGCGTTTGTGATATGTATTGACTGTGCGGTCGTGCACGTATTGCGTGGTTTGCTATACATACTATTGGAAAAATGCTATGCAGTGATGGAATTCCGCTGCCCCGTGCCAGGGGCAGGGTCGTTATAATTGGTCAGCTGAATGCTGACCGTTGCCCTGTTTACCACTGCTTGGTGGATTGGTTCTTGCAGGTGCTGGAGGTGCTAGTCCGAGCGGGACTTAGCGGGCTGAATCCCAAGCTGTGTTGCTGCCCTAGAAGGCTTTATTTTGTTTCTTCTTATTCATGTGTGGCTGGCCTGCGTGCCGATGTCTGTAAACCACACCTTGTTAAGAGAAATTTTGTAAGGCCTTAAGGCCAGATGCTTTGGTTGTATACATTCCTATGTTTTAGTGGACAGTTATTGTTACTCTTGAGTTCAAGTTTTCAACCGTGAAGCTTCCGCTAGAATGCTTTGTGTTAGGATGCGTTGGTTTTGATATTATTTAGTAGTGTCTCCGCCTGTTTGTGGAATATGGTGTGGGGCCCCGGTCGGACCCTCTATTATATTCTTCTTGACAGGTAGAGGTGTTACAGGTAGATAGCCAAAAATATGGCTAAGTACACAGGCGTTGAGTGTATTCTACTCACTCAATGCCAAACAAAAAAAGCTGTGAGTCAGGCTGAGTCAGTCAAAGCCTAGAGAAATAGGCTGGATATGTGGCAAGTCCATAGGGGTTGAGTGTGGTCTACTCACTAAACACCATACAGCTTTTAGCGTTGAGTGATGTTATGCCTGTCAATGCCACAGAAAAGTTGGGCAAAATTTTAATGAAGTCCACTAGCGTTGAGTGTAGCTTAATCACTCAATGCCATGACAGAAAATGTGTCTAAGGAGTTAGGCTTTGAGTGTATCTTACTCACTCAACACCATGACAGAAAATCTGTCTACGTAGTTAGGCGTTGAGTGTAGCTTACTAACTCAACGCCATGATAGAAAATCTGTCTAAGTAGCAAGGCATTGAGTGTAGCTTACTCACTCAATGGCATGGATAAATAGCATTGACTGTATCCTTGCTTATGTGTTTTCAGACACAAAAATTTGAATAAGTCCAAATGCGTCGATTGCTTTTACTTTTCGTCGAACTGAACTCTAAGTTCGTCGAACTGAGTTCAGAGTTCGTCAAATTGAGCTTTGACATTTTCGTCGAGCTGAACTCTGAGTTTGTCAAACTGATTTTTCAGTTCGTCGAACTGAGATTTCACGTTTTCGTTGAGCTGAACTCTGAGTTCGTCGAACTCAGTTTTGAGTTCGTTGAACTGAGCTTTCATGTTTTCATCGAGCTGAACTCTGAGTTCATCGAACTGAGTTTTGAGGTCGTCGAACTATGGCTTTCTAAGTCTTTTGGCGTTAAGTGAAGGTTGCTCACTGAACGCCTTTACTACTAATGCTTGAATTTTGTCTAAGTCTAGAGTGATGCTGAGTCTTGCTGACGTCAGCAAAGTAAAAAAGTCAACAAAAGTTCAAATGTTGCAGGATTGCTGCTAAAGGCGCTGGCGGCCAGCTGTCATCATCCTCTGCACTTGGAAAGATATATTTTTGTCTTTAAGTGTTGGGGACCACACATAGCAATGTGTTATCTAATCAATAGTAAATGGAAAGAATGTGATGTATGGCTAAATTTCAACCATCAATCCAAGTGGTGGGCCCACTGCTCGATTGGCTCAAAGAATAAAAAGAAGCAAATCGTCTAGAGCAAACAATCGAATCCTTGTCTAGGTTTTCTGAAAAAGAAAGTGTGGCAAAACTTCATCTTCTTCCTCGCCTTTCTTGTCGAGTCTGAAGAAGCTATTTTGCACAGAAAACCTAGCAGAGGAAAGAGATAGTTGAAGCAATCACCATCTGTAATAGCAGGTTCAGAAGCAATTCTAAGGAATTAGATCTACAAGCTCTACAAAGAAACGATTGTTGTTTGAAGAAAGATTCAACTGCCGACTTCATTGTCTTCAATAGCAAAAGCTTGGGCTGATATCTGCTCAGTCCAGGAAGAAGTAGATACAAAGTTCTTGCTCTGGTGTCTAATCAAATAACCTTTTGTTTCTTTTGTATAGATTCTTTGTGAGTCTGAAGTTGAAGCCTGAATTATAATGGCTACAGTATTTGTTACCTATAGTTTGGCTTAGTGCCGAGTGGAAGGTCTTTGTGACCTGTGGTTTGGCTTAGTGCCTAAGTGGTAGGTTTGTGTAACCTGTGAGGTCCTATAGGATCTGTGATGTAAGATCTTAAGGAGCTGAGTTTTGGGGGAGGATTCTAGTCTAACATATTGTTAGAAAGGCGCAGATGGACAGTGGAAGTACCCAAGATTGGGAAACCACTATAAAATTGTTGTGTCGTCTGTGATTGTTCTTGAATGCTAAAGCTAACCTAATCACTAAATACAGAAATCGACTAACAATTAATAAGATTTAAATAGAGACAAAAACCTATTCACCCCTCCCTCTAGGTGTTTAGCTAGCCTTGAAAACAAGACTTTAACAAACCAACCCCAAGTGGGTTGATATTTTTACCAGAGCTATATATTGGCCCTAAGGGCCATCCACCAAAATTTTGGTTGATTTTGAGGTCCTTAGACCCCTTGACTAGTTCATAGCTATTTTATTAAATTTTTCAAATACTATAGGAACATGTTCTCTAAAAATTCCCATTTTTAGATATGTTATAAGTATAAGTAAGAGTGACTCTAAGTCCAAATTTCAAGTTATTTGGACAAGTGGTTAGTGGGGGCACTCAATTTAGTCTTTGACTAGCCCTATATATAAAATGCACCATATTGAGTGTTGTGGTCAGAACACTAACCCAAATTGGTTGAAATCAATTTTAAAATAAAGTAGATTTCAAGGGATACAATTTTTATGTTGGCCACTTTTAAAGGTTCAGCCCCTAAGGGCCTTATTTATTTAATTTAAAGGGTGCACAGTAAAGGGTTAAAAATACACAATGTAATAATTTATAATAAAACAGATCCAATGGTCCAAAGGTCATCTTCAACCTCCAGCAAAAGGCCACGATTAGCCCGACATGGAACCTATTCCAACGGCTTTTGTCGGCGATCTAGTCCCCTCCCCGGCCGGCCACCACCACCTCCGTTAAGGTGGTGGCTATCACCGGAGGGCGGCACGGCTGTCAGAGGGGCAGTTTTTGCCGAACCAACAAGGTATAAAAACTATTAAAATTTTGAAATTTTTCTTTCCCAACCGGGCTCAATTGAGCCCGATTTCTCTCCTAATTGATATAGGATTCTAGCACAAGGGGAGAGGAGGAGAAGTGGACCTGCAACCGGGCTTGCCGACGTGTTTGGTGGTGGTGTGCCATGGCCGACGATGGAGCTATCGGGTGCTCTGCAACAACACAACCAAATGCTTCGATTTCTTCAGGTGAAGGGTGGTAACGTATCCTCTCAGCCTGGTGAAGCTTTTAAAATAACCAAATAGGGGAGGGGAGGGGCCATGGAATCAATGCCATTAATGACCTTGAAATGAGATTTTCGTCCATGGCGGAGTTTACTGCACACGACAACTAAATTGCCTGGAAAACCCCTTGATCATCTCAGAACTGATGGGGGGAGATGAATCAAGCCATTGGAGATGAAGAGAGGACGCCCCTTGACCTTCCAAGCCATGAAAGACCCTCTTTCTCTCTCCTCCATTAAAGGGAAACTGGGCTTTCTTTCTCATAGTCACCATTTCCAAAAACTGAATGGCATTCCATGTAAACATCAGCCCCCTAAAGTTAATGGTCCACTCAAGTTGGGCTTAGCCCAAGTGGCTTGGGCTTGGTTAGGTCATTTAGGCTAGTTTGACCTATTTTAGGGGGTTAGTTGACTTTGCTCAATTTGACCTTTTGGGTTGACCCCAATGGGTCCTTAGTGACCCATTGGCCTACCCATTGGCCTCTACTAAGGTCTAGGGAGACTTGGGTAGGGTTGGTTTTACACCTTATAGGCCACTTGACCCTTAATTAGGGCACTTTGACCACTTTAGGGTTAGGGTTGACTTTGGTCAACTTGACCACATTGGTTGACCCCAATGGATCCTTGGTGACCCATTGGCCTCCCCTTAGATCTAGGAGGGGTTGGGTAGGATTGGTTGGGCACCTTGTATAACTCCCCAAAATGTTGTAGGAGCGACGGGGATCGAATTTGGCCAAGACAGATTTTTGGTGCAGGTGACACGGGCCCCGACACGGGCGTGTCGGAGGCCGTGTCGGGCGTGTCGAGCTCGGGCCATCGAGCTGGCCGTGTCGTCGACCAGTGCAGGTCGACGATGGTCGTGTGGTGGAACAAGGCCTAGGACACGGGCGTGTCCCAGGCCGTGTCACACCTGTACTGTGCGGTTGGGTACACGGGTAATGACACGGGCACGAACACGGGCGTGTCTAGCTTGACACGGGCGTGTATGATACCGTGTCACCAAGCCGTGTACCCCTCTGACTGCAAATTGTTGGCCGATTGCACACGGGGGGCGTGACACGGGTCCCGACACGGGCGTATCGCAGGTGACACGGGCGTGTCGGAGGCCGTGTCAAAGGCCGTGTGCTGGTTTTCAATTTTGGTCGAGACGGTGAATGAGCTACACAGCCAGGCACACGGCCGTGTGCCAACCCGTGTTCGGCCCAGATTTTATGATTTTGGATTTCATCCGGGCCGTTCGTTTCCTTGGCTTTGGATCCGACGGTGGGGGGCTGCTCCTGGATGGTTATAGTCGGGAAATAGGGTTTAGAAACCCATTTTCCATTGGCCAATCTCTCTCTAAAAGTTAGAGAGAAGGGAGAGCAAGGAGGAAGGAGGAGTCCAAGATCCGGCTGTCGGAAAAGCTTCGGAGCTCCGAATCGCGATCCGAGTCCAGATCCGCGGAGGCGACGCCGTTGCGGTGCTTTCCAACCGTATAGTTTTCGATGGCGCCGCGGAAGAACGCAAGGGTAACGATTTCTCATCCTTGGGCATGTGAAGCCCTCTTTTCCTTTGCATAGGAAGCCCGCTCTCGCGAGTGAGCAATGAGTTGGAGCGTTCCTTGGGGTAGATATGTGAAGTCCCCCTTGTGTAGAGTCCGTATGCGTAAACGGGGATAGGCATTGTGTGTGAAGCCTATTCGGACATGTTGGTCCGGATCGGTGATGTTGCATTGCATTTGAACCGGGCAAGAATCCGGGTGTTTGGGTGTTTTCGGGTATTCTACGTGGTAGATTGCATCAGGGAGCTTTGGAGATTAACTCCAAGGTGCACCCGGAAAACTGGGCAAAAGCGGGTTTTGCCAACACGGTGTCCGGGGAGCCAACGTGAACATAACCGGGTTATGTGATTATTGTGCTGGAAACGGGACTCGGTGAGTCTTGGCCTGCGCATATGGCTTAAATGGTCGTTGCGGTGTGAGCACGGGTCAGGCGGAACCGTACCCGGTCTATGTCGTTCGATAGGACCGTTGGCATGGATGAGAGTCTTCGGCGGTCTATGGCTTAAATTGTCGTGACCAAGGCCAGGAAGGCAAAATGCTCATATGGATGACCGTCCAAGAGGCGGTGGTGGATTGGGAACGTCTATGGATTGAATTGACGTGACGTTAGCCGGTTCGCCGAGAATGTGCCCTGAGTGCACGGGGTGTGTGGCCGTGCGAGCCCACGCCTGTGGTGAAGTGCAAATACTTTATATAATTGCCTATGCTAATAAAGTGCAGGGAAAGAGCATTGCCGCCCCGAATGTGGGGGCGGGATCGTTATAATTTGGTCAGCATTGCTGACCGTTGCTATTGTTTGCCACCGGGCGGTGGTTTATTTCTTGCAGGTGCTGCGGAGCAGAGCGAGAAATAGCGGGCTAAAGACCTTGTTGCTGTGCCGGCCCTCGAAGGCCTAATTGCTTATGTTTCTTCCCGTTTTTCATGTATGGCCGGCCTGCGAGCCGAAGTATGAAAACACTTCTTTTGTTAAGTGAACAGTGTAAGGCCTTAAGGCCATTTCTCTTTTGGTGTATGCAAACATTCCTGAGTTTGTAGTGGACATTCATGCTGTTGTGGCTGGGTTCTTATTCCTTTTGCAACCTAATAAATTGCTTCCACTAGGTGTTGTGTAGGACGACATGATTGGTTGAATGGTTTCAACGCGTAACCAACCGGTCTGTCCGTAGTATATGGCGTCGGGCCCCGGCCGGACCTACTGCTATATGCTATGCGACGGATAGGGGTGTTACAAATTGGTATCAGACTTCTGGTTTCGGTCAAGCTTAAATGAATTCGTGGGCGAATTCACTTTAAGGGGTGGTGAGCACATGTGTGTGCGTCATCGTTATAACAAGAAAAGAACCCATGAATGTCCACTTAGGAATGAAAATACACATGTTTGAGGAACCTGCGTGTTCCTATTATTACTGTTTGCAGTAATTTTTGGCCGCTTATCGGTGTTTTGCATGTTTATAGGTGACCAGAAGTGGTGCTGGGTCGTCTGAATGGCCAGGTTCTGAGGCGAGCAGTGCGCCAAGCGATGCGCCTGCAACACCTCCGTCTACCGAGACCATTAGGTTGGTGGCAGAAGTGGTCATGGCAATGATCAATGCGCAGCCTGCTCCTACTGTGGAGCAAGTACCGCTTCAGACGGCAGAGCAAAGGAGGGTTGAGCAAGTAGTTTTGGAGCCAGAGTTGCCTCGGAGAGCAACTGAAAGACAACTGAAGCACGTGATGGGCTTTCATCCACCGGTATTCACGGGGGCAGAAACCCCGACCCAAGCAGAGGATTGGCTCTCAAGGGTCAACAGGGTGATGACTTCGACGGAAACGGAAGAGTGGCAGAAGACCACTATAGCGACTTTCCTTTTGGATGGGGACGCAAGACTATGGTGGCAAGGCCTAGAGCTACATCAGTTGCAGGGAAGGCCATTGGCCGAAGTTTTGATGGAGGAGTTTACGAGACTATTCATGGCTCGATACCTCCCCTCGGCGCAGAGAATTGCGCTAGAAAGCGAATTTCAGAAGTTGGTGCAAGGGGATTGCACCGTTGATGAGTACCTCCACGAGTTTACTCGATTAGGGAGATATGCCGGCGCTACCTTCGCAGACGAGGAGCGCAAGACGAGCCGCTTCTATGAAGGGCTAAGGGATGATTTAAGGTTGCTACTGTCGGGGCCCAAGGCGCAGGGTTTCATGACCCTGGTCAGTTCGGCCTGGTCCTTGGAGAAGGACATGAAGAATGTCCAAGCGAAGAAGGAATCCGGTAGTAAGAATGCGTAGTTCAAAGCGCCGACTAAGTCGAAGTTGGGCTACCGAAAATTCTTCAAAAAGGCTAGGACGTCAGGTCCAGCTTCTTCTACGGGTGCCTCGGGGGCAACTACCAATCGAACCCCGGGCGCTTGTTTCACGTGTGGAAAGACGGGGCACTTTGCCTGTGATTGCTGGAGTGGACGCTCAAAGTCCGAAAGGAAATAAGGAGCTACCTACGAGGAGAAGGGCAAAGCGGTGGAATCGACCGCGTCCCACTATGCTCCGACTCAGCCTAGAGTCTATAACTTGGGCCAGCAGGAGGCCATCAAGCAAGCGGATGTGGTGACAGGTATGAGTTAATTTATAGCAAGTTAGCTTTAATATCGTTATCTATTCCTTGTTAGCCTAATATTATTTGTATAGGCTTTGTTGTGATTAGTGATAGTCCGGCACGGGCACTGTTCGACACGGGAGCTTCACATTCCTTCTTGTCCGAAAGTTTCATATCGCGCATCGGAGTCCCTTCTTCGATGGCGAAGGACAAGTTGGATGTGCTGCTACCGAATGGGTGCTCGATGCGTGCGGACAGGGTGTGCGCCGTAAAGGTTCACATTGGGAGCCAAGAGTTCGACTTGCTAGCGTCATTGCTGCCGCTAGTAGAGTTCGACGTGATCTTTGGAATGGATTGGCTTTCGGAGCAGAAAGCTTGGATTGACTGTGACCGGAAGGAGGTCAAGCTGGGTGTAGGGCGGGAGACTACATTCGAGGGGCTAAAGGGGTTGAGCAAGACACTGATGTCTGCTCTTCAGGTGGTGAAGGCGGTTCGTGCTGGTGCAGAGCTGTTCTTCGCAATAGTGGGGGTTGTAGATCCAAGGTCCACGTTGGATAGCATTCCCGTGGTTTGCGAATACCCCGATGTGTTCCCGGATAGTCTTCCCGGAGCCCCACCGCAGCGGGAGATCGATTTCACCATCGAGCTTGTGCCGGGTGCCAAGCCCGTGCCACGTGCTCCTTATAGGTTGGCGCCAAAGGAGATGGCAGAGTTGAAAGTTCAGCTAGAGGAGCTGATGGAGCAAGGCTATGTGCGTCCAAGCTCGTCGCCTTGGAGCGCACCGGTCCTCTTCGTTAAGAAGAAGGACGGGAGTATGCGGCTGTGTATCGATTACAGAGAATTGAACAAGCTGACGGAGAAGAATAAGTACCCGATCCCGAGGATTGATGATCTCTTTGATCAGTTAGTCGGATCGTCGGTATACTCCAAGTTGGACTTGAAGTCGGGGTACTATCAGCTGAGGATCAGGGAGTGTGATATCCCGAAGACGGCGTTCAGTACGAGGTATGGGCATTTCGAGTTCACGGTCATGCCGTTTGGACTGACTAATGCGCCATCGGTATTTATGGATTTGATGAACAGGACGTTCCGAGATTTCCTGGATCTCTTTGTGATCGTCTTTATTGACGATATATTGGTGTACTCGCAGTGCGAAGAAGACCACTTCAAGCACTTGCACCTGGTATTGGAGACTCTGAGAAGGAATGAGCTTTACGCAAAGTTCTCCAAGTGCGAGTTCTGGCTACCCTCGGTAGCGTTCCTTGGTAATATAGTGAGTGGGGAAGGTATAGCGGTGGATCCGGCGAAGATCGTTGCGATACGGGAGTGGTCTGCGTTATCTTCTGTCGCGGAAGTCCGTAGTTTTCTCAGGCTTGCCGGATATTACAGGCGCTTCGTAGAGAACTTCTCGCGGATAGCTTTACCTCTCACGAAGTTGACAAGGAAGGATCAGAAATTCTTGTGGACGCAAGAGTGCGTGCAAGCTTTTGAGGAGCTGAAGAGGCGGTTGACCACGGCGCCAGTGCTTAGTTCGCCGAGTGGGACTGAGGGCTTCGAGGTGTATAGCGACGCTTCGGGTAGTGGCTTGGGCTGCGTGTTGTTGCAGCATGGGAGCGTGATAGCGTATGGATCGCGTCAGTTGAAGGTGCATGAAAGAAATTATTCGGTGCACGACTTGGAGTTGGCGGCCGTGATATTTGCACTCAAGTTGTGGAGGCACTACCTTTACGGCGTAAGGGTCGATATATACACCGATCACAAGAGCCTAAAATATTTGTTGGATCAAAAGGAACTTAATATGAGGCAGAGGAGGTGGATGGAGTTCCTAGGGGACTACACCTTCAAAATACATTATGTACCCGGGAAGGGCAACACAGTTGCGGATGCGCTGAGCCGCAGGGCTCCCGCCCAAGCCAACTGGTTGTCGGTGCATGATGAGCGGCTAGTACGGGAGTTGGAAGAGCTTGAGATCTGTTGCGTTGACAGGCAGACAAGGGCCAAAGCAATGTTAAACTGGACAGAGGTGCAGTATGACCTGGCTGACCGGGTTCGGCAGGCATTGGAGTTAGATGACTCCATGAAGGAGCTTATGTAGGCCGCTCTGGATGGGTCAAATTCCCAGTTCTCGGTGGAAGATGGTTTACTGAGGAAGGATCATCGGTTGTGCGTCCCGAGTGGGGTGAAAGTGAAGGGATAGATACTACTCTAGAGGGGGGGGGGGGTGAATAGAGTTATCAAATTTTGCACTAGACAAAACTTAATAGTCTACCCAACTCCCTTGGAGTGAAATGCGGAATGAAAAGATTATAGATATAGAAATAACCCTAAAGCCTAACACAATGTTGTGCACAAACTCAAGCTAACTGTAATTACAGTTAAGGCTTGGAAATCCTAATCAGCAACTAGCAACCTAGTTATATCTAATCACAGCCACAATGCAGGAATTAAACAAGGCAACCCAGATGACACAAGGAATTTATAGTGGTTCCCCAAACAACTTGGGTATGTCCACTCTTCTACCAACAAGGTAGGAATCCACTCAGGTTTTTGATCAGGTGCCCTGCCACCAACAGGATCTGCTTCAGGTAGATCCAGAAACCCTTTAGACTTTTGATCAGGTGTCTAAAAACCGAACATAGGTTTTTGATCAGGTGCCCTGCCACCAAGGGATACTTTTGAAGGGAGTAATAACCCTGTACAGGAGGGGGAAAGAAGGTTAAGATGTCTTCTATATTTTACAATAGATTAGAGAAGCACAAAAACTTGCACTGAGCTAGAAAGCTCTAAAGAATCAAGTCTCCCCCTGGCTCAAAGATGTCCAGGTGAAGTCTTGCTTCAGTGCAGAAAACTCTTCAGAAAGATCTGAAGGAAAAACTACAAGAAGATAATAAATAATAAAATCAGAAATCTTCAAGCAGCTGTCTTCTTCTTCTTCTTCTTCAAAAGAACTCTGAGTCTAAACTTCCTGGAATAGGAGAACTCAGGTTGAAGAAGAACAGAAGAGCTTAACACTTCTCAGATGAATGGAAATTGCTGAGAGCAGAAAACTTGGTCTTGATGAAGGCTTGAATGCTTAAATGAATAACTGGTTAGCTAGCTGAAATCCTTCTCCAAAGGATTGCTTTTATAGCAGCAACAAGCAACGTCTCTCTTCAATTTGAATTATTTGTCTTCTTCTGAAACTTGAGACCTGGGCTGCAAATATCAAAAAGACAAACAATCTCTGCAGCAAAAACATTCTATAAAAGGAATAAACCTCTTTCGAAGAAGCTGCAGGAAGCAATCTGATAATAAAGTACTAAATAAAGTCACATCAGAAACAAACTCTTTATAGCAGAAGAAAGACTTTTCAGTCTAACGGCTATAAAGGACTGACAGCAGATAAAGTAAAATACAATGTCAGCTAATAAGACAAACAACTTTATCTGAAAAGATTTTACTCAGGCAGAAGGGATGGAGCAGATTGCCTGGAAATATTATCATAAAACAACTGAAATAACATGCCAGATAATGTATTAATTAATTAAATATAATAAATAAATACAAAATAAAAAGGCAGACAGAAAACGTCGAACGACCTTCAGAGATCGTCGACCGACGCACGGAGATCGTCGACCTATCGGGCAGATAGTCGAACGATCCAGATAGTCGAGCTATCAAAGGAGATAGTCGAACTATCACAACAGATAGTCGAACTATTAGAAGATAGTCGAGCTATCAGATAGTCGACCTACCAACAGATAGTCGAACTATCAAAGCAAAACCGATAGTCGACCTATCAACAGATAGTCGAACTATCAGAACAGAACAGATAGTCGACCTATCAACAGATAGTCGAACTATCAACGCAGAACAGATAGTCGACCTATCAGCAGATAGTCGAACTATCAGAGAACGGCAGATAGTCGAACTATCAACAGATAGTCGAGCTATCAGATAGTTGAACTATCAAGGAAGATAGTCGAACTACCAAGGGAAAACAGATAGTCGATCTATCAGCAGATAGTCGAACTATCAGAAGAAAGCAGATAGTCGATCTATCAACAAATAGTCGAACTATCAAACAACACAGATAGTCGACCTATCAACAGATAGTCGAACTATCTCAGCACACATATAGTCGAACTATCAACCGATAGTCGAACTATCCTCGCAGACTGAAAGTCGAACAACTGATAGACGATCGTCGAACAACTAGTCGACGATAGTCGAGCGGCGTTCGACTATAGTCGAACGAAAAACTACTTAACCAAATTCTTCATCTGGAAAAGCGGCGACTCTACAGCTAGACCACTAACCATTGACCATAGATATTTCTTGGGTCAAGGGACAAAAGGAGAAGACTAAACTCAAATCAAACTAGGGTACCAACAATCTCCCCCTATTTGAGTTAAGTCTCTCAAAAACTAAAACACAGAACTAGCTATAGAGCAATAAAATTAATACAGGAAATAGATAAACAATTAACTAGCAATTATCAAACAGATAAATAACAGTCAAACAAAATTAAGAGTCTACAGAGTCTGGCTTAGGGTTAGAAGAGCTAGGAACAAAGGAAACTTTCCGCAAAGGATCAATGGCCTCTTTCTTAGACATCTTCAAGTCTTGCATGCCAATAATCTTTAATTCTGCAGCCCTTGGAACAACGGCTTCAGGGTGCTTTTCCATATACTTTGAAGGGTCAAAGACCTCAGGGCTAACCTGGAACTTTTCGAACTCCTTCTTTCTGAATGTAGACATTGTGGTTAATCTAGTAGTGTCCTTTCCTTCAGCTTTTGCTTTCCTGATTTGAGCTGCTCCAACCAATTTGAGAAAACGAGCCATCCTAAAGTTAGGATCAAGCTCAGGACTTTCATAAACAGTCTCAGAAGGAGTATCATCTGGTTCTTTATCTTGATTAACTAGATAAGACAGGGGAGCAGACTTTAGCAAAGTTCTTGCTAGAATTTTTTAAACAAAATAAACTACTTACCTTTTGAAATAACTTTTTCAGAATGCACTGGCATTGGAAATGAAACCCTTTTCTTTGGAGAAGGAGGAGGGGAAAAAGTTGGTCTTTGAAACACAACCTCCTTCACTTGTTCTCTCACTATATCAGTTCTTTGATAGCCAGAATATGATTTACCTTGAAAACCTTGAGAGCTTTTCCTTGAAGAAGACTGAGAAGCAGCAGATTTTGCTGACGGAGCAGAAGGATTAGTAGAAAGGTTGCCAGAGGCTCCTGCACCGGGAGGTGGAGGAGGAGGACCTCTGGGATTCCATCTGGGGGTAGGACTATCATATTTCTTAGATCTCTTTCTCTCTTTTTGCTGGTTCTTGGAGAACCACATCCAATGTTGAAACTCTTTTGAATTGGGGTCAATTCCTTTCAGAATATAATATGGAGTATCATTATCACGATTGAGAGGAGGAGGAGCAACAACTTTTCTTTTCTTCTGAGCAGCTTTCTTTTTCTTTGAATTCTCAGATAAATCTGAATCCTCTTCATCCTCAGAATGAGATGAGGGAGGATTGTCATATGGGTCATAGGCTTCAGAAACAGCGTTTTCCTTTAATTTCAGATCAGCTTTCTCTTTTTCCTCTTCTATGGCATCCTGAGCCAGAAGGAAATCCAAATCAAGTCCTGGGGAATCATCCCAAACAGTTGATTTTTCAACTTGCAAATCTTTTTCTTTTTCTTCTAACAAAGATTGTACTCTTTGATTCCAAGCATCTCTAGCTTTCTCTTCTTGATTTTCAGACACATCTTCTATATCATCTAAAAAGGAATCCAGTTCTGGATCTACTTGAACATCAGGAACATCTGGAGCAGCTTCTGAAACAACAACTATAACCTGAGCAGCTATATCTTCTTTAATATAATCTGTAGATTCATGAACATAAATCTGCTAAATAAGCTAAAATCATTCCGTCTAGGTATTCACAAGCTAGCAAATCAATTGACTCGTCAATAAAACGGATGAGTGAATTACCTTCATACTTTACCAACTCCCAGGATTCATCTAGATAGGATGTTATAATGCCTTCTAGGAACCGGGCAACCAAGGGATTAGTGAGATCTTCTAAACAAACTTTTACAGCAAATTCAGATAACATGACTGCATCAGATATTTCTTTGTCAGATAACACTGAAACTGATTCATCTTGAGCTGGAGCTGGAGCAGTCTCTTCTAGAACTGCTGGAAGAACTGCTGGAAGGGAGGCTGGAGGATCTGAGACATCTTCACAGAACATCTCCCCCTGCCTGATTTCAGTGGAAACTGAAACCAGGCCCCTTGAAGAAGAGGGCTCAGCAGATTTAGAAAGGGATTGGATGGAAGCAGTCAAGGTAGCAATGGAGGAGGCAAGTGGAGCAATTGCCTCTTCAATCATGATTTTGATTGAAGGGGTAATCAACTCCAAAATGCTGGAAATTAATTCTGGGGTGACTTCAAAAGATGATGGAATTGCAGTGGATGGAGATGCAGCAGAGATGGTTGTAGTGTTAGGATGAAAAGTGGTGTGGACTGGAGATCGAATAGGAGATGGAGAATGATGTGGAGAATGAACAGGAGACTGAATAGGAGACTAAGGAGGTGTTGGAATCCTCTCAGATCCTAACAGATCAAAACTAGGAGCCGATATCCTAGCCAGATGAGAAGGAATAGGAGATGCAGGAGGAGAGGGAAGAACAACCGTGGTTGTTTCTCGAACAGGAGAAGCAGGAAGTCGTACTTCAGCTGAAGTTGATGGAACTTCAACTGAAGCAGACTGCATAGCAGAAGAAGATGAGGGAAGGGAAAGATGAGCTGAGCCAACTTCATGAGGGTGAGGAGCGACTAAATCAGTCCTAGTGCTCTCTGATGTCGCTGGAGCAACCCCTGTGAGAGCGGGCTTCACAAAAGTCCTCTTCCACTTGGAGAACAGATTCGGGTCCATCTTCTTACTCGCATTTATTGTTGTAGCAGCGGAGACCAGCAGCTGAGGATACTTCTCTTTCAGAAAAATTCCAATAACCCTGCCTAGGGTAACCTCTTTCTTACTGTTCTTTTTCTTATTAAATCGAACATTACTCCTGCCCAATCAATCCTTTTCTGATTAACAATTGCACACATCAGTGCAAATTGTTGCCTTGTAATGTTGTCATGAGCAGAGTGCTTCCCAAGGAGCACTTTTCCAACTAACTCAGCAAGAAATTTAATCTTGAAGGAGAAATTGACCTTTAGCAGCTTCGTGGGAATGCCCTCCGCATGTCCCAGCTCAGTCAGCATTCTTCCAAACTCTTGAGCATCTTGCTCATAATCTTCTTTGCCATTAATTAAGCCAAAAACATCGGTCAGAATGGCGGGAGTTAAAATAACCTCTTCTCCGCCAATAGAGCCAGTCATCGAATCGTCAGAGGAGGACGAAGTGAAAGCCCATTCCTTAATCTCGGAAACATTTAACTTTATCCTTGATGACATTAATCTTTCTAGACCTTGATCTCGGTATAACTGAAGAATTTCTACAATCCCTACTTCACAGCAACTGAATGCGTCAAAATCGACGCTGAAACCTGCATCGAACTTCACAACCGCTAGCACTGCTGGAGAAATCGCCATTGAATTGCTGGAGAATGCGCGAGAAGGACGGAGAAGACGAAGGAGACGGAGCGGCAGAAAATTGTAAGCGGGAAGACAAAATGCGAAAAGTCACGCTCCGTCGACGATAAAACAAAAGATCTTTTAACCTAGGTCGACTATCAGCTTTATATTAGACCGGAGATAGTCGATCTATTAAAAAGATACTGGACCCGATGGTCGAACGGCCGTTCGACGATCGGCCCAGAAGCAGAGTAGTCGATCAATCGTTCGACTATTTCTGGCTTCTCAAACAACAAGCTGTCGTCATCCAGAGATCGACGATAAGCTCGACCTGTTCGATGATCTTCGAACGCCGGTCGACGATCTTCAAACAGATAAGCTATCATTAACCAGAGGTCGACGATAGGCTTGATCCGTTCGACGATCTTCGATCATCGTTCGACGATCTTCTAGCAGGTTTCAACATTGGCAGATATAGTCACACTTAGTCTCGTCCATTGATCATGCCTAGTTGAACTAAAAAGAACAGATGCTTCTGTTCATCTAAGGGCTTGGTGAATATATCACCTCTCTGAAACTCTGTGGATATGAACTCAAGACAAATCTTGTTCTTTTCCACAAAATCTCTCAGGAAATGGTGTCGAATCTCAATGTACTTCGTTCTAGAGTGGTGCACTGGATTTTGTGCAATTGAGATAGCACTGGTACTGTCACACATGATTTTGGTGTTCTTGTGTGAGTAACCATAATCCACAAGCTGGTTTTGAATCCACAGGATCTGTGAACAACAACTAGCAGCTGTTATATATTCAGCCTCTGCAGTTGAAGTTGATACAGAAGCCTGCTTCTTACAGAACCAAGAGACCAATCTCTCTCCCAGGAACTGACAAGTTCCTGAGGTGCTCTTCCTGTCAACTCTGCAACCAGCATAATCAGAATCAGAGTATCCAATTAATTCAAATTCTGACTCAGCTGGGTACCAAAGTCCTAGATTTGGACATCCCTTCAGGTATCTCAGGATTCTCTTGAGTAGAATCAGATGAGATTCCTTGGGGTTGACCTGGAATCTAGCACAAAGGCATGTAGCAAACATTATATCAGGCCTACTTGCAGTTAAATATAATAGGGAACCAACAATGGCCCTATAATTCTTTTGATCAACTGGCTTGCCGTGATCATCAGAATCAATAACTACATTAGTAGCCATAGGTGTAGGCATTGCTGAAGCATCAGCCATCCCAAATTTCTTTACCAATTCCTTGGCATATTTGGAATGGGAGATGAAGATACCATCAGCATCTTGCTTAACTTGGAGACCAAGAAAGTAAGACAGCACACCCATACTACTCATCTCAAACTTAGAGTGCATCAGGTCAGAGAACCTTTTTCAAAGTTTGGGATCAGTGGAGCCAAATATAATATCATCTACATACACCTGAACTAACAGGATTGTGTCCTTGTGATGCTTGACGAAAAGGGTTCTATCAACTACTCCCTAGTAAAGTTGTGCTCTAAAAGGAAACTAGCTAGAGTCTCATACCAGGCTCTGGGAGCTTGCTTTAGTCCATAAAGAGCTTTCTGCAACTTAAACACATGTGAGGGCTGAGTTGAAGAAACAAACCCTGGTTATTGTTCAACAAACACCTCTTCCTTAAGCTCACCATTCAGGAATTCACTTTTGACATCCATTTGGAACACCTTAAACTTCATGTAGGCTGCATAGGCCAAGAAGATCCTTATTGCTTCTAGCCTTGCAATAGGAGCAAAGATTTGGTCATAATCTATACCTTCCTCCTGTCTGTAGCCCTGAGCTACAAGCCTTGCTTTATTCCTTACAATAATTCCATTTGCATCCAACTTGTTTCTATACACCCACTTGGTACCTATGATCAGTTGGCCTTTAGGTCTTGGAACCAAAGTCCAAACTTTACATCTCTCAAACTAATTGAGTTCCTCTTGCATAGCAATGATCCAGTGGGGATCTAGCTCTGCATCTTTAAAGATGAGGGGCTCAACCTGTGAGAGGAAACAAGCGTGCATCACATCCTGTCTTAATTGGTGTCTTGTTTGCACACCAGCTGATATGTCTCGAATCACTTGAGATGTGGGGTGATCTCTAAGTGTGACAATATCAGCAGGTGGGATGTGATCTTCAGCAACAGTTGGGATTAATTGCTCAGGAGGAATTTGATCTACTGTTGGTGGTACAACAACAGCTTCTGCAATGTCTTCATCACTGTCTGATTCAGTGATCTGAAGAGTTGATAGTTGAAGAATCTCTTGAGTAGCATCAGGTACCTGCAATGAACTAGAGGAAGGAGAACTTTCCTTCTGCTTGTAAAACATCTGAGACTCATCAAAAGATACATGCATAGATTCTTCAATTTTACAGGATGATTTGTTATAAACCCTATAAGCTTTGCTTATTTGGGAATATCCAAGCATAATTCCCATTGAAGCTTTTGCTTCAAACTTTCTAAGGTATTCTTTATTGTTATTATGAATATACACTACACAACCAAATACTCTAAAATAATTAATTTTAGGTTTCTTTCCTTTAAGCAACTCATAAGGAGTTTTACACTTAAGCTTGTGTATCAGACTTCTATTCAAGACATAATTGGCTGTACTAACAGCTTCTGCCCAATAGGAGAGAGGCATGTTAGCATCTGCTAACAATGTACTAGCAGCTTCAATGAGTGTTCTGTTCTTCCTTTCAACTACCCCATTTTGTTGGGGAGTTCTAGGAGCTGAGAAGCTATGTTTGATACCTTCTCTCTCACAGAATTCTTGCATGAGAAGAGAGTCAAACTCAGTACCATGATCACTTCTGATCAATGCCACATGAGTAGAGTACTCAGTCTGCACACATAGTAGAAAGTCTGTAAGGGCTTTGAAGTTATCAGCCTTAGTTCTCAAAAAGAAAACCCAACTGAACCTAGAGAAGTCATCTACAATTACTAAGGTGTAATACTTCCCTCCTAAACTCTGTACATTTATTGGGCCAAAAAGGTCCAAATGTAATAAGTACAAGATTCTAGGAGAATCACTCTTATTTACTGATTTAAAAGAGTTTTTGGTTTGCTTGCCTAGCTGACAAGCCTTGCAAAGGCTCTCCTTCTTGTAGGGGCAAGAAGGTAAACCTCTAACAAGGTTGTGTTTAGATAATCTTGATATGTTTTTAAGATTAACATGACTAAGCCTCTTATGCCACAAAGAATTATTATTAATTGTTACTTCATTAAATAAACAGATTTCAGAGTGAGATGAATTGAAATCTACTAAATAAATATTACCTATTCTAATGCCTACTAAAACAACATTATTATTTAAAGTAATATTGCAAGAAAAGTTAGAAAATGAAACCTGCTAGCCAGCATCACATAGCTGGCTGACTGAAATCAAATTGTGCTTCAGTCCTGTCACATATGCAACTCTCTTGAAAGTAACATCTCCAATTGTAATCCATCCATAGCCTTCTGTCTGACCACAGCTGGAATCTCCAAAGATAACCTTTGGGCCGAGCTTAGCTTTGAATTTTGACAGATGATTTTTATTTCCTGTCATATGCTTGGAGCATCCACTATTCAAATACCACTTATTTTGAGTGATAGGATAGGCCTTCACCTGCAAGACATTTATTTAGACAGAGTGGACCCAGGTAACCTTGGGTCCCTTGTTTTTCACATAAGAAAAGCTAGAAATAAATGAAAATGCAGGCTGAGGGTGATAACCTAATGGGTGAGATCTCCTAGGTGGGATTCTCCATGCAGATGATGGGTCAATAAACCTAGGGTTTCTATTTTCATTTAGGTTTCTATGGTACTGATTATGATTTTGAAAATCATGTTGAAAACGTCGATCGACGTTCGACGATGGGCGCTCAGATCGTCGAGCTTCGTTCGACCATTGAGCTTCCTATCGTCGAGCGGCGTTCGACGCTCTTTGCATTTCTTTAAAAAATTTCTTTCTTTTCTCTCTCTTAGCTTTATTTAAAGTTTTATTAACTTGGTTTACTTGCTCAGTGTTCTTCATTCCACTAGCTGAAATGAAGTTCACTGGAGTTGAAAGGTTATTTTTAAGAATAACTGGGGGTTCACTGGGAGAAGCTCCTAAGCCTAGTTTGTTGTTACCTGACCTAGTGTTAGTCATGCTGGTTATCTCTAATAGCTTAAGGCTTCTACCATTTAGAGATTCCTCTAACCTTTTAGACTTAGCTAACTCTATTTTAAGAAATTTAATTTCTTCACTACAAGTAGTGAGATCTTCCTTTAGCTTAATATTTTCTGTAGCAATTAATTCTGAGTCAGCTAACTTATTTCTAAGTTCTTTTATCTCCTTTTCTGAGCTAATCAAATCTAAGCATAAAGATTTAAAATCTAATTTAAATTCTTCAGAAGTGAAGTCATAAGAAGATAGTACCTCATCTTCTGTTGGCATTTCTTCTTCTGAATCTGAACTCTCTGCAGCTGAGTGATTGCTGCAGGCATCTATTGCCATCAGGCAAACCTCCTTTGCCTTCTTCTCTTCCTCATCTTCACTGGAGCTAGAGGAGGAAGATTCTTCATCAGAATCACTCCAGGTTTCAGCAATGAAACCTCTCTCCTTCTTCTTGTTCTTGTAGGAGAATGGCTTGGAGTGCTTCCTGTGCTGTTCCTTTTCTTTCCTCTTGTCTTTGTTCTTCTCCTCTGGACACTCTGGTAAGATGTGTCCAGGCTTCCTGCAACCATAACATATAATTTCTTTAGCAGGTGAACGGTCATACCTTGGTTTGTCTTCATAGCGTGAAGACTTCTTTCTGAATTCCTTTCTCCCCATCTTGAGAAACCTCTTGGCAAATAATGCCATTAGCTCCTCATTTGATTGGCTTCCTTCAGAAGCATCAACAGCCTTAAGAGCTAGAGATTGCTCTTTTCTTGTTAGAGTAGGAGTCTTCGCTTCAGCTTCTGCTTCCCTTGTCTTCAGCACTTGCTCAAAAGACTTGAGCTTGCCGAGAAGGGCTTCAGTGGAGATCTCATTTGTACTTCTGGCTTCCTTGATGAGCCAGATCCTTAGATCCCATGTGCTAGGGAAGCACATAAGAATCTTATCATTGACCTCTGTCAATGATATGTCCTTGTCAAGGGTCCTCGGCTCATTGATGATTGAGCTGAGCCTGGTGTACATGGCTTCAACTGATTCAGCATCAGTTTTCTTGAAGTTCTCATATTGTGAGATAAGGTTGGACCTTCTGTCCTTCCTTTCATCAGCTGAACCAGCTACAATCTGGTTCAGTGTATCCCACATAGCTTTTGCTGAAGAGCAGTCAGCTACCTTCTGGAATACCTCATCAGACATTGTCTAAGCCAGAATGTTCATCGCCTTGGCATCTGCTATCTTTGCCTTCTTGTACTCATCGTTGTAATCTGGAGGAGGCACTGCACTCATATCAGATGATGAGGCAGTAGCAGCAGCAGGTGCTCTTGGGGGACCTGACAAAATAGAGGCAAAGATACTTTCATCAATAGAATTCATATATAATTTTATCCTTGCCTTCCAGATGCCAAACTTAGCTAAGTTGCATGCTAGAGGTCTGGTGCTAGAATAATCCTTGGACTGGGCCATGATAGTGAATATCTATAAGCTTAGGTATCTATCAGGATCTTGTGACTTAGGTGTTAGCCTATTCAGTCAGTCAACCTCCCTCTGATACCAATTGAAAGTGAAGGGATAGATACTACTCTAGAGGGGGGGTGAATAGAGTTATCAAATTTTGCACTAGACAAAACTTAATAGTCTACCCAACTCCCTTGGAGTGAAATGCGGAATGAAAAGATTATAGATATAGAAATAACCCTAAAGCCTAACACAGTGTTGTGCACAAACTCAAGCTAACTGTAATTACAGTTAAGGCTTGGAAATCCTAATCAGCAACTAGCAACCTAGTTATATCTAATCACAGCCACAATGCAGGAATTAAACAAGGCAATCCAGAAGACACAAGGAATTTATAGTGATTCCCCAAACAACTTGGGTACGTCCACTCTTCTACCAACAAGGTAGGAATCCACTCAGGTTTTTGATCAGGTGCCCTGCCACCAACAGGATCTGCTTTAGGTAGATCCAGAAACCCTTTAGACTTTTGATCAGGTGTCTAAAAACCGAACACAGGTTTTTGATCAGGTGCCCTGCCACCAAGGGATACTTTTGAAGGGAGTAATAACCCTGTACAGGAGGGGGAAAGAAGGTTAAGATGTCTTCTCTATTTTACAATAGATTAGAGAAGCACAAAAACTTGCACTGAGCTAGAAAGCTCTAAAGAATCAAGGCTCCCCCTGGCTCAAAGATGTCCAGGTGAAGTCTTGCTTCAGTGCAGAAAACTCTTCAGAAAGATCTGAAGGAAAAACTACAAGAAGATAATAAATAATAAAATCAGAAATCTTCAAGCAGCTGTCTTCTTCTTCTTCTTCTTCAAAAGAACTCTGAGTCTAAACTTCCTGGAATAGGAGAACTCAGGTTGAAGAAGAACAGAAGAGCTTAACACTTCTCAGATGAATGGAAATTGCTGAGAGCAGAAAACTTGGTCTTGATGAAGGCTTGAATGCTTAAATGAATAACTGGTTAGCTAGCTGAAATCCTTCTCCAAAGGATTGCTTTTATAGCAGCAACAAGCAACGGCTCTCTTCAATTTGAATTATTTGTCTTCTTCTGAAACTTGAGACCTGGGCTGCAAATATCAAAAAGACAAACAATCTCTGCAGCAAAAACATTCTATAAAAGGAATAAACCTCTTTCGAAGAAGCTGCAGGAAGCAATCTGATAATAAAGTACTAAATAAAGTCACATCAGAAACAAACTCTTTATAGCAGAAGAAAGACTTTTCAGTCTAACAGCTATAAAGGACTGACAGCAGATAAAGTAAAATACAATGTCAGCTAATAAGACAAACAACTTTATCTGAAAAGATTTTACTCAGGCAGAAGGGATGGAGCAGATTGCTTGGAAATATTATCATAAAACAACTGAAATAACATGCCAGATAATGTATTAATTAATTAAATATAATAAATAAATACAAAATAAAAAGGCAGACAGAAAACGTCGAACGACCTTCGGAGATCGTCGACCGACGCACGGAGATCGTCGACCTATCGGGCAGATAGTCGAACGATCCAGATAGTCGAGCTATCAAAGGAGATAGTCGAACTATCACAACAGATAGTCGAACTATCAGAAGATAGTCGAGCTATCAGATAGTCGAGCTATCAGATAGTCGACCTACCAACAGATACTCGAACTATCAAAGCAAAACCGATAGTCGACCTATCAACAGATAGTCGAACTATCAGAACAGAACAGATAGTCGACCTATCAACAGATAGTCGAACTATCAACGTAGAACAGATAGTCGAACTATCAACGTAGAACAGATAGTCGACCTATCAGCAGATAGTCGAACTATCAGAGAACGACAGATAGTCGAACTATCAACAGATAGTCGAGCTATCAGATAGTTGAACTATCAAGGAAGATAGTCGAACTACCAAGGGAAAACAGATAGTCGATCTATCAGCAGATAGTCGAACTATTAGAAGAAAGCAGATAGTCGATCTATCAACAGATAGTCGAACTATCAAACAACACAGATAGTCGACCTATCAACAGATAGTCGAACTATCTCAGCACACAGATAGTCGAACTATCAACCGATAGTCGAACTATCCTCGCAGACTGAAAGTCGAACAACTGATAGACGATCGTCGAACAGCTAGTCGATGATAGTCGAGCGGCGTTCGACTATAGTCGAACGAAAAACTACTTAACCAAATTCTTCATCTGGAAAAGCGGGGACTCTACACCTAGACCACTAACCATTGACCATAGATATTTCTTGGGTCAAGGGACAAAAGGAGAAGACTAAACTCAAATCAAACTAGGGTACCAACATGGGGGTAACCTCCGGGCGGAGTTGATGTACGAGGCTCATCATACCAAGTACTCAATCCACCCAGGGAGCACGAAGATGTATCGTGATCTCAAAAAGTTGTTTTGGTGGCCGGGGCTCAAGAAAGATGTGGCGTTGTATGTGGCTAAATGCCAAACGTGCGCCTTGGTGAAGGCGGAGTGCCAAAAGCCGGGAGGATTTCTGAAGTCCTTGCCTATACCGGAGTGGAAATTCGACGATATATCTATGGACTTTGTGCACGGGTTGCCAAGGTCGCAGAAGGGGAATGACGCCATCTGGGTGATCGTAGATCGGCTAACCAAGGTGTTGCACTTCATTCCGCATAGGAAGGATGATCCAGTGGAGAAATTGGCAAAGTTGTATGTTGACAATATTGTTAGGCTGCATGGTGTGCCCCGTAGCATTGTGAGTGATCGCGATGGGCGGTTCACGTCAAATGATTGGAGGTTGGTGCAGCAGATGCTGGGGACAAAGTTAAAGTTCAGCACAGCCTTCCATCCGCAGACAGATGGGCAGACCGAGAGGGTCAATAGAACGATGGAGGACATGCTACGCATGTGTGTTCTAGATTTCGGTAAGCTTTGGGAAGACCACCTGTATTTGGTGGAGTTCGCGTACAACAATAGCTACCAAGCGAGTATACAAATGGCGCCCTTCGAGGCCCTGTATGGTAGGAAGTGTCGCACGCCGTTATCGTGGCTTGAAACGGGTGAGGCAAGGTTATACAAGAAGCAGGAGGTGGAGAGTGCTACATCATTAGTGCGGATCATTCGGGAGCGCTTGTTGATCGCTCAGGACCGGCAGGCGAAGTATTACAATGCCAAGCACCGGAACGTGGAGTTCGCGGTAGGCGATTGGGTATATCTTAAAGTGAAGCTGTTTAAGGGGGTGTCGGGGGTGAGACGCTTGAAGAAGCTGAGCCCAAGATACCTTGGACCTTTTGAGGTTCTGGAGCGAGTCGGCGAAGCTGCATACCGTTTGAAGCTATCGGTGGAGTTGAGTGGATTACATGATGTTTTCCACATTTCTGTGTTGCGGAAGGCGGTGCAAGAGCCTTCGCAGGTGATTGCGGCTAATCAAGTGTCGGTGGACGAAGGGTTGAAGACTAGGGTCAATCCCATTCGTATTGAAGATCTTGAGGTCAAGAGGCTTCGTAACAAGGAGATCCGGATGGTTAAAGTCCGGTGGGATAATTGCGGGCGTGAGGAGCTCTCTTGGGAACGGGAGCAGACTATGCTCGAGGAGTACCCGGAATTGTTCCGCTCAGGTACTGATTTACGATAAGTCATGTTTGTCCTTTATTAATTTCGTGGACGAAATTCTTTAAGGTGGGTAGAATTGTAACACCCCAAAATGTTATAGGAGCGACGGGGATCGAATTTGGCCAAGACAGATTTTTGGTGCAGGTGACACGGGCCCCGACACGGGCGTGTCGAAGGCCGTGTCGGGCGTGTCGAGCTCGGGCCGTCGAGCTGGCCGTGTCGTCGACCAGTGCAGGTCGACGATGGTCGTGTGGTGGAACACGGCCTAGGACACGGGCGTGTCCCAGGCCGTGTCACACCTGTGCTGTGCGGTTGGGTACACGGGTAATGACACGGGCACGAACACGGGCGTGTCTAGCTTGACATGGGCGTGTCTGATGCCGTGTCACCAAGCCGTGTACCCCTCTGACTGCGAATTGTTGGCCGATTGCACACGGGGGGCGTGACACGGGTCCCGACACGGGCGTGTCGCAGGTGACACGGGCGTGTCGGAGGCCGTGTCAAAGGCCGTGTGCTGGTTTTCAATTTTGGTCGAGACGGAGAATGAGCTACATGGCCAGGCACACGGCCGTGTGCTAACCCGTGTTTGGCCCAGATTTTATGATTTTGGATTTAATCCGGGCCGTTCGTTTCCTTGGCTTTGGATCCGACGGTGGGGGGCTGCTCCTGGTTGGTTATAGTCGGGAAATAGGGTTTAGAAACCCATTTTCCATTGGCCAATCTCTCTCTAAAAGTTAGAGAGAAGGGAGAGCAAGGAGGAAGGAGGAGTCCAAGATCCGGCTGGCGGAAGAGCTTCGGAGCTCCGAATCGCGATCCGAGTCCAGATCCGCAGAGGCGACGCCGTTGCGGTGCTTTCCAACCGTATAGTTTTTGATGGCGCCGCGGAAGAACGCAAGGGTAACCATTTCTCGTCCTTGGGCATGTGAAGCCCTCTTTTCCTTTGCATAGGAAGCCCGCTCTCGCGAGTGAGCGAAGAGTTGGAGCGTTCCTTGGGGTAGATATGTGAAGTCCCCCTTCTGTAGAGTTCGTATGCGTAAACGGGCATAGGCATTGTGTGTGAAGCCTATTCGGACATGTTGGTCCGGATCGGTGATGTTGCATTGCATTTGAACCGGGCAAGAATCCGGGTGTTTGGATGTTTTCGGGTTTTCTACGTGGTAGATTGCATCAGGGAGCCTTGGAGATTAACTCCAAGGTGCACCCGGAAAACTGGGCAAAAGCGGGTTTTGCCAACACGGTGGCCGGGGAGCCAACGTGAACATAACCGGGTTATGTGATTATTGTGGTGGAAACGGGACTCGGTGAGTCTTGGCCTACGCATATGGCTTAAATTATCGTTGCGGTGTGAGCACGGGTCAGGAGGAACCGTACCCGGTCTATGTCGTTCGGTAGGACCGTTGGCATGGATGAGGGTCTTCGGCGGTCTATGGCTTAAATTGCCGTGACCAAGGCCAGGAAGGCAAAATGCTCATATGGATGACCGTCCAAGAGGCGGTGGTGGATTGGGAACGTCTATGGCTTGAATTGACGTGACGTTGGCCGGTTCGCCGAGAATGTGCCCTAAGTGCACGGGGTGTGTGGCCGTGCGAGCCCACGCCTGTGGTGAAGTGCAAATACTTTATATAATTGCCTATGCTAATAAAGTGCAGGGAAAGAGCATTGCCGCCCCGAATGTGGGGGCGGGATCGTTATAATTTGGTCAGCATTGCTGACCGTTGCTATTGTTTGCCACCGGGCGTTGGTTTATTGCTTGCAGGTGCTGCGGAGCAGAGCGGGAAATAGCGGGTTAAAGCCCTTGTTGCTGTGCCGGCCCTCGAAGGCCTAATTGCTTATGTTTCTTCCCGTTTTTCATGTATGGTCGGCCTGCGAGCCGAAGTATGAAAACACTTCTTTTGTTAAGTGAACAGTGTAAGGCCTTAAGGCCATTTCTCTTTTGGTGTATGCAAACATTCCTGAGTT
This sequence comes from Platanthera zijinensis, assembly GCA_039513925.1. Taxonomy (NCBI): domain Eukaryota; kingdom Viridiplantae; phylum Streptophyta; class Magnoliopsida; order Asparagales; family Orchidaceae; genus Platanthera; species Platanthera zijinensis. The sequence goes on along the minus strand of CM077093.1, from coordinate 83,306,929 downwards.
TGTAGTGGACATTCATGTTGTTGTGGCTGGGTTCTTATTCCTTTTGCAACCTAATAAATTGCTTCCGCTAGGTGTTGTGTAGGACGACATGATTGGTTGAATGGTTTCAACGCGTAACCAACCGGTCTGTCCGTAGTATATGGCGTCGGGCCCCGGCCGGACCTACTGCTATATGCTATGCGACGGATAGGGGTGTTACACCTTGGAGGTTACTTGACCCTTAATTAGGTCACCTTGACCACTTTGGCGCTAGGGTTGACTTTGGTCAACTTGACCATTTTGGTTGACCACAATGGATCCTTTGTGACACAATTAACCTTCTAAAGGGCTAGGGATGTTATGGTGGGGGTCAAGGAGTCAAGGTGAGGCCCTAAAGTCAAACCCTATGTTCACTTGGTCTTCTTGGGCTTCCTAGGATTTTTTCATGACCTAGTCATGACAAAATCACTCTTAGGGATCTAGTTGGAAATGGGATGTTACAAATCCCAATAAACAAAAATAAAAATTTTGTCCCTAAAATTCAGGTTAGGCCTGCGGAGTTTCTACTGAGAGTAACTGAATGTAATATCCCTTAAGAATTAAAGTTATACCTGACGCAAAGAGCTTCGGGTACTTCTGCTGCATCAGATCCATTAGCTCCCAAGTATGCTCCTCCTGTCCATGATTTACCCTCATGATCTTGACCACCGGAACCTTCTCGCACAACAAGACTCACATTCCGGTATCATCTTTCCTTCGAGTACGCTCGAGTAACGTTGAATAAGACCAACTTCAACATCACTATGTTTGGGACAAACACATCTCCTAAATTAGGTCTAAGGAAACTCAAGTCAATAACTAATTTTTGCAATAAACAAAAGACAAGCCCCCATTTAACAAAAGATAAGCCCCTACCTACCTTGGGCTTAGTATCTATGATATTACCATATTATATTCAGGCTAGATATAAACACCATCCTTAGGGCATGCAACCTTAGAATTGGGGCTCCATCTTGAAACTCTTGTTGATATACTCCATACTTTAGACTCTCTAAGTTACCATTTAAGAACATTTTCTTAAAGTCAACATATGACTCAGTCCTAAATGGGTCGCTTCAAAACATGAATTCTCATCCGACCCTCAGTGTTTGTCATAGTGGTTGTGTTAACCTAATAGTGTCATTGGTATGAGGGTTGAGTCTATGAGTCCCCTACTATTATGATAATTAATTGTAGGCATCAATTCTCCTTAAGGTGGTCCTATCAGTATGGGTAACAGTGGTAGTACCACTCGATAAGTAAAGTAGGGACATCAGAGTTTAAGCCTTAAGTAGCTACTCTCGCGTTATACTCTTCCACCAGTTTCTTCGGGTGTCCTAGAATCTTAACCGAATTTATACCTAAGGTCAATTTTGACTAGGATACGCTGAGAATCGTCTTCATAAGTCAAGTTTCCTAGTTGTGTTGACCTAGCTCATTGACTTACGTACTATATATTATGATGTTTACACATGGGCACACCACAGCTTCCGCTGTTTAGTTTGTCCCCAAACTAATGCCCATGCGGGGTGACCTAGTGTTTTGTGGACTTCTTCTCTTTTGATCTAGGTTCCCACTGATACCAGTTTGTAAGACCCCATTTTTTGCTACTCTATCGGGTCTTATGTCCAGAATCGCCATTTTGCGGTGACACCGACACTCAGGGTGGTCGTCACTACAAAATGCCGATCTTGTCGGCATTAGTGATCACAGAAGAAGTATTAAGTAATACAAGTCCATAGATCGCATCTCACTATCAATATATATAAAAGAGCAATAGTCCACAATGAGTACAAAGTATGTAAGAGAGTGGAAAAGAAAAGGGCTTAAGCCTGGTACATGTCTAATACAAATTATCACTCTCTCACAACTCACAACATCTTAGTGGAATCAAACTGAAATCCATCCTTGACCCATCGCTGTATAGTAATGATAGTACACAGTAACTGCACCTCATGTCCTTCCTACTTGTCCTGCCGGTGTTGATGCTCCTGTTGCTCGCTCCCCTAAAATGATGTGGTCCAACGACCATTAGTCAAAACACTAAGCCACTATTGTCCACGCCTCACCCCTATGACTCCTAGGCACTGTGCAGGGAGGATGAAAGCGGAGGACAATAAAGCAGAGTGGAACAAGTAGATGACAACTATCCTAGAAGGTATATGTACAAAAGAACTATAACAAGGAATCAGTAATGTAAACAAGTAAAGTAGAGCAGTAAGTATATGTAAAGTAAACTATGGAATAAGTAACCTTAACTTATATGAATGCCCATACAAACTTATAAGTTAAGGGGTCTTTTGTAAGACTCCTACTGTATAAAAAGTCCCATACCAATTTATATGATGGGGTGTCAGATTATATGCCAGTATGTTTGTGGTGATATGTTATGCCATGTTTCACGCAAGTACAACACACACACACAACTCTATGCACACAAACCTTTAGTTCCCCCTATTAGGAAGCTAGCTTCACTCCCAGGAGCCTCCGTAGTGGCCAACAGAGACAGTGGGTTGGGCCACCCCAATCCTAGACGGGTATTCACACTTCCAGGCCTAGCCCTTATTTACGCCTCTGAAGGACACACCAGAGTCTCCACGTACTATGCTGACCCGCCGCCATACTTTCCCTTGGCTATGTATAAACCACACACGCCAAGTTAGCATACTGACGTCGGTGTGAACAATCGTCAAATACTTAAGACCCACCACTTTATGCACATACAATCATGAATTTCCTGAGCCATCGACTCCTCGGACTATCCTGTCCGTTACAACTAACTTCTAAGCCTTCGGCTCGCCGGGCTAACCTGCCACTTTTCACAACCAGCGAGCCTACCGCTCGGATAACCTAGCAAAGCTAACCTCTCGATACATCGGGGTAAGTGAAGGTGAAGTCCTAGTTTTTCTTTACTAGTTTCACTTTAACATTTAATCTTACGGTTTAGGTTAACTTGGACTGCCCAGGGTATTCCCTGTGAAGGGCTCTCGAGAGCACTAAAAACTACGATTGCTGAAGCCCAAAGCTCCCTTTCGCAAGGTACTTACTATTATTGGTATCTACCTAGGTCCCAAACCCATTTAATGTTAAACTAAAGATAACCCTAGTGTATTTTGACTCTCTCTCTCCATAGGAAAGACGATCTTTCGTTAATCTCGAGCACCACTTAACACTAGTCAGACCAACACCCTCCCCATCATGACTCCTAATGATAAACTCAATTTCACTTTACCAAATAAGTATATCATTAACCAAACTCCTTATGCCCTTCCCACATGTTAACACAATTCTGCAGTTTTACTATATGCCGACCAACCTAAGATATATGATGAGTAGGAATGGTGATGTAACAATCCTCAGACCCCTAGACCCCTAGGATGGTTTTGTCATGACTAGGTCATGACAAAACCCTAGGAAGCCCGAGAAGACTAAGTGACCTATCTAGGGACAATGGACCTTACCTTAACCAATTTGACCCCACCATGGAACCTTTAACCCTAGGTGAGGACAATGGGCCACTAAGGATCCATTGGGTCAACCAAAGAGGCTAAGTTGACCCAAGTCAACCCTAGCCCTAAAAAGGTCAAAGTGTCCTAACTAAGGGTCAAGTGACCTCCAAGGTGTAACAACCCATTTTGTGCTAGGCCCCTCGCACGTGTTTTGAGACAAGAGAATTGGCTTAGGTTCGGGAAGAATCGATTTAGAGCAGGAAGTTACTTAGAGAAATATCCTGGCTTGGGGCGTTGAGTGTGTTGTGTGCACTCAATGTCAAGGACTGATTGGCGTTGAGTGCGTTGAGTGTACTCAACGCCATTTTACTTAGATAAATATCCTGGCTCGGGGCGTTGAGTGCGTTGAGTGCACTCAATGCCATGGACTGATTGGCGTTGAGTGCACTATGTAACATCCTAACTTTATTGGGCCACCAGAACCCTAGTGGGCCCAATAAAAGTAACTCGAACCTCTAACAGTGACCCTGTAGGAAGCAACCCTAGGTAGGGTATCGAGCTAGAGAACTTTGTTTTGAGTTCTGTCAGTTCCTGTAGCCTCGTATAGTTAATACAAGTGCATTGGAACTCATTTCGTATAATTTCGAGGTCATACGGTGGATTTGGCCGTTCCTCGTAGAACGTCGCGAAAGTGAGATTTTTGGATATTGACATAGAGAAGTCCGATTTCAGTTTTGTCAGTTCCTATGACTTTGTATATTTTATACGAATGCATCGGAACTCGTTGCATCGCGATTCAAAGCCTAACGATGATTATGAGCATTTTGACAATTTTAGCGCGCCGCGACGCGCAGATTTTGAATACTTAGCAAATGAACTCTGATTCGACCCCGGTCAGTGGCATTGGATTCGTATGGTCAATACAAAGTCAACAGAATTGGTTTCGATCCGTTTCAATAATGGGTGGTCAAATCGTAGTTAAACCAAGCATAATTGTGCACTGAAAAGCGTGCGCACATAAATTGTGACATGACACCCCAACTTTGACCCGAACCCAATGTCTTGGACCTACTTTGACTTTTTCCAGCATGGTGTACCCACCCTAGGGTTGACTTTGGTTAAACCCCCCTAAAAAGATCTTTTGAAATTCCTCACCCAAGGAAGAACTCACTCCTCCTAATGGCTTAATTAGGACCTAATCATATATGTATCCTTGGGCTATTAAAACCAGCCCACACCATGAAGCCAAGTGGGACATGGACCAAGGAAGCCCACTAACCCCTCTTTTCCTCCACTCTTCCTCACTTCAAGCAAAACCCACCCCTTCTTTGCCTCTGAATGGCTGCTGCCTGGTGGACGCCCTCACCCCATCTGATGCTGACACTTGGCCGGAGGAAATGGGGAGGAGAGAAGCTCCTCTATCTCTCTGGTAAATCCCACGCTGCCGGGGGAAGAAAAAGGAACCCCCCGGCCTATAAAAGGACACCCCCTCCCCTTACTTTCCTCCACACACTCACCTGCTTGAGCCAAGGGAGCCCTCACCGGAACCCTAGCTTGCCAGAAAAGGACAACCAAAGCTCCACCACCACGCCACCTTGCATGGCCAACCAAGCTGGCCCCTCCCAAGCTCTTTTAGGATAGGTAGAAACTTTTGCACTCCTTCTCTCTCACCTTTCGATGTGCTGCATGCACCCCCCAGTAGTTGGAGCGCCGCCGGCACCACCCGAACCAAGGTCCAGGTCGAGTGGTGGCCGTGAAATTTCAGCCCCTCCCAGCACCGACATTGGTGCTGGGGAAGGGTTAAACTACAGGGGATGACATTCCTCGGTGGTGGAAGGCCGGGGTGCCGCCGGAAATCGCCGCCCGACAGCACCCGAGAAAAACAGAGTTTTTCTCTATTTAGCACCGGTGGCGGCTGGTCGCCGGGCCACTAATGAAGAGGAGCCCTGCCCCCAGCGCGTCGGTCGGGGGTGGTTTCATGGTCGGTATATTCATCGGAGATGCGGGGTGGAGCTGGGAGCTGCGCCACCGCCACCCTGCTCTCGATTTCTCTTTTTCCTATAGTGGCCGGCAGTGGCAGGCCGCCGGACCATCGACCAGAAGTTCGCCGACCCATGACGAATCGATCGGGGGCCGTGCCGGCACCCAGTAGTGGCCAGTCGGCGGTGGCAGAAAGCCAACGCCTCTTTCGTCGTCAGGGACGAAATCGCTGCCGTCCATCTCCGGTGATGAGATGGACGGCATGGATTTTCTCGTTTCCATCTGCCACCACAGCGGATCCACGGCTGATCTGCTATAGGGAATCGATGGCGCATTGACCTGTCCAGCTCAATCTCAGCCGCATACATGTGCTTGATCTGCTAAATGCAGACCAAATCCTACAAGACTCTTGTGGAAATTTTTGTGCCATTTCTAAGCCCCTGGGGGCAAATTGGTCAACTCAAGAAATGTTCCCCATAATGAGGGCTTACTCCTCAAAAATTTTGAGAATTTTTGAAAGTTTGTTAGTATTATTAAAAACCCAAATAAGAATTGTTTGGCCAATTTAGAGGCCCAAAATTGCTCAAAAATTTTTGGAAAAATTACGAGGCTCTTTTTAGGCTATCTTAAAGGTTGTATTAAAATTTGGGAACCATTAGATAAAAAATTGAGGATTTTTAAATTTCTTGGAGCCTTGGGTCACGCTTGGAAATTTATGCGCTCAAATTCTTCAAAAATGAAAATCAAAGCGCGCGACCACCTTATATATTGAATATTAAGGTCAATTGATTAATCGATTGGAGTTATCGAGGCAAGATTTTCCAGCTCTGAGTATTTCGAGGTTTTGCAAAACTACCGAGCACCTCGTTCCTAAAATAACTCATGGGCATTTTGGGTAGACTCGGAAGATGAAAGTACGAACTTTGAGTAATATATTCTCCAACCTCGTTTCGGGTAAAGAATTTCCCTCATGGGTTGGCAACGATTTTCGAGGTTGAAATTCGAGGAAGAATGTGCCCTCTAACGAGATTCTCAAATTCGATCCGATGCAGAAAATCGAATTGATATTTATTCTTGGATGAATAATAAAAATATAACTCATGATAAGCTACACCTGATCCGATTAAGGCCTGATTAATAAGGCGCAACTGAATTGTTATCAGATCTTAATAATGGGTGTGACCCATGAAAATCTTGAAAACTGAAAAGGAACTGAAAATTTCCTCCTGTGAATGGAGATGGAACAGAAGCCTCCTGAATTGAGTGATTTGACTACTAACCATTTTCTTTATGATTATTCCAGTCTTGCACTGCTCCGGTTCCTTTATTTAATTCAATTCAGTACTTTCAATTCGGTTCTACTCTAGTCCTGTATTAGTCAAGTTCATTTTAGTACTTTCAATTAAGTACTACTCCAGTCCTGTACTGGTCAAGTTCAATTCAGTACTTTCAATTCAGTTCTACTCCAGTCCTGTACTGGTCAAGTTCATTTCAGTACTTTAAATTCAGTATTACTCCAGTCCCGTACTGATCAAGTTCAATTCAGTACGTTCAATTCAGTTCTACTCCTGTCCTGTACTGGTCAAGTTCCATTCAGTACTTTCAATTCAGTACTACTCCACTCTCGTACTGGTCAAGTTCAATTCAGTACTTTCAATTCAGTTCTACTCCAGTCCTGTACTGGTCAAGTTTAATTTAGTACTATTATGTCAGTACTGTTCCAGTTCCGTACTGGTCACATTTTATTCAACACTTAATTTATGCAACATTAATTACTATATTTTCGTTACTGCAATTTACTATTATAAGCACGGGTCCTGCTTTGACAAGCAGTTAATTGTAAAGTTTGAGCCTTAGTTGGGGATAACTGGAGTTTAGGTGTTCCTCCGGGCTTAGCCTCAAATAAATCTCTCCCATGATCCTTGTATAAAGTAGAACTGAGCGTCGCTTCCTGAAGGTTAACGTATAGTAGGGAAGGCTGCCGCAGATCCGGTACGTATTAACATGATTGACTGTTCGATTTCTTGTAAATTGCTTGCGGTAATTTGTGGTGGGTCAGTCCCTTTCGCTGACCGTTCATGCCGGTGCGGGGAGGTCGACGACTCAAGGCGATAGGGAGATGGGTACCACGGGTGACTGACCGTCATATTTTATTCCCCATCATATTTATCCTCCGCTGGTCAGCCAAAATATTAAATCACCGGATGTCGCTTACATCTAGGAGTATACGGGGTTGTACGTTGGGGCCTGGGGCGGTGCGGTACGACCACCCCCAGAAGTGGCAAGACTGACCACTATCACCGATGGCCACCTCGGTGAGGCCCGCGGGTCTCTCTATCCTTCTCAAAAAGAAGCGATCCATACTATGTCGACAAAGGGCGTTATGCACGGCGTTGAATGCCTGCGGTAGGTACGCGACTGTGAATGTCTACGGTATGTGCGCAGCTGTGAATGCCTACATTAAGGTATTGGTTGTGGAGACATGTTGTTCTGATGTGCTAGTGGAGCTTGATTATAACTGATAAACATTGTTGCTGCTATTATAGTTATACTATGCCGCGTTTCTTTATAGTAGCTCTTAGCCTATACATATGAGTTGTTGTACTAACTCTCCCCTACTTCAGCTATCTACTTTTGTTGGGTAGGTGTGTGCTCATCCCCAGGATATGGATGCTGGGGGAGATTTGTTTTTACTTAGCACTGTGACTAACGGTTATTTAAATAACCATTCACAGGAAATGGAGCACCGTAGTGACCCACTATCACAGGAGATTGCGCCACCAGATAGAACTACTCAAGCAAAAGCACCCCCAACGTCTGCAGAGTTTCGAGACGTGATTACTGACGAGCTGATTAAGGAGAGAGAGTGAGGAGTTATATGCAGTACTTGTACAGCCTGCGGTCTTATATATATACTTAGGCTTCGACATAGGAGTTATGTAAACATATATGATGTTATATATATATTTTGGTTCCCTGTTAATGCTTCAGCAAATCTCTGATGTATTATGAATGTTGTGGTTCTAGCCGAGCAAGGCGGCCACCTAGTGCTTAGATATGGTGGATCGTTACCCTTAAGGAGCACTGGGTGGACGTCTTGGGCAATAAGATCCCCTCCAGCCTGACTCTAGAAAAGGTTTCGGCGGGGGGGGGGGGGGGGGGGGGGGGGTCTTACAAATGGATCAGAGTAATCACGATTCGTCCTTGTGGAGCAGTCTCAAGATCCCTCCGTCCCTCACTTTGTTCTTTGGTTAGAGATGAACCATGAAGTGGAAGCCTAGTGGACCCTAGTGTAGAGGCTTAGGGATTCTAGACTATACAATAGCACGCCCGTATACAGTTGTTTCATCTTCGTTTGTCATTTTTGAAAATTTTCCCCAACTTTTGCAAAATTCTTTCACTCTTTCCTGTTACTTATCCAGATACCGGAGTACAGTAATGAGGGGTCCTCTTCCAGATGATATGTTCCCGCCACCCCACCTCCAGACCCAGTCGCCCCCGCGGCTATACCGTTTGCCGAGACAGACATGGGGCAGACACTAACAGCTATTCTAGCAACTTTCCCGACAGCTCTGACACAGCCACCACGAGAGATGGCGGCACCTACTGATTTACTGACGACTTTTCGAGGACTGAGGCCTCCCGCCTTTAGAGCTACAGATACTGCCTTCTAGGCAGAGGAGTGGGTGGAGCGTGTTGAAGATCTGCTATTGGGGATGATTTTCTTAGTAGTGGCTACAGTTTCTCTAGTAGTGACCTTGTTGGAGGGTTACGCTAGGGATTGGTGGATAGCGGCTAGTCGCTCTACTTTTAGAGGACGGCCATTGAGCGCGATCCTGTGGGGGGAGTTCTCCGAGGCTCTTCTGGAGTTCTTCATTTCAGATGCAGACCGAGCTGCTTTGCAGGAGAGATTCCTGCACATTCGATAGGGCAACCATATAGTGGCAGAGTACGAGAGAGAGTTCATATACCTGGCACCCTTCGTCGGGAACTTGGCTGCCTCCGATAGGGATAGAGCTTCCCGTTTCTACCAGGGACTGTGAGATGACATAAGATAGGCCCTGATCATGATCTCTCAGTCTATCTTCCACACCATAGCTACTCACGCAGTGGCGTTAGAGTTATACCAGCAGGCAATAGCCCACCAACCCAGAGGATAGGTTGAGGTCCCTCGAGATCTAAGACGAGACAGGGGAGTTGCTCCCCACTGACAGGATCGAGAGTGCAGTTAGAGATGTCGCAGACAGCCTTATAGGCCCCTACCAGCACCCCCAGCACCCCTAGCACCCCCAGCCCCACGACAAGATATAATACCAGCTCCGGTACCACAGCCCGCACCCATGGCCCGATGTGATGTTCCCTTCGCAGGGAACTTCTTCTTGTGTCAGCAACCAGGTCATATGAGAGCCTTCTGCCCATAAGCAACAAAAAGGCCAGGACTAGGAGCATTAAAGGGTGGGCAGCCCATACGGGGACAGGGCCAGAGAGGCCGTAGACGTAGAGCTCGCAGGAGAGGCCAAAAGGGTCGAGCAGCGCCCTTGGAGACCTACGCACTAGACTTACAGAACGGACCAGCCTATGATGTGGTGATAGGTATATATATTAGGAGATAGGATATATCAGATGTTGCTACTTATGTTATGTATATGATATATATGTATGTCTATATCTTTTATATTAGTCGTGTGATTTATATACTTCCTATATCGCCACGAATTCTGGTGGTAGGAGGAATTTCTGCTAAGACCCTCTTCGACACGGGAGAAAAACACTCCTCTACGCCCTACGAATTTATCGTAAAAAAAGAGAACGTTATCCGTACAACCGGACTAGCTATATGAATCCATTTACCGGATGGACCAGATATGACGTCTATAGAAAAGTGCTTGTTCTAGGCTGTGCTAGGAGAAGTATACTTTGAAGTCTACGCGACCATCCTGGCAATAACTTGATTTGATATTATACTGGGAATGGACTGGCTAGCTAAGAAAAAGGCGCAAATAGATTGTTCAACGCGAGAGGTCCGCCTGCAGGACAAAAACGGCCAGAACGTCACGTTGACAAGTATACCCTCGGTCTCGCGTATTATTTTGACTTCTGCGCAGATTTTATGGTCAGTCGGACAGAAGAATGAGGTTTACCTAATCTACTTTTAAATGGAAGACAAAACTCAAGTACTCGCCAAAGTCCTGGTGGTACGCGACTTCCCGGATGTTTTCCCTTAGTCCCTCCCATGATTGCCACCCCAGCGAAAGGTCGACTTTTAGATTGGGCTCGTGATTGGAGCACATCCAGTATCACGAGCCCCCTACCAGATGGCCGTAAGAGAACTGGATGAATTAAAGATTCCACTACAGGAGCTAATAGAAGCTGGATTCATCCGTCCTAGTTCCTCACCCTAGGGAGCCCCGGTGCTATTCGTACAGAAGAAGGACGGAACATTACGTCTGTGCATAGACAAGAGGGAGATGAAAAATAAGCTTACTAAACGAAACACATACCCTCTCCCTAGGATCGACGAGTTGTTCGATCAGTTGCAGGGTGCGTCCGTATTTTCCAAGATGGACTTGAGATCAGGCTACTATCAGCTTCGAATCCGGGAGGAAGATATTCCCAAAACTGCCTTCAGCTCCTGATATGGTCTCTATGAGTTTCTAGTGATGCCTTTTTGGCTCACCAATGCACCCTCTGCATTCATGGCCTTGATGAATAGAGTCTTTGAGCCATTCCTAGATCACTTCGTGATCGTCTTCATTGATGATATTTTGATCTACTCAAAAACCAAGGAAGACCATACTAGGCACTTGTAGATGGTGCTAATAAAACTTCGAGAGCACTCCCTCTTTGCCAAATTCAGTAAGTGCGAGTTTTGGTTGGGAGAAGTTGGATTCTTGGGCCACACTATAAACAAGAAAGTGTTAGTAGTAGATCAGGCCAAGATCCAGGCAGGGCAAAATTGGCCACCGCTCAGAACAACGGCAGATATCCGATGTTTTCTCGGTCTTGCCGGGTATTATAGGATGTTCGTAGAAGGCTTCTCCAAGATTGTCTTACCCTTAACTGCCCTCACCAGAAAGGAGGTTATATTCCGTTGGACACCAGAATGCGAGATCGCATTCGTCGAATTGAAGAAGCGACTGACTTCTGCACCAGTCCTTACGATCCCCGTAGGGACCGAGGGATTCCAGATCTACACTGATGCCTCCCTAAAGGGATTAAGAGTTGTACTAATACAACATGACAAGGTGGTGGCCTACGCATCTCGCCAATTGAAGCTGCATGAATTAAATTACGCAGCTCATGATCTAGAGTTGGGCGCTGTCATCTTCTCCCTTAAATTGTGGAGGAATTACTTGTACGGAGTAAGATTTGAGATCTTCTCCGACCATAAGATCCTCAAATACATCTTCACTTAGAAAGAGCTGAATCTTCATAAGCGCCGATGATTAGAATTCTTGTGCAATTATGATTTCGCACTCAAATATCACCCCGGAAAAGATAATAGAGTTCTGACGCTTTTAGCCGCCATCTTTCGATTGTTGGGAGTATGATGGAACAAATCCCTAAGGAACTGTTCCGGTCTTTTATAAACTTGGAAATTACCCTGATTGCCAGAAGAGATCCGGAGGAATACCATGCTCAGCTGTATTGGATGGATATCCAATGCGATATCCGAGGTCGGATATGAGAAGCCCAGAATATTGACCCAGAGGTGGTTCGGATCATTCGATCTATGCAAGAAGGAGCACAGGAGGAGTATAATCTGCACGACGGGATTCTATAATTCAAGCATCACATATTTGTTCCCTCTACCGTAGGAATTCGCAAAGAAATTCTGCAAGAAGCTTACCAGTCGAGATACTCTATTCATCCTGGTGTGGTCAAAATGTACGTGGACCTGCGCAAGACTATTTATTGGCCTGGGATGAAAAGGGACGTTACCAACTTCGTGGCCAAATGCAAGACCTGTTAAAGGATTAAAGCTGAATTTCGCAGCCCAGGAGGTGTGATGCATCCCCTGCCTATACCTGAATGGAAGTTTGAGGACATTTCCATGGACTTTGTCCATGGCAAACCTCGATCCCATGTTGGAAACGACTCCATATGGGTTGTTGTAGATTGACTCATATAAGTGGCCCAGTTTATTCCAAACCGACAGGGAGATGGTGTTGATATTTTGGCCAGGATTTTCATAGAACAAGTGGTCCGTTTCCAAGGAGTGCCGAAGTCCATTGTGTCGGATTGTGATGGGCGATTCACATCCAAGGAATGGAGACGAGTGCAGGCATACTTGGGGACCAAGTTGGCCTTTAACACCACCTTCCACCCGTAGACAGATGGATAGACGGAAAGGACAAACCGAACGATGGAGGATCTACTTAGACTTTGCATAGCAGAACACAAGGAACCTTGGGAGCAGTTGTTTCCTCTAGTTGAGTTTTCTTACAACAACAGCTACAAGGCTAGCATCAAGATGGCTCTATATGAAGCATTATACGGAAGACGTTGCCGAACCCCTTTGACATGGGCTCAGTAAGATGACTCAGATGTCTTAGGAGTGGCTTATATTGACAACAGTACGACAGTGATACAGCTAATCCAAGAATGGATGCGGGAGGCGCAGAGCCGACAGGCCTAGTATTATGATCCATGACACCGATCGGTGGAGTTCTGCGTGGGGGAGATGGTGTTCCAAAAGATGAAGCCCATGTAAGGTTTCTCCCGATTGAGAAAGTGGAGGAAGCTAGATCCCCGCTACCTGGGCCCTTATCAGGTAATAGAATGCGTTGGCCCTGTTGCCTATCGATTAGCCCTGCCTTCGGAATTGGGAAATCTTCATGATGTATTTCATGTCTCCTCCTTAAGACGAGTTCTCTAGCAACCAAAGCAGCATCTACCTACACCACCAGTACAACTGCGAATGGACAGATCCGTCTAGCTCGAACCAATCGGGATCGTAGATCATAAAGTGAAGAAACTACGTAACAAGACCATCCTAATGGTCAAGATATTGTGGTCAAATCACGGACAAGATGAGTACACTTGGGAACTAGAGGCGCTCGTCCGCGAAAAGCGCCCAGAGCTCTTTCCCCTGGTATGTTACTTTTCCCCTACATCGAGCAAATTTTCGGGGACGAAAATCCTTTTATTTTTGTTGGATTGTACCATCCTGACTTTTATTGAGCCACCAGAACCCAAGTCGGCCCAATAAAAGTTACCCTAACCTCTACCCATGACCTGGTAGGAGGCAACCCTAGGAAGGGTATCGAGCTAGAGAACTCTATTTTGAGTTCTTTCAGTTCTTGTAGCCTTGTATAGTCAATACGAGTGCATTGGAACTTGTTCCGTAGAATTTCGAGGTCATACGGTTGATTTGGCCGTTCCTCGTAGAACATCGCGAAAATGAGATTTTTGGATATTGATATAGAGAACTCCGATTTGAGTTCTGTCAGTTCCTATGACTTCGTATAGTTCATACGAACACATCGGAACTCGTTGCGTTGGGATTCGAAGCCTAACGATGATTATGAGAATTTTGACCATTTTAGCGCGTCGCGACACGCAGATTTTGAATACTTAGCAAACGAACTCCGATTCGACCCCGGTGAGTGGCATTGGATTCGTATGGTCAATACAAAGTCAACGGAATTGGTTCTGAATAGTTTCAATGACGGGTGGTTAATCGTGGTCAAAGCAAGCATAATTGTGCACCGAAAAGTGTGCGCACATTAATGGTGACACGACACCCCAACTTTAACCCGACCCCGATGTCTTGGACCTACTTTGACTTTTTCCAGAATGGGGGACCCACCCTAGGGTTGACTTTGGTCAAAATCCCCCCTAAAAAGATCTTTTGAAATTCCTCACCCAAGGAAAAACTCACTCCACCTCATGCCTTAATTAGGACCTAATCATATATGAATCATTGGGCTATTAAAACCATCCCACACCATGAAGCCAAGTGGACCATGGACAAAGAAAGCCCACTGCCCCATCATTTTCTCCACTCTTCCTCACTTCAAGCCCAAGCCCACCCCTTTTTTGCCTCTGAATGGCTGCCGCCTGGTGGACCCCTTCACCCAATCTGATGGTGATACCTGGCCAGAGGAAATGGGGAGGAGAGAAGCTCCTCCCTCTCTCGGGTAAATCCCACACCACTGGGGGAAGAAAAAGAACCCCCCGACCTATAAAAGGACACCCCTCCCCTTACTTTCCTCCATAAACTCACCTGCCTGAGCCAAGGGAGCCCTTACCGGAAGCCTAGCTCGCCGAAAAAGGCCCACCTAAGCTCCACCACCCCGCCACCTTGCATTGCCACCCAAGCTGGCCCCTCCTAAGCTCTTCCAGGAAAGGTAGAAACATTTCCCCTCCTTCTCCCTCACCTTTTGATATGTTGCATGCACCCCCCGACGGCTTGAGCGCCGCTTGTACCACCCAAGCAAGGTTCATGTTAGGTGGCGGCGATGAATGTTCAGCTCCTCCCAGCATCGGCAGTGGCACTGAGGAAGGGTTAAACCATCGGGGATGACATTCCCCGGTGGTCGAAGGCTCGGGTGCGGCCGGAAATCGCAGTCTGGTGGCACACAAGAAAAACAGAGTTTTTCTCTATTTAGCTCCGGCGGCGGCCGCCTGGTCACCAAGATACCACCGGAGAGGAGCCCTGCCCCTGGCATGCCGGCTGGGGGTGGTTTCATGGTCGATATAGTCACCGGAGAGGCGGGGTGGCGCAGTGGAACTTGGAGCAGCGACACCGCCACCTTCCTCCCTATTTCTCTTTTTCTGGCAGTAGCTGGCGGCGGCAGGCCGCCAGACCACCACCTAGAAGTTCTCCAGCCCCTTACGAGTCAATCGAGGGAAGCGCCGGAACCCAACAGCAGCCGGTCGGTGGTGGCAGAAATCCACCGCCTCTTTCATCGTCATGGACAAAATCGTCGGCGTCCATCTCCGGTGATGAGATGGACGACATGGATTTTCTCATTTCCCCCTGCCTCCGCATCTGTGCCCACCCACAGCGGATCCGCGGCTAATCCGCTGTGGGGAATCGATTGTGCGTGGACCCGTCCGGCTCAATCTCAGCCGCAGACATATTCTTGATCTGCTAAATGAAGACCAAACCCTACCAGACACTTTTGGAATTTTCTAGGCCAATTCTAAGCCCCTGGGGGCAAAATGGTCAACATAAGAAATCTTCCCCATAATAAGGGCTTCCTACTAAAAAATTTTGAGAAATTTTGAAAGTGTTTGGTATTTTGAAAAGCCTAGATAAGAATTATTTGGCGAATTTAGAGGCCCAAAATTGCTCGAAAATTTTTAGAAAAATTACTAGGCTCTTTTTAGGCCATCTTAAAGGTTGTATTAAAATTTGGGAAGCATTGGATAAAAAATTGAGGATTCTCCAATTTCTAGGAGCCTTGGGTTGCGCTCGAAAATTTATGCGCTCAAATTCTTCGAAAATGAAAATCAAAGCATGCGAGCACCTTATATATTAAATATTAAGGTCAATTGATTAATCGATGAGAGTTATTGAGGCAAGATTTTCCAGATTCGAGTATTTCGAGGTTTTGCAAAACCAACGAGCGCATCGTTCTTTAAATAACTCATGGGCATTTTGGGTAGACTCAGAAGATGAAAGTACGAGCTTCGAGTAATATATTCCCAACCCCATTTAGTGTAAATAATTTCCCTCATGCGTTGGGAACAATTTTTTAGGTTGAAATTCGAGGAAGAATATGCCCTCTGACGAGATTCTCGGATTCGATCCTATGAAGAAAATCGAATTGATATTTATTCTCGGATGAATAATAAAAATATAACTCATGATAAGCTACACCTAATCCGATTAAGCTGTGATTAACAAGGGAGCAACTGAATTGTTATCAGATCTTAATAATGGGTGTAACCTAAGGATATCTTGAAAACTGAAAAGGAACTGAAAATTTCCTCCTTAGAACGGAGATGGAACTTAAGCCTCCTGAATGGAGTGATTGGACTACTAACCATTTTCTTTATGATTATTCCAGTCTTACACTGGTCCGGTTCCTTTATTAAATTCAATTACGTACTTTCAATTCTATTCTACTCCAGTCCTGTACTGGTCAAGTTCAATTCATTACTTTCAATTCAGTACTACTTCAGTCCCGTACTGGTCAAGTTTAATTCAGTACTTTCAATTTAGTTCTACTCCAGTCCTATACTGGTCAAGTTCAATTAAGTACTTTTAATTCAGCACTACTCCAGTCCCGTACTGGTCAAGTTCAATTCAGTACGTTCAATCCAGTTCTACCCCAGTCTTGTACTAGTCAAGTTCTATTCAGTACTACTCCAATCCCGTACTAGTCAAGTTCAATTCAGTACTTTCAATTCAGTTCACCTCCAGTCTTGTCCAGGTAAAGTTCAATTCAGTACTATTATGTCAGTACTGCTCCAGTTCTGTACTGGTCACATTTCATTTAGCACTAAATTTTTGCAACATTAATTACCGCATTTTCGTTACTGCAATTTATTATTATAAGCACAGGTCCTGCTTTGACAAGCAATTAATTGCAAAGGTTGAGCCTTAGTTGGGGATAACCGGAGTTGAGGTGTTCCTCCGAGCTTAGCCTCAAATAAATCGATCCCACGCTCTTTGTCGAAAGTAGAGCTTAGAGTCACTGCATGAAGGTTAATGTATAGTAGTGCAGGCCGCCGCAGATCCGGTACGTATTAACATGATTGACTGTTCAATTTCTTGTAAATTACTTGCGGTAATTTGTGGCAGGTCAGTCCCTTTCTTAGACCATTCGTACTAGTGGGGGGAGGTCGATGACTCAAGGCGACAGGAAGATGGGTACCACGGGTGACCGACCGTCATGTTTTATTCCCCGTCAGATTTATCCTCCGCTAGTCAGCCAAAATATTGAATCACCGGATGTCGCTCACAACCAGGAGTACACGGAGTTGTACGTTGGGGCCTATGGAGGTGCAGTACGACCACCCCCAGAAGTGGCAAGACTTGCCATGGTCAACGGTTGACACCTCAGTGAGGACCGCGGGGATAACTACGCTGCTCGAAAAGAAGCGGTCCATACTATGTCGACATAGGGCATTATGCGCGGCTATGAATGCCTGCGGTAGGTACGCAACTGTTAATGTCTACGGTATGTGCGCGGATGTGAATTCCTGCATTAAGATACTGGTTATAGAGACATGTTGTTATGATGTGTTAGTGGAGCTTGATTATAACTAATAAACATTGTTGCTGCTATTCCAGTTATACTATGTTGCGTTTCTTTATAGTAGCTCCTAGCCTATACATATGAACTGTTGTACTAACTCTCCCCTACTTCGGCATCTACTTTTTTTTGTGGGTATGTGCTTATCCCCAGGATATGGATCCGGGGAGGAGATTTGTTTCTACTTAGCACTGTGACTAACGGTTATTTAAATAGCCATTCATAGGAAATGGAGCACCGTAGTGACCCACTGCCACAGGAGATTGCGCCAGCAGATAAAACTACTCGAGCAAAGGCACCCCCAACGTCTGCAGAGTTTCGAGATATGAGTAACGACGAGCTGATTAAGGAGAGAGAGTGAGGAGTTATATACAGTACTTGTACAGCCTGCGGGCTTATATATATACTTAGGCTTTGATATAGTACTCATATAAACATATATGATGTTATATATATATATATATATATATATATATATATATATATATATATATATATATATATATATATCTATATATTTTGGTTCCATGTTAATGCTTCCGCAAATCTATGATGTATTGTGAATGTTGTGGTTCTAGCCGAGTAAGGCGGCCACCTAGTGCTTAGATAAGGTGGGTAGTTACCCTTAAGGAACACTAGGTGGATGTCTTGGGCAGTAAGATCCCCTCCGACCCGACTCGGGCAAAGGTTGGGGGGGGGGGGGGTCTTATGCACTCAACGCCATTTTACTTAGAGAAACATCTTGGCTCGGGGCGTTGAGTGCGTTGAGTGCACTCAATGGCATAGACTGATTGGCGTTGAGTGTGTTGAGTGCACTCAATGCCATTTTACTTAGAGAAATATCCTGGCTCGGGGCGTTGAGTGCATTGAGTGCACTCAATGCCATGGACTGATTGGCATTGTGTGCGTTGAGTGCACTCAATGCTATTTTACTTAGAGAAACATCTTGGATCGGGGCGCTGAGTGCGTTGAGTGCACTCAATGCCATGGAATGATTGGCGTTGAGTGCGTTGAGTGCACTCAACTCCATTTTAGTTAGAAAGATTTAGGGAAGCATCGAGAGAGTCGACTGCACCCCGTGTTCATCGAACTCAGCCAGCAATTTGTCGAACGGAGCGTATTCATCGAGCTCAGCAAATAATTCATCGAATTGAGCAAGTGCTAAACTGGGTTCAGAGTTTGTCGAACGAAGTTCGACGAATGGAGAAAGTTTGCTGAACCAGGTTTGGGGTTCGTCAAACGTGGAAAATTCGTCGAGCGGAGTTCGACGAATAGAGAAAATTCGTCGAGCAGAATTCGATGAATACATCCAATTCGTCGAGCGGAGTTCGATGAATAAAGCAAATTCGCCGAACAACGTTTGACGAATAGAGCAAATTCGTCGAACTAAGTCTTTGGAATTAGTGATATGGAGGAGAGAGAAAGCTCGGTCTTAATGTCCATTATTGCCATGGAGGCTCTAAACCCCCGCTTTTATGGGGATTTTACTCCTCTGATGGAGAGGAGAAGTTTTTCTTGAGGTGTCCGACCATTGGGGTGGCTCAGCCCCATTAATTTGGTTGAAACTGAAAAGAATGAATTAATGGACGTTAATGAAATTTAATGATATTTGGGAGTTACAAGACTCCTCTCCCAAATTCCTTCTTTAAGGACCTTAACCAGAGCAAGGGCAAGCGTTTCCCCCGATTACTTTTCAAATCCATTGAGGTTGGTGTAGAAGTTATAGAGGAGCAAAAGTTCGGTGGCCGGAAATTGTGAGGAGGCAAAGTACACGCATTCAGGCCGCAAACCAGGTCCTCCTCTACTCCATCTTCATGGGGTAGATCTTAGGAGTCTTTAGTGATAAGAATCGGGCCCAATTAAGCACGATCCAGAGGAGTTTTTCCACTGGCATTCCGTGAAATGAGATTGTCGGGTTTGCCCGGATCTGCCGCCTCCGGCGGCCAAACCACCTCCGACTGATAACCCTCACCTCAACGGAGGTGGTGGTGGCAGTGGTTGGCCGGGGTGGTGGCCAGAAGGCCGGCAAGTGGACTTTGAGTTTGCTCCAGGTCAGGTAGATCTGGACCGTTGGCTGGAGGAAGAAGAAAGCCAGCTGCCGCCCGATCATGCTTTAATATCTGTGCAGATCTTGATGAATTAAACTTTATGTTATATGTATGTTTCTGTCACAAAAGAGTCACTTGCATTTGTATTTAAATTAAAAATACCCGGAGGCTTATTCAGAAAAAGTGGTAAACATAAAACTGGTAGCCCTATGGGTCTAGTTTATTTTAAAATTGGTTTGAACCAATTTGGAGTTCATATCAAACCACATCACTCATTTTGGTGAGGTCTATACCTAGGCTTGATCAGAGATTGTTTGGGGTGTGCCCATATATCCTGACCTCCAAATAACTTGAAATTTGGAGCATGAGCCATTCATATCTAGACTTATAACATATCCAAAAATTAGAACTTTTGGAAAATATTTTCCTAAAATTTTTGTAGAAATTTAATAGTCCATGTATGAATTGTTTAAGGGGTCTAATGACCTCTAAACCCACAAAAATTTTGGTTTCTGACTCTTAGGGTCATGGCCTGACTATGATAAAAATCTCAGTCTAATTGGATTACATTGAATAAGTTTTGGTGAGACCAAAGTATGGCCCTTAAGGATAAATTAGGGCAAAAGGGTGCTTGGGGCATTAAGGGGCCAACCCTCACCCAAATGGGATAGAACTTTGTCCAGAGCCTCAAGTTCAGTTAAAACTCCTTCACTTGGATTATGGGGTGGAATAGGGTGGATTTGCCCTGGGACCCTAGTTCAAACCCTAAGGTTAAACTTTGGGGGTTAGTGAAGGACATGGGGTGATATATCCTTGTATGGACTTGGTGTTTAGTCCATGAGATCTTATGGTGGTGAAATTTCATAGGAAGGAATTTTGTGACATTTAAACTTAGGCACACAACTTAAATTAATTAAGGATTATTTAGGTCTATACACCTTATGAAATTATTAAGGTGTCATATGACCTTTGATCTTCATGAGATTCTGGTAGGGGTAATTCTATAGTAATATTAGTCTTTGGAATTTATTGCATGATGTTTGGAAGACATTAGCTCATACTTGTAGTTTTAACCTTTACATTGCACATATGTAAGATTTTGATAAAATTATGGTTAAACTAACTTAAAATGTTATGAAACTTAGACAGTGATGATTTTTGATCATATAAAAGCTATGGTAATTTTTGTGTAATTTTTGGATAATATTTTAAGGTACTTCTCTCTTTAATTCTATTTATTATATTTATTATGAATCAATTATTTAGGGGCTGATAATTTTATGAAAGTTTCTAAAACTTTGTATTATCTGTTATTTTGGCATCATAGAGTGATCATAATTTTTTGAAGACCATAACTTAAGGAAATCTAGTACTTTATATTTAAAACCATCCATTGCCTAATTTTGGGGAAAATTTAATAAATGCTAAATTAATTAGGAAAATTACAAGTTTCTGGATTTAGTCTACATATGTCATGATAGACCCCCAATAATAATTCTAGGGAATTTGGAAGAATATTTGAAGGGGTCACCCCTCATGCTCATCATATAGCTTAGGTTGGTCTGCATTTAGTAAAACTGCGGAAACTGTGATAACATGTGAAATGGATATAGGGGGATAGGATTAATAGTTTACTAATCTGGTAAGGTGAAAACGAGTGCTTCATTAGGAGTCATGATGAGGAAAGTGTTGGGTAGACTAGTGTTAAGAGGTGCTCGGGATCGACGAAAGATCGTCTTTCCTGTGGAGAGTAAGTGAGTCAAAATACACTAGGGTTAGATCCAGTGTAATATAAAAAGGGATAGGGAATTGGGTAATAACCAATAATATTAAGTGCCTTGCGAAAGGGAACGATGGGCTTCAGCTACCATCATAGTTCCTAGTGCCCCGTAAGAGCCCTTCACAGGGAATACCGTGGGCAGTCCAAGGTTAACGTAAGCCGTAAGACTAAATGGAATACGAGAGTAATTAGAAATACTCTAGGATTACACTTACACTCACACTCTCTGGCGTTGTTGGAGTTAGGTTGAGTCTCACGAGCGGTAGGCTCGGTGGTTTTGGTGATGGGCATGTTTGCCCGGCGAGCCGATGGCTCGGTATATATTTATGATGGACGGGATAGTCCAGGGAGCCTTGGCTCGGTGAGGAAACACATTAATATTGCATGTGCATAAAATATAAGGCGGTGGGTCTTCGGTATTGGAGAGTCGTCGCACCGACACCAATATGTTGACTTGGTAAGTGTGGTTTAGCACTTAGCCAAATAAAGTGCGGTGTGCTAGCCGACAAGAGTACGTAGGAGCTCCGCTTAGTGCACCAGCGTTGATGCATATGATAGGTATGACTGGTAGTGTTGATACCTGTTTAGAGGTGGGCGAGTCCACCCCCACTGCTTCTGTTTGCCACTACGGAGGTATCCTGGGAGGTTAGGCTCCAAAAAGGGGGAACTAAAGGTCTGTGTGCACAGAGTCGGGTGTGTATGTTGCACTTGCATGTTCACATCATAGCATACCTACATGACATAGCATAATCATTGCATATAACCCTTGACACCTATTGTATAAATTGGTATGGGACACTTTATACAATAGGCCTTACAAAATGACCCTTTGGTCTATTGGTTTGTATGAGCATTCCTATAGGTCATGGTTACTTACTTAGTTTATCTTCTTGTACTTTTACATGCTCACCTTGTCCATATGTATTCTCATGCTGCTTACCTACTACTGCTTACTTATACTTTCTGTGATTATATACTCATGATAGACGAGTTCCGTCATCAACTGCTTACTTTTGTTACTATCCTCCCTACATACCTTCCCTTTCCTTCTCCCCGTTCAGTGCCTAGGAGCCATGGGGGTGGGGTAGGGGATGATAGAGACTTAGTATTTTAGACTAACGGTCGTTGACCAAATCATTTTAGGGGATCGAGGAGCTGAACCAGGAGATGCAGCCCCAGAGGTCAGTGCGCTTAGAGATGGGACAGTCAAGCACGGGAGTTCAGGCAGTAGGGACAGTGAGTCTCGATCATTAGTAGTTATTATAAATTTGCTTCTGCATTGAGTGACTTGTAGTGAGGGTCATGATGTATCGGGCAGGAGCCCTCTTATTAGTACTTTGATTTATCATTACTGTGGACTCTCCCTTCGTGGATCTTTATTTTATATTCATTTGATTTCTGGTGGACCAGTATTTGAGTTTTACTTTACTCTTATATTTATTCTACTCTTCTACGATCGATATGGCCGGCAGGAATGGCGTTTTGTAGTGACAACCTTCCCGGGTGTGCTGGTGTCACCGCAAAGTGGAGATTTTGGGCATAAGACCCTATTGATTTAAAAGAAAAAAAAATGGGCTCTTACAAACTGGTATCAAAGGTGTTGATGCACGAAATGCGACACCGACCAGTTAACGGGTTGTTCGATCTCACAAGCTAAGGGTGAAGAAAGAAGGGTTGCGGGGATGGAGGAGAAGCTTGCTTGAGTAGAGGAGAAGCTTGCTCGAGCAGAGAGGGAGCTTGATCAGGTACTGTCGAGCAGACAACTACTTTGATGGTCAGCTTTTCAGGTTGATGCCAAGAGAGGAGAGAAGAAGAAAGGAGGCCGCTAGCAGCGGCAACAACAGACTTCGCCCGCTGCGGCTTGAATGCCACTCTTGCGACGGGCTTTTCCTTTAATCAAGTAGGGTTACAACTTGTTATTGCACCATTACATGAAAAAAGCAGCAAAGGGTATAATGGGGAAGCTGGCGGCTAAGGAAGAAGGTGCCAGAAATTAAGTAAAAGAGGCTGCAGAGGACTGGAGAACTGAGGCTGCCGATGCTGCTCAAGCTGCCTGATGAGGGTAGAAAAAATTAAGTCCACAACCCTTTACGACCTGGGAGAACTGGAAATTGGAGGCTGCGGAGGCTGCTCAAGCTGCCTGCTGCTGACAGAAAAAACTAAGTCCAGAGCCCTTGACGACCTGGGAGAACTGGAAATCGGAGGCTGCGGAGGCTTCTCAAGCTGCCTGCTGCTGACAGAAAAAACTAAGTCCATAGCCCTTGACGACCTGGGCGGACTGGAGATTTGAGGCCGCAGACCTTGCTTGATCAACTCTGACGACCTGGAAAACTGAGTCCGCAGGCTTTGATCAAGGTGGCAGTTCTCCTCTCACGCGTCCAGAATGAGAGTCCTTGGGGGCTATTTATAGGCCCGGGGAGAATCTTCTAGAAGCGGGGCCCAGTGACGTCACCATTGACGACCTCGGCAGACTGAGCGGACTGAATAGATGAGGTTGACGACCTCGGCGGACTGAGCGGAGGAGGGGGAGGCCTGAGGAGCAGGACCCCCTAAGGGCAGGCGGCCTGAGGCCAGGCCGCCCCTAGGGCAGGCGGCCTGAGGCCAGGAAGCCCCTAGGGGAGGCGGCCTGAGGCAAGGCCACCCCTAGGCAGGCGGCCTGAGGCCAGGCCGTTCCTAGGGGAGGCGGCCTGAGGGGAACTTGCTAATATCTGCTATTCTCTGCAAAAGAAAGTAAGTAGCAGATATGATAAAGAGTAAACTGCAAGTACCTGAGGGGAACTTGCTAATATCTGCTATTCTCCGCAAAAGAAAGTAAGTAGCAGATATGATAAGAAAGAAAACTAAGTTCGCAAATACCTGGGCGGAATCTGCGAATGTTGGCTGTTGGTATGATAAGATATAATCAGATAACAGAACAGATACCTGACACACTCTGCTATCAACTGAATAAAGATCAAACTGTGATAATGATTGTCTCGCGTGATCAAGGTATAATGTCAACATAAAAACCCAGATCAGCGAGATAAGAAAATCCGAAATTAGATTCATGATGACATGACTTGTTGATCAAGAAGAATCATACGCCTTGAATAAATGATGTGTGGCTAACATCTGATGAGAGAACTTGTTGATTATCATCTGATAAAAGCTTATACAGGCAGCGCATACCAGATGATCATAAGTCAAGAAAGATATTGCAGATCCTTAGAATAGGTTGGATTTAACCTGTTAACCTGTAAGAAGGCAAAAAAGAAAAAATAGGGGATACACCCCGAGGATGAACTAAAAAGGATGAATGCTGCCACAGATGTTCCCCATGGGCCTTATGCATCACTTGCCAAAGTCATCCAGGGTGTAGTCCTATCCAAAGCGGGCTGGCTGCACTCCCTTGACAGAGCAAAAAAGGGAAACATGCGCAAAAACGAAATTCCTGAGAAGGATGCGACAGATGCACTGCTCTCTTTCCTCGGGTTACAAACATCGCTGATCAATTAGACTAGTTACGCCAAGTGGCCTATTGCTTGTCTGCGGATTGATCAGCGGAGTTGTGAGTCCCGTGGAGGCACGGATCGAGAGTACCAAGGAGTGTTTGGCCGTTACAATTGTGAGATGATCGAAGAGACAAGGCTACACTTGATCGCCATTGCTTGTCACGCAAAGATCATCGTAACTGCAACGTATCCTCTAACGAAGCACATCAGAGCTAACACATGGGTCCTCCCTGGAAATGCGCTCTGTGTTAGATGCCGGCCAGGATCTGAAGTCCCGTCATCCTCCGCACGAGAGTTGAATGGCCCCCACTACACATATGCGAAAACTCCTCGCGATATGTGGTCATTGTGGTTTTACGCCAGAGGACAATCTCGAGGGGGCATTGAGCAAGACTTGGCGATATCTCGGTGGTTTAGTGATCTCTTTAGCAAAGAGAAAAATATAGAGGAGAAGCATCACAAAAAGGGAACTGTGTCAGTATGAGGTCTCTGACGTAAGCTCTATTGAATGAAAAATGAAACACTCAGAAGTGTTGAAAAAGAGAATGTTTGAAGAGTAAAGTAAAGTAAGAGCAACCGGTCATGATCGCGAGGGGATTTGAGGAGCTGCGATTGGTCATAGTCGATGACGCAAGAAATGTGTCCTCTTTGCTTCAGAATAGTCTTCCAAGTTCACCTTCGTCAACGACATCGATGCACTCACTTGGAATATCAATGGGCCCCAGATGGCCCTCGTCATGTATCTCTATGAACTCCAGCTGACCCTCAGCCACCTCCTTGCCCTTGGAGGTGGAAGGTTTCGAAGAATCAATCTTCTTGACCAGGTCGTTGATCTTGCCCTCGATGAGCAATCTTTCAACCAATCACCGAAGGGCCTTGCAATCTTCAGTAATGTCCTTTCTCTCTATGGAATTCACAGAACAGATCTGAATTTCTTGATCTCTGATTCGTCGGTTGGTAGGGCCTTTTGGGATTTGCCTTATCCTTCATGATTTGGCTAACTTCTTGCATGACCTCATCTAGCTCAAACTCTGGCAGGTCACCTTCTTGCTGCTGATGAACTGCAGCTGCTAGCAGAGATGATGTTGACAATGGTAGCAGCCGTTCTTTGGCACGATCATGGCCTTGGGAGGGGTATTGATTGTCACAACCCGCATTTTTCTCCGAATTAAGAATTATCAGAGTAAGAGAAAATACGCGTCGTGATGCCACGTCAAGCAGGGGATAACTGCTGACGCTCAGGCAAAACCAACTACAATCTTTATGCAAGAAAATCATGTGCTTAATGAATAGAAAATCAGTTATGTTTAGAGTCCGTATCCCTCGGCTCAGTGGATCATCTAGTTCACAAAAGAAAACTATATTTAAACGCTGCGGAAAAATACTTTGATTAGGTTTTACACCCTAAAGAGCGCATAAGGGTCCCAAGAGAACCACTCATACTATGCAAGACACTACACTTAGTTTATATAATATATATAAGAAAACGGTTTTCGTACGTGATTTGGAAAGTAGTGATTAAGTTTACAAAACATGCTGATCATGAGCTTCATTTATAATAGTAATTATAGTTTAAAAATAACTAGCAACCTAGCATAAAACCTTCTCAAAGCAAGTAGACTATCTCCGGAAAATAAATGGTAGCAGCAATAGTATATATCTAGTACAAGGTAAAAACTACTAGTGGGCGCCAACAACCTGACACGAACCCACCAGCACACATATATGTCTGTAAGAAAGTACTGAAAACAACCTCACAAACAAGGTAAACAAAACTCCAAAGTCCGGGAGTCCACCAACAACAACACCTCCAACTAGCCACCAAACTGGCTACAGCTCAGAACCTGGGGTATTCCAAAAGAAAACAGAATACCTCAGCAAGCAAAATCAAGGTAAAACTGCATGAAAGAGTCAACCAAAAGGACAAAATAACAGAAAATATGCAGTAGAAAGAGTCACAACTGTCCAAAACAGGACAACAAGAAAAGCACAACGTGCAAAGAAACAACAACGACCCAGCCCAGGAACAACATCCTGCAGGGCCTACTAGACTACCAAGAGCCAGAATGCTGCAACACTACCAAAGAAGAAACTTCTAACACCCTAAACTGCGGGAAGTGATAGTAGCAAAAACAACAACGAGGAACCGGATCGAAGACAAACACAGTCCCCCAATCCACCATGTCCAAGTCAAAAGCTCGAGGGTCAACACGTGAAAACACAAGGGACCTTCCACCCGACATGCCCAGCCCGTACCTGGAGCAAGAAATCCATGGGTGGCCTTGGCTATATCACACAACTCCACCCCCATAAAGAGCTACAACCACCACTACTATCCACGACCCACGATTCGGCCTCTAGGAAAATAAAGAAAACGGCCGACAAGAAAAACCCAGAAATACAACTGGAAAAAAAATCCACTCGGAAACGAAATACAAGGTAAAGGAAGAGTGTTGAAATAAACCAACATGACTAGGCGTTGAGTGAAACCCACTCAGTGCCTACCTAAACTTTGGCCTTGAGTGAGCTAGCCTCACTCGCCGCCAAAATTATACCACTACCCACAAGCCCACTAAAGAATACGGAGCTCGACGACAGTCGAACGACCAAGGCAGAAGATCCAGAACTCAAGTAATTGCCTGCCACTTGAGTATCTAAACTCCCGCACTCGAAACCATCTAAATTCGCCTGGCAAAAGGAATTATACAAAGCGCACGATCAGTGACGCACGATCAGTGGTCGTGCGCACTCATCGGCTGATGATCGTGCGAAACGAACCTGGAAACCTGACAGAAAACCTAGCAACTGCGCACGATCAGTGTCGCACGATCAGTGGTCGTGCGCACTGATGTCAGCGCTCGTGCGATTGCCCGAGACAGAACTTTGGAAACTGAAATTTATACGCGCACGAACAGAGGCACACGACCAGTGGTCGTGCGCCCTAAAGGTTAATGACCGTGCGCGGCAAACCTGTACCGTTTGGAATTTTCCGAATGACACCGGAACGCGCACACGACTCACGCCACTGCAGTAGCAGTAGACAACTATCAACGTCGCACGCTACTACCGTATAAACTATGCCTAACCATTCGAATAATACCATAACGAAGGAAATTGGCAACCACACCCCCCTCCTAACTCTCCCTCTCGGCTACGCCCGAACCAGAGCATCAATCAAAATTAAAGGAAAACAACGGCTTCGCGCCGACAATTTGGATTCCAAACATCACAACCTAGGGGGGGTTTCAGTAGGAAGAACTAAGCCCTATAGTTAGCAAGAAAACGAGAACAACAAGGCCTCTAACCTGGGCTAACCGGGATTTCAATTTCATCAAATAAAATAAAAGAAAACACTTGGCAAGGGCAAGAATACCACTTGCCTCAAATCACAGCGAAGCTTTGGACTGCTTTCCTCCTCTTCGCACGGATCAAGACGGCCGCAACACCTAGAACAAAGACTCGGCCATTAATGGCGGAAAACTTCCAAAACTGAAAATTTCAATCCTTCCAAAACTCCACGAAAATCGAATTTCTTACCGCAGGAATGAAGGTCTCGACGAGAGCAATCCGAATCCACTCTCGGAATCGAATTCCGTCCACAAACGCTCCGGGAATCGGCGTCCGAAGGCAAGGTAGGCGGTTTCTTCGTTTCCTCGTACAGGGCCGGCGGTTACTATTCGGAGAAGAAGATGATGAACGGCCTATTCTATTCATCCTATTATATATATATATATATATATAATTATATAATTATATAATTAATTACAAAATTACATAAAGCACCAAATTGACGCGAAAACCGATTCACCTCGGAATTCGACGAAATTCGCACCGTAGCTAAATACCCACGCTACGAACACAACGGCGAAGTCGAAATCAACTTTCGACGAACAGAACTCGAGTTATGCCCAAACAAAGCCAAACACAAACATCCCCCCGAGAGGCCACACCGGGTCACCAAAACGACTCGGTTTGCTAGGGAGATCTTGCCAACAGGCTACCAAACAGGGCACTCAGTTCTAAGGAGCTAATCCATACTCCACACATGGCACAAGCCACGGAAACGCGTCATCGTAACGCCAAACGAGAATAAAAAATAATCGCTGAAAAGACGGGGCGTTACAGTCACTCCCCCTAAAAGAAAGTTTCGTCCCGAAACTTTACGCACAACCCTCCTACAAAAGAAGGAAAAAGTAACAAACAGAAGATACAAAGGGAAACATACCGATCAAATCAGCGAAACAGGTGAGGGTACGCCCTCCTCATGGCCGACTCTAGCTCCCAAGTCGCGCTCTCCAAATCCGATTTTTCCATAGAATTTTCACCATCGGTATGGACTTCTTTCGCAGCACACGCTCCTGAGTATCCAAAATACGAACTGGCACCTCAACAAAAGAGAGGTTGGGCTCTAACTGGGGCACAACATCCAAGAGTTGTCCACTGCTGCGCACACACTTCCGCAATTGGCTAACATGAAAAACATTATGAACACCAGGGAAGTTCGCTGGCAAATCCAATCTATATGCAGACACACCAATCCGCTCCAAGACCTCAAACGGGCCCACATACCTTGGGTCCAATTTCCGTTTTTTACCAAATCTCTTCACACCAACCATTGGAGAAACCTTGAGGTATACAAGATCCCCTACTGAAAATTCCAAAGCAGACCTACGCCGATTGGCGTTCTTTTCATACCTCTCCTGGGCTAAACGAAGCTTCTCCCGAATAAGCTTCACGGCGACTTCCATCTCTTCTACAGCATCAGGACCCAACAAAGGCTTCTCACCAGCCTTAGCCCAAAACAACGGAGTCCTACAGCGCCTCCCATACAAGGCTTCGAACGGAGCCATCTGCAAGCTTTCCTGATAACTGTTATTGTAAGCAAATTCCATGAGTCGCAGACGCTCATCCCACGCTCCACCGTGGTCTAAAATATAGCACCGGATCATATCCTCAACAATCTGATTGACCCGCTCCGTCTGCCCATTGGTCTAAGCGTGGTACGCAGTAGAATACCTCAGATCCGTACCCAAACCCTCCTGCAGACTCTGCCAAAAACGAGAAGTAAACCGGGAGTCTCGATCAGAAATGATGCTAACTGGCACACCGTGGAGACGGATGACTTCATTCAAGTACAACTCCGCTATCTTCTTCATCGGGTAATCAATCTTATAAGGCACGAAGTGAGCACACTTCGTCAATCTATCCACTATAACCCAAACAGAATCAAATCCTCTCGGGGATTTTGGCAAACCCGTAATGAAGTCCATAGATATACTCTCCCACTTCCAAGTCGGGATCTCTAGCGGAGTCAACTTACCACCAGGCCTTCCATGATCGGCCTTCACACGCTTGCAAGTGTGACACTTAGCAACATATCGGGCTATATCTCCTTTCATACCATACCACCAAGCAATTTGCTTTAAGTCACGGTACATCTTCGTAGATCCTGGATGGTAGGCAACGCTGGAACCATGAGCCTCACTGCAAATCATACTCTTAATGTCCCCAACAGCGGGAACGCAAAACCTGCCGCGGTACTTCAAAGTACCCGCATCATCAATAGAAAAATCTGGCAACTCTCCCTTCTCTGTCCTGGTAAAAAGGTGCAACAGATCCGGATCGTCCTTCTGATGCAATCTAGTCAAAGAAATCCAGGACGGCTCTTCCACTGATAAGCTACTCTGTAAACTATAGCATCCCACTGAAATATCCATAAGGAGGAACTCCTCGACTAATCGATCGGCGGAGAGGTTAAAGATCTTTCCCGTCTTTCGGCTCAGGGCGTCGGCCACCACATTGGTCTTGCCTGGATGATACTGGATTTCCACATCATAATCCGCCACATACTCAAGCCACCGCCGCTGACG
The DNA here is from genome assembly GCA_039513925.1 of Platanthera zijinensis. Lineage (NCBI taxonomy): Eukaryota > Viridiplantae > Streptophyta > Magnoliopsida > Asparagales > Orchidaceae > Platanthera > Platanthera zijinensis. The sequence continues at coordinate 83,276,081 of CM077093.1, read as the reverse complement.
CAGATTCAACTCCTTCTGCATGAACACGTACTTCAGGCTCTTATGGTCAGTAAAAATCTTGCACTGAGCCCCATAAAGTAAGTGCCTCCACAACTTCAACGCATAGATAACCGCTGCAAACTCAAGGTCATGCGTAGGATAATTCCGCTCATGAGTTTTCAGCTGCCTTGACCCATAAGCAATTACTTTTCCATCCTGCATTAATACGCATCCCAGACCTATATGCGAAGCATCCACATATACATCATAATCCACGCCCTCAGTAGGTAGGGTCAGAACGGGAGCAGTACACAATCTCCTCTTTAACTCCTGAAAAGCTTCTTCGCACTTCTCGCTCGAAACAAAAGCCACATTCTTCTTAGTCAGCTTGGTCAATGGTGCGGCTAGAGAAGAGAAACCCTCCACGAATCTCCTGTAATAGCCAGCCAACCCTAAGAAACTTCTGATCTCCTTAGGAGTATTCGGCCTACTCCAATCCGTCACTGCTGCAATCTTTTCTGGGTCAACCGAGATCCCATCCTTGTTCACCACGTGGCCTAGAAAAGTAACCTGAGGCAACCAAAATTCGCACTTGCTCAACTTGGTGAATAACTTGTGGTTCCTCAACTCTGATAGGACCAAATGCAAATGCTGCTCGTGCTCCTCAGCACTGCGAGAATAAACCAACACGTCATCAATGAAGACCACAACGAACTTGTCTAGGAAATCCTTGAACACCCTGTTCATCATATCCATGAAGGCTGATGGTGCGTTGGTCAAACCAAACGACATCACCAAAAACTCAAAGTGCCCATGCCTCGACCTAAACGCAGTCCGTGGAATATCTGCCTCACGGATCCTGAGCTGATGATAGCCCGAATGAAGATCGATCTTGGACAACACCGTGCTACCACGCAACTGGTCAAATAAATCATCGATCCTCGGCAGAGGGTACCTGTTCTTGATAGTGACCTTGTTCAACTCTCTATAGTCGATGCAAAGCCGCATCGACCCATCTTTCTTCTTTACGAACAAAACAGGAGCACCCCAAGGCGACGAACTTTGCCTGATAAAACCTTTAGCCAACAACTCATCTAACTGAATTCGCAACTCTTCTAACTCACGAGGGGCCATCCGGTACGGCGCCTTAGCAATAGGACGCGTACCCGGCTCCAAATCAATAACAAACTCCACATCCCGCTCAGGAGGGATACCAGGAAGATCATCAGGAAAAACATCGGCGAAACCACGAACAATAGGAATCTCCTCCAAGCGTGGCACGCTAACAACGGTTCCAACCACCGAGACTAAACAAACACAACAATCAGAAAGAAACAATCTTTGAACACATACCGCAGAGAGAACAGGAGAATCCTGACATGGATCAGCATACACGCTGCCGGGCTGACCGTCGTCCCTGATGAAGTCCAAGCGCTTTCCCTTGCACTGAATGACCGCATCATACCGAGAGAGCCAGTCCATGCCCAAAATGACATCGAAGTCCTCTAGATCAATCATCTTCAGATCCGCCTTCGCAAGAAAATCCCCCAACAAAACCGGGCAATCCAAAATACCCAAATCTGACAACACAGATTCACCAGAGGGAAACTTGACACGGAAGGAATCCCGAACACGATCTAGAGACAACCGATGACGCTCCACAAAGGCTCTAGCCACGAACGAGTGGGTAGCGCCGGAGTCAAACAGGACACGCGCCCAACGGTTCTTCACCTTAAATTTCCCTGAGATCACCTGGGCCGAAGTCTGAGCCTCCTCGGAAGAAATCACGTTCAGCTTCCCTTTTCCCTTGTCCACACGCTGAGGTGGAGGTAATGCCTGTAACGGAACCGCAGGAAGAGCTGGCTGAAACTGAGGACACCTCGACTTAACGTGACCCTTCTGCCCACACTGGTAGCAGACTCTATCTCTGGACCAACACTGGGCTGCATCATGCCCGGATCGCTTGCAAACTGAACAGGAGACATCTCTCCCAGGAGCACCCTGAATAGCATGAACCTGCTCCTTCTTTTGAGCTGCCGCCTTCTTGAAACACCTCTCAACAGGATGGCCTGACCGGCCACAAAAACTGCACACCACCCTGCTCCTCTTTCCCGGAACAGCATCGGGTACCAGGGGTTTCTTCTTCTCTACCAACTTCCTCTTATCCTTCCTCAACTGCTGGCCTCTGCTCTTCGCCGTCTCAATGGCCTCAACCTTAAGAGCAGCCTCTACAACTCCAGCATAAGTCACTGACCCATAAGCACTGGCCAACTGCTGCACCTCACTCCTCAAACCACCGAGGAATCACTTAACTCGATCAGCCTCAACGCTGACCAATCCAGGGGCAAAATGGCTCAACTTACTAAACTCTATCTCATACTCACCCACCGTGAGCTGCCTTTGCTTCAGATAGAGGAAATCATTCATGAGGCGGTCACGCTCGACCGAGGGTAAGAACTTCCTCAACAGCATCTCCTTGAACACTTCCCACGAACATCCAGCCACCAGGCTCTCCTTTTCTCTCAGCCACCAACTCTTAGCCAATCCTTTAAGCTGATAGGCGGCTATCATCACCCTCTGATCATCTGAAATCCCAGAGTACGAGAACATCTCCTCCATGGAGATCAGCCAGTCGTCTATCACCATGAAATCTGCCTTCCCATCATAAGTGGGAGGGCTCAGCCTCTGAAACTGCGAGATGAAGGCCATCTCTGCTGGCACCACCACTGGAGGTCTCAAGGGTGCAGGAGGAGGAGGAACAGCTAACCCCCCTGCAGGAACTTGCGCACCCTGAGCCTGCCCTGCCACAATTGCCACCAAAGACTGAATCTGGGCTTGCACTTCCTCCAACTGCCTCCCCATAGCCTCGCTACTCTGACGCAGACCCTCGATCACCGCATCGTTCTGAGCTCCAGAAGATTCACCCTCAGACAGGGGAGTCGATCGGGTCGCAGGACGCCTAGCCATCCTAAAAATCAATACAACGCAAACCAGAACCAAATCCCACGACTAGAACCGACTACCAGTACAGACAATACATATGTAGATATAGACTTAAAGCTGCCAAACTTGCTCTGAGAGTTTATCTTCTTCATAATAATTAGATGATATGCCCTAACCTAGGATGGTTAACCACCACCTCACTAACTCTTGTGCCTAGATCGGATGCATGAACTTATGTTAGTTTGAAAACTTATGTGTGTACATATGTCATCCTGCAAATCTTTAGCTCGGCGCGTTGTGCTTATGCAATGATATGATATGCATGATTGTGCTATGCATTCTAAAAAGAAGGCCCTAATGCATGATATGAGCGGCGTACACATGAAAATGTTATGCATCCCATACTACATAACATTTCCATGCAACGAAAAAGAAACGTGCTAGTCGCAGTCATGTGGTGAGGTTATGCATCCCATACTACATAACCCTCACATGTAGCCCCTATGGTGGATCCATATACGAACACATATTATGCATCCCATACTACATAATATGCCCCGTATACTTCATGTTATGCTATGAGTGTAGTGTTCGTGCCTTTGCCAAGACGTGCTGATGACATATCGGTGTGTGAATGACATGATGCTGAACTACTAACAGCATCTAAGGAAGGTTGCCCAACTAACTTGTCAAGCAACCTCCCTCTGATACCAACTGTCACAACCCGCATTTTTCTCCGAATTAAGAATTATCAGAGTAAGAGAAAATACGCGTCGTGATGCCACGTCAAGCAGGGGATAACTGCTGACGCTCAGGCAAAACCAACTACAATCTTTATGCAAGAAAATCATGTGCTTAATGAATAGAAAATCAGTTATGTTTAGAGTCCGTATCCCTCGGCTCAGTGGATCATCTAGTCCACAAAAGAAAACTATATTTAAACGCTGCGGAAAAATACTTTGATTAGGTTTTACACCCTAAAGAGCGCATAAGGGTCCCAAGAGAACCACTCATACTATGCAAGACACTACACTTAGTTTATATAATATATATAAGAAAACGGTTTTCGTACGTGATTTGGAAAGTAGTGATTAAGTTTACAAAACATGCTGATCATGAGCTTCATTTATAATAGTAATTATAGTTTAAAAATAACTAGCAACCTAGCATAAAACCTTCTCAAAGCAAGTAGACTATCTCCGGAAAATAAATGGTAGCAGCAATAGTATATATCTAGTACAAGGTAAAAACTACTAGTGGGCGCCAACAACCTGACACGAACCCACCAGCACACATATATGTCTGTAAGAAAGTACTGAAAACAACCTCACAAACAAGGTAAACAAAACTCCAAAGTCCGGTAGTCCACCAACAACAACACCTCCAACTAGCCACCAAACTGGCTACAGCTCAGAACCTGGGGTATTCCAAAAGAAAACAGAATACCTCAGCAAGCAAAATCAAGGTAAAACTGCATGAAAGAGTCAACCAAAAGGACAAAATAACAGAAAACATGCAGTAGAAAGAGTCACAACTGTCCAAAACAGGACAACAAGAAAAGCACAACGTGCAAAGAAACAGCAACGACCCAGCCCAGGAACAACATCCTGCAGGGCCTACTAGACTACCAAGAGCCAGAATGCTGCAACACTACCAAAGAAGAAACTTCTAACACCCTAAACTGCGGGAAGTGATAGTAGCAAAAACAACAACGAGGAACCGGATCGAAGACAAACACAGTCCCCCAATCCACCATGTCCAAGTCAAAAGCTTGAGGGTCAACACGTGAAAACACAAGGGACCTTCCACCCGACATGCCCAGCCCGTACCTGGAGCAAGAAATCCATGGGTGGCCTTGGCTATATCACACAACTCCACCCCCATAAAGAGCTACAACCACCACTACTATCCACGACCCACGATTCGGCCTCTAGGAAAATAAAGAAAACGGCCGACAAGAAAAACCCAGAAATACAACTGGAAAAAAAATCCACTCGGAAACGAAATACAAGGTAAAGGAAGAGTGTTGAAATAAACCAACACGACTAGGCGTTGAGTGAAACCCACTCAGTGCCTACCTAAACTTTGGCCTTGAGTGAGCTAGCCTCACTCGCCGCCAAAATTATACCACTACCCACAAGCCCACTAAAGAATACGGAGCTCGACTACAGTCGAACGACCAAGGTAGAAGATCCAGAACTCAAGTAATTGCCTGCCACTTGAGTATCTAAACTCCCGCACTCGAAACCATCTAAATTCGCCTGGCAAAAGGAATTATACAAAGCGCACGATCAGTGACGCACGATCAGTGGTCGTGCGCACTCATCGGCTGATGATCGTGCGAAACGAACCTGGAAACCTGACAGAAAACCTAGCAACTGCGCACGATCAGTGTCGCACGATCAGTGGTCGTGCGCACTGATGTCAGCGCTCGTGCGATTGCCCGAGACAGAACTTTGGAAACTGAAATTTATACGCGCACGAACAGAGGCACACGACCAGTGGTCGTGCGCCCTAAAGGTTAATGACCGTGCGGCAAACCTGTACCGTTTGGAATTTTCCGAATGACACCGGAACGCGCACATGACTCACGCCACTGCAGTAGCAGTAGACAACTATCAACGTCGCACGCTACTACCGTATAAACTATGCCTAACCATTCGAATAATACCATAACGAAGGAAATTGGCAACCACACCCCCCTCCTAACTCTCCCTCTCGGCTACGCCCGAACCAGAGCATCAATCAAAATTAAAGGAAAACAACGGCTTCGCGCCGACAATTTGGATTGCAAACATCACAACCTAGGGGGGTTTCAGTAGGAAGAACTAAGCCCTATAGTTAGCAAGAAAACGAGAACAACAAGTCCTCTAACCTGGGCTAACCGGGATTTCAATTTCATCAAATAAAATAAAAGAAAACACTTGGCAAGGGCAAGAATACCACTTGCCTCAAATCACAGCGAAGCTTTGGACTGCTTTCCTCCTCTTCGCACGGATCAAGACGGCCGCAACACCTAGAACAAAGACTCGGCCATTAATGGCGGAAAACTTCCAAAACTGAAAATTTCAATCCTTCCAAAACTCCACGAAAATCGAATTTCTTACCGCAGGAATGAAGGTCTCGACGAGAGCAATCCGAATCCACTCTCGGAATCGAATTCCGTCCACAAACGCTCCGGGAATCGGCGTCCGAAGGCAAGGTAGGTGGTTTCTTTGTTTCCTCGTACAGGGCCGGCGGTTACTATTCGGAGAAGAAGATGATGAACGGCCTATTCTATTCATCCTATTATATATATATATATAATTATTTAATTATATAATTAATTACAAAATTACATAAAGCACCAAATTGACGCGAAAACCGATTCACCTCGGAATTCGACGAAATTCGCACCGTAGCTAATTACCCACGCTACGAACACAACGGCGAAGTCGAAATCAACTTTCGACGAACAGAACTCGAGTTATGCCCAAACAAATCCAAACACAAACATCCCCCCGAGAGGCCACACCGGGTCACCAAAACGACTCGGTTTGCTAGGGAGATCTTGCCAACAGGCTACCAAACAGGGCACTCAGTTCTAAGGAGCTAATCCATACTCCACACATGGCACAAGCCACGGAAACGCGTCATCGTAACGCCAAACGAGAATAAAAAATAATCGCTGAAAAGACGGGGCGTTACATTGATGATGATGCTGAAATCTTCTTGCTTTCCTAGAGAGAGATGGAAAGTCTTTCCGAGGAGACCTCGGAGGCTGCTTGTAAGAAGAAGAATTTTTATCCAATACAAGCCTGGAGACGAAGCTGGGGTTGCTCTTTTCACCGCGGATATACGAGTTGGCTAAGCCGATCAACTCTTGATAAGTTCTTGGTGCTTGGACGTTAGCTTCAAACTTTAGTGGACCTTCACGCAGGCTGTGGATGAGAGCCACTTGGTACATTTCTTGATCAACGATCTCAATGTCCAAGATTTCTTTCTGAAAACGATCCACATAATGAGACCAAGTCTCATTCTCTCGCTGCCTAATCTCAAAGAGGGCTTCTGGACCGCCCTTCCTCTTTGAAGATGTAGAAAATCTGAGCAGGAACTCTCTTCGCAAGTCAGTAAAGGAAGAGATTGACTGAGGTCGCAGTCCATAGAACCAGTCTCTCACTTGACCATCAAAAGTTGTTACGAGGAGTTTGCTCTTGGTAGCATCGGAGAGGGTCTTGAGAGCAACGTCTGATTCAAAAGCTTGAAGATGCTTGACTGGATCAGTCTCCCCGGTGTAAATGGGCAACTGTGGCTCTCTGAAGTTGACTGGAGTTGGTTCGTGCCGAACACTCTCTGTAAATGGCGATGGCTCTTCTTGTTCTACTGTATAAGGAAAGTAAGGAGCATGAGCAGTAGCTGCAAAAGAAGCAGGAGGATAGGAGAAAAAGGTTGCTATAGGAGGAGCAAATGCAGGAGCTGAAGAGAAGGGATGACTTTCATGAAAATTCAGAAATCTAGCTGGACTTCCCCGGGCAGCTTCCCTGAAAAAGTTTTGACGAGCTGCAAACTCATCGTCCTGAGATCGCAAAGGAGCTGCAGGCCCTTGCGGAAAGGTTGGAGTGTAAAGAGGAGGGTAGACCGGCGGATAAGCCGGTGGTTAGACTTGAGGAGTCTCTGATGTTGGTCATGGATTGATTGGAGGAGCTGGCGCTGCTGAAGATTGAGCAGCCAATTGCTGTGTGAGAGCTGCTAGAGTATGGTTGATGGATTGAAACTGTTGGGCAGTTTCTCTGCGGGATTGCTCTAAGGCCTCCCAAAGAGGATCATCACTTAGACTTGGAGCAAGATTCTCGGCTGGTTGATGGTCTGACATGAGTAACCACTGCTTTCACTGTCTAATCGAGATCTGAAGGTCGCGTGTTAACTGTTGATGAACGAAATGCGACACCGAACAGTAAATGGGTTGTTCGATCTCACAAGCTAAGGGTGAAGAAAGAAGGGTTGCGGGGATGGAGGAGAAGCTTGCTTGAGCAGAGGAGAAGCTTGCTCGAGCAGAGAGAGAGCTTGATCAGGTACTGTCGAGCAGACAGCTACTTTGATGGTCAACTTTGCAGGTTGATGTAGAGAGAGGAGAGAAGAAGAGAGGAGGCCGCTAGCAGCGGCAACAGCAGACTTCGCCCGCCGCGGCTTGAATGCCATTCTTGCGACGGGCTTTTCTTTAATCATGTAGGGTTACAACTTGCTATTGCACCATTACATGAAAAAAGCAGCAAAGGGTACAATGGGGAAGCTGGCGGCTAAGGAAGAAGGTGCCAGAAATTAAGTAAAAGAGGCTGTAGAGGACTGGAGAACTGAGGCTGCCGATGCTGCTCAAGATGCTTGATGAGGGCAGAAAAAACTAAGTCCATAGCCCTTGATAACCTGGGAGAACTGGAAATCGGAGGCTGCGGAGGCTGCTCAAGCTGCCTGCTGCTGACAGAAAAAACTAAGTCCACAGCCCTTGACGACCTGGGAGAACTGGAAATCGGAGGCTGCGGAGGCTGCTCAAGCTGCCTACTGCTAACAGAAAAAACTAAGTCCACAGCCCTTGATGACCTGGGCGGACTGGAGATTTGAGGCCGCAGACCTTGCTTGATCAACTCTAACGACCTGGAAAACTGAGTCCGCAGGCTTTGATCAAGGTGGCAGTTCTCCTCTCACACGTCCAAAATGAGAGGCCTTGGGGGCTATTTACAGGCCCGGGGAGAATCTTCTAGAAGCGGGGCCCAGTCACGTCACCATTGACGACCTCGGCGGACTGAGCTGACTGAGAAGATTAGGTTTACGACCTCGGCGGACTTAGCGGAGGAGGGGGAGGCCTGAGGAGAAGGCCCCCTTGAGGGCAGGAGGCCTGAGGCCAGGCCGCCCCTAGGCAGGCGGCCTAATGCCTGGCCACCCCTAAGGCAGGCGGCCTGAGGCCAGGCCGCCCCTAGGGGAGGCGGCCTGAGGCCAGGCCGCCCCTAGGCAGGCAGCCTGAGGCCAGGCTGCCCCTAGGGGAGGAGGCCTAAGGCCAGGCCGCCCGTGGTAGGCGGCCTGAGGCTAGGCCGCCCCTAGGGGAGGCGGCCTGAGGCCAGGCCGCCCCTAGGGGAGGCGACCTGAGGCCAGGCCGCCCCTACGGGAGGCGGCCTGAGGCCAGGTCGCCCCTAGCGGAGGCAGCCTGAGGCCAGGCCGCCCCTAGGCAGGCGGCCTGATGCCAGGCCGCCCCTAGGGGAGGAGGCCTGAGGCCAGGCCGCCCTTAGGAAGGCGACCTAAGGCCAAGCCGCCCCCTGACGGCGGAAGCCTGGGGCCAGGATGGACAGGGGAGCCGAGTCCTGCGATGGTCCGGTCGTGCGCTGGCACCGGCAGATCGAACCTGTGAACTGATATAGGTTGCATCTTGCAAGGAAGCATGCTGCATGGTTAGCTGGCCGAATTGCTTGTCCTGCGAGGGTGAGCTATGGAAGCAGCTCGCCGTCCCGCAGGTCACGCGGTGGCTATGCGACCAGGGCGGTTTAGATAGGGGAGACCGTCCTAGCCACACGTCCTGAGCGAATAAACAAAAAGGAGGTCCGCCTGGACCAACAAGGGAAGGCTGAGGCAGATCGCGATCCTCGGGGGGTTCCCTTGAGTGGGTCGCGACTTGCGAGCTAGAGACCTTGGGAGGGATCGCCGATTTTGGGGTTAACAAAAGGAAACCTCAATTGAAAGAGTAGAAGTCCCCTAACCTTGTGTCACCACCGCTCGAGTTTTGTTTGGGGACAAACTAAGCAGTGAAAGCTGTGGTGTGCCCATATGGGGGATCACATGTAATGTCTGTTTTTGACTAGGTTTGGGTTAAATTTCTGACAAGTGGCCTTCATTATGCAGCCCCTGGCGCATCCTATACCACATGGCAGAGCCCAGTAAACTACGAATGTTTCACCATCTCCACCGGCTCCCACTCCATTTCTACAGTCAAAGATGGGGCAGATTCTGAAGGCCATTCTGGAGGCCTTCAGGGCCCAGCATGCTCTGGTTCTACAGCCAAACTCGGGGGACAATTTGTTGAGCATCTTCCGAGGACTCTCTCCCCCATCTTATATTGGGACGGAGTCGGTCATACGGATGGAAGACTGGCTTGATATCATGTTCGAGATGTTGACCGGGATACGGTGCCCGTGGGAGGAGAGGGTATGAAAGTGAAGGGATAGATACTACTCTAGAGGGGGGGTGAATAGAGTAATCAAATTTTGCACAATACAAAACTTAACTGTCTACCCAACTCCCTTGGAGTGAAGTGCGGAATGAAGAGATTATAGATTTTGGTTTAACCTTAAAGCCTAACACAAGTGTTGTGCAAACACAAGCTAACTGTAATTACAGTTAAAGCCTGGAAAACCTAAGCAGCAACTAGCAACCTAGTTATATCTATTCACAGCCACAGTACAAGAAAAATAATAAGCAAGCCAGACGACACAAGGAATTTTATAGTGGTTCCCCAAACAACTTGGGTACGTCCACTCTTCTACCCAAACGGTAGGAATCCACTACAGGTTTTTGCTAAGGTGCCCTGCCACCAATGATCTGATTCAGGTAGATCAAACAGACCCTTTAGACTTTTGATCAGGTGTCTAAAAACCAAGCACAGGTTTTTGATCAGGTGCCCTGCCACCAAGGGATACTTTTGAAGGGAGTAATAACCCTGTACAGGAGGGGGAAGAAGGTTAAGATGTCTTCTCTATTTTACAATAGATTAGAGAAGCACAAAAAGCTTGCACTGAGCTAGAATGCTCTAAAGAATCAAGGCTCCCCCTGGCTCAAAGATGTCCAGGTGAAGTCTTGCTTCAGTGCAGAAACTCTTCAGAAAATTCTGAAGGAAGGAGCTACAGGAAGAAAATAAATAACAAAAAGAAATCTCTTCAAGCAGCTATTCTTCTTCTTCTTCTTCAAAGAAACTCTGAGTTGAACTTCCTGTAAGCAGGAGAACTCAGGTGAAGAAGAGATGAAGATCTTAACACTTCTCAGTTAGATGGAGTTTGCTGAGAGCAGGAAGCTTGAGCTTGATGAAGGCTTGAGTGCTTTTGAATATGTGTGTAACACTCTGTTAACTAGAAAACTAGCTTGAATCCTTCTGCAAAGGGTTCTTTATATATTAGCAGCAAGCAACGGCTCTCTTCCATTTGAATTCTTTGTCTTCTTGTGAGCCTTGAGACCTGGGCTGTAAATATCAAGAAGACAGAAATATCTCTGCAGCAATACATTCCATAAAAAGGAATAAATCTCTTTCTAAGAAGCTGCAGGTTTAAATCAAATAAACAGAGGACTAAATAAAGTCACATCAGAAACTATCTCTTTATAGCAAAAGAAGACTTTTCAGTCCAACGGCTATAAAGGGGTTGACAGCGGATAAAGTAATTTAAATAGACAGCTAATAAGACAAACAACTTTATCTTAAAAGATTTGAACTCAGGCAAATAGAATGAAGTAAATAATGCCTGGAAACTTTATCATACAGCTTAAAATATCGTGCCAGAAAATGTATTAAATAATTAAATATAATAAATAAATACAAAATCCAAAGGCAGACAGAAAACGTCGAACGACCTTCGAAGATCGTCGAACGACGCCAGGAGATCGTCGAACTATCGGACAGATAGTCTAACGATCCAGATAGTCGAGCTATCAAATAGATAGTCGAGCTACCGCAGCAGATAGTCGAACTATCAGGACAGATAGTCGAACTATCAGATAGTCGATCTATCTAGGACAGATAGTCGAACTATCAAGCGCAGAGAGATAGTCGAGCTATCAAGCAGATAGTCGACCTACCTCAGAAGACAGATAGTCGATCTATCAAAAGATAGTCGAACTATCAAAACAAACTAGATAGTCGAACTATCAACAGATAGTCGAACTACCAGCGCAGAACAGATAGTCGAACTATCAACAGATAGTCGAACTATCAGCGCAGAACAGATAGTCGAACTATCAACAGATAGTCGAACTATCAGCGCAGAACAGATAGTCGAACTATCAACAGATAGTCGAACTATCAGCGCAGAACAGATAGTCGAACTATCAACAGATAGTCGAACTATCAGCGCAGAACAGATAGTCGAACTATCAACAGATAGTCGAACTATCAGCGCAGACCAAGGCGTCGACCAACTGATAGACGATCGTCGATCAGTCGATAGACGATAGTCGAACGGCGTTCGACTATAGTCGAACGAAAAACTACTGAACCAAATTCTCAATTTGGAAAAGCGAGGACTCTACAGCTAGACTCCTAACCATTGACCATAGATATTTCTTGGGTCAAAGGGGCACAAAGGAGAGGACTGAACTCAAATCAAACTAGGGTACCAACAATCTCCCCCTATTTGAGTTAAGTCTCTCAGAATCTAAAACAGCTAGCAATAGAATATTAAAAATAAATTTCAGCAGATAGTTAATTAGTAAACTAGCAGATTATCAATCAGATAAACAAATAATCAAATATCACAGCAGTTAATCAAACTATTAAGAATCTTTGGGATCAGGTAATGGATCAGAAGAACTAGAGACAAAGGAAATTTTTCGCAGAGGATCATCTGATTCCTTTTTCGACATCTTCAAATCCTGCACTCCAAGAATCTTTAGCTCTGTTGCTCTAGGGACCACAGCTTCAGGATGTTTCTCCATATACTTTGCTGGGTCAAAGATCTCAGGATTAACTTGGAATTTCTCAAACTCTTTCTTTCTATAAGATGACATGGTAGTGAAACCAGTCACATCTTTTCCTTCAGCTCTTGCTTTTCTAATCTGGGCTGCTCCTACAAGTTCTTGAAATCGAGCCATCCTAAAATTAGGATCGAGCTCAGGATTTTCATATACGGGCTCTGGAGAAGCAGCAGCTATTATATCTAGATACAAACATAGAATAAACTTAGCAAAAGGAACTTGCTAGAAGGTTTTAAAACACTGTAAGCTATTTACCTTTTGAAACACTCTTCTCAGATTGAACTGGAGAAGGAGGTGGGGAAAAGGTTGGTCTTTGGGCCACAACCTCCTTCATTGGTCTTTGAGATCCATAAGATGATCTGCTTTGAGAACTTTGATGACCTTGCCTAGATTGGGGCTGAGCAGATGCAGATTTTTCATAAGCAGCAGATCGACTAGCAGGTAGATTCCCAGAGGCTCCTGCACCAGGAGGTGGAGGAGGACCTTTGGGAGTCCATCTGGAGACTGGACTGTCATACCTCTTTGTTCTCTTCCTTTCTTTTTGCTGATTTTTCGAGAACCTCATCCAATGCTGAAAATCTTTAGATTTGGGGTCAATGCCCTTCAGAATATAATATGGAATGTCATTATCCTTATTTGGAGGAGGAGGAGGAGCAGCTTTTCTTTTCTTAGCAGCAGTTTTCTTCTTCTTTGAATTTTCAGAAACATCTGAATCATCATCATCATCAGAATGGGATGATGGAGGGTTCTCATAGGGATCATAGGCTTCTGAGACAGCCTTTTCTTTAAGCTTTGAACTAGATTTCTCCCTTTCTTCTTCCAGGGCATCCATAGCCAGAAGAGAGTCTAAATCTAAACCAGGAGAATCATCCCAGATGGATGACTTCTCAAATTGCAACTCTTTCTCTTTTTCTTGTAAAGATTTTACTCTTAAGTCCCAAGCAGCCCTTGCTTGAATTTCTTCCAAATTTAAAACAGGAGAATCAACTTTGATTTCCTCTTGATTTTCATTCTCTTTATCATTTAAAAACACATCCAATTCTGGATCTAATTTAGTATCAGAATCACTTGGAGCAGCCTTAGAAACAACTGCTATTTTCTTGGCAGTTAAATCTTCTTTAATAAAATCTGTAGAACACAGATCTGCTAAATAAGCTTGAATCATCCCTTCAAGGTATACACCAGCAAGCAAATAAATTGACTCATCAATAAACCGGATTAGGGAATTACCTTCATATTTAACCATCTCCCAGCAGTCATTCAGATATTTAGTTATGATTCCTTCCAGGAATCTGGCAATCGTAGGAGAGGTTATATCTTCTAAGCATACTTTCACAGCAATTTCTGATAGCAAAATACCATCTGATATTTCCTTCTCAGTCAAGACTGGAGCTAAAACTTTCTTAGCAGGAGCACTCTCTTCCTCAGCTGGAACAATTTCTTCCTCAGCTGGAACAATTTCTTCCTCAGCTGGAGTTGCCACTTTCTCAGCTGGAACAATTTCTTCCTCAGCTGGAGTTGCCACTTTCTCAGCTGGAACAGTCTCTTCCTCAGCAGGAGCTGTTTCTTCCTGATCAGTCATAGCAACATCTTGAACTTCTTCTGGCTCAACTGGAGCAGATTCTGGCTGGACAGATACGACAACATCTGGAGCTATCTCTATTTCAGCTGGAGTAGAGGCAGGAAGGTCTGAGACATCTTCATTGGACATCTCCCCCTGCCTGATTTCAGTAACAACTGAAACCAGGCCCCTAGAGGTAGATGGCTCAGCAGATTTAGAAATGGATTGGATGGAGGCAGTGAGACGGTCAATGGAGGCAGCAAGGGGAGCGATTGCCTCGTCAATCATGGTTTTGATTGACGGGGTAATCAGCTCCACGATGCGAATGATAATCTCAGGAGAGATTTCAAAAGATGATGGTTGAGAGGTGGATGGATCAGCAGCAGAGATGGTAGATGTGCTGGGATGGAGGATGGTGTGAGCAGGGGATCGAACTGGAGATGCAGCAGGAGAGGGAGCAGGGGATGGTGAATGAACTGGGGAATTAACGGGAGATGCATGAGGAGTAAGAATTTTCTCTGAACCTAACAAATCGAAGCTAGGAGCAGATATCCTAGCCAGATATGCAGGTAGAGGAGAGGCTGGAGGAGACAGAGGAACAACCACGGTTGTTTCAGGTGCAGCAGAAGAGGAGGGTCGTACCTCAGCAGAAGTTGATGGTACTTCAACTGAGGTAGACGGCAAAACAGAGGAGGAGGAAGGGATAGCTGAGCCAGCTTCACTAGGTTGAGGAGCGACTGAAGCAGTCCTTGTGTCCTCAGATTGCGCTGGAGCAGACTTCACGAACGTCCTCTTCCATTTTGAAAACAGATGGGGATCCATCTTCTTGCTGGCATTGACGGTGGTTGCGGCAGAACTCAGCAACTGGGGGAATTTCTCCTTCAGGAAAATGCCTATAACCCTTCCCAGGGTAACTTCCTTCTTTCCTGTCTTCTTTCTGATCAAATCAAACAGAACAGCAGCCCAATCGATCCTTTTCTTATTAACAATTGCACACATCAGTGCGAATTGCTGCCTTGTTATGTTGTCATGGGCAGAGTGCTTTCCAAGGAGCACTTTTCCGACTACCTCAGCGAGGAACTTTATCTTGAAAGGGAAATTTACCTTAAGCAACTTGGAGGGAATGCCTTCAGCATGTCCCAGCTCGACGAGCATCCTTCCAAACTCCTGAGCGTCTTGCTCATAATCTTCGTCACCGATAACTAGACCAAAAACATCAGAAAGGACGGCCGGAGTTAGGATAGCTTCTACTCCGCCGATGGTACCGATCATCGACTCGTCTGTGGAAGACGACGTGAACGCCCATTCTTTTATCTCTGGAATATTAATCTTGATCCTTTCAGACATCAGCTTCTCTAGGCCTTGATCTCTGCAGAGCTGGAGAACTTCCACTATGCCGGCATCGCAACTGCTGAAAGCTTCAAAATCTACACTGAATCCTGCATCGAACTTGACGACGGCTAGAACAGCTGGAGAAATCGCCATTGAATCGCTGGAGAAACACGAGAAGGAGGAGGAAGACGAAGGGGACGGAGCGGCAGAAAATCGCAAGCGGGAAAGCAGAATGCGAAAGGGCACGTTCCGTCGACGATAAAGCAACAGATCTTTTAACCTAGGTCGACTATCGGCTTTATATTGAACCGGATATAGTCGGTCTATTTAAAAAGATCTTGAACCGATAGTCGAACGGCCGTTCGACGATCGGCTCAGAAGCAGAATAGTTGAACAAACATTCGACTATTTCTGGCTTCTCAAACAAAAGGCTGTCGTCGTCCGGAGATCGACGATGAGCTCAGCCTGTTCGACGATGGTCGAACGTCGATCGACGATCTTCAAACAGAAGCTATCATTAACCAGAGGTCGACGATAGGCTCAATCCGTTCGACGATCTTCGATCATCGTTCGACGATCTTCAAGCAGACCTCAACATAGGCAGATATCGTCATACTTAGTCTCGTCCATTGATCATGCCTAGTTGGACTAAAAAGAACAGATGCTTCTGTTCATCTAAAGGCTTGGTGAATATATCACCTCTCTGAAACTCAGTGGATATGAACTCAAGACAGATCTTGTTCTTTTCCACACAATCTCTCAGGAAATGGTGCCTAATCTCAATGTGCTTGGTTCTAGAGTGGTGCACTGGATTTTGTGCAATAGAAATAGCACTGGTACTATCACACATGATCTTGGTGTTCTTGTGTGAGTAACCATAATCCACAAGCTGGTTTTGAATCCACAGGATCTGTGAACAACAACTGGCAGCTGCTATATATTCAGCCTCTGCAGTTGAAGTTGATACAGAAGCCTGCTTCTTACAGAACCAAGAGACCAATCTCTCTCCCAGGAACTGGCAAGTTCCTGAGGTGCTCTTCCTGTCAACTCTGCAACCAGCATAGTCAGAATCAGAATATCCAATTAATTCAAACTCTGACTCAGCTGGGTACCAAAGTCCTAGATTTGGACATCCTTTCAGGTATCTCAGGATTCTCTTTAGAAGAATCAGATGAGATTCCTTGGGGTTGACCTGGAATCTAGCACAAAGGCATGTAGCAAACATTATATCTGGCCTACTTGCAGTTAGATATAATAGGGAACCAACAATGGCCCTATAATTCTTTTGATCAACTGGCTTGCCGTGATCATCAGAATCAATAACTACATGAGTAGCCATGGGTGTAGGCATTGCTGAAGCATCAGCCATCCCAAATTTCTTTACCAATTCCTTGGCATATTTGGATTGGGAGATGAAGATACCATCAGCATCTTGCTTAACTTGGAGACCAAGAAAGTAAGACAGCACACCCATGCTACTCATCTCAAACTTAGAGTGCATCAAGTTGGAAAACTTTTTGCAAAGTTTGGGATCAGTGGAGCCAAAGATAATATCATCTACATACACCTGAACTAACAGGATTGTGTCCTTGTGATGCTTGACGAAGAGGGTTCTATCAACTACTCCCCTAGTGAAGTTGTGCTCTAACAGGAAACTAGCTAGAGTCTCATACCAGGCCCTAGGAGCTTGCTTTAGTCCATAAAGAGCTTTCTGCAACTTAAAAACATGAGAAGGCTGAGTTGAAGAAACAAACCCTGGTGGTTGTTCAACAAACACCTCTTCCTTAAGCTCACCGTTCAGGAATGCACTTTTGACATCCATTTGGAACACCTTAAACTTCATGTAGGCTGCATAGGCCAAGAAGATCCTTATTGCTTCTAGCCTTGCAACAGGAGCAAAGGTTTGGTCATAGTCTATACCTTCCTCCTGTCTGTAGCCCTGAGCTACAAGCCTAGCTTTATTCCTTACTATTATTCCATTAGCATCTAACTTGTTTCTATACACCCACTTGGTGCCTATGATCAGTTGGCCTTTAGGTCTTGGAACCAAAGTCCAAACTTTACATCTCTCAAACTGATTGAGCTCCTCTTGCATTGCAATGATCCAGTGAGGATCTAGCTCTGCATCTTTAAAGGTGAGGGGCTCAACCTGTGAGAGGAAACAAGCGTGCATCACATCCTGTCTTAATTGATGTCTTGTTTGCACACCAGCTGATATGTCTCCAATCACTTGAGATGTGGGATGATCTCTAAGTGTGACAATATCAGCAGGTGGGATGTGATCTTCAGCAACAGTTGGGATTAATTCCTCAGGAGGAATTTGATCTACTGTTGGTGGAACAACAACAGCTTCAACAGCTTCAGCAATGTCTTCATCACTGTCTGATTCAGTGATCTGAAGAGTTGAAAGTTGAAGGATTTCTTGAGGGGCATCATGTACCTGCAAAGAACTGGAGGAAGGAGAATTTTCTTTCTCCTTGTAAAACATCTGAGACTCATCAAAAGTCACATGCACAGATTCCTCTATCTTACAGGTTGATTTGTTATAAACCCTATAAGCTTTGCTTACTTGGGAATATCCAAGCATGATTCCCATTGAAGCTTTTGCTTCAAATTTTCTAATATATTCTTTATTATTGTTATGAATATAAACAGTACAGCCAAAAATTCTAAAGTAATTAATTTTTGGTTTCTTTCCTTTAAGCAACTCATAAGGAGTTTTACACTTAAGTTTGTGTATCAAACTTCTATTCAAGACATAGTTAGCTGTACTAACAGCTTCTGCCCAATAGGATAGAGGCATGTTAGCATCTGCCAACAATGTGCTAGCAGCTTCAATTAGTGTTCTATTCTTCCTCTCAACTACCCCATTTTGTTGGGGAGTTCTAGGAGCTGAGAAGCTATGTTTGATACCTTCTCTCTCACAGAATTCTTGCATGAGAAGAGAGTCAAACTCAGTACCATGATCACTTCTGATCAAGGCCACATGAGTAGAGTACTCAGTCTGCACACAAAGTAGAAAGTCTGTAAGGGCTTTGAAGTTATCAGACTTAGTTCTCAAAAAGAAAACCCAACTGAACCTAGAGAAGTCATCTACAATTACTAATGTGTAATACTTCCCTCCTAGACTCTGTACATTTATTGGGCCAAAAAGGTCCAAGTGTAATAATTACAGGATTCTAGGTGAATCACTTTTATTAACAGATTTAAATGAATTTTTGGTTTGCTTGCCTAGCTGACAAGCCTTGCATAGGCTCTCCTTCTTGTAGGGGCAAGAAGGTAAACCTCTAACAAGGTTGTGCTTAGATAACCTAGATATGTTCTTGAGGTTTACATGACTAAGCCTTTTATGCCATAAGGAATTATTATTAAGGGTTAATTCATTAAACAGGCAGATTTCAGAGCGAGATGAATTAAAATCTACTAAATATATATTGCCTATTCTATTACCTATCAAGACAACATTATTATTTAAAGTAATATTGCAAGAGGAGTTAGAAAAAGAAACCTGGTAGCCAGCATCACATAGCTGGCTAACTGAAATCAGGTTGTGCTTCAGTCCACTGACATAAGCAACTCTCTTGAATGTAACAGCTCCAATTGTGATCTTGCCATATCCTTCTGTCTGACCACAGCTGGAGTCTCCAAAGATAACCTTTGGGCCGAGCTTAGCTTTGTACTTTGACAGTAGCTCTTTGTTTCCTGTCATATGCTTAGAGCATCCACTATCCAAATACCACTTATTTTGAGTGATTGGATAGGCCTTCACCTGCAAAACAACTATTTAGACAGAGTGGACCCAGGTAACCTTGGGTCCCTTGTTTTTCACATAAGAAAAACTGGAGATATAAGAAAATGCAGGCTGAGGGTGATAACCTAGAGGGTGAGATCTCCTAGGTGGGATTCTCCATGCAGATGATGGGTCAACAAACCTAGGGTTTCTATTTTCATTTAAGTTTCTATGGAATGGATTATGATTTTGAAAATCATGTTGAAATCGTCGATCGACGTTCGACGATAGGCGCTCAGATCGTCGAGCTTCGTTCGACCATGGAGCATCCGATCGTCGAGCTGCGTTCGACGCTTTTTGCATTTCTTTGAAAAACTTCTTTCTCTTTTCTCTCTTAGCCTTATTTAATGTTTTATTTACAAGGTTTACTTGCTCAGTGTTCTTCTTTCCACTAGCTGAAATGAAGTTCACTGGAGTTGAAAGGTTATTTTTAAGCAAGACTGGGGGTTCACTGGGAGAAGCTCCTAAGCCTAATTTATCATTTCCTGTCCTAGTGTTAGCCATGCTGGTAATTTCTAACAGCTTAAGGCTTCTACCATTAAGTGACTCTTCTAGTCTCTTAGACTTAGCTAATTCCATTTTAAGGAATTTGATTTCTTCACTACAAGTAGTGAGTTCTTCCTTTAACCTAACATTTTCGGAGGCTATTGATTCAGAGTCAGCTAGCCTATTTCTAAGTTCTTTTATCTCTTTTTCTGAACTAATTAAATCTAAACATAGAGATTTAAAATCTAACTTAAACTCTTCTGAAGTAAAATCATAAGATGAAAGTACCTCATCTTCAGTAGGCATTTCTTCATCTGAGTCAGAACTCTCTGCAGCAGAGTGGTTGCTGCAGGCATCTATTGCCATGAGGCAAACTTCTTTTGCCTTCTTTTCTTCTTCATCCTCACTAGAGCTTGAGGATGAGGATTCTTCATCAGAATCACTCCAGGTTTCAGCAATGAAACCTCTCTCCTTTTTCTTGTTTTTGTAGGAGGATGGCTTGGAGTGCTTCCTGTGCTGCTCCTTTTCTTTTCTCTTTTCCTTGTTCTTCTCCTCTGGACACTCTGGCAAAATGTGTCCAGGCTTCCTGCACCCATAACAAATAATTTCTTTAGATGGAGTACGATCATACCTTGGCTTTTCTTCATACTTTGAAGATTTTCTTCTGAACTCTTTTCTCCCCATTTTGAGAAATCTCTTGGCAAACAATGCCATGAGCTCCTCATTTGATTGGCTGCCTTCTGAGGCTTCAGCAGCTTTAAGAGCTAGAGATTGCTCTTTTCTTGTTGGAGTGGGGGTCTTGGCTTCTGCTTCAGCTTCCCTTGTCTTCAGCACTTGCTCAAAAGATTTGAGCTTGCCGAGAAGGGCTTCAGTTGATATCTCATTGGTGCTTCTGGCTTCCTTGATTGGCCAGATCCTCAAATCCCATGTGCTAGGAAAGCACATAAGGATCTTATCATTGACCTCTGTCAATGAGATATCCTTGTCAAGGGTCCTCAGCTCATTGATGATTGAGCTGAGCCTGGTGTACATTGCTTCAACTGATTCAGCATCAGTCTTCTTGAAGTTCTCGTACTGTGAGATAAGGTTGGACCTCCTGTCCTTCCTTTCATCAGCTGAACCAGCTACAATCTGGTTCAGTGTGTCCCACATGGCCTTTGCTGAAGAGCAATCAGCAACCTTCTGGAACACTTCATCAGACATAGTCTGAGCCAGTATATTCATTGCTTTGGCATCAGCAATTTTGGCCTTCTTGTACTCATCATTATAGTCTGGAGGAGGCACTGCACTCAAATCAGATGATGAGGCAGTGGCAGCAGCAGGTGCTCTTGGGGGACCTGACAAAATAGAAGCAAAAATACTCTCATCAATAGAGTTCATATAAAGTTTGATCCTTGCCTTCCAGATGCCAAACTTTGCTAAGTTGCATGCTGGAGGTCTGGTGCTAGAATAATCCTTAGACTGGGCCATGATAGTGAATTTCTATAAACTCTTGGTATCTATCAGGATCTTGTGACTTAGGTGTTAGCCTATACAGTCAGTCAACCTCCCTCTGATACCAATTGAAAGTGAAGGGATAGATACTACTCTAGAGGGGGGTGAATAGAGTAATCAAATTTTGCACAATACAAAACTTAACTGTCTACCCAACTCCCTTGGAGTGAAGTGCGGAATGAAGAGATTATAGATTTTGGTTTAACCTTAAAGCCTAACACAAGTGTTGTGCAAACACAAGCTAACTGTAATTACAGTTAAAGCCTGGAAAACCTAAGCAGCAACTAGCAACCTAGTTATATCTATTCACAGCCACAGTACAAGAAAAATAATAAGCAAGCCAGACGACACAAGGAATTTTATAGTGGTTCCCCAAACAACTTGGGTACGTCCACTCTTCTACCCAAACGGTAGGAATCCACTACAGGTTTTTGCTAAGGTGCCCTGCCACCAATGATCTGATTCAGGTAGATCAAACAGACCCTTTAGACTTTTGATCAGGTGTCTAAAAACCAAGCACAGGTTTTTGATCAGGTGCCCTGCCACCAAGGGATACTTTTGAAGGGAGTAATAACCCTGTACAGGAGGGGGAAGAAGGTTAAGATGTCTTCTCTATTTTACAATAGATTAGAGAAGCACAAAAAGCTTGCACTGAGCTAGAATGCTCTAAAGAATCAAGGCTCCCCCTGGCTCAAAGATGTCCAGGTGAAGTCTTGCTTCAGTGCAGAAACTCTTCAGAAAATTCTGAAGGAAGGAGCTACAGGAAGAAAATAAATAACAAAAAGAAATCTCTTCAAGCAGCTATTCTTCTTCTTCTTCTTCAAAGAAACTCTGAGTTGAACTTCCTGTAAGCAGGAGAACTCAGGTGAAGAAGAGATGAAGATCTTAACACTTCTCAGTTAGATGGAGTTTGCTGAGAGCAGGAAGCTTGAGCTTGATGAAGGCTTGAGTGCTTTTGAATATGTGTGTAACACTCTGTTAACTAGAAAACTAGCTTGAATCCTTCTGCAAAGGGTTCTTTATATATTAGCAGCAAGCAACGGCTCTCTTCCATTTGAATTCTTTGTCTTCTTGTGAGCCTTGAGACCTGGGCTGTAAATATCAAGAAGACAGAAATATCTCTGCAGCAATACATTCCATAAAAAGGAATAAATCTCTTTCTAAGAAGCTGCAGGTTTAAATCAAATAAACAGAGGACTAAATAAAGTCACATCAGAAACTATCTCTTTATAGCAAAAGAAGACTTTTCAGTCCAACGGCTATAAAGGGGTTGACAGCGGATAAAGTAATTTAAATAGACAGCTAATAAGACAAACAACTTTATCTTAAAAGATTTGAACTCAGGCAAATAGAATGAAGTAAATAATGCCTGGAAACTTTATCATACAGCTTAAAATATCGTGCCAGAAAATGTATTAAATAATTAAATATAATAAATAAATACAAAATCCAAAGGCAGACAGAAAACGTCGAACGACCTTCGAAGATCGTCGAACGACGCCAGGAGATCGTCGAACTATCGGACAGATAGTCTAACGATCCAGATAGTCGAGCTATCAAATAGATAGTCGAGCTACCGCAGCAGATAGTCGAACTATCAGGACAGATAGTCGAACTATCAGATAGTCGATCTATCTAGGACAGATAGTCGAACTATCAAGCGCAGAGAGATAGTCGAGCTATCAAGCAGATAGTCGACCTACCTCAGAAGACAGATAGTCGATCTATCAAAAGATAGTCGAACTATCAAAACAAACTAGATAGTCGAACTATCAACAGATAGTCGAACTACCAGCGCAGAACAGATAGTCGAACTATCAACAGATAGTCGAACTATCAGCGCAGAACAGATAGTCGAACTATCAACAGATAGTCGAACTATCAGCGCAGAACAGATAGTCGAACTATCAACAGATAGTCGAACTATCAGCGCAGAACAGATAGTCGAACTATCAACAGATAGTCGAACTATCAGCGCAGAACAGATAGTCGAACTATCAACAGATAGTCGAACTATCAGCGCAGACCAAGGCGTCGACCAACTGATAGACGATCGTCGATCAGTCGATAGACGATAGTCGAACGGCGTTCGACTATAGTCGAACGAAAAACTACTGAACCAAATTCTCAATTTGGAAAAGCGAGGACTCTACAGCTAGACTCCTAACCATTGACCATAGATATTTCTTGGGTCAAAGGGGCACAAAGGAGAGGACTGAACTCAAATCAAACTAGGGTACCAACAGGGTACCTCTGGTGGTCTCCTGCTTGGAGTCGCATGCCAAGTGATGGTGGAAGAGAATTTTGGATACGGTGTTTGTATATGTAACATCCCATTTCCAACTAGACCCCTAAGAGTGGTTTTGGTCATGACTAGGTCATGACAAAACCCTAGGAAGCTAAAAAGGGCCAGGTGATTAAAGGCCAAGGTGAGAATCACTTTGGTCTGCCCATGACACAACCTCATCACCAAACCTAGGGATTGACTTTAGGGCTTCACCATGACTCCATGACCCCACCACAACATTACTAACATATTAGAGGGTCCACAAGAGCCTTAAGGGTCCATTAGAGTCAACCCAAAGTGGCCAACTTGACCTAGGACCACCATAGGCCTAAATTGGGCAAGGTGCCCTAACTAAGGGCAGTTGACCTCTAATGTGCCCAACCAACTTTGTCCAGGTCTTCCTAAACCTAAGGTGGTGTCAATGGGTCACCTGGGACTCAATGGGGTCAACCCCCAAGCTTGAGTTGATCCAAGACAACTCAAACCACAACTTGGTCAAGATGTCCTTATTAAGGGTTATATGACCCTCAAGGTGCCCAGTTAGTCCTGTCCCACCCCACCTAAGCCTTAGGAGAGACCACTGGATCACCAGGGACCCATTAGGGGCATCCCAAAAGGTCAAAAGGACCAAAGTCAACCCATGCCTACTTTGGGTCAACCTAGCCCAAATGAGCTAGCATAAGCTCAAGCCTCCTCATATAGCTTCATTAGGAATATTATGTGTATGTGTGGGCTGCCAATAGACCCCAAGGTTGACCAAGTCAACTTGGTGATTAGGAGAGAGAGAGGAGCTTCATTCCATGGTAATAGAGGAGAGAGAAAAAGAGAGAATGAAGAGGCAAGTCAAACCTTGCCAAGGGAGGCCAAAGGCCACCCTTAATGGCTGGATTCAACTCCCCTGGGGAAGGGGAGAAGTTTACAGCCATTTCTTGGCCACCAAGGGGCTGGTTCAACCCCCTCCTCCTAACCTGAGCTAAATCTTTCAATGGCATTAATGGCCATTGAAGTTTTGGCCTCTCCCCTCCTCAACCGAGCCTTTAAACACCACCAGTGGCCCAAGAGGAACATTTCCCAGCATTTACCTGAAGATTTTGAGCCCTCCCACTGTAATTTTGCAAAAGTCGAGCGGCGCTACCATCAGAAATGGTTTCCCGACGATCATCGCGCCTTCAGGCCGCCGACAAGGTCCTCCTCCTCTCCTTACTTTATGGTTAGATCATAGGGATGTTTAGGTTCAAGGTTCGGGCTCAATTGAGCCCGAACCAATCTCTAGTTTTCATGGTTTTGGGCCAAAAATGTTCTTGGTGGGATCGCCGGAATAGTCATCACCGGCGGCCACGCCGCCGGCTGGAGGTAGCCACCACCTCCACGAAGGTGGTGGTGGTGGCGGCCGGGCAGGGAAGTGGATGGATGGCCCGCAGTGGCAGTTTGAAGTCAGCCCAGGCGCAAGCAATCGTGGCCATTGGCTGGAGGAGTAAGACGACTGATATGCCAGTAACGTATATATAAAATAACACAAGTGTACGTGCCGGTTCAAGTAATACAAAGTGAGTATAGATCGTTCCCTCGGGGGAAATAACTAAATTAATGCCTGCAAATACTAGCTTGACCTTTTCTTTAAATTCAAGCTATTTAATCAGAATTTGTTCGTTGATGGAATAAAAAGAACGAAAGAAGAACACTCATAAACTAAGCAATTACTTAAAATTGACTTTTACCAAATTGGATAAATAGCCTCGTATGTGTTTTCCCTTGTTTGTTGTGATGAGTCTTTAGAACAAACCCTCGTGAATATTTATTTGCTATCTTATGATGATTTGAAAATAGATTTCTTTATCTCTCGATCTCAGAAACCCGTTTACCCTAGTTCCCCTAGTTATCTCTAACTTAGGAGAAATAAGAATAACATACACATACAAATCAAAGTCGCTAGCGAAGGAAGAAATCTCTTTCTTTCCAACACTATCTCAAAATCTATATTGCACTTTTGCCGCTCCTCTCTCGAATCTCGCGGCGTAGTATGATGGTGGAATTTTGGCTGAAGATTTGTACGACTCCTCTCTCGTATCTCGCCGCACAAAATAGAGTATTCAACCATAAACAACGTAACTCCTCTCTCGAATCTCGCTACACAATCAGGAAGAAGAACACTTACTCCAAACATTCCATGAAATAAATATAGATTCAAGAAAAATTGTTTCAAAACGTTCATCAAGGAAAAGTTAACATCAACACATCACAACAGTACAAAGTACTCTCACATACAAAACTTATGAAATTAGTTTATAGTGGAAGGGGAGAACACCATAAGAATAGGAAAGATCTTACAGCACATGATGGTAAGAATGCAAAATAGTGCCGGAAATTCTCTCCTATTCGCGTACAAGCAACCCTTCTACAAGATCCGATCTTGCCCTAGTTCTTCTTCTTTCTCCAAGATGATGGCCTTCTCTTTCTCCACTCCTTGAATGAATAATAATCCCCTCTTTTCAGCCTAATTTCGTGCTTTAATTTTGTGCCCCCATTTTAAAGGATGTCTCCTTTCACTTTTCAAACCGTTGTAGATTTTGAAAATTTGAATTTTGAAATTCGAAAGTTGTTATAACAATTAAAAAAGTTGTTATAACAACTTTACCGGCACAGAAAACTGCTTCAGCATTCCTTCTCCGGATTGAGTTTTTCTACGATTTTGACAAGAAAACATTGGAAAATGATCAAATTACTCAAACATAAGTTAAATATGAATTTTATCATCTTTTTATACTCAATAAAAAATCTTGTCACTATTTTTGTCAAATAAAATGGACATGGATAACTTCGTTTAAGAAGTTATCACACCCCCACACTTAAGTCTTGCTAGTCCCGAGCAAAGATAATTCAATAAATTGATTTGGGTGAATGGATAACTATTGAGATGAGATTTCAATGATCCTTTTCCTTAACCTAACTCAGTCGAAGCATAATCAGGACGACACAACTGATAAGCTTGTCAATCATTAAAAGTTCGACCATCACAAATTCATTAGTTTGATAAAAGAAAAAGTGCAATTAAAAATTTTGGTGTTGTGTGTAATTTCTTCAAAATTTATTTACCCACGCAATTGTTTTAGCCTCCGCATGAATTGAAAAGGATGAGAATATGCTAAGTTTTTGATCTTAACCTCAACAAGAGCTATTAGTTCATATGAAAGTGGGTTTGGCTTTGGCTTGGTTAGCAATTTTTTAATGCTTGATAGAGGAGTGGAAAAATCCCTAGTCGATAGTCCTAATCAATTTCCATATTATGTGGCTCAATTCATAAGCATTAAATATATAAACAATATGCACATAGTTGGGATCATTCTAAGTATGTATTCGCCTACCCAGACCACATATCACTATGACAAAATTTATCATTTTTCTGCTTTTTCTCTTCTTTTTTTATGGTCACAGTTGGGATCATTCTAAGAAGGTTCCTACATACTTAGGCCGCATATCACTATGATATTTACCCCTTTTTTATATATGCTGAATTGAAACACCCATAAATGGTTAGTGAATTAAGATACAACTTGTCGACAACTAAGGAATTTAATCATTTGGTAATGTGAAGCAAAGGATAAGGAACAAGCTCAAAGAAACTCATGAATGCTCAAAATGGTTTAGCTACATAATCCCTTGTCTTGGTCTACATCATTAACTCAGTTCTTGCTCATCCCTCCCTATTCATTTTCTAGGAGTCAATTATCAACAAAAATTTGCAGGGAGGAATAAATAAATTAAAGAAAGTTGTGCATAAAAATAAAAACTTAAGTGAAATATCTTACTAACATCAAATTCAGCGTTCAAACTTTTAAGATTGTTTAGCCTAATCATAATTGGGTTAAGAATTCAGATCATTAACCTCAAGCTCATTCAAAATATTAAGCACCCCAAATAGTGGAGGATAAACCACACCCCCCCCCCACACTTAAATCATTGCTAGACCCTAGCAAAACTACATGCAGTATATAAGTTATAATATTGATATAACAGACGATACTAGTAATTAAACATATAAGGATATAAATAAATGAATTCAAATAATTCCCCTGAATTCAGAAGTGTGGACAGCTATTCAACTTTCTTCATTCATTAAGTATCCATTATTACTAATCACAGTCAATTGAATAATCAACTTGTTCTGCATCGAAAACAAATAAATCCGTCAAAAAATAAAGATGTCTTCTTTTCTTGAAAAAGTTAGCTCCAAAATAAACAAAAAAAACTTACAGCACATACATAACATTGCTTGAAATAATCATCAGTAAATAAATATAATTTTAGAGCATAGAGCATTTAAAACATTATAAAGCTTGAAACGAGCTACAGATTATAATCCAAAATTATAGCAAAATAGAATGTATGTTAACACATAATATAGTCCAAAATAAGGCATAAAGTATCAGACATCAAAATAGTTCCAAGCAGATTAATAAACTAGTAAATAAGTGGAAGTGATTTTAGCTGCTAGGGAGATCCATCTGCTTCGATCCCCTCGTCTGCCTCCTCTTCATCTTCTTCATCTCCTGTGTTATCGTCATCATCAGTATCTTCAGCCTCCTCCTCGTTCACAACCTTTGCTGGATCCACTCTAGACCCGTCCGATGTTAGAAGGTAGCCAACTTTGTCGTTCAGAATCTAACCCTAGCCGTCGAATTATAAAATGAGGAGAAGGGGGAAAAATTCTTATAACGAGACAGAATTTAATTATTTGATTAAACCCGATTTAGGTTAGATTACATTGGATTAATGATTAAATTAAAGCGTGCATCGCCATCTAAAGATAAACAGGCGCGTTGGTTAAGTTGACCCCGAACTAAACTGTCAGCCGCCCGACACTAGAGGAAAGTGGCAGAGAAATATTTTCCATTACGAATATAATGGGGTTATTATAACAACCAGCGTGCGACGCTACAAAGAGCAGGAAGAAAGATAAATCTCATTACGCATGTAATGGGGTTGTTACAACAACCAGCGTGCGATGCCACAAGGAGCAGGCAGAAAGATAAATCTCATTACGCATGTAATGAGGTTGTTACAACAACCAGCGTGCGACGCCAAAAAGAGCAGGCAGAAAGATAAATCTCATTACGCATATAATGGGGTTGTTACAACAACAAGCGTGCGACACCACAAGGAGTAGGCAAAAAGATAAATCTCATTACGCATGTAATGGGGTTGTTACAACAACCAGCGTGCGATGCCTTAAGGAGCAGGAAGAAAGATAAATCTAATTACGCATGTAATGAGGTTGTTACAACAACCAGCGTGCGATGGCACAAGGAGCAGGCAGAAAGATAAATCTCATTACGCATGTAATGGGGTTGTTACAACAAAAGTATGGATTTTAAAATTTAGCCATTTTCACTATTTCTTAACCCTTCTTAATCCAATTTAATCTCATCCAAAGCTTCTAAACATTCTCTTAGAGATTCTCAACAAAAATTTAGTAACGGTTACAGCATACTTGCTCCCAAAATGAAAAATTCTGTAGCAAAAAACAAAATAACTGCTTTATATAATTATATATATATATATATAATCAATGGGTTGCCTCCCACCAAGCGCCTCATTTAGAATGTCCCGGCCGAACGTTTCTCATCAACTTGCCATTGTAAATTTATGACTATTGCCTCACGATGATCATTATCTACATAATACACCTTCAATCTTTGGACGTTCACTTTGAACTCAGAGCCATCCTTCTAATTGCAGATCGTTGCTACTCCAAACAGGTGCACCTCATTTACTCTAAACGGTCCCGACCATCTAGACTTAAGTTTGCCTGGAAAGAATTTTAGTCTCGAGTTGAATAATAAGACTAATTGTCCTGTCTTGAACTCTTTTACAATTAGTCTTGAATCATTCCATTTCTTTGTCTTTTCCTTATATACCCTCAAACTCTCATATGCGTTCGATCAAATCTCATCCAATTCATTAATCTTTAGTAGTCTTTTCTTCCCTGCCTCTTGAAAATCGAAATTCAATTTTTTTATAACCCAATAATCTCTATGTTCCAACTCCACCGGGAGATAACACGCCTTCCCATAAATCATTTTGTACGGGGTCAATCCTATAGGAGTTTTAAATGTCGTTCTATAGGCACATAAAGCATAATTTAGCTTTAGCGACCAATCCTTACGAGTGGCATTTACCATTTTTTCTAATATTGATTTAATCTCTCGATTTGAAACTTCTGCTAGACCATTGGTTTGCGCGTGGTAGGAAAGGGCAACTTTATGAGTGTCTCCATATTTCTTCAAAAGTGATTTAAATTGCAAATTGCAAAAGTGCGTCCCTCCATCACTAATTATAGCCTTAGGTGTACCGAATCTAGTGAAGATGTTAGACTTGAAGAATTTTAGTACAACGTTGCCATCATTTTTTTGTGTGGATATTGCCTCTACCCATTTTGAAACATAATCTACCGCTAGCAGAATATAAAAGTTCCCATTTGAATTTACAAAAGGACCCATGAAATCTATCCCCCACACATCAAATACTTCGACTTCTAGAATATTAGTCATAGGCATGCTTGCACAACGATGAACATTTCCCACTCTTGGACATCGGTCACAGTGTTTTACGAAGGTATGGGCATCCTTAAACAGTGTCGGCCAATAAAATCCTGCTTGTAAAACTTTCATAGCAGTACGGTCTCCCCGAAAATGGCCTCCGTATGGAGAAGCATGACATTTTTACAAAAAACTTTGGACTTTAACTTCCGAGATGCATCTGCGAATCACTTGATCAGCACAAATCTTAAACAGACACGGGTCATCCCAAAGATAAGATTTCACCAGATGGAGAAATCTTTTTCTTCGCTGATAATCCATATCTGGGGGAAATACATTGCTCACTATATAGTTTACAATGTCTGCATACCATGGAATGCTACCCTCGGTGATAGTTAGAATCCTCTCATTGGGAAAATTCTCTCTAATCTCTACTAGCCTATCTCCTTCATCGCTCTATTCCAAATGTGACAGGTGATCAGCAACTGGGTTGTCAACCCCCTTTCGGTCTCCGATTTAAAAATTAAATTTCTGAAGGAGGAGCACCCAACGGATGAGTCTAGGTTTTGCATCCTTTTTCGCCACTAAATAACAAATTGCCGAGTGGTCAGTCTAAACTACAACCCTTGAATTTATCAAATATGCACGAAACTTATCGAACGCAAAAACTACAACTAATAATTCTTTCTCAGTGGTTGTATAGTTTACTTGGGCATCTATAAGTGTTTTACTATTATGCTGTGAAATATTTTGTTATGCAACTTCCCTAACACTCCCCCAACTGCATAATTACTGGCATCACACATTAACACAAAGGGTAAAGACCAATCCGGTGCCTGAACGACAGGAGATGTAACTAGATTTCGTTTTAATGCTTGGAAAGCTGTTAAACAATGATCATCAAATATATATAGCGTGTCTTTTTCGAGGAGGTTACATAGAGGTTTAAATATTTTTGAAAAGTCTTTGATGAATTGTCTATAGAATCCAGCATGACCTAAAAAACTACGAATTCCCTTGACATTTGTAGGTGGGGAGGGTTTTTCAATAACCACTATTTTTGCTCGATCGACCTCTAAACCCTTGTTGGATACTTTGTGACCCAGCATAATTCCCTCGTGTACCATGAAGTGGCACTTTTCCCAGTTCAGGACCAAGTTGGTCTGCACACATCTTTCCAATACCTTCTTTAAGACTTCCAAACAAGCATCAAATG
Organism: Platanthera zijinensis; assembly: GCA_039513925.1. NCBI lineage: Eukaryota > Viridiplantae > Streptophyta > Magnoliopsida > Asparagales > Orchidaceae > Platanthera > Platanthera zijinensis. The sequence continues at coordinate 83,244,758 of CM077093.1, read as the reverse complement.
ATTGTCCAAACACCGAAAAATCATCCATAAATATTTCTATTCCTTCATCCATCAAATCAGTAAAGATAGAAATCATGCATCGTTGAAAGGTTGCAGGCACGTTACATAATCCAAACGGCATCTTGCGAAATGCAAACATATCATAGGGACACGTAAACGTAGTCTTTTCCTGATCTTCTGATGCAACCATGATCTGATTGTACCCTGAATATCTATCTAAGAAACAAAATTTTTTTTCTTCCCGCTAACCTATCCAACACTTGATCAATGAATAACAGTGGGTAGTTGTCCTTCCTAGGGTACTTGTTCAACTTCCTGTAATCCACACAAATTCTCCAACTCGTCACAGTTCTTGTTGGTATCAGCTCATTATTTTAATTCTCTACAATCATCATTCCCCCTTTCTTCGATTCATAATGTACTGGACTCACCCATTTACTATCCGAGATGGAGTATATAATGCCAGCATCTAACCATTTAATTATCTCTTTCACTACCACTTCCCTAATGGGTGGGCTTAACCTACATTGATGCTCTATGCCTCCAATGGCTTTATTTTCTAACAAAATTTTATGCATACACACAAATGGATTAATCCCTCTAATATCATCCAGGGTCCATCCCATAGCCCCTTTAAACTCGCGTAAGACTTCAAGAAGTTGTTGTTCATGATCTTGTTCTAAGGAATAATTAATGATGACCGGGAGAGTATTACCTTCCCCAAGGAAAACATATTTTAAATATTCAGGTAATGGTTTTCACTTTGAACTCGGGGGATCAACAATAGATTGTTTGAAATCTTTGGGTGCACTCGACCTAATTAGTGGTTCAAATTTCTGACTAAATTGTAATCTCTCATGAGAATCAAGGGCTTTGACATATTCTTCGGTCTCAACGTCCTCCTCGCATTCTTCATTAGATAGAATTTTCAACAACTTGTGTTCTATGTTACCATGTCCTTGCATTAATTTAGTAGGATCTTTGACTTCATTAATTGAATAACATTTCTCTTTATCGTTTAGATATTTCATTACTTTTAGAATGTTAAACGTAACTTCTTCGTCGTTAACTCGCATTGTTAATTCTCCCTTTTGTACGTCGATAAGAGTCTGTCCTGTGGCTAAAAATGGTCTTCCTAAGATAATTGGTACATACTTATCCTCATCCATATCTAATACAACAAAATCAGCAGGAAAGATGAATTTTTCTACCTTAACTAACACATCTTCAACAATCCCCTTAGGAAATTCCATAGTCCTATCAGCCAATTGAAGAGTAAGAGATGTTGGCGCAATCTCTCCGAGTCCTAATTTTTTATAAATAGATAAGGGCATCAAATTGATACTTGCCCTGAGGTCACATAATGCTTTTCCAGCAAATTTAACCCCTATCAAGCTAGGTATTGTAAAGCTTCCGGGATCTTTTAGTTTTGGTGGAACTTTCTTCTGGATGATTGCACTACATTCTTCTATTAATGCAACAATTTCCTTATCTTCAAATCTCTTCTTCTTGGATAAAATGTCCTTCATGAACTTGACATAACTAGGCATTTGCTCGAGCGCCTGAGCGAATGGAATATTTATAGTTAGTTTCTTAAAAACATCCATAAATTTTTGGAATTGTTTATCGAGTTTTGTTTTCGTAAGCCTAGATGGAAAAGGGGGTGGAGGATATACAATTTCTTTCTTCTTTTTATCTGGTAGTTCCATGTTAACTGTTTCCGGATCTATGTTCTCTACTGGCTTTTCCTGTTGTGGTTCACTTGTTTTATTACTTTTCTCTCTTTTCTCATCTTCTCCAGTTTCTTCTAACAACCCATCCCTATTTGGAATTTCTACCCCACTCCTTAAAGCGCTAGCTTTGCAATGGTTATGTTGTTCATCTCTTATAGGATTAGGTGTAGTTTCAAAAGGTAATGATCCCATTGGCCTTTGACTTAATGAAGTTTCTAATTGTCCCAAGGTAGTTTCTAATGATCTTAATGAAGATTCAATGCCTATCATTCTAGATTCATTGTTTTGACTAGCTCATAATATAAATTCAACAGTAAATTTCCTTGGATTTACTTGGTTATACGGTGGGTTACTCTGATTTGTGTTTGTATTTGGATAAAATCCGGGTGGTTGAATCATTCCTTGATTATTTTTCCAAGAGAAATTGGAATGATTTTTCCACTCAGGATGATAGTGATTTGCAAAACCGGGTGGTAATTGCCTTTGTTGCCCTCCCACGTAATTTGCTTCCTTAGTGATTTGATTGAGTTGTTCTACAGTGAGTGGGGAACTTGAAGTAGGGGTAGATAAAGAATCTAATCTCTTATTAATCAAGCTAAATTGAGAGGTCATTTGAGCAGCTAAATATTTAATTTGGTCCACCTGATGGAATCCCACTGGATTATTACTCCCTTGTCTCTCATAAGCTTGATAGTTATTTCAGGTTAGATCTTCTAATATAGCATACGTGTCTTCAGGATATTTCTTCATTAAGGAACCCCTTGTGGCACCGTCTACTAAAATCATGGTTGTAGTTTGTAATCCATTATAAAAAGTAGATACTTGTTAGTGTTGGTGTAACCCGTGGTGCGGACACTTCCTTAATAGCTCTTTAAATCTCTCCCAAGCCTCATAAAGGCTCTCCCCATGATTTTGCATAAAAGTTGTTATATCCCTAATCAATTTAGCAGTCTTAGAAGGTGGGAAATACTTATTCAAGAATTTCTCCACTAATTGTTCCCAGGTAGTGATGGAGTCATTAGGTAAAGATTATAGCCAGTCTTTAGCTCTTCCCTCTAAGGAAAATGGAAATAGCCTTAACAAAATTGCATCCTCAGATGCTCCATAAAACTTAAACATGTCACAGATCGTTAAGAAATTCCGCAAGTGAGAATTCGCATCCTCATGACCGAGACCCCCAAACTTATTATATTGTACTTGTTGCATAATCGGCAGGTCCATTTTAGAGTTATTGGCCGCAATTGCGGGTCGCGCTATGCTAAAGTGCAAACCTCCTCTCAAAAGAGTATTATAGTCACGATACGTCATTCGTGGCATAGGATGTTGGTTATTCTGATCATCTTGAGATGAATAATAACAATCACGACAACATGAATAATCATGAGGGTTAAGTAGACCACAATGGACTAAGAGTTCTCAAAACTTTTCTGTTATGCCTACAGGTGCGTTCTATTTCTGAATTCAAAGATAGTAATTCAGTGTTCCTGTATCTGGACATGCACCAAACAGAATCACAGGTAAACTAACAAAACAAAAATAAAACTTGAGCTCTATTTACTCGGGGCTTACTAATATTGCAAAAATTAAACACTAAATTAGTTGCCTTCCCCGGCAACGGCGCCAAAAACTTGATACGCCGGTAACATATATATAACATAACGCAAGTGTACGTACCGGTTCAAGTAATACCAAGTGAGTAGTGATCGTTCCCTCGGGGAAATAACTAAATTAATGCCTGCAAATACTAGCTTGACGTTTTCTTTAAATTCAAGCTATTTAATCAGAATATGTTCGTTGATGGAATAAAAAGAACGAAAGAAGAATACTCATAAACTAAGCAATTACTTAAAATAGACTTTTACCAAATTGGAGAAATATCCTCGTATGTGTTTTCCCTTATTTATTGTGATGAGTCTTTAGAACAAACCCCCGTGAACTTTTATTTGCTATCTTGCGATGATTTGAAAATAGATTTCTTTATCTATCGATCTCAGGAACACATTTACCCTAGTTCCCCTTGTTATCTCTAACTTAGGAGAAATAAGAATAACATACACATACAAATCAAAGTCTCTAGCGAAGGAAGAAATCTCTTTCTTTCCAACACTATCTCGAAATCTATATTGCACTTTCACCTCTCCTCTCTCGAATCTCGTGGCTTAGTATGATGGTGGAATTTTTGCTGAAGATTTGTTCGACTCCTCTCTCGAATCTCGCCGCACAAAATAGAGGATTCAACCCTAAACAACGTAACTCCTCTCTCGAATCTCGCTACGCATTCAAGAAGAAGAACACTTACTCCAAACATTTCATGAAATAAATATAGAATCAAGAAAAATAGTTTCAAAACATTCATCAAGGAAAAGTTAACATCAACACATCACAACACTACATTGTACTCTCACAGACAAGACTTATGAAATTAGTTCATAGTGGAAGGGGAGAACACCACAAGAATAGGAATGATCTTACAACACATGATGGTAAGAATGCAAAATAGTTCCGAAAATGCTCTCCTATTTGCGTACAAGCAACCCTTCTCCAAGATCCGGTCTTGCCCTAGTCCTTCTTCTTTCTCCAAGATGATGACCTTCTCTTTCTCCACTCCTTGAATGAATAATAATCCCCACTTTTCAGCCCAATTTCATGCTTTAATTTCGTGCTCCCATCTGAAAGGATGCCTCCTTTCACTTTTCAAACCGCTGCAGATTTTGAAAATTTGAATTTTGAAAATTTGAAAGTTATTATAACAACTAAAAACATTGTTATAACAACTTTCCCAGCACAGAAAACTGCTTCAACATTCCTTCTTCGGATTGAGTTTTTCGGCGATTCTGATAAGAAAACATCTGAAAATGGTCAAATTACTCAAACATAAGTTAAATATGAATTTTATAATCTTTTTATACTCAATAAAACATCTTATCACTATTTTTGCCAAATAAAATAAACATGGATAACTTTGTTTAAGAAGTTATCAATGACTCGACAGCCCTTGGATTTGCGCCAAGATTCGTGCGCCGATTTAATAACTCATTTTATTTTAATTTCATTTCTGTCACAATATTTGCAGTAGATGGTTTTAATTTTTAAAAATACTTAGGCCCCTCTAGTGAAAAAGTCATCAACATGAACTTTGTATCCCAATGTGTCTACTTTTATCCAAAATTAATTTGGAACAATTTGGACCTCTGGCTGGACCATGGCATCAATTTTGGTGGGACCTATACCTAAGGCTATCCTGTGATTCAAAAGGGTGCCCACACTTCATCCCTTGTCCAAATGACTTGAAATTTGGGAAGATGGTCAACCTTAGTTATACCTAGGGCCACTCCAAAAATGGGAATTTTTAGAGATACTTTGTCCTATGGTTTTTGTTATTATTTAATATTATTAGGGTATTTTAATTAAGTTATATAATGACCTCAAAACCCTCCCAAATTTTAGTGAGAGGTCCCTGCATCATGATATGTCTCTGTATAAAAATTCACCTCATTTTGAGATTTTTTGGTTAGGTTTTAATCCAACCCTAGGTATACCCTTATAGGGTTATTTAGGTCAAAGAGCTATTTTTGATGTTTGAGTTGTCAAATCACCTCAACAGAGGCTGTGATTTTTACCCCTAACTTGGAATGGCGACTATCACCCTCATAGTGATTATGGGGTGGTCTAGGGTAGTTTTGCCCTTAGTACTAAACTCAAACCCTAAGGAGGGGCTTTTGAGGGTTGTGAAGGATATGGGGACAAATGTACTTTTGTGATATTGTAACTTGGTGGAATTGATGAATGAGTAACCTAAGACGTCTGGTATCAACCTTGGAGGATTTGGAGGGAGATAGATACCCCAAGCCCTTAACCCTAGATTAGGGAATAATCAGTATTAGGGTAGAATAACCCACGAACACCAACCAAAAGGATGTGAAACTTAGGTAGCATGGATTTTAGGTTAGATAGAACCTTTAGTGAATTTATTAGAATTTTAGGAACAATACTTCAAGCACTTCACTTGATATACACGATATGATCCAAAATGGTATATTATTTATTAGGATCTCTCTGTTCATTAAAATTCTATGAAACTTGGGCAGGAGACATTTTTGGTTAAGGTACTTACCCCTGAATTTTATTATAAATTTTAGTTGTTTATTTTTAGTACTTTCTTCACAAGATTAAAAAGGGGACTTTATGATCAATGAATTATTTAGAGCTAATATCATATTTTATAAATTATGAAAATTAGGTCACTATTGCTTTTAGATCAATAAACTCTTGGTAAAATTAATTCATGAGTTTTAGAAGACTATTTGGGGTACTTACTTTACAAACCCATCATTTTTGGAATTTGATGTTTAATTTATCCAGAGCTTATTTGTCACAACCCGCATTTTTTCCGAATTAAGAATTATCAGAGTAAGAGAAAACACGCGTCATGATGCCACGTCAAGCAGGGGATAACTGCTGACGCTCAGGCAAATCCAACTACAATCTTTATGCAAGAAAATCATGTGCTTAATGAATAGAAAATCAGTTATGTTTAGAGTCCGTATCCCTCGGCTCAGTGGATCATCTAGTCCACAAAAGAAAACTATATTTAAACGCTGCGGAAAAATACTTTAATTAGGTTTTACACCCTAAAGAGCGCATAAGGGTCCCAAGAGAACCACTCATGCTATGCAAGACACTACACTTAGTTTATATAATATATATAAGAAAACGGTTTGCGTACGTGATTTGGAAAATAGTGATTAAGTTTACAAAACATGCTGATCATGAGCTTCATTTATAAAAATAATTATAGTTTAAAAATAACTAGAAACCTAGCATAAAACCTTCTCAAAGCAAGTAGACTATCTCCGGAAAAAAAAAATGGTAGCAGCAATAGTATATATCTAGTACAAGGTAAAAACTACTAGTGGGCCCCAACAACCTGACACGAACCCACCAGCACATATATATGTCTGTAAGAAAGTACTGAAAACAACCTCACAAACAAGGTAAACAAAACCCCAAAGTCCGGGAGTCCACCAACAACAACACCTCCAACTAGCCACCAGACTGGCTACAGCTCAGAACCTGAGGCATTCCAAAAGAAAACAGAATACCTCAGCAAGCAAAAATCAAGGTAAAACTGCATGAAAGAGTCAACCAAAAGGACAAAATAATAGAAAACATGCAGTAGAAAGAGTCACAACTGTCCAAAATAGGACAACAAGAAATGCACAACGTGCAAAGAAACAGCAACGACCCAGCCCAGGAACAATATCCTGCAGGGCCTACTAGGCTACCAAGAGCCAGAATGCTGCAAACTACCAAAGAAGAAACTTCTAACACCCTAAACTGCGGGAAGTGATAGTAGCAAAAACAACAATGAGGAACCGGATCGAAGGCAAACGCAGTCCCCCAATCCACCATGTCCAAGTCAAAAGCTCGAGGGTCAACACGTAAAAACACAAGGGACCTTCCACCCGACATGCCCAGCCCGTACCTGGAGCAAGAAATCCATGGGTGGCCTTGGCTATATCACACAACTCCACCCCCATAAAGAGCTACAACCACCACTACTATCCACGACCCACGATTCGGCCTTTAGGAAAATAAAGAAAACGGCCGACAAGGAAAACCCAGAAGTACAACTGGAAATCCACTCGGAAATGAAATACAATGTAAAGGAAGAGTGTTGAAATAAACCAACACGACTAGGCGTTGAGTGAAACCCACTCAGTGCCTACCTAAACTTTGGCGTTGAGTGAGCTAGCCTCACTCGCCGCCAAAATAATACCACTACCCACAAGCCCACTAAAGAATGCAGAGCTCGACGACAGTCGAACGACCAAGGCAGAAAATCCAGAACTCGAGTAGTTGCCTGCCACTTGAGTATCTAAACTCCCGCACTCGAAACCATCTAAATTCGCCTAGCAATAGAAAATATACAAAGCGCACGATCAGTGACGCACGATCAGTGGTCGTGCGCACTCATCGGTTGATGATCGTGCGAAGCGAACCTGGAAAACCTGACAGAAAACCTAGCAACTGCGCACGATCAGTGTCGCACGATCAGTGGTCGTGCGCACTGTTGTCAGCGCTCGTGCGATTGCCTGAGACAGAACTTTGGAAACTGAAAGACAGCCGCGCACGAGCAGAGGCACACGACCAGTGGTCGTGCGCCCTAACGGTTGATGACCGTGCGCGACTAACCTATACCATTTGGAATTTTCCGAACGATACCGAAACGCGCACATGACTCATGCCACTGCAGTAGCAGTAGACAACTATCAACGTCGCACGCTACTACCATTCAAACTATGCCTAACCATTCGAATAATACCTTAACGAAGGAAATTGGCAACCACACCCCCCCTCCTAACTCTCCCTCTCGGCTACACCCGAACCAGAGCAACAATCAAAAATAAAGGAAAACAACGGCTCCACGCCGACAATTCGGATTCCAAACATCACAACATAGGGGGGGTTTCAGTAGGAAGAACTAAGCCCTATAGTTAGCAAGAAAATGAGAACAACAAGGCCTCTAACCTGGGCTAACCGGGATTTCAATTTCAGCAAATAGAATCAAAGAAAACACTTGGCAAGGGCAAGAATACCACTTGCCTCAAATCTCAGCGAAGCTTTGGACTGCTTTCCTCCTCTTCGCACGGATCAAAACGGCCGCAACACCTAGAACAAAAACTCGGCCATTAATGGCGGAAAACTTCCAAAACCGAAAATTCCAATCCTTCCAAAACTCCACGAAAATCGAATTTCTTACCGCAGGAATGAAGGTCTCGACGAGAGCAATCCGAATCCACTCTCGGAATCGAATTTCGTCCACAAACGCTCCGGGAATCGGCGTCCGAAGGCAAGGTAGGCGGTTTCTCCGTTTCTCTCGTACAAGGGGCCGGCGGTTATTAATCGGGGAAGAAGATGATGGATCGGCTCCTTTCATTCTATAAATATATATATATATAATTATATTATTAATTACAAAATTACATAAAGCACCAAATCGACGCGAAAACCGAACTACCTCGGAATTCGACGAAATTCGCACCGTAGCTAAATACCCACGCTACGAACGCAACGGCGAAGTCAAAATTAACTTTCGACGAACAGAACTCGAGTTACACCCAAACAAAGCCAAATACAAACATCCCCCCGAGAGGCCACACCGGGTCACCAAAACGACTCGGTTTGCTAGGGAGATCTTGCCAACAGGCTACCAAACAGGGCACTCAGTTCTAAGGAGCTAAACCGTACTCCACACATGGCACAAGCCACGGAAACGCGTCATCGTAACGCCAAACGAGAATAAAAATAATCGCTGAAAAAACGGGGCGTTACAGTCACTCCCCCTAAAAGAAAGTTTCGTCCCGAAACTTTACGCACAACCCTCCTACAAAAGAAGGAAAAGTAACAAACAGAAGTTACAAAGGGAAACATACCGATCAAATCAGAGAAACAGGTGAGGGTACGCCCTCCTCATGGCCGACTCTAGCTCCCAAGTCGCGCTCTCCAAATCCTGATTTTTCCATAGAATCTTCACCATTGGTATGGACTTCTTTCGCAGCACACGCTCCTGAGTATCCAAAATACGAACTGGCACCTCAACGAAAGAGAGGTTGGGCTCCAACTGGGGCACAACGTCCAAGAGTTGCCCACTGCTGCGCACACACTTCCGCAATTGGCTAACATGAAAAACATTATGAACACCAGGGAAGTTCTCTGGCAAATCCAATCTATAAGCAGACGCACCAATCCGCTCCAAAATCTCGAACGGGCCCACATACCTTGGGTCCAATTTCCGATTTTTACCAAATCTCTTTACACCAACCATTGGAGAAACCTTGAGGTATACATGATCCCCTACTAAAAACTCCAAGGCGGACCTGCGCCGATTGGCGTTCTTTTCATACCTCTCCTGGGCTAAACGAAGTTTTTCACGAATAACCTTCGCGGCGACTTCCATCTCTTCCAGAGCATCAGGACCAAACAAAGGCTTCTCACCAGCCTCAGCCCAAAACAACGGAGTCCTACAGCGCCTCCCATACAAAGCTTCGAACGGAGCCATCTGCAAGCTTTCCTGATAACTGTTATTGTAAGCAAATTCCATGAGTCGCAGACGCTCATCCCACGCTCCACTGTGGTCTAAAATATAGCACCTGATCATATCCTCAACAATCTGATTGACCCGCTCCGTCTGCCCATTGGTCTGAGGGTGGTACGCAGTAGAATACCTCAGATCCGTACCCAAACCCTCCTGCAGACTCTGCCAAAAACGAGAAGTAAACCGGGAGTCTCGATCAGAAATGATGCTAACCGGCACACCGTGGAGTCGGATGACTTCATTCAAGTACAACTCCGCTATCTTCTTCATCGGGTAATCAATCTTATATGGCACGAAGTGAGCACACTTCGTCAATCTATCCACTATAACCCAAACAGAATCATATCCTCTCGGGGATTTTGGCAAACCCATAATGAAGTCCATAGATATACTCTCCCACTTCCAAGTCGGGATATCTAGCGGAGTCAACTTATCACCAGGCCTCCCATGAACGGCCTTCACACGCTTGCAAGTGTGACACTCAACAACATATCGGGCTATATCTCCTTTCATACCATACCACCAAGCAATTTGCTTTAAGTCACGGTACATCTTCGTAGATCCTGGATGGTAGGCAACGCTGGAACCATGAGCCTCACTGCAAATCATACTCCTAATGTCCCCAACAACGGGAACGCAAAACCTGCCGCGGTACTTCAAAGTACCCGCATCATCAATAGAAAAATCTGGCAACTCTCCCTTCTCTGTCCTGGTAAAAAGGTGCAACAGATCCGGATCGTCCTTCTGATGCAGTCTAGTCAAAGAAATCCAGGACGGCTCTGCCACTGACAAACTACTCTGCAAACCACAGCATCCCACTAAAATATCCATAAGGAGGAACTCCTCAACTAATCGATCGGCGGAGAGGTTAAAGATCTTTCCCGTCTTTCGGCTCAGGGCGTCGGCCACCACATTGGCCTTGCCCGGATGATACTGGATTTCTACATCATAATCCGCCATATACTCAAGCCACCGCCGCTGACACAGATTCAACTCCTTCTGTGTGAACACGTACTTCAGGCTCTTATGGTCAGTAAAAATCTTGCACTGAGCCCCATAAAGTAAGTGCCTCCACAACTTCAACGCATAGATAACCGCTGCAAACTCAAGGTCATGCGTAGGATAATTCCTCTCATGAGTTTTCAACTGCCTTGACCCATAAGCAATTACTTTTCCATCCTGCATTAATACGCACCCCAGTCCTATATGCGAAGCATCCACGTACACATCATAATCCATGCCCTCAGTAGGAAGGGTCAGAACGGGAGCAGTACACAATCTCCTCTTTAACTCCTGTAAAGCTTCTTCGCACTTCTTGCTCCAAACAAATGCCACATTCTTCTGAGTCAGCTTGGTCAACGGTGCGGCTAGAGAAGAGAAACCCTCCACGAATCTCCTGTAATAGCCAGCCAACCCTAAGAAACTTCTGATCTCCTTAGGAGTATTCGGCCTACTCCAATCCGTCACTGCTGCAATCTTTTCTGGGTCAACCGAGATCCCATCCTTGTTCACCACGTGGTCTAGAAAAGAAACCTGAGGCAACCAAAATTCGCACTTGCTCAACTTGGCGAATAACTTGTGGTTCCTCAACTCCGATAGGACCAAACGCAAATGCTGCTCATGCTCCTCAGCACTGCGAGAATAAACCAACACATCATCATTGAAGACCACCACGAACTTGTCTAGGAAATCCTTGAACACCCTGTTCATCATGTCCATGAAAGCTGATGGTGCGTTGGTCAAACCAAACGACATCACCAAAAACTCAAAGTGTCCATGCCTCGACCTAAACGCAGTCCGTGGAATATCTGCCTCACGGATCCTAAGCTGATGATAGCCCGAACGAAGATCGATCTTGGAGAACACCGTGCTACCACGCAACTGGTCAAATAAATCATCGATCCTCGATAGAGGGTACCTGTTCTTGATAGTGACCTTGCTCAACTCTCTATAGTCGATGCAAAGCCGCATCGACCCATCTTTCTTCTTTACGAACAAAACAGGAGCACCCCAAGGCGACGAACTCTGCCTGATAAAACCTTTAGCCAACAACTCATCTAACTGAATTCACAACTCCTCTAACTCACGAGGGGCCATCCGGTACGGCGCCTTAGCAATAGGACGCGTACCCGGCTCCAAATCAATAACAAACTCCACATCCCGCTCAGGAGGGATACCAGGAAGATCATCAGGAAAAACATCGGTGAAACCACGAACAATAGGAATCTCCTCCAAGCATGGCACGCTAACAACAGTTCCAACCGCCGAGACTAAACAAACACAACAATCAGAAAGAAACAATCTCTGAACACATACCGCAGAGAGAACAGGAGAATCCTGGCACGGATCAGCATACACGCTGCCGGGCTGACCGTCGTTCCTGATGAAGTCCAAGCGCTTTCCTTTGCACTGAATGACCGCATCATACCGAGAGAGCCAGTCCATGCCCAAAATGACATCGAAGTCCTCTAGATCAATCATCTTCAGATCCGCCTTCGCAAGAAAATCCCCCAACAAAATCGGGCAATCCAAAATACCCAAATCTGACAACACAGATTCACCAGAGGGAAACTTGACACGAAAGGAATCCCGAACACGATCTAGAGACAACCGATGACGCTCCACAAAGGCTCTAGCCACGAACGAGTGGGTAGCGCCAGAGTCAAACAGAACACGCGCCCAGCAGTTCTTCACCTTAAATTTCCCTATAGGAACGCACAAAGCTAAGGAACTAGCACAACAGTACCACAAACAATCTAGCAACTAAACTTCCAGGCTAGAAAGAAAAACAACTAACTACTAACCTGAGATCACCCGGGTCGAAGTCTGAGCCTCCTCGGAAGAAATCACGTTCAGCTTCCCTTTTCCCTTGTCCACACACTGAGGTGGAGGTAATGCCTGCAATGGAACTGCAGGAAGAGCTGACTGGACCTGAGGACACCTCGACTTAACGTGACCCTTCTGCCCACACTGATAGCAGACTCTATCCCTGGACCAACACTGGGCTGCATCATGCCCGGATCGCTTGCAAACTGAATAGGAGACATCTCTCCCAGGAGCACCCTGAATAGCATGAACCTGCTCCTTCTTCTGAGCTGCCGCCTTCTTGAAACACCTCTCAACAGGATGGCCTGACCGGCCACAAAAACTGCACACCACCCTGCTCCTCTTTCTCGGAACAGCATAGGGTACCAGGGGTTTCTTCTCCTCTACCAACTTCCTTTTATCCTTCCTCAACTGTTGGCCTCTGCTCTTCGCCGTCTCAATGGCCTCAACCTTAAGAGCAGCCTCTACAACTCCAGCATAAGTCACTGACCCATAAACACTGGCCAACTGCTGCACCTCACTCCTCAAACCACCGAGAAATCGCTTAACTCGATCAGCCTCAACGCTGACCAATCCAGGGGCAAAACGGCTCAACTTACTGAACTCTATCTCATACTCACCCACCGTGAGCTGCCTTTGCTTCAGATAGAGGAAATCATTCATGAGGCGGTCACGCTCGACCGAGGGTAAGAACTTCCTCAACAGCATCTCCTTGAACATCTCCCACGAGCATCCGCCTACCAAGCTCTCCTTCTCTCTCAGCCACCAACTCTTAGCCAAACCTTTAAGCTGATAGGCGGCTAACAACACCCTCTGATCATCTGAAATCCCTGAGTACGAGAACATCTCCTCCATGGAGATCAGCCAGTCGTCTATCACCATGAAATCTGCCTTCCCATCATAAGTGGGAGAGCTCAGCCTCTGAAACTGCGAGATGAAGGCCATCTCCGCTGGCACCACCACTGGAGGCCTCAAGGGTGCAGGAGGAGGAGGAACAGCTAACCCCCCAGCAGGAACTTGCGCACCCTGAGCCTGCCCTGCCACAACCGCAACCAAAGACTGAATCTGGGCTTGCACCTCCTCCAACTGCCTACCCATAGCTTCGCTACTCTGACGCAGACCCTCGATCACCGCATCATTCTGAGCTCCAGAAGATTCACCCTCAGACAGGGGAGTCGATCGAGTCGTAGGACGCCTAGCCATCCTAGAAATCAATACAACGCAAATCAGATCCAAATCCAACGACTAGAACCGACTACCAGTACAGACAATACATATGTAGATATAGACTTAAAGCTGCTAAACTTTCTCTGAGAGTTTATCTTCTTCACAATAATTAGATGATATGCCCTAACCTAGGATGGTTAACCACCACCTTACTAACTCTTGTGCCTAGATCGGATGCATGAACTTATGTTAATTTGAAAACTCATGTGTGTACATATGTCATCCTGCAAATCTTTAGCTTGGCGCGTTGTGCTTATGCAATGTTATGATATGCATGTTTGTGTTATGCATTCTAAAAAGGCCCTAATGCATGATATGAGCAGCGTACACATGAAAATGTTATGCATCCCATACTACATAACATTTCCATGCAACGAAAATGAAACGTGCTAGTCGCAGTCATGTGGTGAGGTTATGCATCCCATACTACATAACCCTCACATGTAGCCCCTATGGTGGATCCATATACGAACACATATTATGCATCCCATACTACAAAATATGCCCCGTATACTTCATGTTATGCTATGAGTGTAGTGTTCGTGCTTTTGCCAAGACGTGCTGATGACATATCGGTGTGTGAATGACATGATGCTGAACTACTAAAAGCATCCAAGGAAGGTTGCCCAACTAACTTGTCAAGCAACCTCCCTCTGATACCAACTGTCACAACCCGCATTTTCTCCGAATTAAGAATTATCAGAGTAAGAGAAAACACGCGTCATGATGCCACGTCAAGCAGGGGATAACTGCTGACGCTCAGGCAAATCCAACTACAATCTTTATGCAAGAAAATCATGTGCTTAATGAATAGAAAATCAGTTATGTTTAGAGTCCGTATCCCTCGGCTCAGTGGATCATCTAGTGCACAAAAGAAAACTATATTTAAACGCTGCGGAAAAATACTTTAATTAGGTTTTACACCCTAAAGAGCGCATAAGGGTCCCAAGAGAACCACTCATACTATGCAAGACACTACACTTAGTTTATATAATATATATAAGAAAACAGTTTTCGTACGTGATTTGGAAAATAGTGATTAAGTTTACAAAACATGATGATCATGAGCTTCATTTATAATAATAATTATAGTTTAAAAATAACTAGCAACCTAGCATAAAACCTTCTCAAAGCAAGTAGACTATCTCCGGAAAAAAAATGGTAGCAGCAATAGTATATATCTAGTACAAGGTAAAAACTACTAGTGGGCGCCAACAACCTGACACGAACCCACCAGCACATATATATGTCTGTAAGAAAGTACTGAAAACAACCTCACAAACAAGATAAACAAAACCCCAAAGTCCGGGAGTCCACCAACAACAACACCTCCAACTAGCCAACAGACTGGCTACAGCTCAGAACCTGAGGCATTCCAAATGAAAACAGAATACCTCAGCAAGCAAAAATCAAGGTAAAACTGCATGAAAGAGTCAACCAAAAGGACAAAATAACAGAAAACATGCAGTAGAAAGAGTCACAACTGTCCAAAATAGGACAACAAGAAATGCACAACGTGCAAAGAAACAGCAACGACCCAGCCCAGGAACAACATCCTGCAGGGCCTACTAGGCTACCAAGAGCCAGAATGCTGCAAACTACCAAAGAAGAAACTTCTAACACCCTAAACTGCGGGAAGTGATAGTAGCAAAAACAACAACGAGGAACCGGATCGAAGGCAAACGCAGTCCCCCAATCCACCATGTCCAAGTCAAAAGCTCGAGGGTCAACACATGAAAACACAAGTGACCTTCCACCCGACATGCCCAGCCCGTACCTGGAGCAAGAAATCCATGGGTGGCCTTGGCTATATCACACAACTCCACCCCCATAAAGAGCTACAACCACCACTACTATCCACGACCCACGATTCGGCCTTTAGGAAAATAAAGAAAACGGCCGACAAGGAAAACCCAGAAATACAACTGGAAATCCACTCGGAAATGAAATACAAGGTAAAGGAAGAGTGTTGAAATAAACCAACACGACTAGGCGTTGAGTGAAACCCACTCAGTGCCTACCTAAACTTTGGCGTTGAGTGAGCTAGCCTCACTCGCCGCCAAAATAATACCACTACCGACAAGCCCACTAAAGAATGCGGAGCTCGACGACAGTCGAACGACCAAGGCCGAAAATCCAGAACTCGAGTAGTTGCCTGCCACTTGAGTATCTAAACTCCCGCACTCGAAACCATCTAAATTCGCCTAGCAACAGAAAATATACAAAGCGCACGATCAGTGACGCACGATCAGTGGTCGTGCGCACTCATCGGCTGATGATCGCGCGAAGAGAACCTGGAAAACCTGACAGAAAACCTAGCAACTGCGCACGATCAGTGTCGCACGATCAGTGGTCGTGCGCACTGTTGTCAGCGCTCGTGCGATTGCCCGAGACAGAACTTTGGAAACTGAAAGACAGCCGCGCACGAGCAGAGGCACATGACCAGTGGTCGTGCGCCCTAACGCTTGATGACCGTGCGCGACTAACCTGTACCGTTTGGAATTTTCCGAATGATACCGGAACGCGCACACGACTCACGCCACTGCAGTAGCAGTAGACAACTATCAACGTCGCACGCTACTACCATTCAAACTATGCCTAACCATTCGAATAATACCTTAACGAAGGAAATTGGCAACCACACCCCCCCTCCTAACTCTCCCTCTCGGCTACACCCGAACCAGAGCAACAATCAAAAATAAAGGAAAACAACGGCTCCATGCCGACAATTCGGATTCCAAACATCACAACATAGGGGGGGTTTCAGTATGAAGAACTAAGCCCTATAGTTAGCAAGAAAATGAGAACAACAAGGCCTCTAACCTGGGCTAACCGGGATTTCAATTTTAGCAAATAGAATCAAAGAAAACACTTGGCAAGGGAAAGAATACCACTTTCCTCAAATCTCAGCGAAGCTTTGGACTGCTTTCCTCCTCTTCGCACGGATCAAAACGGCCGCAACACCTAGAACAAAGACTCGGCCATTAATGGCGGAAAACTTCCAAAACCGAAAATTCCAATCCTTCCAAAACTCCACGAAAATCGAATTTCTTACCGCAGGAATGAAGGTCTCGACGAGAGCAATCCGAATCCACTCTCGGAATCGAATTCTGTCCACAAGCGCTCCGGGAATCGGCGTCCGAAGGCAAGGTAGGCGGTTTCTCCATTTCTCTCGTACAAGGGGCCGGCGGTTATTAATCGGGGAAGAAGATGATGGATCGGCTCCTTTCATTCTATAAATATATATATATATAATTATATAATTATATTATTAATTACAAAATTACATAAAGCACCAAATCGACGCGAAAACCGAACTACCTCGGAATTCGACGAAATTCGCACCGTAGCTAAATACCCACGCTACGAACGCAATGGCGAAGTCGAAATTAACTTTCGACGAACAGAACTCGAGTTACACCCAAACAAAGCCAAACACAAACATCCCCCCGAGAGGCCACACCGGGTCACCAAAACGACTCGGTTTGCTAGGGAGATCTTGCCAACAGGCTACCAAACAGGGCACTCAGTTCTAAGGAGCTAAACCGTACTCCACACATGGCACAAGCCACGGAAACGCGTCATCGTAACGCCAAACGAGAATAAAAATAATCGCTGAAAAAACGGGGCGTTACATTATTTCTTACTAAAAATTCATGAAACCTTGAATATAATGTTGGTAAAACAGTAGTTGCATAAGAAAATTAATTCATAATTTTTGGATGATTATTTGCTGTACTTACTCTAATATTGAAGGGAAATATGATTTATTACCAAAATAGTTTTAGGGACCTATAGATAATGGAAAAATGGTTATATTTTGGATTTAAATTATTGAGCTGTCCTAATATTTTCCTTAATTTTGTCAAGCATAATGCATGATTTTAAAGGACACTTCCTGTTCAAACTAGTAGCACATGTATCTTTTAGGAAAATTAAATAAATGCTTGATTAATTTGGAAAAATATAAATTACTAGATATAGCCTATTTAGGTAATGATAGACCCCCATTAATTATCTTGAGGTATTTAGATGATTATTTGTAGTTCTACCCAATATGTGCAACGTGTCACTAAGTATGGTCTGCAATTAGTAAAAGGACAGTAAATAGGTGATGAGGGTGAGTAGATCTAAACTTTGGGATTCCAATAGTCTGGTGGTGCTGGATAAGTAATTTGGGGTCACTTTTGGAGAATAGGTTGATAAAGGCGTGGTGTTGGATAGTGTTAGGTGGTGCTTCGGATCGACAAAAGATCGCCCTTCCCGAAGAAAGGTAGAGTCAAAATTGCACTAGGTTTAGTCCAGCGCAATACAAAAGGGGAATGGGTAAAAGGAAGCAACCAATGATAGTAAGTGCCTTGCGAAAGGGAACGATGGGCTTCAGCTACCATCATTATTCCTAGTGCCCTTCAAGAGCGCTTTACGGGGTATACCGGGGCGGTCCTGAGCTAACGTAAACTATAGGAGTGATAAATCTTAAAGAGCAACTAGGATAATTAGGGGTTCACTTTCACACACCTCGGTGTCTCGGGAAGTTAGTTTGACTAGGATATTCGAGCGGTAGGCTCGGAGGTTGTGATAACGGGCAGGATAGCCCGGCGGGCCGGAGGCCCGGTTGATAATTGGAATGGATGGGATAGTCCGGGGAGCTTTGGCTCGGTGGTAAACGTATTAATATTGCATGTGCATAAGTTATAAGGTGGTGGGCCCTCGGTGTTAGTGTTCAATGCACCGACGCTAATATGTTGGCTCGGCAAGTGTGGTTAGCACTTCGCCAACAGAAGTCTTGTGCACCAGCCGGCAAGAGTACGCAGGAGTCCGCTTCATGTACCAAGCGTTGAGGCGTATGATAGGTCTGACCGGTAGTGCCTTACTAGTTTAGAGGTGGGCGAGGCCCAACCCACCACTTTTGTTTTCCACTACGGAGGTATCCTGGGAGGTTCGACTCAAGAAAGGGGGAACTAAAGGTTTGTGTACATAGAGTCGGGTGGGTGAGTTACACTTGCATGATTGCATCATAACCCACTAGCATGTCATAGCATAATAATTGCATATAACCCCTGTCACTTATTGTGTAAGTGGTATGGGACGCTTACACAATAGGACTTGCAAAACAACCCCTTGGTCTATAAGCTTGTGTGGGCAAGTTTTTAAATTAAGGTCAAATTCTTTATATATATATATTGCTGTTAATAACCGATACCCCAACATATAAATTGGTATGGGACTCATTATATGATGGGAGCCCTGCAGAAGATCCCTTGGCTTATGTGTTTCCACACATAAGTTAAGGTTTCTTTTCATACTTTACTTTACTGCCACATGTACTATAAAATTGCTAGTATAGGTCAGATGTCATCTATTTCTTGATTACTCTCCACCTTCAAGTCCTCCCATTTCTTCCTCTCCGCTCGGTGCCTAGGGGCCATAGGGTAAGGGGTGGGGGTAATTGGACTTAGTCTTATAGACTAACGGTTTTCAGACCACATCATTTAGGGGATCGTGGAGTCCAGCATGGAGGAGCAGCCCCGGAGGTCGGCCCGTCTAGAGATAGGGCAGTCTAGCTTAGGAGTTCAGATAGCTGGGACTATAAGTCCCCGAATTTAGTAGTGTTTTAATTTGCTTCCGCTTGAGTGACTATATAGTGAGGATTTGATGTATCGGGCTTAAGCCCTTTTTCCAGTACATTATATTTTGTGGTCTCTCCCTTCGTGGAGATGTTATTACTATGATGTGATTTTATTGTGGACTTTTGGTTAGAGTTTTACCTCACTTGTGTTTACTCTACTTTTGTTGCTTTTCTGTGATCAAATCGGCCGGCAGAATCAGCGTTTCGCGGTGATGACCTTTAGGACGTGAAAGTGTCACTGCAAAGCAGCGGTTCTGGGCCTAAGAACCTGGTGTTTAAAAAGAAAAAAAATGGGCTCTTACAGCAGATCGAAAGGTTGCTTACATCACTTGGGAGGAGTTCAGGGCCGCACTGTTCGAGCACTTCGTCCCACTGTCTGCAAGAGATGAGCTGGAAGATAGGTTCCTACCGCTAAGGCAAGGCAACAAGACAGTGCTGGAGTATCGCCAGGAGTTCACTCACTTAGCCCGATATACGTACTCCTATCATCTAGACGAAGCGGGGTATAAAAAGAGGTTCTATAAGGGCCTTCGAGACGACTTGAGATAGGCTCTTTTGTTTGTATCCGGCGGACCTATACCTCGGATTTTGGAGATGGCAAAGAGGATGGTGGCTTACTGGCACACGACTCGATTCCAGAAGAGGCCATCTGAGGATTCGGGCCAGGGAGGGAGGAATGATCAATGGAGGGGCTGCTTTGCTGATGAGAGGAGGGCAGAGGACCAACCTCGCCATAAGGTGAGGTAGGAGCCGAGGGAGCCGGTGGTATTTCCCCTCAACCTCTTCAAATGTGGGAGATATAAAGGCCTAAAGGTGTGGCACTTCCCTCGCCCGAGTGCTATAACTATCATCACGTAGGGCACATTCGAAGAAACTTCCCCGTGAGAAGGGCACCTCTACCGGCACCACAGGCTGCCCCGCCCGCTAAGCAGTTTGTAGGCTGAGGCCGTGGAAGAGGACATGGTTTCTAGGGCGGAGATCGGAGGCAAGAGAGGGAGCAAGTATATTCTCTAGACTTGGCTCCACCTCGGGACCCGGGCAGGGTGATTGTAGGTATGGTAGTAATTTTAATGTTGTAATTTTCCTGTGAAATTTTAGAAACAAACAAACAATAGTAGAATGCTAGGAAAGAAAACCATAGGATCAGTTACCTAAACATATCTAAATAAATAGTAATAGTTATGGTGTGTGGCAAACCTGCCCATACCTTGGTGGATACGGGGGCATCACACAATTTCATCTCTTAGAAGTTCGTAAATGGACTGGAGGGAGTCATACATTATTCGGGTGTCTCTAGGAGGGTGCGTCTCCCCAATGGGATGGAGGTCTTAGCTACTGTTAAGTGCCTCTTGAAGGTGACTATTGATGGTCTTACACTCGAGGCCCCAAATACGGTCTTTAGGATGCCGTACTTCGACCTGGTTCTGGGTATGACATGGCTTACTTGGAAGCACGCCCAGATAGATTGCCCGACAAAGAAGGTTATACTAAGTTACGACGACACCTTCGCGACGTTTGAAGGTATTACTCCCATTCCCGTAGGATGTTATCTTCTACTCAGGCCATTAAGGCCCACATACAGAAAGAGAAGTCTATCAGGTGTTTTTTGAGATGGTCGAGGCCAAGACGATGGTCGTTGATATATCGGTGGTGCGGGACTTTGTAGATGTGTTTCCAGAGAAGCAACCGGAATTTTCGCAGCATCGGGAGATGGACTTTCAGATCTAGTTGGTACCGAGAATTAATACAGTGTCTACGGCTCCCTATCAGATGGATTCGATGGAGCTGATGGAGTTCAGGAGTTAGCTGAAGAAGCTGGTGGAGGCTGGATTCGTTAGGCCAAGTTCCTCGCCTTGGGGAGCTCCGGTCTTATTTGTGAAGAAGAAGGATGGGACCCTCAGGTTATGCATCGACTATCGTGCACTAAACAAGTTGATAGTCCAGAATATATATCCACTGCCAAGGATCGATGAGTTATTTGATCAGCTATAGGGAGCACTTTGGTTCTCGAAGCTGGATCTGAGGTCGGGATACTATCAACTACGGATTCAGGAAGAAGACATTCCGAAGACGGCGTTTAGTAGGAGATATGGCTTGTATGAGTTTATTGTGATGCCCTTTAGGCTCACGAATGCGCCATCAGCTTTCATGAGCTTGTTGAACCGGGTGTTCGAGCCGTACCTCGACAGGTTTGTCATTGTATTCATAGATGACTTCCTCATTTATTCGAGGTCGAAGGAGGAGCATGCACAACATCTGGCCTGGACTCTGGAGAAGCTTAGTGAAAGAGAAGGGATAGATCACACTAACTCTAGAGGGGGGGGGGTGAATAGAGTTTGAAAACTTTTGATTAATTTTTATTACGGATTAAAATAAGTGATAACTATATATAGAAGGGAAGAAAACAAAACACAAAAATCACAACACAGAAAATAAAAACTAGAGCAACCAGATGACACAAATATTTTATAGTGGTTCGCCTAAACTTGGGTACATCCATTGTTCTACCACCCTGGTATGAATCCATTACAGGTTTTTGATCAGGTGCCCTACCACCACTTGTTTTTGTTCAGGTACCCTGTTACCACAAGATCTATTTTCAAGGGATATCTAGCAACCCTTTGAGCTTTTGACTAGGTTCCCAAAAACCAAATCAAGTCTTTTAATCAGGAGACTTGACAACCAAATGATAACTTTTGAAGGGAGTTAAAAACCCTTTTACATTAGTGAAAGAAAATAAAGATGATGATCTTCTTTGTCAACAATCTGAGAGAAGACTAGTGGATTGTGGTGTTGTCAAAGCTCCCCCTAAGATGCAGAATTGTTCAGGAGAAAGAGAGCTTTGCTCTGGGTCTAGGCCTTCAGACTGCTTGAAGATCTTCAGGAAACTTTCAAACAAATGTTGATGATTTTGTCTCTTGAAAATTCCTGAAGTAAGAATGTATTCTGGACTGCATTTTTCTTTGTGTTCTTATTTTATGTATGTATTACTGCTTATTGTCTTGAAAAAGAAAAACTTTATATATAATCCTTGCAAATTTTAGCATTTGAATTTTTAATTCATTTTCCTTGATTGACTGCAGAAAATCTGGGAGTTGAATGACTAGAATTTGTATTAAATGAATTTCCTCAACTTTCCTAATAAATGAGTCAAGTAATAACTATTTGAAAACCATAATTAATGTTGCCATGGAACAGCTATATTCATAAGAATATTGAGCATTAATTACCAGAGCATTACTGACATAATATAATATAATTTGAAAAACTTATGCCTTAATCAAACTGAAACTGAGAGAAAATTGTCGAACTGAATCTGGGAGAATATAGTCGAACTCAACAAATTTCGTCGACCTGAGATCCAATATCGTCGAACTGAAGATAGCAGACAAGAGGTAGAAAACTGTCGAACAGAGCTCCAAATTCGTCGAGCTGAGAAAACACTTCGTTGAGCTGAGTTTCTTGTATAAGCTGACAAATCGTCGATCTCAGCTGGACTTTCGTCGAGCTTAACTCAGAGAGGAAACTCTGAGTTCGTCGATCTGAGATCGACGATCGTCGAACTGAGTTCAGCTATCATCAAACTCTTTTTCTTACTCTTAGAAAAGTGCTTCTCTAGAGGTCATCTATCTCTAAGCCTTCTGAAGGTGAAAACCAATCACTCTAGGTTTGCTGACTTGACCTAGACCCTGATAAATACTTATGACCCTAGACTATACAATGTGGGTCATTTGAGAGTCCTAATAGTTAACCTATCCCAATTAACCCTAAACATGGTGGAGTTCCAACACTCAGGGAGCATCAGTTGTATGCCAAGTTCAATAAGTGCCAATTTTGGCTTATGGAGGTAGCCTTTCTAGGCCACATTGTAACTGGAGCAGGACTGGAAGTGGATCCCGCGAAGATTCAGGCAGTACAAGACTCGCCTTAGTTGAAGCCGAACACGGATATCTGAAGTTTTCTGGGATTGGCCAGGTATTACCGGAAGTTTTTGCAAGGATTCTCTCAGATATCCCTTCCACTCACTTCTTTGACGAATAAGGACACTCCGTTCATTTGAAAGCCGCAGTGTGAGGCATCCTTCCAGGAGTTGAAGGTCGGCTTATGTCGGCCCCTATCCTCGCCCTTCCATCTTGGAAGGAGGGCTTCAAGGTGTACACTGATACATTGTTTTAAGGGATGAGTGTTGTACTGATGCAGCACGGACATGTGATAGCATACGCCTCCCGCCAGCTAAAGAAGCACGAGCAGAACTACCCTGTGCATGACTTGGAGATGGGAGCAGTGGTGTTTGCTCTAAATATTTGGCGGCATTATCTCTATGGTGTGCACTACGACATATTTTCAGATCACAAGAATCTTAAATATGTTGATACGCATAAGGAGTTTAACATCCTCCAGAGACGATTGGTGGAGTTCCTATATGATTATGAGTACAAGATATACTATCACCCGGGGAAGACGAATGTGGTGGTGGACACACTGATCTGGAAGACTACCACTTCAGCATAATAGCCCCAGTTGATGGATATGGAGCTGATAAGGATGATGGAGGACATGCAGATTACTTTGGTGTCCTCGGACGATTCAGAGCTTTATGAGGAGTATCTGGCCGCGATGAGCACTACCGATTATATTCGAGATCACATCAGGGATGAGCAGAGAACGGATGACAAGCTAGAGCAAATATTTAGGACCTTGGAAGTGGGCACAGCCGGAGAGTATACAGAGAGGGATGGTTTGTTGTGCTTTAGAGCACGGGTGTACATACCAGCTGGGTGCAAGATCCGGGAGGACATTATTACCGAGGCTCACTACAGCAGGTACTCGGTGCACCCGGGCATCACCAAGATGATGACTGACCTAAAAAGGATGATGTAGTTGTCGGGCATGAAGAGGGATATGACATACTTCGTGACCCATTGCGAGGCTTGTCAGTTAGTGAATGAAGAGTGTAAGAGTCTGGTCTGATTGTTGCAGCCACTTCTAATGCCGGAGTGGAAGTTCGACGATATCGTCATGGATTTCATATATGGTCTTCCTCGGTCACATGCGGGGAATGACTCAATATGGGTGATTGTCGATCAACTGACGAAGGTGGATAGATTTCTCTCGATCAGGAAAGATGCTCAAGTGGGTGACTTGGTGCAGAGGTTCGTGGAGTAGTTCGTCTGATACCACGGGGTGCTGAGGATGATAGTATCCGATCGTGATGGACGATTTACGTATAAAGAGTGTAGGTCGATCCAGGATTATTTGGGGACCCGATTGGCATTTAGTACTGCCTTCCACCCTCAGATGGATGGGCAAACCGAGCGCACTAATTGGACACTTGAGGATTTGTTGCGTCTTTGCATACTCGACCGCGGGGAGCAATGGGAGAGGTAGCTATCGTTAATTAAATTCTCGTACAACAACAACCACAAGTCCATCATCAGCATGGCCCCTTATGAGGCTTTATACAGGCGGATATGCAGGAATCCATTGTCTTGGATCGTTGATGAGGATCTGAAGGAACTTAGCTCGGAGTTTGTCGAGGATAGAAATGCTCAAGTATGGTTGATTCAAGACAGGATGTTAAAGTACCAGAGTAGACAGACCAAGTATTACGATGCTAGCCATCATCAGGTAGAGTTTCAGGTAGGATACCAGGTGTTTCTGAAGATATGACCGATCCATGGAGTCTCGCGGGTGCGTGGTCAGAAGAATTACAGTTCGAGATACATGGGGCCTTACAAAATTGAAAGTGAGGGGATAAGTTGTAAATTACTCTAGAGGGGGGGTGAATAGAGTATTCAAAATTTTATGAACACTTAGTCAGCTCCCTTGGAGTTTATTTGCGGAATAAAAAATCTGATACTTGAACCCTAAGAGCCTAACACAGTGAAGTGCACAAGTGAAGAAGTTGACTGAAATTTCAGTTAACTACAAGCCTATCACAGCAACTAGCAACCCTAGGTAGTTCTAACACAGCCATAGAATAAGCAACTTAAACAAAACAGCCAGGGACACAGGATATATAGTGGTTCCCTCTTAATAGGTACTCCACTCTTCTACCACCCTGGTAGGAATCCACTACAGGTTTTTGCTAAGGTGCCCTGCCACCAATGATATGATTCAGGTAGATCAAACAGACCCTTTGAGCTTTTGATAAGGATGCTCAACCACAGGTTGTTGATAAGGTGCCCTGTCACCAACGTTCACTTTTGAAGAGGTGTGAACAAACTCTTTTTACAAAGGGGTTGAGAGGGTTAGATTATCTTCTCTGTTGTGAATACAGATTAGAGAAGACTTGTGGATTCTCTAAAGAATCAAAGTCTCCCCCTGGCTCAGTGAAAGTCCAGGGAAAGCCTTTGCTTCAGGATGAAGGAGTTTCAGATAAACTGAAACTAAATCCTCAGAGATCTGAAGACTGATTTTTATCAGGTCTTAAGATTCTGGAGCACTTGAAGCAGAACTGGAGCTCTTTCTGAAGTCTTGAAAACTCTAAGCAGATGCTCAGGAGACTTGAGAATGAAAGATGATTGCTCTGGGCTTTTGCTTCAGGAAAACTTTTCTTCTTCTTATTGTGAGATTGTGAAGAGCTGCTCTGATGATGCTTGAGCGAATGAATAATATTTCTCTGTGTCTGTAACTTGTCTTTTGCTGAGAGAAGAATCTCTCTTAAATATGTCTTCACGTTTTTCCTTTGGAACGGCTCTATTGATTTGAATTCTCGAGCCCTGCAACAGATTATCTCAAAATAGAATATAGCAATAGGAATAGAATGACCTATTAGCTCTCTGTTAGTCCCAATAAGGAAATAAATGAATAGGAAAATATCTCAGCATAAAGATTTATCGTTCTTGGAAATAGCATACACCGCCAACGGCTAGAATACAGCCTGGCAATATATTTTTTATAATAAGACAAAAATGCTTTATCAAAATACGAAATCCCGTAATTTATGCTTGACATATTTGGTAAATAATTCATTTGAATTTAAGCCATAAATTAGCAAAAACATTCTTCAGAAAATCTTTCTAACCACACGTTAAAACACTTGGAAATAAACCAAGGAATAAAATAAATACGAACAGATAAAAAGCAGACAGAAATTGTCGAACAGGAGTTTGATGATCGTCGACCTGCAAACAGATCGTCGACTAATAGCAGGAATCTGTCGGAACAGAAATCGTCGACCAGAAATCGTCGACCAGCTAATAGATCGTCGACCGGCTAACAGATAGTCGACCAGCTAACAGATAGTCGACCAGCTAATAGATAGTCGACCAGCAAAGGCAAATATCTGTCGAGACAGAAATCGTGAAGCAAGAACACGATCGTCGATCTGTTGATGACAGATCGTCGACCAACCTTCAGAGCGTAGTAAGCTTGCTCTGAGATCGTCGACTGACGGTCGACGATAATTGTCTTGACTTTAACGATTCAATAGCCCTGCTATCGTCGACCAATGATCGACGATCGCGAGGCCTCGTTTGACGATGGTCGAACGGAAAAAGCCTTAACCAAAACACATTCTAAAACTACTAGCCTAAACTCTAGGTCAGTCATATACTGCCCTAGGGAGACTAAGCAAAGTCTAAACAGGATCATATATAAATTATATAGATCAAGAGAGGGCTGCAAGGGGATCACATAAGCCAAATCACATCTAGGGTACCAACAATCTCCCCCTATTTGGGTTATGTTATCCAATCCAGTTTAAAGGCTAAAGCAGACAACAACAAATCTAAAGATTAACCAGAATGTTAAAACACAGGCAATACACAGAAAATATAACAAGCATAAATCAGCAGAAATGGAATGTATCAAGCAGATTTATCAGCATGTTTAGCATCAGATGAGTTTTTGGGTATTGCAGCTGGTTTGAAAATAATTTCTCTGTTAGGGTTTGCTGCTTGTCTCTTGGATAGCATTAGATCATGTTCACCTATGATTTTCTTTTCAGCATAACTTGGTAGAACTGCAGCAGGATGTAGTCTCATGTATTCCTCAGTGTCAAAGGCTTCTGGATTGACTTGAATTCTGCTGAGTTCCTTTTCTCTGAATTCTGACATTGTTGAGTAAGCTGTAGGATCTAGTCCTTGAGATTTGGCTCTCTCCATCATGCTTAGTGCAATAGACTCTTTGAATCTTGCCATAGAGGCAATCCTTTCAGCTTCAGTTTTATCTGATGGAGAGGGAGGTCTATCAGTATCTGTATGAGCTGTAATCTCCATGTTCCTTTGAAGAGCTGTAGCAAGTTTGCTTGAATCAAGAGGAATCTGCACAGCCTTCTTAGAATCAGTTTGAGCATATAGAGATCTTGGAGGAGCAAGCTCAATGAACTTTTTGTGGGATTTTTCTGAAAAGACCACTCTTTTTCCTTTTGATTCAGTTGTCTCAGCAGCAGCAGGTTTTCTTGAAGAAGAGGATGGACCTTTCCTGGGAGGAGAAGGAGGAGGAGAGAATGTAGGTTGCTGAAAAGTCATCTCCTTTATTTGTTCCACGAGAGCATTGTCATTTCTTTTTCTTCCCTGTCCTGAAACATCTTGGCCTCCCTGGCTTTGATTACTCCTTCTTTGGTAGGTCTGAGAAGTGTTAGAACTGGCTGACCTTGCAGAGGGGGCAGAAGAGAGACTTCCAGAGGCTCCAGCACCAGGAGGTGGAGGAGGACCTCTGGGGGGGAATTTCTGAACAGGAGTGTCATATCTTTTTCTTCTCTTATTCTCTCTTGTCTGATTCTTTGAAAGTCTCATCCAAGGCTGAAATTCTTTGCTCTTGGGATCAATTCCCTTCAGAATAAAATAGGGAACATCCTTATCTGGATTAGCATCAGGAGGAGCAGGAGCTTTTCTTTTCTTGGAAGCAGCTCTTTTCCTTTTCTTAGAGGAGTCAGAATCATCAGAATCATCATCATCATCATCAGAATGAGATGAGTCTTTCCCAGCATAATCATCAAAGTCAAGTTCAGAAGGATCCTTGGCAGCAGGTTCAGCTTTGTATTTCTTTTCTCTTTCTTCTTTCTCTTTAGCTTCCTCAATGGCATCTTGCCTAAGGAGAGCATCAAGATCCACATTTGGAGACCTCTTCCAGAGTTCTGATTCTGGATACAACTCAGGAACTGTCTTGGGGACCAGTTCTGCAATAGAAGGAATGGATAGAGGATAGGTAAGGATAGGTGGAGAAAAGATGACGATATCTGCAGGGGCAGATGCTTTCTCTAGAGAGATGGCTAGGGAATCCAGATGATAATTAGCCATCCCTTCAATGTACTCAGAGGCAATATTCTCAGCCACAAAGGCTATAAATTGGTCAATGTTTAGAGTACCTGAGCTTGAGTCCATTTCAGTCATCTTGGGAGCATTGTCTGCCCTATCTTGCACATCTTCAATTTCTTCAGCAGCAGCATCAGCAGGGATGTTGATGTCTTCAGCAGCAGCAACATTTATGGTTGTGCCTGCATGCACAGAAAGATAGGTTAACAACCAAGTGGGAATAAAATATTCCCCCCAAGGTGAACAAACAACAGGTAATAGATAGGATTACCTGAAGATCTACACAGGATACCACTTTGCATCTAGGAAGGAGGTTATAATTCCTTCTAGATGTTCAGTGACATCAGGGATAGACACCTCTGCAAGGCACAAGAGGACTGCCATACAGGAAAAGAAAAGAGTATCTTTGACCAAGGGGTCATCAAGGTACTCAGGTCTATAAGGGACCATTTTCTCTTGAAAAGAGGGAACAAGAGGAGCAGATGTGAGTGAGAACTCACAGTCTGAGTTAAGAAATTATTCCAAGTCTTTATCAGAATCAAAGGACTTAGCAGCATCAACTTGCAATACTGATGTAAGGTCATCAGCAGCTGTGATGGAAAGGAAGGGATAAGAAATTAACTCAAAGTTGGAGTTTGAATTAATTAGAAACTTAAATAAAACTATACCATCAGGTTGAACAGCATCATACTCACAGGTGTCCATGGGGACTTCCTCATTTTCTTTTTCAGGAACTTCTTCCTCAGAAGCTAGATTCACTAGGGAGTGAATGTCTTTGTTAGATACAAATATCAAGTTGAAGTCCTGATTATAACCTTTGGAGGAAGAGTTTTAAGGTTTACCTTCTGGTTCTTTCTCTGGAATCTCTTGAGGTTCTTCTACAGTTCCTTGAAGGGGAAGAGAAGAATTGTCCTGAAGGGTCAGGGCATCACCTGAGACCACTTCAACAGACATCTCCCCCTGCATGACTTCAGTGGGGACTGGAGTCATGCATCTTACAGAAGAGGGCTCAGCAGAGGGATGAGATGATTTTATGGCTTGAGTAAGGGCATTGATGGATGCAATGAGAGGGGCATTGGCAGCCTCAATCATTTTTTGGATGGAGGGAGTAATGAGCTCGACAATATGTGCAAGCAATTCAGGAGTTATCTGAAATGCTGATGATGTGGAGGTGGATGGAATGGAAGCAGGATGATCTGCCACATGATCAAATGAGTCATGTGGAGATGGGTGAACATCAACATGAGTGTGGGATTCATGTTGAGAAAGATGCGTGAGGATGGTAGCAGTCACCATATCAACACTGGCTGAGGCTGCCAGATGTTGTGGTGTTGGTGACTGGTGTGGAGATGCAGGTGGAATGAAGGATGCATGTTGTGGTGGCACTGCAGGTGTTGTAGAGGAAGGTAATGCAGGAGAAGAGGATGCAGGGATAGAGAGGGAGGAAGGAGGGATTACTGAGCCTTCCCCAGTAAGCGGGAGAGCGGCCGAATCAGCCCTTGTGTCTGAAGGAGGGTTAGGATCAACCCTGGCTGACTTCTTGATAATCCTCTGGGATTTCTTGAATAGAGAGGGGTCCAACCTCTTGCTGGCGTTGACTGCGGAGGGTGCAGACACAAGCAGCAGGGGTGCTTTCACATATAGAAACACACCCAATACCCTGGCAAGATTTACTTCTTTCTGATTGTTCTTTCTCCTTATTAGTTCAAACAGAACTTTCCCCCAGGCTATCTGCGTCCTATTCACCAAAGCCGACATTAGGGCAAACTGTTGCCTGTTGATATTGTCGTGAGCCGAATGTTTTCCCAAAATAATCTTGCCCACCAGGTCTGCCAGAAACTTGTATTCTGGAGACAAGTTTATCTTCAGCAGCTTAGCCGGAATCCCTTCGGCATGGCCCATCACAGTGAGCATGCGGCCATATTCCTCTGTGCTTTGCTCATATTCCTCAGTACCTGTTGGTAGTCCAAACAACTCAGACAGAACTTCAGGAGTCAGGATGACCTCCTCTCCATTTATTTTTCCAGTCATGGCTTCGTCGCTGGAGGACGAAGTGTATACCCATTCTCGTATCTCCGGTATGTTAATCTTAGGTGCGGATGACATGAATCTCTTGAGGCCTTGCTCTTCACACAGCTGCAGGATATCTTGGATTGGTTGATCGCATCGGCTGAAGGAGTCGAAGTCGACACAGAAGCCAGTGTCGAACTTCATTCCGAAGAGAACAGCAGAAGGAATCGCCATAGGATTTGAGAGAAGATGGCGAATCGAGAAGCAAAACAGGGGAGAAGAGAATCGCGCGGGATTAGAGTTCGAGAGCGAATTCTAAACCAGAGGAGGGAATATGAAAAGACGGAGCGGAAGGACGACGATCTTCAGACCTAAATCGACTATTAGAAACAAATCTGCGATCGTTGAGCTCGGAATAAGATCGGTCGTCGAACACAGATCGACGATAGTCAATGTTTGACTAAATCGTTAAATATCGACCGTCTACAAGCAATCACCACGATCGTCGATCGAAATATGTCGGTCGACGATTCTCCATACAACACAGAAAATCTGTCGTCGACCATTGGTCGACGATAGATACCTAAGGAGAGATCGTAGACCAGTTGGTCGACGATTTCTGCCTTACTAAAGAAATGCGATCTGTCGTCGATCAGTGGTCGACGATAGATGCCTAGTCGAAGATCGTCGAGCGGGTCGTTCGACGATTTTAGACAGAAAACAAAACTATCCTAATTTTCACTACTCTGAACCATTAATCATACCAAGCTGGTTCAGGAAGAACAAATGCCTTTGTTCATCAAGGGGCTTAGTGAAAATATCTCCTCTCTGCAGGTCTGTGGATATAAATTCCATTACTATCTTGTTCTTTTCCACATTATCTCTCAGAAAGTGATGTCTAATCTCAATGTGCTTGGTCCTGGAATGGTGCACAGGATTTTGAGCAATTGATATTGCACTGGTACTGTCACACAGAATTTTTGTGTTTGAGTGTGTGTACCCATAATCCACTAGCTGATTTTGAATCCACAGGATCTGTGAACAACAACTAGCTGCTGCTATATATTCAGCCTCAGCAGTTGAAGTAGACACAGATGCCTGTTTCTTACAAAACCAAGAGACAAGTCTCTCTCCCAGGAACTGACAGGTCCCTGAGGTGCTTTTCCTGTCAACTCTACAACCAGCATAATCAGCATCTGAATATCCAATTAATTCAAATCCTGACTCAGCTGGGTACCACAGTCCTAAGTTAGGGCATCCCTTAAGGTATCTCAAAATCCTCTTGAGAAGAGTTAAGTGAGATTCCTTTGGGTTGACCTGAAACCTAGCACATAGGCATGTAGCAAACATTATGTCAGGCCTACTTGCAGTCAAATACAGCAGGGAACCAACAATGGCTCTAAAGTTCTTTTGATCAACAGGCTTGCCATTTACATCAGAATCAATAACTGCATTTGAGGCCATAGGTGTGCTCATTGATGAAGCATCAGACATTCCAAATCTTTTAACCAGCTCTCTGGCATATTTTGATTGAGAAATGAAAATGCCATCAACACTCTGTTTCACTTGGAGACCAAGGAAATAGGATAACTCACCCATGCTGCTCATCTCAAACTTAGAGTGCATTAGTTCAGAGAACCTCTTGCATAGTTTGGGATCAGTAGAACCAAATATAATGTCATCTACATAGATTTGAACTAACAGTTGTGAGTCCTTATGATGTCTAATGAACAGGGTTCTATCTACTACACCTCTCACAAACTTGTGTTCTAGAAGAAAATTTGCTAAGGTCTCATACCAAGCTCTAGGTGCTTGCTTAAGTCCATAGAGAGCCTTTTGGAGTTTGAACACATGAGTGGGTAAGGTTGATGAAACGAACCCTGGTGGTTGTTCAACAAACACTTCTTCCTTTAAATCTCCATTGAGGAAGGCACTCTTCACATCCATTTGGAAAACCTTAAATCTTTTATAGGCAGCATAGGCAAGGAAAATCCTAATGGCTTCTAGTCTAGCTACAGGGGCAAAAGTCTGATCATAATCTATGCCTTCCTCCTGTCTATAGCCTTGAGCTACTAGCCTAGCCTTATTCCTAACTACTATGCCTTGGGCATCAAGCTTGTTTCTAAACACCCACTTGGTGCCTATGATCCGTTGGCCTCTTGGTCTTGGAACCAAGGTCCAAACTTTACATCTTTCAAACTGGTTAAGCTCCTCTTGCATTGCTATAATCCAGTGGGGATCAAGCTCAGCATCTTTAATGGTTAGGGGCTCAACCTGAGAAAGGAAACAAGCAAACATCACATTTTTGTTGAGTTGATGTCTTGTCTGGACTCCTGCTGAAATGTCTCCAATCACTTGAGATACAGGGTGATCTCTAAGTGTGACAAGATCAGTAGGTTCAACAATGATCTGATCTTCAACAGTTTCAAGATTTAATTCCTCATGTGGAATTTGATCAACTGTTGGAGCAGGTGCTTTAACTTGAAAAAGTTCTACATCAGATTCAGAATCTGAAGAAGCAGCCTGAGGAGTTTGTTGGGGATGATTCTCCTGTGTGAGTCTCAAACCTTCCAAATCCTTACTTACTCCTAGGACTTGCACTGTACTATTAGAGGAAGAGTCCTTCTCCTTATAATACATGACTGTCTCATCAAAAGAGACATGTGCAGACTCTTCTATCTTAAGAGAGGATTTATTGAGAACCCTATAGGCTTTGCTTACTTGAGAGTATCCTAGAAAAACTCCCACTGAAGCTTTTGCCTCAAATTTTCTATGGTATTCTTTGTTATTGTTATGAACAAAAGCAACACAGCCAAATACTCTAAAATAGTCTATTTTAGGTTTTACTTGCTTAAGTAATTCATAGGGAGTCTTACCCTTAAGTTTATGTATCAGGCTTCTGTTCAATACATAGTTAGCTGTGCTAACTGCTTCAGCCCAAAAGGACAGAGGCATGTTAGCATCTGCCAACAATGTACTTGCAGCTTCAATTAGGGTTCTGTTTTTTCCTTTCAACTACCCCATTTTGTTGAGGAGTTCTAGGAGCAGAGAAGCTATGTTTGATACCTTCCTTCTCACAGAATTCTTGCATAAGAAGAGACTCAAACTCAGTACCATGATCACTTCTGATCAAGGCAATCTGAGTAGAATACTCACTCTGTATACACTTTAGAAAATCTGTAAGAACCTTGAAGTTATCAGCCTTAGTTCTCAAGAAGAATACCCAAGTGAACCTGGAGAAGTCATCTACAATTACTAGAGTGTAAGACTTCCCTCCAAGACTCTGCACAGCAATAGGACCAAATAAGTCCAAATGTAGCAAGTACAGAATCCTGGGAGAATCACTTTTATTAACTGATTTAAAGCTATTTCTTGTTTGCTTTCCTAGTTGACAAGCTTTGCAAAGGCCTTCCTTCTTGTAGGGGCAAGAAGGTAATCCTCTTACAAGATTGTATTTAGCCAACCTAGAAATGTTTTTCAAGTTTACATGACTAAGTCTCTTATGCCAAAGGGTATTATTACTGGTTACTTCATTAAATAAGCATATTTCAGATTTGGAGGAATTAAAATCTACAACATAAACATTTCCAATTCTAATGCCTACTAACACCACAGTATTATTTAAAGCAATATTACAAGCAGTGTTAGTGAACCATACCTTGTATCCAGCATCACATAATTGACTTACAGAGATTAGGTTGTGCTTTAGTCCTGAGACATAAGCTACTTTCTTGAAGGTTACAGCTCCTATGGTGAAGCTGCCATACCCTTCAGTCTGTCCACAGCTGGAATCCCCAAATACAACTTTTGGTCCCAGCTTAGCTTTGAAACCTGACAGGTTCTTCTTCTTTCCTGTCATATGCTTTGAGCATCCACTATCCAGATACCATTTGTCATGTATGACTGGATAGGTCTTCACCTGCAGAAAGAACAGTTATACATTGTGGACCCAGGTTACCTTGGGTCCAGTATTCTTCACAAAAGAAAAACTAGATATAAAAGATTTTGCAGGCTTAGATTTATATCCTAAAGGGTGTGATCTCCTAGGTGGGATAATCCATTCAGTTGAAGGATTAAACAACCTAGGGTAGTGATTGGGTTTTGCAATTCTGGAAGTTTGAAAATGATTTTCCAGCTTAAGTCCAGATCGTCGATCGATGGTCGACGATCGCAAGCCATATCGTCGATCATTTATGGTAGAACGATGTTCTGGATTCCACGATCGTCGATCACTGGTCGACGACTCAAGATGAGATCGTCGACCTCCTGCACCAAAGCTATTATACTCAGTGTAGGTGTTCAGCGATCGTCGATAGTCGTTCGACGATTGGTTTGACGATCGTCGATTAATGTTCGACGATTTTTGTAAAGCTAGAAATTTTTTCTTCCTATTCTCTTTCTTAATCTTATTCTGAATTTTCTTGCATTTTTCAATTTCCTCAGTATTCTTCATTCCTGATTCAGAAACAAATCTTACTGGAGTGCTAAATCTCTCCTTTGTGAGGAGGATGGGTTCACTAGGTGTAGCACCTAAGCCTAGTTTATCATTACCAACCCTAGTGTTTGCTATACAGGTTATTTCAGATAATTTAAGGCTTCTGCCATTTAATTGTTCTTCTAACCTCTTAGATTTAGCTAGTTCTAATTTTAGGAATGTTACTTCTTCTTTTGAGCTCTCTAATTCCTTTTCTAATCTGATTATTTCAGTACCTTCCATGTCTAGTTCCATTATTTTTAATCTAAGTGACTTAATTTCTTTTTCAGATAATAGTAAATCTAAACATAGAGTTTTAAATTTTAGTTTGAACTCAGGAGATGAGAAATTGAATGAGTCGATTACCTGGTCCTCCATAAAGGAATCTTCTTCATTGTCTCCTTCTTCTTCAGAATTCTCTGCAGCTGACAGAGAGCTGCAGGCATCAATGGCCATGAGGCAGACCTCTTTGGCTTTCTTCTCTTCTTCTTCTTCAGAATCACTGGAGCTAGAGGAGCAGGTATCCTCTTCTGTTTCACTCCAGGTAGCAGCCACAAATCCCTTGTCCTTCTTCTTGTATTTGTGTGATGAGGACTTGGAGTGGTGCTTCCTGTACTCTTTCTCATGTTTCTTCTCCTTGTACTTCTTCTCTGGACAATCTGGGGCAATGTGTCCAGGCTTGCTGCAAACATAACAAATGATTTCTTTAGATGGAGTCTTGTCATACCTTGGCTTGTCCTCATGCTTGGAGAACTTCTTTCTGAGGTCTCTTCTTCCCATGTTGAAGAACCTCTTTGCAATGAGTGCCAGTAACTCCTCATTTGATTGACTTCCTTCAGAAGTCTCAGCAGCCTTAAGAGCTAGAGAATGCTCTTTCTTTGCTGGTGTTGGAGTTTTTACTTCAATTGCAGCAGCTCTGCTCTTTAGAGTTTGCTCATATGACTTGAGCTTTCCCAACAGAGCTTCTGTGGAGAGTTCCACAGTATTTCTTCCATCCTTGATGGGCCATATCCTTGAGTCCCAAGAGATGGGAAGTCACATCAGGATCTTGTCATTTACTTCTGACAAGGTTATCTCCTTGTCCAAAGACCTCAGTTCACTTATTATTGAACTGAGTCTTGTGTACATTGTGTCAATGTCTTCAGCATCATCCTTCTTGAAATTTTCATACTAAGAGGTGAGATTGGATCTCCTGTCCTTTCTCTCATCAGCTGAGCCAGCAACTATGTGGTTGAGGGAATCCCACATAGCTTTGGCTGAGGTACATTCAGCCAGCTTCTGAAATATCTCATCAGACATTGTCTGAGCTAGGATATTCATTGCTTTAGCATCAGCTGCTTTTGCCTTCTTGTAAGTTTCATTGTAGTCAGGTGGTGGCACAACACTGAGATCAGCAGAAGTGGAAGCAGCAGCAGGCCTAGCAGGTGGTCCTGTCAAAATAGAAGAAAAAATATCTTCATCAATAGAATTCATGTATAGTCTTATCCTGGCCTTCCATATGCCAAACTTGGACAAGTTGCATACAGGAGGTCTGGTGCTTGAATAATCCTTAGACTGGGCCATGTGTGAAAGTGTTTGTGAATGGTATCAGGAAACAACTTATCACAGAATCTTTTAACTCAGGTGTTAGCCTGTATGAACAGCCAACCTCCCTCTGATACCAATTGAAAGTGAGGGGATAAGTTGTAAATTACTCTAGAGGGGGGGTGAATAGAGTATTCAAAATTTTATGAACACTTAGTCAGCTCCCTTGGAGTTTATTTGCGGAATAAAAAATCTGATACTTGAACCCTAAGAGCCTAACACAGTGAAGTGCACAAGTGAAGAAGTTGACTGAAATTTTAGTTAACTACAAGCCTATCACAGCAACTAGCAACCTTAGGTAGTTCTAACACAGCCACAGAATAAGCAACTTAAACAAACAGCCAGGGACACAGGATATATAGTGGTTCCCTCTTAATAGGTACTCCACTCTTCTACCACCCTGGTAGGAATCCACTACAGGTTTTTGCTAAGGTGCCCTGCCACCAATGATCTGATTCAGGTAGATCAAACAGACCCTTTGAGCTTTTGATAAGGATGCTCAACCACAGGTTGTTGATAAGGTGCCCTGTCACCAACGTTCACTTTTGAAGAGGTGTGAACAAACTCTTTTTACAAAGGGGTTGAGAGGGTTAGATTATCTTCTCTGTTGTGAATACAGATTAGAGAAGACTTGTGGATTCTCTAAAGAATCAAAGTCTCCCCCTGGCTCAGTGAAAGTCCAGGGAAAGCCTTTGCTTCAGGATGAAGGAGTTTCAGATAAACTGAAACTAAATCCTCAGAGATCTGAAGACTGATTTTTATCAGGTCTTAAGATTCTGGAGCACTTGAAGCAGAACTGGAGCTCTTTCTGAAGTCTTGAAAACTCTAAGCAGATGCTCAGGAGACTTGAGAATGAAAGATGATTGCTCTGGGCTTTTGCTTCAGGAAAACTTTTCTTCTTCTTATTGTGAGATTGTGAAGAGCTGCTCTGATGATGCTTGAGCGAATGAATAATATTTCTCTGTGTCTGTAACTTGTCTTTTGCTGAGAGAAGAATCTCTCTTAAATATGTCTTCACGTTTTTCCTTTGGAACGGCTCTATTGATTTGAATTCTCGAGCCCTGCAACAGATTATCTCAAAATAGAATATAGCAATAGGAATAGAATGACCTATTAGCTCTCTGTCAGTCCCAATAAGGAAATAAATGAATAGGAAAATATCTCAGCATAAAGATTTATCGTTCTTGGAAATAGCATACACCGCCAACGGCTAGAATACAGCCTGGCAATATATTTTGTATAATAAGACAAAAATGCTTTATCAAAATACGAAATCCCGTAATTTATGTTTGACATATTTGGTAAATAATTCATTTGAATTTAAGCCATAAATTAGCAAAAACATTCTTCAGAAAATCTTTCTAACCACACGTTAAAACACTTGGAAATAAACCAAGGAATAAAATAAATACGAACAGATAAAAAGCAGACAGAAATCGTCGAACAGGAGTTCGATGATCGTCGACCTGCAAACAGATCGTCGACTAATAGCAGGAATCTGTCGGAACAGAAATCGTCGACCAGAAATCGTCGACCAGCTAATAGATCGTCGACCGGCTAACAGATAGTCGACCAGCTAACAGATAGTCGACCAGCTAACAGATAGTCGACCAGCAAAGGCAAATATCTGTCGAGACAGAAATCGTGAAGCAAGAACACGATCGTCGATCTGTTGATGACAGATCGTCGACCAACCTTCAGAGCGTAGTAAGCTTGCTCTGAGATCGTCGACCGACGGTGGACGATAATTGTCTTGACTTTAACGATTCAATAGCCCTGCTATCGTCGACCAATGATCGACGATCGCGAGGCCTCGTTCGACGATGGTCGAACGGAAAAAGCCTTAACCAAAACACATTCTAAAACTACTAGCCTAAACTCTAGGTCAGTCATATACTGCCCTAGGGAGACTAAGCAAAGTCTAAACAGGATCATATATAAATTATATAGATCAAGAGAGGGCTGCAAGGGGATCACATAAGCCAAATCACATCTAGGGTACCAACAAAAATCCTGGAGTGGATCGGTCCCTTGGCTTACAAACTGGAGCTGCCTCCAAAGCTAGCGGGTATGCACTACGTCTTCCACGTCTCCTCCCTCAGGAGATCTCTACTTCGACCGGAGTAGCAGATTTTGAATACAGATGGGTTTATATCCTCTGATGGATCGGTGAACCTGGAGCCGATCCAGAAAGACTATACAAGGATACAGGTCTTACGGTATAAGAAGGTTCCATTGGTCAAGATCTTGTGGAGGAATCTTGGACAAGAGGAGCACACATGGGAGCCGCAGGAATTGATGCAACAAAGGTACCCCGAACTTTTCACATCAGGTATCCCCTTTAACCTCATGGGAGGTTACATTTTACTTCTCATACTTGACACCCCGTAGGTCTAAAATGAATTTCGAGGATGAAATTTTTATTTTTATGTATTGGGATTTGTAACATCCCTCAGACTCCTAGACCCCCAGGATGGTTTTGTCATGATTAGGTCAAGATAAAACCCTAGGATGCCCGAGAAGACCAAGTGACCTATCTAGGGCCAATGGACCTTCCCTTAACCAATTTGACCCCACCATGGAACCCCTAACCCTAGGGGATGCTAATGGGCTACTAAGGACCCATTGGGGTCAACCAAAGAGTCTAAGTTAACCCAAGTAAACCCTAGCCCTAAAAAGGTCAAAGTGCGCTAACTAAGGGTCATGTGAGCTCCAAGGTGTAACATCCCATTTTATGCTAGGCCCCTCGCACGTGTGTTGAGCCAAGAGAGTTGGCTCAGGTTCTGGAAGCATCGATTTAGATCAGGAAGTTACTTAGAGAAATATCTTGGCTTGGGGCGTTGAGTGCGTTGAGTGCACTCAATGCCATGGACTGATTAGCATTGAGTGCGTTGAGGGCACTCACACCATTTTACTTAGAGAAATATCCTGGTTTTAGGAATTGAGTGCACTCAACGCCATGGATTGATTGGCGTTGAGTGCACTCAATGCCATTTAACTTAGAGAAACGTCTCGGCTCGGGGCGTTGAGTGCGTTGAGTTCACTCAACGCCATTGATTGATTGGCATTAAGTGTGTGGAGTGCACTCAACGCCATTTTATTAAGAGAAATATCCTGGCTCAGGGCGTTGAGTGCGTTGAAAGCACTCAATGCGATTTTACTTAGAGAAACATCTTGGTTAGGGGCGTTGAGTACGTTGAGTGCACTTAATGCCATAGACTGATTGGCGTTGAGTGCACTCAAAGCCATTTTACTTAGAAAGATTTTTGGAAGCGTCGAGAGAGTCAACTGCACCCCGTGTTCGTCAAACTCAGCCAGCAATTCATCGAACGAAGCGGATTCATCGAGCTCAGCAAATAGTTCATCAAATGGAGGAAGTGTTGAATAGGGTTCAGAGTTCGTCGAACGGAGCAAGTTTGTTGAA
Source organism: Platanthera zijinensis (assembly GCA_039513925.1). Classification (NCBI taxonomy): domain Eukaryota; kingdom Viridiplantae; phylum Streptophyta; class Magnoliopsida; order Asparagales; family Orchidaceae; genus Platanthera; species Platanthera zijinensis. The sequence goes on along the minus strand of CM077093.1, from coordinate 83,204,493 downwards.
CCAGGTTTGAGTTCGTCGAACAGGGCAAATTGGTCGAGCCGAGTTCGACGAATAGACCAAATTCGTCGAGCAGAGTTCGACGAATAAAGCCAATTTGTCGAGCGGAGTTCGACGAATAAAGCCAATTCGTCCAGCAGAGTTCGACAAATAGAGCAAATTTGTCGAACTAAGTCTTTGGAATTAGTGATTTGGAGGAGAGAGAAAGCTCGGGCTAAATGGCCATTATGGTCATGGAGGCTCCATAGCCCCCTCTTTTATGATGCTTTTACTCCTTTGACGGAGAGGAGAAGTTTTTTTGGAGTTGGCCGGCCATTGGGGTGTCTCAGCCCCATTAATTTGGTTGAAACCGAAAAGAATGAGTTAATGGCCGTTAATGAAATTTAATGATATTTGGGAGTTACCCGACACCTCTCCCAAATTACTTCTTTAAGGACCTTCACCAGAGAAAGGGCAAGCATTTCCCTTGATTACTTTTCAAATCCATTGAGTTTGGTGTAGAAGTTGTAGAGGAGAAAAAGTTCGGTGGCCAGAAATGGTAAGGAGGCAAAGCACACGCATTCTGACCGCAAATAAGGTCCTCCTCTACTCCTTCTTGATGGGTTAGATCTTAGGAATCTTTAGAGATTAGAATCGGGCCCAATTGAGCACGATCCAGTGGAGTTTTTCCGCTGGCATTCCATGAAAATGAGAGTGTCGAGTTCACCGGGATCCGCCGCCTCTTGCGGCCAAACCACCTCCGACCAATAGCCCTCACCTCAACGGAGGTAGTGGCAGTGGTTGGCCGGTGAGGTGTCCAGAAGGCCGGAAAGTGGACTTGGAGTTTTCTCCAGGTCGGGTAGATCTGTGTTGTTGGATGGAGGAAGAAGAAAGCCAGCCGCCACCCGATTACGCTTTAAGATCTGTGCAGATCTTGATGAATTAAAGTTTATGTTATATGAATGTGTCTGTCACAAAAAAATCACTTGCCTTTTGATTTAAATTTAAAATTCCTAGAGGCCTACTCAAAAAAAGTGGTCAACATGAAACTTGTATCCCTATAGGTCTTGTTTATTTTAAAATTCGTTTGAACCAATTTTGGAGTTCAGGTCAGGCCACAACACTCATTTTAGTGAGGTCTATACCTAGGCTTGATCAGAGATTATTTGGGGTGCCCTTATCAATCCTGACTTCCAAATGACTTGAAATTTGGAGCATGAGCCATTCATTTCTAGACTTATAACAAATCCAAAAATGAGAATTTTTGGAAGACATTTTCCTAAAGTTTTTGTAGAAATTTAATAATCCATCTATGAATTATTTAAGGGATCTAATGACCTCTAAACCCACAAAAATTTTGGTGTCTGACTCTTAGGGTTAGGGAATGACTATGATAAAAATCTCAGCCCAATTGGGTTAGGTTGAATTGATTTTGGAGAGACCACGGTATGGCCCTTAAGGATAAATTAGTGCAAAAGGGTGCTTGGGGCATGAAGGGGCCAACCCTCACCCAAATGGGATGGGACTTTTGCTAGAGCCTCAAGTTCTGTTAAAACTCCTTCACTTGGAGTTTGGGGTGGAATAGGGTGGATTTGCCCTAGGACTTTAGTTCAAACCCTAAGGTTGAACTTTGGGGGTTAGTGAAGGCCATGGGGTGATATGTCCTTGTATGGACTTGGTGTTTAGTCCATGAGATCATAGGGTGGTGAAATGCCCAAAGAAGGAATTTGGTGACAATTAGACTTAGACACACAACTTAAATTAATTAGGGATTATTTAGGTCTATACACCTTATGGAATAATTAAGGGGTCATATGACCTTGGATCTTCATGAGATTCAGGTAGAAGTAATTCTATTGTAATATTAGTCTCTAGAATTTATTGTAGGATGTTTGGAAGACATTAGCTCATACTTGTAGTTTTAACCTTTATGTTGCCCCTATTGAAGATTTTGATAAAATCATCATTAAAATAAATTAGAATGTTATGAAACTTAGTCAGTGATGATTTATGATCACATTAAAGCCCTGGTAATTTTTGGATTTTATTTTGAGGTACTTCTCTCTTTAACTATATTTATTATATTTATCTTGAATAAATTATTGAGGGGCTAATACTTTTATGAATGTTTATGAAACATGATATTATCTGTTTTTTTGTAATCATATAGCGATTAAAATTTTTGGAAGGCCATAACTTAAGGAAATCAAGTACTTGATGTTCAAAACCATCCGTGGCCTAATTTTGGGAAAAATTTAATAAATGCTAAATTAATTAAGAAAATTATAAGTTTCTGGATTTAGTCTACATATGTCATGATAGATACCCAGTAATAATTATAAGGCATTTGGAAGAATATTTGAAGGGGTCGCCCCTCATGCTCATTATATAGCTTAAGTTGGTCTGCATTTAGTAAAACTGTGGAAACTGTGATAACATGTTGAATGGACATAGGGAGATGGGGTTAATAGTTTACTAATTTGGTAAGGTGAAAAAGAGAGCTTCATTAGGAGTCATGATGAGGAGAGTGTTGGATAGACTAGTGTTAAGAGGTGCTCGGGATCGACGAAAGATCGTCTTTCTTGTGGAGAGAAAGAGTGTCAAAATACACTAGGGTTAGATCTAGTGTATAATAAAAAGGGATTGAGAATTGGGTAATAACTAATAATAGTAAGTTCCTTGCAAAAGGGAACGATGGGATTCATCTACCATCATAGTTCCTAGTGCCCTATGAGAGCCCTTCATAGGGAATACCCTGGGCAGTCCAAGGTTAACGTAAGCCGTAAGACTAAATTGAATACAAGAGTAATTATAAATACTTTAGGATTACACTTACACTTACACTCCCCGGTGTTGTGGGAGTTAGATTGGGTCTCACGAGTGGTAGGCTTGGTGGTTTTTGTGATGGGCGGGTTAGCCGACGAGCTGATGGATCGGTAGATATTTATGATGGACGAGATAGTCCGGGGAGCCTTGGCTCGGTAAGGAAACACATTAATATTGCATTGCATAAAATATAAGGTTGTGGGTCTTCGGTATTGGAGAGTCATCGCACCGACACCAATACGTTTTCTCGGCAAGTGTGGTTTAGCACGTAGCCAAATAAAGTCTGGTTTGCTAGTTGTAAAGAGTACACAGGAGCTCCGCTTAGTGCACCAGCATTAAGGTGTACGATTGGTCTGACTGTTAGTGTTGATACTGGTTTAGGGGTGGGCTAGGCCCAACCCACCACTTCTGTTTGGCACTACAGAGGTATCCTGGGTTGTTAGGATCCAAAAAATGGGAACTAAAGGTCTGTGTGCATAGAGTCGGGTGTATGTGTTCCACTTGCATGTTCACATCATAGCATACCTGCATGTTATAGCATAAACATTGCATATAACCCTTGACACCTATTGTAAAAATCGGTATGGGACACTTTATACAATAGGCCTTGCAAAATGACCCCTTGGTCTATTGGTTTGTATAGGCATTCCTATAGGTCATGGTTACTTACTTAGTTTATCTTCTTGTACTTTTACTTGCTCACGTTGTTCATGTGTATACTCATACTGCTTACCTACTACTGCTTACTTCTACTTGCTGTGATTATATACTTATGATAGACTTGTTCCGCCGTCACCTGCTTACTTTTGTTACTCTCCACCTTACATACCTTTCCTTTCCTTCTCTCCACTCGGTGCCTAGGAGCCATGGGGGAGGGGTGGGGGATGATAGGACTTAGTATTTTAGACTAACGTTCGTTGACCAAATCATTTTAGGGGATCGAGGAGCCGAACCAGGAGATACAACCCAGAGGTCGGTGCGCTTGGAGACGTGACAGCCTAGGACTTGAGTTCAGGCAGCAGGGACAGTGAGTCTCGATCATTAGTAGTTATTAAAGATTTGCTTCCACATTGAGTGACTTGTAGTGAGGGTCATGTTATATCGGGCAGGAGCCCTCTTATTAGTTATTTGATTTATCATTACTGTGGACTCTCCGTTCGTAGAGATTTACTTTATATTCATGTGATTTCTTGTGGACCAGTATTTGAGTTTTACTTTACTCTTATATTTATTCTACTCTTCTGCAATCGGTATGGCTAGCAGATCAAAATATTATAGTGACAACCTTCCCAGGTGTGTTGGTGTCACCGCAAAACCGCGATTCTAGGCATAAGACCATGTTGATTTAAAAGAAAAAAATGGGATCTTATAGGTGACCCCTTCAAATATTCATCGAAATGACATAAGATTATTACTGGGGGTCTATCATGACATATTTAGACTGAATCCAGAAACTTGTAATTTTCCTAATTAATTTAGCATTTATTAAATGTTCCCGAAAATTAGGCCATGGGTGGTTTTGAACATGAAGTACTAGATTTCCTTAAGTTATGGCCACCCAAAAATCATGAACACTATAAGATGCCAAAATATCAAATAATACCAAGTTTCACTTATTTTCTTTAGCAAATTAACCCCTAATTAATTTATTCAAGATAATTATAATAAATAAAGGTAAAGAGGGAAGTACCACCAAACATTATCCAAAAATTATACAAAAATTATTAGAGCTTTAATATGATCATAAAACCTTACTGACTAAGTTTCATATAATTCCAAGGTCAGTAATCTATGTTCATAAATACTTCAAATAGATCCCTAATAAAGCACTTTGTGCTGAAACATACTTATAATCTTTTTCAAACAACATGTAATAATTACCAAAGCTTTAATATGACCTAAAAGGTTCTATGGCCAAGAAAACTTAATTCTCAAACAAGTTATAGTATTTATTATCTATTTTTAAGACAAGTTCACTTAACACAAGAAGTAGTATGAGATAATATCCAATCATTCCAAATTTTTGGCTAGTGTATAGATATGATATTTAGTCAACATTGTCAGAGTCTCATAACATTCTAAGATAATTTAACCATGATTACATTAAAATCATAAAAAAGGGCAACTTGAAGGTTATAACTATAAGTATGAGCTATTGACGTGTATACATCCTATAATAACTTCCAGAGGTTCATATTGCTATAAAAACTCATCTGCAGAAATCTCATAAGGATCTAAGGTAATATGACCTTTCAACTTTTCCTTAATAAAAATTAGCCTAAATAATTTCCAATGGATTTAAGTTGTGTGCATGTGTCTAAATGTCACCAAACCTCTTCCTAGGGCTATCCACCACCCTAAGATCACATGGACTAAACTTCAAGTCCATACAAGGACAATCCTTCTATGTCCTTCACAAACCCCTAAATTTAAACCTTAGGGTTTGAACTAGGGTCCTAGGTCCAATCCACCTTACCCCACCTCGAACTCCATGTGACGGTGTTTTAACTGACCTGGGAGCTCTGGCCAAAGTCCCAACCCTTTTGGGTGAGAATTGTCCCCTCCATGCCCCAAGTACCCTTTTTCCCTAATTTACCCTTAAGGGATCAAATTTGGTCTTACTAATACCTATTCAAACAAACCCTAAGTGGATTGATATTTTTACCAGAGCTATATATTTACCCTAAGGACCATCCACCAAAATTTTCGTTGATTTTGAGGTACTTAGACCCCTTAATTAATTCATACCTTTTTATTAAATGTTTACAAAAACTATAGAAAAATATTCTCCAAAAATTCCCATTTTTGGATATGTTATATGTATAGGTAAGAGTTACTCCCAGTCAAAATTTCAAGTCATTTGGACAAGTGGTTTAGTGGGGGAACTCAATTTAGTCTCTGAAATGCCCTATGTATACACTGCACCATATTGAGTGTTGTGGTCAGACCACAAACCCAAAAGGGTTGAAATTTTTTTTAAAATAATGTAGACTTTAAGAGCTACAATTTTTATGTTGGCCACTTTTCAAGGTTCATCCCCTAAAGGCCTTATTTATTTAATTTAAATGGTGCACAGTAAAGGGTTAAAAATACATAATTTAATAATTAAAAATAAAATAGATCCAACGGTCCAGAGGCCATCTTCAACCTCTAGCCAAAGGCCACAAGTAGCCAGACCTGAAACCTATTCCAATGGCTTTTGCCGGCGATCTAGTCCCCTCCCCGTCCGGCTCCACCACCACCACCTCCGTTGAGGAGGTGGTTATCGCCATAGGGCGACACGACCGCCAAAGGGGCGGTTTCCGATGAACCCACAAGGTATAAAAACCATGGAAATTTTGAAATTTTTGTTTCCCAATCGGGCTCAATTGTGCCCGATTTTTATCCTAATTGATCTAGGATTCTAGCACAAGGGGAGAGGAGGAGAAGTGAACTTGCAACCGGTCTTGCCGACGTGTTTGGTGGTGGTGCGCCATGGCCGACGGTGGAGCTATCAGGTGCTCTGCAACAACACAACCAAATGCTTCGAATTCTTCAGGGGAAGGGTGAAAATGTCTCCTCTATGCCTGGTGAAGCTTTTAAAATAGCTAAATGGGCGGAGGGGAGTGGTCATGACATCAATGCCATTAATGGCCTTGAAAGGAGATTTTCGTCCATGGTGGACTTCACTACACACAGCCACAAAATGGCCTGAATAACCCCCTTGATCTTCTCAGAATTGATGGGGGAGATGAATCAAGCCATTAGATATGAAGAGAGGAGGCCCCTTGGCCTTCCAAGCCATGAATGACCCTCTTTCTCTCTCTTTCTCTCTCCTCCATTAAAGGGAAAATGACCTTTCTCTCTGCTAGTCACCATTTACAGAAAATGAATGACATTCCATGTAAATATCAGCCTACCTAAAGTTATGGGCCACTCAAGTTAAGCTTATCCCAAGTGGCTTGGGCTTGGTTAGGTCATTTAGGCTAGTTTGACCTATTTTAGGGTTGAGTTGACTTTGGTCAATTTGACCTTTTGGGTTGAACCCAATGGGTCCTTAGTGACCCATTGGCCTCTCCTAAGGTCTAGGGAGACTTGGGTAGTGTTGGTTTGACACCTTATAGGCCACTTGACCCTTAAATAGGGCACTTTGACCACTTTAGGGTTAGTGTTGACTTTGGTCAACTTGACCACTTTGGTTGACCCCAATGGATTCTTGGTGACCCATTGGCCTCCCCTAAGGTCTAGGAGGGGTTGGATAGGATTGGTTAGGCACCTTGGAGGTCACTTGACACTTAATTAGGGCACCTCGACCACTTTGGGGCTGGGGTTGACTTTGGTCAACTTGACCACTTTGGTTGACCCCAATGGATCTTTTGTGAGCCAATGAACCTTCTAAAGGGCTAGGGATGTTATGGTGGAGTCAAGGAGTCAAGGTGAGTCCCTAAAGTGAAACCCTAGGTTCACTTGGTCTTCTTGGGTTTCCTAGGGTTTTGTCATGACCTAGTCATGACAAAACAACTCTTAGGGATCTAGTTGGAAATGGGATATTACACAACGCTTTGTGGAGAGCATGCAGAGTGTCGTGTGCTATCGCTATCGCCAACGATACTCACTCTCGCCACGCGATAGTATTCTTCGAGCCTACTCAATGGTTTGTTGAAGGCGTCGAGTGCGTCGAGTCTACTCAATGCTAGTGTTGAGTTCTATCGCTAGCGATATCCACCGTCGCCCGACGATTGCCATCAAAAGTTCTGTTTTCTCATTTTTGGGGTGTTACAAACCTCCCCTCCTTACATAAATTTTGTCCCGAAATTTTATTCATCTGTAGGTGCACAAAAACAACAACATATATATTACAACATTATTTTACAAATAACTCAGGAAACTCATCACTCATGGTTTGCTCATGCTCCCATGCGAGTTCTTTAAGGCCATAATTGTCCCAATGGACTTTGACCATCCAGATTTCTTTGTTTTGAAGCTGCTTGATTTTCGTGTCCTCGATTGAAATGGGCCAAACCTTCATCGTCAGACCATTATCGATAAGTATGTGATCAGCAACGACCACTTGCGTAGGCTCTTTCAAAGCTTTTCGCAGCACCGATATGTGAAACACAATGTGCAAACCACTTAGCTTCGCCAAAAGAGCTAATCGATAGGCAGCTTCTCCAATCCGCTCAACCATTTAAACCGACAAAGATACCTTGGACTCAACTTTTTCAAGCGCCGAATCCTACATACGCCTTTGAAGGGCTTGATGTTAAGATATACCCAATCACCTGCCGCAAAATCCATGTTTCAGTGTTTGGAATTGTAGTATTTTGCCTGCCTATCCGAGGCTACCAATAGACTCTTGATAGTTTAACTTTCAAGACCACCTAAACACCTAGAGGGGGGGTGAATAGGTTCTAATGCTTGTTTTAACTTAAGGCAGAATATAACTACAGGCTATAAGAGAATTCTGAAGACACTGCAGCAAATACAGCACGACAATCACAAATATGCACACATCACAGATTGCTCACAGATTTATAGTGGTTCCCCAAGGTCTGGGTACATCCACTTCCCCCTTCACCTATCTAGAAGTGTGCTAGATTCGGCCTAACTTCCATCTTTATCTCAAATCCTCAGATCCTACACCTTAGAACCCTGAAAGATTCCTACAACTCAGAACCTTATAAGGTTCATATAGCTCAGGCTAACCAGCCCTATCTCAGTCTTGCCACAAGGCCTACAACTCAGAGAAAACCTTCTCCTACAACTCAGGCATAAACAGCCCTACCACTCAGAGAATACCTCTCCTACACTCAGCCTTTATAATCTAGGCTTACAACTCAGATCTATACAAATAGATCCTATAGATATTGAAATTGAAGTTATATAATATCTTGCCCCTGTTGAGAGAGAAGGGACAATACGGTTCTTGATCAGCTTCTTGAAAAACCTGATGGATGAAATCAATTGGATCTTAGCTTTCTTCAAAGCTTCTTGAATCTGAACTTAAGAAACCTGTGATAGCTTCCTTCTTGTCCTCAAATGGCTGGATCTCTCTCTATCCACAACCCTTGATAATACTTCTAAAATTCTTGGATGAATTCAACTTAGACTGAATCTGAGTGGATGTTCACTTCAGAATGTCTTCTTAGATCTTCTCACGAAGATCTTCTTCTGTGCCTTGCACTTTCTTGATTTGAGATCTTGACTCACAACAATTATCACTCAGTTTGTTTCTATATCTCAATTCTCTCTTTCCTTCTTCTGAATCTGTCTATTTATAGACTTCATCCTTGGAAACCGGCTGATCCGGTTTCTAACAAACTTTTGACAAGTCTGACAGCTTCTGTCAACCTGTTGTAACTCACAGCTGTCAAGTCTTCAAACAGATCTTGTGCCTTTATCTTTGTTAGTAAAGCGTCGAGACTGTCTGTTAGAAGTGTCGAGACCATCTGTCAAAATATGTCGACATAAGTGACTTAGGTGTCGACACAGCCTTTGATGATGTCGACATATCTGCCATTATGTCGACTCAGCTTCTAGATACTGCATCTAGAGAATGTGTCGACATGGAGCATTTGTGTCGACACAAACACTTCATCATTCTCCATCAACTAACTTGGTCTAGACTTTTCAGTGTGTCGACACAAGTCCTGTGTGTCGACACAGTTGATGTGGACTCAGAATATAGTGTGTGTCGACACTGCCTCCAGGTGTCGACACAGTTGTTGTCGAATCTGCCTCTGTATGTCGACTCAGTCTTCTGGTGTCGACACACGTGTTTTCGACTAGCAATCCTATGTGCCGACACAGCCTCCCAGTGTCGACACAGTTGATGTCGACTAAACTTCTGTGTGTCGACACAGCTTCCCGGTGTCGACACAATTGTTGTCGACACTTTTTCTCTGTGTCGACACAGCCTTCTTCAAGTGTCGACACAATCTTTCTGAAGTGTCGACACAGCTTCTTCTGTTGTCGACACATGGACTTAGAATAATTTTCCTGTATTTTAGTACATTCTTCACCTGCACATATCAACTCAAAATAACATCAAATACACCTTGATGTATATCATTGAGCTAAGTTAGCCTTCTACAAATCTGGTACACATTTTCCAATGTGCCCAACAATCTCTCCCTATTTGGAGAAGTCATAACCCTTTTAGCTAATGATATACACCATTTATCAAAATTTAATATGATGATGTACAAGAGCATAATATAACAGGAATCTTTTATAAACAAAACATTAACCACAGATTCATCACAGAATAAAGATGAACATGAAGAAATGATTACAGAACAAGGTATTGTTTATTAATTTAGAACTGTTTGTTACTGCTTGTTTACATTGATTGGTTTTACAAACAAATCATTACAAAACATTTGAAAGAACTGATAAACTAAAACTATGACTGATCAGGCTCCTGGATGACAATTCCTTTTCCTGATTGAATCTGAGCCTTCACAATAGTTTCAGCAACATCAGCAAGTTTTTGGCCTTTCAGTTCAGCTTTCTTTTGAGCTTCCTCCTTGAGCCTTTGCCTTTCAAAGTAATGAAAGGGCTTGGGAAAATACTTGCTAGGCTCCTGAGCATCGGGTGGAAGCCTCCCCATCTTAGCCTTTCTTCTGAATTGAACTATGGCCTCCTGCCTGGCATCATACTTTTGCCATTCCATTACATTATACCATTTTCCTCTTTCATGCACTTGATCCTTCACAGCCTTCCAGGCAGTTAGTATAATGTTCCTTGAGGCGGGGCTCCACTGCTCAAAATCAAGTCTTAGTTCAGCTTGCTCTCTAAATCTCTTCTTGGATAATTGAGCATCTTGTTGATCTTTCAAATTGGCTTCTGGCTGATCTACTTTTTCAATAATTACATTTGTAACCTCCTGTGGAGGACTGTATATTGCCTGCACTTGCTGATGAATCATTTCAAAAACAGCAGGGGGGTATATGACTTGGGCAACCTCAGATTGATTACCTTCAAGTAGACCTTGTTGTATTCCTGACTCAGCAATAGCATCATCATCACACAATGGTGGATATACCAATGTGGCTCTAACACTGTTGGTTACCCACTTGGCATGTTTTGAGCCAGCATGGATAAGTACCCTCTCCCCCTTTAGGACGTCTCTGGCAACATGATCCCTAAGATCATCCTTCTGAAACCTTATTTGTCCATCAAGAAAATTCACACCCTCTTTAAAGAATGATTTTAATTTGAGAAGCTTGTCAGATATTTCTTTCTGTGAGGTGGTGATTGCAGTTTGAACTAAATCTAGAGCATCCTTGAGCTTTTGATCAAAATCTGCCATATCTTTAGTCCTTGCAGCAGTCAGCTTTGTTGCAGTATCTTTTAACTCAGTGAGAATTTCATTGTGAGATTCAGTCAGATTGTCATTCATTCTCAGCTGATTTTCTAGAACATAACCCTGTTTCAATGCTATGTCATCCACCTTAACAAGGGTAGTTTGCTGCTGTTTAGCTAGATAGACCACAACATTACCTCCCTTATGGAAGCAATCTGTCATCTCCTTTTTATTCAGATTTACCTCAAATCTGATTGACTTTATGTCCTGGGCTAGATCAAACTGAAGTGCCTTATTACTTTTATCGACATATGTTTCCAAGGCTCTTCTCTGCTCATCCATCTTTTCCTGTAAATTCACCATGAACTTATTGTAATCAAACTCAGTAGGAGATTGGTGACTAGCAGTCTGGATAGCTTGCTTATAGCTTTGACTTCTTTTCTTGAAGACCATGAGCTTCCTTTTCTTAGCCTCCCTGGCTTTTCTGTCTCAGATTCTGAAGAACTTTTAATATGAACTCTTTCAGGAGGTGTTGTAGGAACGTCTGTCTCAGTGATATGTTTTTCTTCCTCAACATTCACTTGCTCCCCCTCAACATCTTGCTCCTCCTCAATCCTATCAGTAGCAATTCTAACATCAGGAAACAACTCATCTAGAGTGAATTCATTTTGTTCTTGAGCAGAAGATGAGTCATCAAGGCCAGCAGTGTTCAAATCTTCTGATAAGTTTACTCTTTCTTCCACTTGTACTTGGTCAGAAATTGACTCCCCCTACAATTGTTCAGGATTAGAAATGTGCTGGACAGGAGAATGAACTGGCTCCCCCTGTACCTGTGTAGGTAATGTTTCTTTCTAGACTTGAGTAGACCCAGTCTGGTCCTCAGTCTGCTCTCTAACTTGTCTCTATGAAGTTGTTCAGTGCCCTTATCATGTCCAAGTGATGTTTCAGGTGTGTCCTGCCTGTCCACATCTGGCACCTCTTTGGACAGAACTATATCCCACCTGGAAAATAATCTTATGTCCATTTTTCTCATATGATTAATCTTAGACCCAGGAATCTGTTGCATGACCTCTGGAATGAGCCCAGTCAGGTATAGACTCATGATTCTAGCCAAGTTTGGCTTCTTTATTCCTTCTGTGATTTTATCATACATAACTGCAGACCAGTCTGTGTTAATCTTGTAGAGTATCCGTGTCATGAGAGTGAACATCATGGCAGATATCCTATCATGACCTCCTGGTTTACACAAAATCACTTTTCCTACTATCTCAGATAGAAACTTTCCTTGGTTATTCATTCCCTTTCGGTTGATGGCTGCTCCAATCTTTAGGGTTGGATCCAATCCACACCACTGGAGAGCCTCTCTTGTCTTTGAGGCTGAGACCTCTTCTTCATCTTGGATGCTAGGTAGTTGAAGAATCTTTCTTATACTTTTTAAAGTAATTTTAATCTTAGTCCCATGAACCATAGATTTTATCTTGAGACAAGTGGAATCCAAAGTTGCAGCAGTATAGAACTCGACAACTTCTTTCTTCCAAATCTTTGAAGGTTCAGAAATAAGGTATTCCAATCCATTGTCATCAAGAAGAGAAATCACCTGTTTGATTTCTGGCGCGGCATTGTCGAATGCAGCCCTAACCAATTCATATCCCTCATTGATGTTGTCTTCAACCTTTGGCACCATTGGAAAGATGAGAAAGCTTGAGATAAGAGAAGAGAGATTGTCGACACAGGGTTTTAGTCTCAAAAACCTTGTAAGCGTGTCGACAGAATACGTTCTCGACCTATTTATACCCTCTAATGAAAGAAGGTCAAAAGTCAGGCAAAAACAGTCTAAATGTGTCGACACAGTCGGAATGTGTCGACACACACTTCTATTGTCTCGACATTTTTGTTGACTACTTTGTGCCGACACCAATTGATGATATGTCGACACGGGAGATACTAAGTAGTGCATCAGAAATTATGTGTCGACTCTTAGTATAAGAGTCGACACAAAATCTGTAAGTGTCGACATCATTATACTGGATGTGTCGACACTACATTTCTGGATGAGTCGACTCTTGACCCCTTGGTGTCGACACATTTTCTCATGTGTCGACACAATTTCCCTGATTAGTCGACATGACTCCTCTGTGTCGATGCTTTATCATTAAATGTGTCGAAACTATTTTACTTAGCCAATTTTATGGTAAATTAACCTATGGCCAGCATTCCTAATTCAATTTTAAATTTATTGAATTTAGTTTCATCAGTGGCTTAGTAAATACATCTGCAATTTGATAATCTATTTTAACAAATTCCAATGAGATGTCTTCTTTTTCTACATGTTCTCTAAGAAAATAGTATTTTATTTTTATATGCTTAGTTCTACTATGTGAAACAGGATTGTTTGCAATAGAAATAGCACTCTTAGAATCACATAATAAAGGTGTTCTACTTACTTGAATACCATAGTCCTTTAACTGATGCTGAATCCACAACAATTGTGCACAACAACTTCCTGCAGCCACATATTCAGACTCAGCAGTGGATATTGCCACACTAGTCTGCTTCTTACTGCTCCAGGATATCAATCTTCCTCCCAAGAATTGACATGTACCTGTAGTACTCTTTCTATCTTCTCTACAGCCTGCAAAATCTGCATCTGAATAACCTGTTAGTAGAAAATCTCCATTCCTAGGGTACCAAAGACCTAGATTAGGTGTGCCCTTAAGATATCTCAAGATCCTTTTGACTGCAGTATAATGTGATTTTGTAGGGCAAGCTTGGTACCTAGCACAGACACATGTAGCATACATAATGTCTGGTCTACTAGCAGTGAGATATAATAGAGAGCCAATTATTCCTCTATACAAAGACTCATCTACAGGCTTACCTGCATCATCTTTGCATATTGAAATATTTGTTCCCATAGGAGTTCTCATGGTGGAGGATGATTCCATACCATACTTCTTAATTAATTCCTTGGTGAACTTAGACTGGGATATGGACAAGCCATCTTCAGTCTGTCTTACTTGGAGTCCCAAGAAGAACTTAAGTTCCCCCATACTGCTCATTTCAAACTTCCCTTGCATAAGTTTGGCAAACTTTTTGCAAAGTTTGTTCTCTGTAGACTCAAAAATTATGTCATCTACATAGATCTAGACTAAGATTATCTTACCTTTTCATTCCCTTAAGAATAGAGTTTTGTCTATTTTACCTCTTGAGAATTTGTTCTCAATAAGGAAAGTAGACAGGGTTTCATACCAAGCCCTTGGGGCTTGCTTTAACCCATACAATGCTTTCCTAAGTCTATAGACATAACCAGGTTTAAGAGAATCTACAAAACCTGATGGCTGCTCTACATAGACTTCTTCTTTTAGATCACCATTCAGGAATGCTGATTTCACATCCATTTGGTATACTTTGAATCCTTGATATGCTGTATAGACAAGGAACATTCTGATTGCCTCTAGTCTTGGTACTGGGGAAAATGTTTGATAAAAGTCAATCCCTTCTTCCTGCCTGTATCCTTTAGCAACCAATCTTGCTTTATTCTTCACAATTACTCCACTCTCATCCAACTTGTTCCTAAAGATCCACTTTGTGCCAATGATGTTGTGGTCTCTTGGTTTGGGAACTAACTCCCAGACTTTGCACCTTCTGAATTGATTAAGCTCCTCTTGCATAACATTAATCCTGTGTTGGTCTTGGATGGCTTCTTCAAATTTATTAGGCTCCAGTTGAGATAAAAAACTTGAATGCAGGACTGTGCTCAGATTTCTGCTTCTAGTCTGCACTCCTTGTCTTGGATCACCTATAATTTGATTTGCTGGATGGTCTTATAGATGTCTTGTAGCTGGAGGTAGATTTCCTTCTGGTTGAACATCTCCAACTCCTTCATTATGCTGCACCTCTTGGTTGTCATCAGCTTCTATTGAGTCTTGTACTCCCCCTGGACAGTAGCATTCATTTTCCAATATTTCATCTGCATTTGATGCTTCTGCAATGGAAAGCTTGTCCATCCTTTTGCTTATACCTGTTGGATTATTTGATCTACAAGGAAACTCACTGTTGATTAATCTTGTTTCATCAAATATAACATGTACAGATTCTTCTACAACTTGAGTAGTCAAGTTGTAGACTCTATAAGCCTTACTATTGATGTTGTACCCAACAAATATCCCATCTTGGTATTTGGCAGCAAACTTGTTTAGATAAGACTTGTCATTGTTAAGTATATAGCATTTGCAACCAAAGATCCAAAAGTAGGATAGATTTGGTTTTCTACCTTTCATAATTTCATAGGGAGTCTTTTTGTGGCTCTTGGTGATAGAAGCCCTATTTATCACATGACATGTAGTGTTTACTGCCTCAGCTCAGAAATATTCTGGAAGAGAAGTGTCACTCAATAGAGTTCTACCAGCTTCAATCAATGTCCTATTGTTTCTTTCAGCAATACCATTTGGCTTTGGTGTTCTAGGTGAGGAGAATTCTTGGAAAATCCCTAACTCTTCACATAATTTTTTCATACTTTCAGATTGAAATTCAGTGCCATGGTCACTTCTGATTTTGACCACTGTACTGTTCAGTTCATTCTGAATTTGTTTTACAAAACTAAGTAAGACACTTGGGGTTTCTGATTTTTGTCTCATAAAGAACACCCATGTATATCTAGAATAGTCATCTACAACCACAAAAGTGTAGACCTTCCTACCTAGACTCTGAACTGGCATATGACCAAAAAAGATCCATATGTAAGAGGTATAAACACCTCACTAAATCCTTGTTTTCAAGGCTATGAAAGGAGGATTTTGTCTGCTTGCCCTTTTGACAAGCTGAGCATATCCCTTCCTTTATACACTTAACTTGAGGACCATTCCTCACTAACTCTTTGCTAAAGAGTTCGCAAATTGTCTTGTAGTTAAGATGGGCCAGCCTTTTGTGCCATTTGACAAAATGAGATGCATTATCATCAGCTACAAGACAGATAGGAGAAACCTTGTTCTCACATGCAAAATCAAGACAATAAACATTTCTCTTTCTATACCCAATCAATATGACCTTTTGATCACTTGACCTTTTGATATGACATCCATCCTTAACAAATGAAATGTCATATCCAAGATCACTCAGCTGACTTATGCTTATCAGTTTATGTTTCAAACCTTTTACATAAGCCACTTGAGTGATGGTAATTTGGTTTGAAGAAATGTTACCAAATCATTTGATGATCCCTCTTTCAAATCCACCAAAGATAACTTTAGGCCCATCCTTGAGAGATGTGTACTCCTTCAGTAGCCCCTTTATTCCAGTCATGTGCCTGGAATAACCACTGTCCAAGTACCATATAGGGGCATGAAAACTTGGACTTTCCTGCAATACAAAATTACTTTCCCTTAGAACCCAAGTAAGTCTTGGGTCCTTGGTTCAGGTTAGCACCATTCACATCAAAACTACCAGCAGCTCTTCTAACTGGTAGACTATTGTTCTTCCTTACACTTGTGTTATGCCAGCAGTCTAAGGAAAAATGTCCTCTCTTGCCACAGCACCAACATTCATATTTGTTGTATTTAGGTCTAGATATACCCTTGGCAGAAAAATTTCTGTCCAGTGCTGGTGCTGCTGCAGCTTCACCCACTAATTTCTTATAACCATTGGGTTTATGAACATGGGCAGACCTATTGGCATTAATACCCTTGTTTTTCAGAACATTAGTCTTAATATGACCATGAATATTTTCAAGATCACATTTGTTCGAAGGCACTTGTACCTTTCTAAACATAATAGGGACTTTAAGGTTTAGTGGCTGGACAGGAGCTTTGCCTTTTCTCTTGAATTGGGCAACCCTGGTGTTACCTTTGAAGCCTAATCCTTCCTTACCCTTTTGAGCCACAAACTCATCTATTATAGGTAAGACAGATTTTGGCTTAGAGTAACTAGTCACTAAATCTTTCTCTATTCTCATTCTGGCCTCCAGACTTTTAATTTGATCATTGTTATATTTGATTGTGCCCATCTAAATAATAGTTATATTTTTCAGTTTAGCAATCTCATTTAACTTTTGATCCAATATTTTTTAAAACTCAGATGCAGCCACCTTAAGATAAGCAATTTCCTGAGCCAGAGTTTTGACTAGGTTCTTTCTTTTCTTAAGAGCCTGCAATAAGTCCCCATACTTATCTATTAACTGATGAACATCTCCTTCAGATTCAGATCCATCTACATCTTTTGATGCAGATGTAGCTGATGCTGCACTAATACTACAAACTGATTTCATAGAAGGACAATATACCTTCCTGGGACCAGACTGATTCTGGCACATATCTTCTTCTGATCCAGCCATCAGTCCCATACATTGATGATCTTCTTGTTCATAGATGGAGTTTAGCAATTGCATAAACTCATCTTCTTCATTAGCTGCATACAGTCCAATGTATGCTTCTGCTTCAGAATCTGACTCTGAGGAGGATTGATCTGTAAGACTCTTCTCCTTCTTAGCAACAAAGGATTTATCCTTCTTGCCCTTTTGTTGAGTCTTCTTTTTATCTTTTGACTCCTTCCTCTTATCTGGACACTCAGCCACCATATGTCCAGGCCTATTGTAGCAATAGCAAACAATCTTTGATGTAGTAGCTTTGCTGGGCTTGGTTCTGATCCTCTCCTTTCTTGATGATTTTCTCTTCTGATAGTAATCATCAACTGGCTGTGATGTGGAGGGCCTTGACTTCCAATGCTTTTTCTTCAAGAACCTCTGAAACTGCCTTGTAAAGGCAGCAAAATCTGCATTTGAATCACAGCTTTCTGAGTTCTTATTGTCTGAATTTTCTGAGTTAACTTCAGCAACTTACTTAGGAGGTGATGGAGATATCCTCCTATTATTTCTAGTGGCTTCAGCCTTAAGGCCACAGACCTTTCTCTATGTTCTCCTTTTGAATTCTTTTCTTCCTCCTTCCTAGCCATTAGTTGCATTTCATATGATAACAACTTTCCAAACAAGGTTGGAGGAGAAATGTCTGCTAGTTTGGCCACTTCTCTTATGGCACAAATCTTGGTGTCCCAATCCTTTGTCAAGGATCTTAGGAATTTGTCATTCAGTTCATATGTGTACTGAAGACCCTTCCATAGGACATCAGTTCATTTACTATTCTGTAGAATTTTTTATAGCATTCAGTTATGCTATCAGACTTCCCTTGTCTGAAACTCTCATATTCTTGGTTGAGCATAGACTTTCTATCTTGTCTAACTTCTTCAAAACCCTCCATGTAGACAATCAAAGTGTCCCACATTTCCTTGGAGGTTTTGCAGTGAATTAGATTTTGAAATGTGGCATCATCTATAGCACTTACAATAATGTTCTGTGCTCTTTTGTCTTGTGTTGCTAGGAAGATCTCATCCTTGGTCATTTCAGAATAACTCTTTGGAGTTTGAATGTTTGCATCAAGAACTGATACCTTCATTGGAATGAAGGGGCCTTCCTATACTGTGATATATATCCTTGGATCATAAGCCTCCATAAACAACCTAACCCTTTCTTTCCAGATTCCAAAAATCTCTTTCCTGCAGATTGGTAATTTCATTGACCCTAGTTTCTTGTGATTCTCTCCAGAACCCATTTTCTTGATTCTTGATTCTACCTTAGGGATCTAACTCAGACTGTTAAGTCCTCCTTTGAGTAACCTCCCTCTGATACCACTTGATAGTTTAACTTTCAAGACCACCTAAAAACCTAGAGGGGGGGGGGGTGAATAGGTTCTAATGCTTGTTTTAACTTAAGGCAGAATATAACTACAGGCTATAAGAGAATTTTGAAGACACTACAACAAACACAGCACAACAATCACAAATATGCACACATCACAGATTGCTCACAGATTTATAGCTGTTCCCCAAGGTCTTGGTACATCCACTTTCCCCCATCACCTATCTAGTAGTGTGATAGATTCGGCCTAACTTCCTTCTTTATCTCAGATCCTCAGATCCTACACCTCAAAACCCTAAAAGATTCCTACAACTCAGAACCCTATAAAGTTCCTACAGCTCAGGCTAACCAGCCCTACCTCGGCCTTGCCACAAGGCCTACAACTCAGAGAAAACCTTCTCCTACAACTCAGGTATAAACAGCCCTACCACTCAGAGAATACATCTCCTACACTCAGCCTTTATAATCTAGGCTTACAACTCAGATCTATACTAATAGATCCTACAGAAATTGAAATTGAAGTTATATAATATCTTGCCCCTGTTGAGAGAGAAGGGACAAGACTGTTCTTGATCAGCTTCTTGAAAAACCTGATGGATGAAATAAAGTGGATCTTAGCTTTCTTCAAAGCTTCTTGAATCTGAACTTAAGAAACCTGTGATAGCTTCCTTCTTGTGTTTAAATGGCTGGATCTCTCTCTATCCACAACCCTTGATAATACTTCTCAAATTCTTGGATGAATTCAACTTAGACTGAATCTGAGTGGATGTTCACTTCAGAATTTCTTCTTATATCTTCTCACGAAGATCTTCTTCTGTGCCTTGAACTTTCTTGATTTGAGATCTTGTCTCACAACAATGATCACTCAATTTGTTTCTATGTATCAATTCTCTCTTTCCTTCTTCTGAATCTGTCTATTTATAGACTTCATCCTTTGTAACCGGCTGATCCGGTTTATAACAAACTTCAGACAAGTCTGACAGATTCTGTCAACCTGTTGTAACTCACAGCTGTCAAGTCTTCAAATAGATCTTGTGTCTTTGTCTTTGTCAGCAAAGCGTCGAGACTGT
This sequence comes from Platanthera zijinensis, assembly GCA_039513925.1. Lineage (NCBI taxonomy): Eukaryota > Viridiplantae > Streptophyta > Magnoliopsida > Asparagales > Orchidaceae > Platanthera > Platanthera zijinensis. Next base: position 83,184,650 of record CM077093.1, on the reverse strand, counting down.
CTGTTAGAAAGTGTCGAGACCATCTGTCAATATATGTCGACATAAGTGACTTAGGTATCGACACAGCCTTTGTTGATGTCGACATGTCTGTCTTTATGTCGACTCAGCTTCTGGATACTGCATCTAGAGAATGTGTCGACACAGAGCATTTGTGTCGACACAAACACTTCATCATTCTCCAGCAACTAACTTGGTCTAGACTTTGCAGTGTGTTGACACAAGTCCTGTGTGTCGACACAGTTGATGTAGACTCAGAATATAGTGTGTGTCGACACTGCCTCCAGGTGTCGACACAGCTGTTGTCGACTCTGCCTCTGTATGTCGACTCAGTCTTCTGGTGTCGACACACATGCTGTCGACTAGCAATCCTGTGTGTCGACACAGCCTCCCAGTGTCGACACAGTTGATGTCGACTAAACTTCTGTGTGCCAACACTGCTTCCCGGTATCGACACAATTGTTGTCGACTCTTTTTCTCTGCATCGACACAACCTTCTTCAAGTGTCGACACAATCTTTCTGAAGTGTCGACACAGCTTCTTCTGGTGTCGACACATGGACTTAGAATAATTTTCCTGTATTTTAGTACATTCTTCACCTGCACATATCAACTCAAAAAACATCAAATACACCTTGATGTATATCATTGAGCTAAGTTAGGCTTCTACAAATAAGGTACATATTTTCCAATGTACCCAACACCTCTCACGTATCAAGTGTATAGCAAAGTTTGCATCTTTGAACTCCTTATGCTTATACAACTTTGATTCGCCTGTTTCTGCCCAAGCTAAAGGTGTACGACACTTCCTACCGTATAAAGCTTCAAAGGGCGCTATCTAAATGCTAGCTTGATAGCTATTATTATAGGAGAACTCAATCATATAGATATGGTCCTCCCACCTCTTCCCAAAATCCAAGGCGCACATCCGGAGCATATCCTCCATTTATCCTGCTGGTCCTCTCGATCTGACCATCTGTTTGCGGATGAAAGGTCGTGCTGAACTTCAGTTGAGTACCCAACAACTGGTGGATTATCCTCCAATCATTTGAAGTAAAGCGCCCATCTCGGAGTCCTCCGACTCAAGGTATGTGCGACTACATTTCCCTTCCCGGGAGTATAGTGTATCTCGAAGGTGTAGTCCCCAAGGAACTCCATCTATCTCCATTGCCGCATATTTAGATCCTTCTGATATATTAAGTACTTAAAGCTCTTATGGTCCGTGAAGATGTCATCTTTCACGCCATATAAGTAATGACGCAACAGCTTAAGTACTAAAATCACAGCGCCAACTCCAAGTCATGGACATGATAATTCCGCTCATGCACTTTCAACTAGCGTGAGCTATAAGCAATAACCATTCCAAACTGAAGAAGAACGCAGCTTAAGCCGCTCCATGAAGCATCGCTATAAATCTCATAGCCTTCTATACCAAATGGCGAACTCAAGATAGGCGTCGTAGTCAAATGACTTTTTAACTCCTCAAAAGCTCGCGCACACCCAGGCATCAAAACGAATTTTTGATCTTTCATTGTCAGAGTGGTGAGAGGTAAGGCTATTCACAAAAAGTTCTCTACGAATCGCCTGTAGTAGCCTGCAAGTCCAAGGAAACTCCTTACTTTAGCTATAGTAGACAACACAGGCCACTCACGTTGAAAGTCTTTAATTTCAAGGATTGCTAAATCACCTAGATGGGGGGGGGGTGAATAGGTTTCTTAGTCTCTTGTAACTTTATTTTATTTTCCTTCTTAATTACTTTGAGAGTTACTAGTTTTTTGCTTTCAAGAAACACAACCTGCAACCAAGAAATAACACAAGAAACACACATAGAATTTATAGTGGTTCCTCAAATTATGGGTACGTCCACTTTCTCTCTCATCATTCTAACTCCTTGTTAGACAAGGCACTTCTCCAATCTCAAATCCTAAGAGCTTATGCCACAGATCCTTCATGATCTCTCAGTATCCTCAAAGACATACAACTCAAGCACTAAGCCCTACAACTCAGTGATCAACTGATCACCCACCTCAAGCCAAAGTCCGTACCACTCAGACTGGGAGGATAGCCCTAACTCAGATCTATAATATACCTCAAACTTCTAGACCCCTAAGGGTGGTTTTGTCATGACTAGGTCATGACAAAACCCTAAGAAGCCCAAGAAGACCAAATGAACTTAGGCATGAAGGTGAAAACCACCTTGGGCTACAAATAGTAAATTTTAATTACCCACCATAGGGCTTGAATTTAGGGCTTCAACTTAACTCCATGACCCCATCATAACACACCTAACCCTTTAAGAGGTTTATAGGGTCACCAAGGACCCATTGGGTGTCAACCAAAGTGGTCAAGTTGACCAAAGTCAACCCTAACCCTAAATGGGTCAAAATAACCTATATATGGCTAGTTACCCTTCCCTTAGACAAAATTACCACGCCTGCACCTTCCTAACCCTTAAAGGAGGTTAATGGGTCACAAGGACCCATTGGAGTCAACTAAAGAGGTCAGGTTGACCAAAGTCAACTCTAGCCCAAAAATGGTCAAAGAGCCCTAACTAAGGGTCAAGTGGCCTCCAAGGTGCCCAACAAACCCTACCCAACCCTTCCTAGACCTTAGGGGAGACTAATGCCAATCCATTTGGAGGTTTAGAATTATATAAAATGCCACACATTTTCTGGAGGTGATGACTAGGAGAGAGAAAGATCCATTTACCCTTTAATGGAGGAGAGAGAAAGTGAGGAGAAAGATGCCATTCATGGCTTGGAAGGCCAAGGGCTTTCTCTCTTCATTCAAATGATTTGATTCATCTCCCCCATCAGTGCTGAGAATAACAAGAGGTTTTCCAGGCCCTTTTAGTGGCTGGATGCATGGAACCTATAACAACCCGAAACTCAAAAGAGGGACGGGTGACGTTTTAAGCCAAGTCTGGGACTTGGAGCAGGTGTCCCGGGCGTGTCACGGGCGTGACACGGGCGTGTCATGGGCGTGTTCAGCCACGGGTCATGTGGTCAACATTTTGACGATCAACGATCGTCGAGTTGAGGCACACGGCCTGGGACATGGGTGTGTCCCAGGGCTTGTTACGCTAGAGAGTTTCCTGAGTCATGTACACGGGCCATGACACAGGCACAGACACGGGCGTTTCACATGTGATACGGGCGTGTCAGGTGCTGTGTCGCACGCCGTGTCCTCGGGAAAAGAGTGCTGGTCGTTGCACACGGGGCGTGGCACGGGTCGTGATACGGCCGTCGCATGCGACAAGGGCGTGTCGGAGGCCGTGTCGAATGCCGTATGCTGGTTATCTAATCGGTCGAGAGGCGAATGGGTGACACGGCCATGCACACGGACGTGTTGCAACCCGTGTTGGGCCCAGATTTTGTATTTCAGGTCCCGATCGTGGCCGTTCATTTCCTTGGCTTGGGATCTGACGGTGGGGAGTTGGTTCTGGCAGTTTAAACTCGAAAATCGGTTTACAAACCCTCATTTTCTTTTTGGTGTTCTCTCTCTAAGATTTTAGAGAGAAGGGAGAGCAAGGAGGAAGGAGGAGACCAAGATCCGGCCGCCGGTTGAGCTTCGGAGCTCCGAATCGCAATCCGAGTCTAGATCCGCGAAGGCGACGCCGTTGCGGTGCTTTCCAACCGCGTAGATTTTTCATGGTGCCGTGGAAGAATGCAAGGGTAACGATTCTCATCCTAGGGCATGTGAAGCGCTCTTTTCCTTTGCATAGGAGGCCCTCTCTCGCGAGTGAACCAAGAGGTTGAGCGTTCCTTGGGGTAGATATGTAAAGTCCCCCTTGTATAGAGTCCGTATGCGAAAACGGGCATAGGCATTGTGTGTGAAGCCTATTCGGACAAGTTGGTCAGGATCGGTGATGTTGCATTGCATTTGAACTGGGCAAGACTCCGTGTGTTTTGGCGTTTTTCGGGTTTTCTACGTGGTAGATTGCAGCAGGGTGCCTTGGAGATTAACTCCAAGGTGCACCCGGAAAATTTGGAAAAAGCAAGTTTTGCCAACACGATGGTCGGGGAGCCAACGTGAACATAACCGGGTTATGTGATTGTTGTGGTGGAAACGGGACTCAGTGAGTCTTGACCTGCGCATATGGCTTAACTTACCGTTGCGGTATGAGCACGGGTCAGGCGGAACCGTACCCGATCTATTTCGTTCGGTGGGACCGTTGGCATGGATGAGGGTCTTCGACGGTCTATGGCTTAAATTGTCGTGACTAAGGCCAGGAAGGCAAAATGCTCATATGGTTGGCCGTCCATGAGGCGGTGGTGGAACGGGAACGTCTATGGATTGAATTGACGTGACTTTGGCCAGTCCGCCGTGAATGTGCCATGAGTGCACTGGGCGTGCGGCCGTGCGAGCCTGCGCCTGTGATGAAGTGTGTTTACACTACTTTGATGCTTATACTAATAAAGTGCAGGGAAAGAGCATCGCTGCCCCGATTTTGGGGGCGGGATCGTTATAATTTGGTCAGCATAGCTGACCGTTACATTATTTACCACCGGGCGGTGACCTTTGGCTTGCAGGTGTTACGGAGCCAAGCGCGAAATAGCGGGCTAAAGCCCATCATGCTGTGCCGACCCTCGAAGGCCTAACTTTATATGTTTTCCATTTATCTCATGTATAGCCGGCCTGCGTGCCGAGGTTTGAAAGACATGTTTTATTAAGTAAACATTATAAGGCCTTAAGACCAGTTGTTGTTTTGTTTATTCAACATTCCTATGTTTTGGTTCACTGGACATTCATGTTAGCAAGGTTCTTAACTGTGCAACTTAATAATTGCTTCCGCTAGGTGCTGTGTAGGACGTTGTGATTGGTTGAATGGTTTCAACGCGTAACCGACCGGTCTGTCCGTAGTATATGGCGTCGGGCCCCGACCGGACCTACTGCTATATGCAATGTGACGGATAGGGGTGTTACAAATTGGTATCATACTATCGGTTTTGGTTAAGCTTAAATGAATTCGTTGAGTAATTAACTTTAAGGGGTGGTGAGCACTTGTGTGTACGTCATCGTTATAACATGAAAAGAACCTATGAATGTCCACTTAGGAACGAAAATACACATGTTTGTGGAACCTGCGTGTTCCTATAATTGCTGTTTGCAATATTGTTGGGACGCTTATCGTTGTTTTGCACGATTATAGGTGACCAGAAGTGGTGCTGGACCGTAAGAACGGCCAGGTTCTGAGACAAGTAGCGCACCAAGCGATGCGCCTGCAACACCTCCGTCTACCGAGACCATTAGAATGGTGGCAGAAGCTGTCTTTGTTATGATCAATGCGCAACCTACAAGGAAGGTGCAACAGCCTGCTCCTATGGTTGAGCAAGTGCCACTCCAAGAGACGGAGCCTAGAAGGGTGGAATAGGTGGTGGTGGAGCCGGAGTTGCCTCGGAGAGCAACGGAGAGACAGCTTAAGCATGTGATGGGATTCCACCCACCAGTGTTCTCGGGAATAGGAACCCCGACTCAGGCAAAGGATTGGCTCTCAAGAGTCAATAGGGTGATGACAGCAACAGAAACGGAAGAGTGGCAGAAGACCACGATAGCAACGTTCCTATTGGATGGGGACGCGAGGTTATGGTGGGAAGGGCTGGAGCTACACCACCTGAGGGGAAGATAGTTTGCGGATGTCTCTATGGGGGAATTCTCGAGGCTGTTGATGGCTCGATACCTCCCCTCAGCGCAGAGGATCGAGCTGGAAATTGAATTTCAAAAGTTAGTGCAAGGAGACAACACCGTGGACGAGTACCTCCACGAGTTCACTCGTTTGGGAAGATACGCAAGCGCTACCTTTACCGATGAGGAGCGCAAGACAAACCGCTTCTATGAAGGGTTAAAAGATTAGCTGAGGTTGTTACTATCAGGGCCTATGGCGCAGGGTTTCCTTACCTTGTTTCACACGGCCCGGTCCTTGGAAAAGGACATGAAGAACGTGCAAGCGAAAAAGGAATCCGGTGGCAAGAAATCGGAGTTCAAAGCGCCGACTACGTCGAAGTAGGGTTATCGCAAGTTCTACAAGAAGGTTAGGACGTCGAGTCCAGCCCCTTCTTCAGGTGCCTCGGGGACGACTACCAACCGAACCCCGGGCGCTTGTTTTACTTGCGGAAAGACGGGGCACTTTGCCCGCGATTGCTGGAGCGGACGCCCAAAGTCCGAGAGAAAACAAGGATCCACTTATGAAGAAAAGGGGAAGGCGGTGGAGTCAACGGCGTACAATTATGCTCCGACTCAACCTAGAGTGTTCAACTTGGGACAGCAAGAGGCCATCAAGAAGGCTTATGTAGTGACAGGTACAGTTTAATTTATAGCAAGTTAGCTTTAAATATTGTTTCCTAGTACTTGTTAGCTTAATACTGTTTATGTAGGCTTTGTTCTTATTGGCGATAGTCAGGCACGAGCACTATTCAATACGGGAGCTTTACACTCCTTTGTGTCCGAAAGCTTTGTATCGCGCATCGGAGTCCCTTCTTCGCTGGAGAAGGACAAATTGTACGTGTTGCTACCGAATGGTTGTTCGATGCGTGCGGACAGAGTGTGCGCCGTAAAAGTTCTTATTGGAAACCAAGAGTTCGACTTGCTAGCGTCATTACTGTCGCTAACAGAGTTCGACATTATCTTTGGGATGGATTGGCTTTCGAAGCAGAAGGCTTGGATTGATTGCAATAGTAAGGAGGTCAAGCTGGGTGTTGGACGGGAGACAACATTAACGACACTAAAGGGGTCGAGCAGGACGCTGATGTCTGCTCTTCAGGTGGTAAAGACAGTTCGTGCTGGCGCAGAGCTGTTCTTCGAAATAGTGGGGGCTGTAGAGCCAAAGTCCGCATTGGATAGTATCCCCGTGGTTTGTGAATACCCCGATGTGTTCCCGGATAGTCTTCCCGGAGCCCCACCGCAGCGTGATATCGACTTCACAATCGAGCTCATGCCAGGTGCCAAACCTGTGTCACGTTCTCCTTATAGGTTGACGCCTAAGGAGATGACAGAACTGAAGGTTCAACTGGAAGAGTTGTTGGAGCAAGGGTATGTGCGTCCAAGCTCATCGACTTGGAGCGCACCGGTCCTCTTTGTTAAGAAAAAAGATGGGAGTTTGCGGCTGTGTATTGACTATAGGGAGTTGAACAAGCTAACGGAGAAGAATAAATACCCCATCCGAAGGTGTTGGGTATTGTATCCACAATGTACTTGATTTGAAGAAGCCCCTGAACAAGCTAAGGTAAATAGACAGTGTGTTTGATGAAATATTTTAAGTTGTGCTTGCAGTTATTCCACGCTAAGTACACACCAATGTCAGGGTGCAGTGGGTCAATATACACGGGTCTGCGCGACATAATCCCTCGTTGAGCAGATTAGTGTGTTGGCCTACGTGTACTCTCTCTATTGGGGTGTACTTAATTTCAAGTACAGGGCTATGATAAAGCAAGAGCAGATAAGGAGCAAGGATGGGCCAAAGACCAGCTCACGGGTGGAAAGACGAGAAATCGTCTAAGTATAAATCGTCAAGAATCACTAAGTGATTCTCGCCGATTCGTCGAGAATCACTAGTGATTCTCGACGAGTCGACGAGAATCACTAGATGATTCTCGCCAGGTTGGGCCGGCTGTCTCGACGCAGTCAGAAAATTTTCTAAGGCAGAATCGTCGAGAATCACTAAGTGATTCTCGCCGATTCGTCGAGAATGACTTTGCATTCTCGACGATTCGGCGAGAATCAAATGTGATTCCCGCCGATTCTCCCCGACCTCTATAACCTGTGCAGCCAGAATTAGCCAAGTAGAATTCGGCGAGAATCGTAAGTGATTCTCGCCGATTCGTCGAGAATCACCTACGATTCTCGCCGAATTTGACTTGGGCAAATTTCCGACATTTCCTGGACCGGTCCAGGTTTCCTGCGGTATTTCGAACCGGACTTAAGTCTTTGCTTTGGTGGGGCCCACAACGGTCATCTTTATGATCTAGTGTATAAATACACAAGTATTGGTGTACAGTGATTTGGACGAATACAGAATACGAAAGCCGAGCCGCGGTAAAACCCTAAATTTGTGAACTAGCTCCGCCGATCGTCTCCGCCGCCGCTCGTGCAGAAGTCACCGTAGCCGATCTCGATCTCCTCCAGATCCACAGTGATAGAAGCCAAGTCTTGCATAGCGTCTCACGCGTCTAACCAGAGATCTTTTGTCTCTTGATTTGAGAAAGGGAAATCCTTCCCCGTCCGAATCGATCGAGACGATCGATCCTAGTGTGACCGTTGGAAGACCTTGCCGACTTCGCTAAGAAGATTGAATCTCCAGTGCATCGCCGCTGTTTTTTGTTGCCGCCTCCAACATTGAGAGCCTTGCCGCCGCCCTTTGCCGCCGCCGGTCTCGGGGAGATTTTCTCCAAGAAAAGATCAAGGGTTGTGGACTTTTCGTTGCCTACAAGAACAAGTAGTCTAACGAAAAGGGACGCCAAGATCTTCAAGTTGTTTGTATTTCTTATACACTCCAATTTCTTTTTCATTGTAAAGGAACATTTGGTTCCTAGTTGTAGGGTTGGGTGCAACCCGTGTTGTGGGAGTGTTGACTCCTACGTGTGGAAGGGTTCCTTCCGATAGTGCAGGGATTGGATTTCAATCCTGTTGGTGAAGTGACCGAGTCATCCCTGGTTGGGAGATAGGTCGAAGGGGGAAAGTGGACGTACCCAAATCGGGGAACCACTATAAATTGCCTGTGTTATTTTCTGTGCTGTGTGGTTTGTTTTGATTCTCCAGGTACAATCTTAATTCCGCAAATACGCTGCAAGTCACCTATTCCCCCTCCCCCATAGGTGAAGCTAGTTGGCACTAGGTGGACTTTCAAGTGGTATCAGAGGGAGGTTACTCATCAAAAAGGTTCACACCTTGAGTAGAATCCTGCCACCAGTGTCAAGAAGAAGACCGATATCTTCCATGGACGGACTCAAGCACTCTGGCAAAATCCCAGTATGCACCAGACTGAACTTTCCTATCTGGAAGGAAAGAATCAGATTCTACATGGAAGTAGTCGACCCCCGGCTCTTCATGATAGTGGAGGAGGGACCTTACATTCCCACTAAGGCCTCCACCATTGATCCTACCAAGAAAGTGCCCAAGAAACTTTCAGAAATGGACAAGGACGAAATGGTGCTATTTGGACTCGACAAGAAAGCTCAGAACATCCTGGTAAGCGCAGTTGATGACTCTATGATGCAGAACTTCTGCAACTGCAGGACACCCAAGGATCTCTGGAGCTGTCTGATTGTCCTAATGGAGGGCACAGATGAAGTAAGGGACGATCGGAGATCCCTCCTCAATCAGAAATATGAGGCCTTCAGGCAAGGGCCAAAGGAGGAGATCAGAGTCACCTTCGAAAACTTCCTCAAGATCGTCAATGCACTCAAAGGATATGGAAGAGTGTTCACTGACGGTGAACTCAATGATAAGTTCCTTAGGTCCCTCACTAAGGAATGGGACACAAAGATCTGCGCCATCCGCGAGTTAGGCAGACTTGCTGAAACTGACCCTCAGATTCTATTCGGGAAGCTCATGTCCTATGAGCTTCAGTTGAACACAAGGAAGGCTGAAGAGGAAGCAGAGAAAGCCACGGCCAAAGAAAAGACGGTGGCCCTGAAAGCCACTCATTCCAGAAAGGTCAAGGGTGCTGCCTCTTCCCGTGCGTGGAAGAAGGATGAAGAGGAAGACTCTGAGCCAAGCTCCTCCGGCTCAGAATTGTGTGAGGAAGACTTATCCCTTATCACAAGGTAATTCAAGAAGTTCCTCAAGCTGAGGAATCAGAGAAAGAGAAACGTCTCCTCTTCAAGGGATCAGAAGAAGAACTATTCTTCTGACAGGTATGTTTCCAAACCGAACAAACACCGCTCATCTGACATTATTTGCTTTGGTTGCAACAAGCCAGGACACGTCGTGGCCGACTGCCATCAAGGCAAGAGGGAAAAGGGAAAGGGAGAGGAGCACAGGTCCTCAAAAGACAAGAAGAAGGAGAGGAGTTACATCGCAAAGAAGCCAAAGACGCTGAGTGAATCTGACACAACAGACACCAGCGATGACGAGGAAGCCTACTTTGGGCTAATGGGTCGCTGTGACTCGGAAGGAGATTGACCCCCATTTACTGGGAAGGTAAAAGCTCACACCCCTCTCTCCGATTCTTACTCTGATCCTGAGTCTCAGGATGATGACCCTGAGGATAGCCCTTCTGCCCGTGAAGCTGAGCTCCTCGATAAGTATGAGCTTCTGCTCAATACTTTCCTGGAATGTCGAAAGAGACTAAAGGCTGAGAAAAAGGAAGTTAAATTCCCTAAAGGTGAGAGTGTATCCCTGAGGGAAGAGATCACCAGTTTGATCTCCCTCCGACAGGAGCACTTGGACCTGACTTCAAAGCATTCAGAGTCCCTTAAGCTCCTTGATCTTAAGCAGGAGGAAGTCGACAAGTTGGAAGAACTACTTGCGGTAGAAAGGAAGATCGTCAAGAGCTCCTATATGCCAAAAACTGTTCTTCCATTAGTTAATACCTTCTCTGCTCAGGCCAAAGGAGCTGGCTTGGGGCATGTAGGGGTATCTAGCTCCTCATATAGGAGAAATAGGAACAAGAGGAAGAATAAGGCTGCCAAGAAAGCCTATGCTGCTGAGAAAGGAAAGGCCCCACTCAGCCCTGTTGAGTTCAGAAAGCCTAGCTTTCCCTGTAACCAACATGACTTCGAGTCAACATATGGCCATCACTTCAGGCCCTCGGTTGCAAAGCCGAAGAGCCGGTATGATGGGTGGACCTTTCCCCGTGACTTCAGTGAGAGTGTCTTCAAGGCACCTTATGAGGAAATCCACTTGGGAAATTATGGTCAATTCTCTAGCGGCCATAATAGGAAGCAGGCACCTAAGGCCAAGCCTGTTACACTGAAAACCAAGAGGTGAAGAAGTCATGTGACTGTGGTCATCATGATGCCTCCACCTCCAGGTCTTCGGGCCCGACTGAACCCCACGTTTCAAGGGTGAAGCAGGCGCCCAAGAGGAGGTATAACAGGTTTGACTGCTGGTGCTGTGGCAAAATTGGTCACTTTGCCATGGATTGTTGGTTTAATCCAAGGAATATTGAGACTCCTCATGTTGGCAATGCGAGGACGACCTCTCGTAGGGCTAACCAACCGAGGGGGAGTATGCTAACGAAAAATCTAGGACCCAAGTACGATTGGGTTCCTAAGGCAAATTAATTTTGTTTTGCAGGAATGTCCAAAGGCCAACAAAACTCCTATTTGGTATTTGGACAGTGGATGCTCCCGTCACATGAACGGGACAAGAAGCCTGCTGCGGGAGTACTCTCCAGTCGAGAATGGACCCAAAGTCATATTTGGGGGATCTGATCGGGGAGTCACCAGAGGTTACGGTACGATTTCCAACGGTATACTCTCTATCACTAACGTAGCTTATGTTGAAGGGTTAAATCATAACCTGATCAGCATAAGCCAGTTATGTGATAAAGGGTATGACGTTAAGTTCTGCAAGGATAAATGCTTGATAATATCATGTGATTCTTCGGAGACTGTATTAACTGGCATTAGGAGCAGAAATATTTTCTGTTTAGATTTTCTTAGTTTAGATTCTTCTACCCCAGTATGCCTCGTTGCAAAAGGCAGTGCATCTCTTTGTGAACAATGACAGAAGAGATTGGCACACATTAATTACAAGAAAATTAATATGTTGTTTTCCAAAGACTTAGTAAGGGATGCTCCCATTATTAGTGCATTAAAGATAGTCCATGTCCTGCATGTCAAATGGGCAAGCAGACTCGGGCTACCTTTAAGGGCATCCCAGACAAAGACTCCTCCAGATGTCTTTATCTTCTGCATATGGACCTGTTTGGTCCAATGCAAGTTCATAGCTTAGGAGGGAAGTCGTATACGCTAGTGATTGTAGATGATCACTCTCGGTTTACGTGGGTGTTCTTTGTAAAGCGCAAGTCTGATACGTTTGACATCTTCACCAGTTTTGTCAAGCAGATACAGAACAAACTTAACTGCTCAGTGGTCAAAATCAGAAGTGACCACGGAACAGAGTTTGGGTTTGGGGCTATGACAGAGTTCTGTGAAGAACTTGGTATCTTTCATGAGTACTCCTCCCCTCGCACTCCTCAACAAAATGGAGTGGCGGAGAGGAGGAATAGAACACTCATTGAGGCATGCACGACAATGTTGAATGACGATTCTCTCCCAAAATACTTCTGGGCCGAGGCTGTCAATACGGCTTGTCTTGTACAAAACCGGGTGTTGATCAACAAGAGCCATCGTAAGACTCCTTATGAGCTACTGAATGGCAAGAAACCAACCATGTCCTATCTGAGGATCTTTGGCTGCAAATGTTATGTACTGAATAATGGGAAGTACCCTCGTACTAAGTTTGGTGAAAAATGCTTCGAAGGCATATTCATGGGGTATAGTAGCCATAGCCGGGCTTATAGAGTTTTCTACAAGAAAACCCTAGTGGTAGAGGAATCAATAAATATTGTATTTGATGAAGGAAGTTTGCTTAATTGCAAGACGTCTAGTTGTCTTCCTGAAGATGCAGGTGCCAGACTCGAAAAGTTACAACTGGGTGATCCCGAGAAAGATGCAACTCCAAAATACGTCAAGGTCTCCACATCAACGCCGATCGGAGAAGTTGAAGATCAAAATGAAGCAAATCCTTTAGAAGAAGGAGATGCCCAAGAAGTAGTCGAAGCTCCTGATGCAAGACTTCTAGAGCTCAGACACGTGAGGGATCATCCCAGAAATCAAATCATTGGAGATCCCCGAGACGGTGTCAGAACTCGTCGAGGTACTCTTAACGAGATTTTGCATCTTAGCTTTCAGTCGCAGGTTGAGCCAAAGAAGTTCGACGAAGCGAACAAAGACGCGTCATGGATTTTGGCCATGCAAGATGAGCTGCATCAATTCGAAATATGCAAAGTCTGGACGCTGGTTCCCAGACCGAAGACACAAAACGTGATTGGCACCAAGTGGATATTCAGAAACAAGTTGGATGAACATGGAGTCATCATCAAGAACAAAGCTAGACTGGTGGCTCAAGGATACAGACAGGAGGAGGGGATTGACTTTGACCAGACGTTTGCACCAGTTGCACGGCTCGAGGCAATCCGACTATTCCTATCCTATGCCTCTCACAAAGGATTCACAGTCTATCAGATGGACGTGAAATCGGCTTTCTTGAATGGAGATTTGAAAGAGGAAGTATACGTCACTCAACCTCCAGGTTTTGTCAATCCTACTTATCCTAATCATGTATATTTTCTTAATAAAGCGCTATATGGATTAAAACAAGCTCCTCGAGCTTGGTATGAGACATTGTCTAGTTTTCTTCTTGAGAACAAGTTCTCTAGAGGAAAAATAGACAAGACATTGTTTCTCAGGGAAGTCAAAGGCAAGATTTTGCTGGTGCAAATCTATGTTGATGACATTATATTCGGCTCAACGGACAACAATCTTTGCAAAAAGTTTTCCAAACTTATGCAAGGAAAGTTTGAAATGAGCAGTATGAGAGAGCTGAAGTATTTCTTGGGACTTCAAGTGAAGTAGTCTGAGGAAGGAATCTTCATTTCTCAGACGAAGTTCACAAATGAACTCCTCAAGAAATTCGGAATGGAGAATGCAACCTCTATGAGGACTCCAATGGGATCCACCATGTCTCTGGATAAGGATGAGAAAGGGAAACCTTTTGATGAAACCAAATACAGAAGCATCATTGGATCTCTGCTCTATCTTACTGCGAGTAGACCGGATATCATGTTCTCCACATGTGTTTGTGCCAGATATCAGGTGAACACTAAGGAATCTCATTATGTCGCTGTAAAGCGAATTCTTAGATACCTTAAAGGTACCACTAATCTTGGCTTATGGTACCCGAGAAGCAATGATGTCGAGCTAATAGGTTTTTCAGATGCTGATTTTGTAGGAAGTAGGGATGACAGGAAAAGCACCTCCGGGACGTGTCAATTCCTCGGAAGAAGGTTCATCTCATGGAATAGCAAGAAGCAGAATTGTGTTGCAACCTCCACAGCGGAATCAGAATACATTTCAGCTGGGAGCTGTTGCGCACAACTTCTATGGATCAGAAATCAGTTAGCAGACTATGATCTCCAGTTCAAGGAAGTACCGATGTACTGCGACTCCTCCAGTGCGATTGCTATTGCCAACAATGCGGTATCGCACAGCAGAACGAAGCATATTGAAGTGCGTTACCACTTTATTCGGGAGCACATGGAGAACAAGGACATCTCTCCCTGCTATGTCCCCACGGACAAGCAGATTGCAGATATTTTCACAAAGCCCTTAGACGAGGCCAAGTTCAGTCTCTTCAAAACTGAATTCGGGATGCTCAACTATGAGGTATGAAGACTCCAGAAGCTCCTGGCTCGTGCATCTAGGGGGAGCATCTGCCAGGAACTCAAGTGTAAGCATATGTGCAAGAACTGAGGGGGAGCATGGTGTCAAATGCAGCAGACCCAGATTTGCAGAAGCCGAAAAGGGGGAGATTACCCTCTCGGCTAAGGCTAAGGTGGCTCCAAGTTTGCTCTCAAGTAATTGGTAATGAATATCTCTATCTCAACTCAATTTTAAGTTTATGATTTTCATTCCTATATGCTCTATTCACCTTAGCTTGTAGGGTTTAGGCTTCTTCGAATAGGGGGAGATTGTTGGGTATTGTATCCACAATGTACCTGATTTGAAGAAGCCCCTGAACAAGCTAAGGTAAATAGACAGTGTGTTTGATGAAATCTTTTAAGATGTGCTTGCAGTTATTCCACGCTAAGTACACACCAATGTCAGGGTGCAGTGGGTCAATATACACGGGTCTGCGTGACGTAATCCCTCGTTGAGCAGATCAGTGTGTTAGCCTACATGTACTCTCTCTATTGGGGTGTACTTAATTTCAAGTACAGGGCTATGATAAAGCAAGAGCAGACAAGGAGCAAGGATGGGCCAAAGACTAGCTCACGGGTGGAAATACGAGAAATCGTCTAAGTATAAATCGTCGAGAATCACTAAGTGATTCTCGCCGATTCGTCGAGAATCACTAGTGATTCTCTACGAGTCGACGAGAATCACTAGATGATTCTCGCCAGGTTGGGCCGGCTGTCTCGACGCAGTCAGAAAATTCTCTAAGGCAGAATCGTCGAGAATCACTAAGTGATTCTCGCCGATTCGTCGAGAATGACTTTGCATTCTCGACAATTCGGCGAGAATCAAATGTGATTCCCGCCGATTCTCCCCGGCCTCTATAACCTGTGCAGCCAGAATTCGCCAAGTAGAATTCGGCGAGAATCGTAAGTGATTCTCGCCGATTCCTTGAGAATCACCTACGATTCTCGCTGAATTTGACTTGGGCAAATTTCTGACATTTCCTGGACCGGTCCAGGTTTCCTGCGGTATTTCGAACCGGACTTAAGTCTTTGCTTTGGTGGGGCCCACAACGGTCATCTTTATGACCTAGTGTATAAATACACAAGTATTGGTGTACAGTGATTTGGACGAATACAGAATACGAAAGCCGAGCCGCCGTAAAACCCTAAATTCGCGAACTAGCTCCGCCGATCGTCTCTGCCGCTGCTCGTGCAGAAGTCACCGTAGCCGATCTCGATCTCCTCCAGATCCACGGTGACAGAAGCCAAGTCTTGCACAGCGTCTCACGCGTCTAACCAGAGATCTTTTGTCTCCTGATTTGAGATAGGGAAATCCTTCCCCGTCCGAATCGATCGAGACGATCGATCCTAGTGTGACCGTTGGAAGACCTTGCCGACTTCGCTAAGAAGATTGAATCTCCAGTGCATCACCGCTATTTTCAGTTGCCGCCGCCAACACCGAGAGCCTTGTCGCCGCCCTTTGCCGCCGCCGGTCTCGGGGAGATTTTCTCCAAGAAAAGATCAAGGGTTGTGGACTTTTCGTTGCCTACAAGAACAAGTAGTCTAACGAAAAGGGACACCTAGATCTTCAAGTTGTTTGTATTTCTTATACACTCCAATTTATTTTTCATTGTAAAGGAACATTTGGTTCCTAGTTGTAAGGTTGGGTGCAACCCGTGTTGTGGGAGTGTTGACTCCTACGTGTGGAAGGGTTCCTTCCAATAGTGCAAGGATTGGATTTCAATCCTATTGGTGAAGTGACTGAGTCGTCCCTGGTTGGGAGATAGGTCGAAGGGGGAAAGTGGACGTACCCAAATCGGGGAACCAATATAAATTGCCTGTGTTATTTTCTGTGCTGTGTGGTTTGTTTTGATTCTGCAGGTACAATCTTAATTCCGCAAATACGCTGCAAGTCACCTATCCCCCCCCCCATAGGTGAAGCTAGTTGGCACTAGGTGGACTTTCAGAAGGATCGATGATCTCTTCGATCAGTTAGTCGGATCGTCGGTGTATTCGAAGTTGGATCTGAAGTCTGGGTATTATCAGCTGAGGATAAGGGAGTGTGATATCCCGAAGACGGCGTTCAGCACAAGATATGGGCATTTCGAGTTCACGGTCATGCCGTTTGGACTGACGAATGCGCCATCGGTGTTTATGGATTTGATGAACCGAACATTCCGAGATTTTCTGGACCGCTTTGTGATCGTCTTCATTGATGACATACTAGTGTACTCGCAGTGCGAGGAAGACCACTTCAAGCACTTGCATCTGGTGTTAGAGACACTGAGGAGGAACGAGCTCTATGCAAAATTCTCCAAATGCGATTTCTGGTTACCCTCAGTTACAATCCTTGGTCACGTTGTCAGTGGGGAAGGTATAGCGGTGGATCCGGCGAAGATTGTTGCAATACGGGAGTGGCCTGTGTTGTCTTCGGTAGCGGAAGTCCGGAGTTTTTTTGGGCTTGCCGGCTATTACAGGCGCTTCGTGGAGAACTTCTCGCGGATAGCGTTACCTCTCACGAAGTTGACAAGGAAGGATCAGAAGTTCTTATGGATGCAATATGCGTGCAAGCGTTTGAGGAGCTGAAGGGACGGTTGACCACGACACCGGTGTTAAGTTCGCCGAGTGGGACCGAGGGCTTCGAAATTTATAGTGATGCCTCAAGTAGTGGTTTGGGCTGCGTGTTACTGCAGCATGGGAGCGTAATAGCGTATGGATCGCATCAGCTGAAAGTGCACGAAAGGAATTATCCGGTCCACGACTTGGAGTTGGCGGCCGTGATATTTACGCTTAAGATGTGGAGACACTACTTGTACGGCGTAAATGTCGATATCTATACCGACCACAAGAGCCTGAAGTACCTATTGGATCAGAAAGATCTCAACATAAGGCAACATAGATGGATGGAGTTCTTGGGGGACTACACATTCAAGATTCATTATGTACCCGGGAAGGGCAATGCAGTTGCGGATGCGTTGAGTCGCAAGGTTCCCGCCCAAGCCAACTGGTTATCGGTTCATGATGAGAGGCTAGTACAGGAGTTGGAGGCATTGGAGATCTGTTGCGTGGACAAGCAGACAAGCGCCAAGGATTTGTTAAACTGGACGAAAGTTCAGTATGACCTGGCTGATCGTGCTTGGCAGGCAATGGAGTTTGATGGCACCATGAAAGAGCTTATGGAGGCGGCGTTCGATGAGTCAAATTCCCAATTTTCTATTGAGGATGGGTTGTTAAGGAAGGATCATCGTTTGTGCGTCCCAAGCGGGGGTAACCTACGGGCGGAGTTGATGTACGAGGCTCATCATACCAAGTACTCAATCCACCCAGGGAGCACAAAGATGTATCGGGACCTCAAGAAGTTGTTTTTATGGCCGGGGCTCAAGAAAGACGTAGCGTTGTTTGTGGCTAAGTGCCAAACGTGCGCCTTGGTAAAGGCGGAGTGCCAAAAGCCGGGAGGATTCTTGAAATCCTTGCTATACCGGAATGGAAGTTCGACGACATATCGATGGACTTTGTGCATGGCTTGCCAAGGTCGCAGAAGGGGAACGATGCCATCTGGGTGCGGTTAACAAAAGTGTAGCATTTTATTCCGCATAGGAAGGATGACTCAATGGTGAGGCTGGCGAAACCATATGTTGATAATATAGTCAGACTGCACGGTGTGCCCCGCAGCATTATGAGTGATCGCGATGGGCGTTTCACGTCCAATAATTGAAGGTTGGTGCAACAGATGCTTGGGACAAAATTGAAGTTCAGCACAGCCTTCCATCCGTAGATGGATGGACAGACCGAGAGAGTCAATAGAACGATGGAGGACATGCAACGCATGTGTGTTCTAGACTTCGGGAAGCATTGGGAGGGCCACCTGTATTTGGTGGAGTTTGCGTACAACAATAGCTACCAGGCAAGTATTCAAATGGCACCCTTCGAGGCCCTATATGGTTGGAAATGTTGCACGCCGTTATCGTGGCTGGAAACGGGTGAGGCAAGGTTGTACAAGAAGCAGGAGGTGGAGAGTGCAACCTCGTTAGTGCGGATCATTCAGGAGCGCTTGTTGATCGCTCAGGACAGGCAGGAAAAGTATTATAATGTCAAGCACCGGAACGTGGAGTTCGCGGTAGGCTATTGGGTATACTTGAAAGTGAAGCCGTTCAAGGGTGTTTTGCGGGTAAGACACTTGAAGAAGCTGAGCCCAAGATACCTTGGACCCTTTGAGGTACTGGAGCGGGTCGGCGAAGCGGCATACCGATTGAGGCTATCAAAAGAGTTAAGTGGACTACAAGATGTGTTCCACATTTTCGTGTTGCGGAAGGCGGTGCAGGAGCCTTAGCTAGTGATCGCAGTTGATCAAGTGTCGGTGGACGAAGGGTTGACGACAAGGGTCAAGCCCGTTCGTATCGAAGACTTCTAGGTGAAGAGACTCCGTAACAAGGAGATCCGGATGGTCAAGGTCCGGTGGGACAATTGCGGTCGGGAGGAACTCTCTTGGGAACGGGAGCAAACTATGTTGGAGGAGTACCCGGAGTTATTCCACTCAGGTACCGCTTAAAGTTTTTCGTTTTCTTTCTTTTAGTAATTTCGTGGGCGAAATTCTTTTTAGAGGGGGAGAGTTGTAACACCCTGAAACTCAAAAGAGGGACGGGTGACGTTTTAAGCCAAGTATGGGACTTGGAGCAGGTGTCACGGGCATGTCACAGGCATGTAACGGGCATGACACGGGCGTGTCACGGGCGTGTTCGGCCACGAGTCATGTGGTCGACGTTTTGACGATCGGCGATTGTCGAGTTGAGGAACACGGCCTAGGACACGGGCGTTTCCCAGGGCGTGTCACGCTAGGGAGTTTCCTGAGTCATGTACACGGGCCATGACACGGCCACGCACACGGGCGTATCACATGTGACACAAGCGTGTCGGGTGCCGTGTCGCAGGCCGTGTCCTTCTCGGGAAAAGAGTGTTGGTCGTTGCACACGGGGCGTGACACGGGTCATGACACGGCCGTGTCGCATTCTACATGGGCATGTCAGAGGCCGTGTCGAATGTCGTGTGCTGGTTATCGCGTCGGTCGAGATGTCGAATGGGTGACACAGCCATGCACACGCCCGTGTTGCAACCCGTGTTCGGCCCAATTTTTGTATTTCAGGCCCCGATCATTGTCGTTCGTTTCCTTGGCTTGGGAACTGATGGTGGGGAGTTGGTTCTGGCGGTTTAAACCCGAAAATAGGTTTACAAACCCTCATTTTCTTTTGGGTGTTCTCTCTCTAAGATTTTTGAGAGAAGGGAGAGCAAGGAGGAAGGAGGAGACCAAGATCCGGCGGCCGGTGGAGCTTCGGAGCTCCGAATCGCGATCCGAGTCCAGATCCGCAAAGGCGACGCCGTTGCGATGCTTTCCAACCGTGTAGATTTTTCATGGCGCCGCGGAAGAACGCAAAGGTAATGATTATAATCCTAGGGCATGTGATGCCCTCTTTTCCTTTGCATAGGAAGCCCTCTCTCCGAGTGAACGAAGAGTTGGAGTGTTCCTTGGGGTAGATATGTAAAGTCCCCCTTGTATAGAGTCTGTATGCGAAAACAAGCATAGGAATTGTGTGTGAAGCCTATTCGGACAAGTTGGTCCGGATTAGTGATGTTGCATTGCATTTGAACCGGGCAAGAATCCAGGTGTTTGGGCGTTTTTCGGGTTTTCTACATGGTAGATTGCAGCAGGGAGCCTTGGAGATTAACTCCAAGGTGCACCCGGAAAACTGGGCAAAAACGGGTTTTGCCAACACGATGGCCGGGGAGCCAACGTGAACATAATCGGGTTATGTGATTGTTGTGGTGGAAATGGGACTCGGTGAGTCTTGACCTGCGCATATGGCTGAAATTGCTGTTGCGGTATGAGCACGGGTCAGGCGGAACCGTACCTGATCTATGTCGTTCGGTGGGACCGTTGGTATAGATGAGGGTCTTCGGCGGTCTATGGCTTAAATTTTCGTGACCAAGGCCAGGAAGGCAAAATGCTCATATGGTTGGCCGTCCAAGGGGCGGTGGTGGAACAGGAATGTCTATGGCTTGAATTGACGTGACATTGGCCGGTCCGCCGTAAATGTGCCCTGAGTGCACGAAGCGTGTGGCCATGCGAGCTTGCGCCTGTGATGAAGTGTGTTTACACTACTTTGATGCTTATACTAATAAAGTGCAGGGAAAGAGCATCGCCGCCCCGATTTTGGGGGCGGGATTGTTATAATTTGGTTAGCATAGTTGACCGTTACTTTGTTTACCACCGGGCGGTTGATTGTGGCTTGCAGGTGCTGCGGAGCCAAGCGGGAAATAGCGGGCTAAAGCCCATGACGCTGTGCCGGCCCTCGAAGGCCTAACTTTATATGTTTTCCATTTATCTCATGTATGGCCAGCCTGTGTGCCGAGGTTTGAAAGACATGTTTTATTAAGTAAACATTGTAAGGCCTTAAGGCCAGTTGTTGTTTTGTGTATTTAATATTCCTATGTTTTGGTTCAGTGGACATTCATGTTAGCAAGGTTCTTAACTATTCAACTTAATAATTGTTTCCCTAGGTGCTGTGTGGGACGTTGTGATTTGTTGAATGGTTTCAACGCGTAACCGACCGGTCTGTCTGTAGTATATGACATCGGGCCCCGACCGGACCTACTACTATATGGCATGTGACGGATATGGGTGTTACAGAACCACACTTGGACGAGAACCACCACTCAAGGCCATTAATGGTATTGAATCCATGGCCCTTCCTCTCCCCCAATTAAGCATCTTAAAAGCATCCCTAGACCCCCAGCAGTCGTTTCAACATTTTCCCTTAAGAATTCGAGCCCTTCTGCTGTATTGTTACAGAGCACCCGCAAGCTCAAAATTCGACAATGGAGACACGACGGTCAGCCCTCCTCCAACCCTCACAAAAGGTTCTATCCCTCTCCTCTTTCTTAGTGGATATATCTCTATCCATTGGCCGCAAGGTTTGGGGTCAATTGACCCAATATCGGGTAGGCTGAGAGCCTGAGTTTCAAGCTTTATATTCTGATCACAAAACACGGTTTCGACCACCTTCGGTCAGCAAACCACCGTGAATCGTCAGCCACCACCTCAAGGTGGTAGTGAAAGTGGCCGACCAAGAAGAGGCGTGGGGGGGGCGTGAAATCACGGGCAAAGAAGGCCTAGGACGGACCAATCTTGGCCGTTGGCTCAAGGTAGAAGATGAGCCAATTCCATCGATCTTTCTTCAAGATTCGTGCAGGATCAATTTAATTATATTTCATTTTAATTCAATTCTGTTACATAAAATGATGTGAATGTTTTGATTTATTAAAAATACTTAGAGGCATTTTCTGGAAAAATGTTTAATATAAAAGTTATAGCCCTTGATGTCTACATTATTTTAATAAAAATTTCAACTCATTTGGTCCAGTGGTCTGACCACAACACTCCATATGGTGCATTCTATACATGGGGTTGACCAGAGACTAATCTATGTGCCCCCACCGAACAAGCCAGGAAAATGCCTTGAAAATTGGACCATAAGCTATTTATAATGTTATTTTCATCATATCCAACAATGGAAATTTTTGGAAAATAATTTCCTAATGTTTTTAGAAAATATAATAAAAAAGGAATGAATTAATTAAGGGGTCTAATGACCTCAAAACCAACCAAAATTTTGGTGGTTGACCAATATGGTCATTGTATTTTCCTGGTAAAAATTTCAGCCCTTTTGGGTTTGATTTGAATAGGCAATTATGTGACCAAAGTTTGGTCCCTTAAGGGTAAATTAGGGCAAAAGGGTGCTTGGGGCATGGAGGGGCCAATTCTCACCCAAAGGGGGATGGGATCTTGGCCAGAGCCTCAAGGTCAATCAAAACACCCTTACATAAATTTTAGGGTGGTTTAGGGTGGATTTGCCCTAGGTCCCTTGTTCAAACCCTAAGGTTGAACTTTGGGGGTTTATGAAGGACATGAGGGGATATGTCCTTCTATGGACTTGGAGTTTTGTCCATGTGATCTTAGGGTGGTGAACAACCTTAGGAAGACATTTGGAGACATTTAGACACATGCACACCACTTAAATCAATTGGAAATTATTTAGGCCTATACCTCTTTATGAAAAATTTGAAAGGTCATATGACCATGGATCTTTATGAAATTTGTGCAGATGAGTTTTTATGGCAATATGAGCCTCTGAAATTTATTATAGGATGTTTATAAGATAGTAGCTCATACTTATAGTTATAATCTTCAAGTTGCCCCTTTTGATAATTATGAATTAATCATGGTTAAATACTTAAATTAACTTAGAATGTTATGAAACTCTTGCAATGTTGATTAAAGATCATTTATATGCACTAGCCAGTTATTTGGAATGATTGGATATTATCTCATAGTACTTCATGTGTTAAGTGATACTAGTGCACCTTGTCTTTATGAATAGATAATAAATACTATATCTTGCTGGAGAATTAAGCTTCCTTGGCCACGGAAATTTTTTGGGCATATTAAAGCTTGGAAAATTATTACATGCTGTTTGGAAGAGATTTCAAGTACGTTTCTTAACAAAGTACCCTATTAGGGATTTATTTGAAGCATTTTTCTATATAGCCTGCTGACCTTGGAATTGTATGAAACTTAGTCAGTAATGTTTAATGATCATGTTAAAGCTTTGGTAATTTTGCGTAATTTTTGGATAATGCTTGGTGGTACTTCCTTCTTTAGCATTATTTGTTGCAATTATCTAGAATTAACTAATTAGGGGCTAATACATTTATGAAAATTTGTGAAACTAGGTATTCTCTCATATTTTGGCATCATATAATGTTAATAATTTTTGGGTGGTCATAACTTAAGGAATTCTAGTACTTCATGTTCAAAACCACCCATGGTCTAATTTTGGGGAAAATTTAATAAATGCTAAATCAATTAGGAAAATTACAAATTTTTTGATTGAGTCTAAATATGTCATGATAGACCCCCAGTAATAATTCTAGGGAATTTAGATGAAAATTTGAAGGGGTCACCACTCATGCTCATCTTATAGCTTAGGCTGGTCTTCACATAGTAAAACTACAGAATTGTTATAGCATATAGGATGGATATAAGGAGTTGGGGTTAATAGCATACTCACTAGTTCAGTGAAAATGAGTACATCATTAGGAGTCATGATGGAGAGGGTGTTGGATCCCTAATTGGATTTTGGCTAGATTCACTAAGCTAGGATATGAACCAACATGTATAGACCAGGGTCTTGGTTTTTTCCTAGAGTCTAGGTCAAGTCCTTTGAGTCAACAGTACAAAGGACTAGCCTCCAACACTGCCAGAGACTCAAGACTTAGAGAATTCAAGACTTACAAAAAAGGAGTTTTACATTCATTGATCTCCGGTCGACGAAAGTCGAGCGCAGCTAAACGAACTCAGGGACAATTCTCTGAGCTCAGCATGACGAACTCTAGACCAAGTAATAACTCCTCTATGTCAAACCTCAGTCGACGAACTAAGAACATCAGCTTGAAGAACTCTGTTCTCTGGTCGACTAATTCTGAATGAGGTGATTCAACACTCAACACCAGTTGACATTTGACTCAACGCCAAATGACATTACACTCAACGTCATACTTGTGAGTTAACACTAAAAGCGAGATGACATTACACTCAACGCTAGAATGGTGAGTTTACACTCAAAGCCATAGGACATCACACTCAACGCCAAAATGATACTTCAACACTCAACATCAGAAAATAGTCTAAGTCCAGACTGCAGACTCAACTCAACGATCTTGGACCCCAGCTGGACTAACTCTATTCTCAGGGCTCAGCTCGACGAACTTAGATTCAGCTCGACGAACTTGATGCACAGAAAACGAAAGTTATCAAGCAGTATTCAGAGGTCGACGATCTTGGATCTCAGCTCGACAAACAGTTATTCTCAGCTCGATGAACTGGGGAATCAGGTCGACGAATCCAGTCTTGGAAATTTCCCTCTTTTGTCCTTATTATGCAGCAATAATTCCTGAGTAATTAGTGCTCTACTATTCTCTAAATATTACCGTTAGGAAAGAGCATTAATTATGGTCTTCATCAGAATTATTGCCTGCCGTTTTTTTAAGGGACAGTTGGGGAAACAAATCAA
This sequence comes from Platanthera zijinensis, assembly GCA_039513925.1. Classification (NCBI taxonomy): domain Eukaryota; kingdom Viridiplantae; phylum Streptophyta; class Magnoliopsida; order Asparagales; family Orchidaceae; genus Platanthera; species Platanthera zijinensis. The sequence goes on along the minus strand of CM077093.1, from coordinate 83,160,126 downwards.
TGCCAAAAATATTCCAAGGCCGTCAGCATTAATTGCAGAAGGATTTCAAAATTCAAATGGTCTTCCTCATGGGAAATATATAAAAGATATAGGTTTTCCCTTCTAAAAATATACAAGAGATACAATATAGACAATAATCAATAGACATAAAGAATTCTTGAGATTGAAAATTGATCAGTCAAGAATTAATAGCAGCTAGACAAGAAGAAGAACAATTCTGAGGAAGAAGAACAACCATCCAAATCAAGTGTCTTCTTCTGTCATACTCTCAGGAACTCTCTGAAGGAGAAAAATACTGCATCTGTCAAAATAGTTCCTGAAGTTCTTCTTGTCAAAATTGAAAGCTTGAAGGCCTATCACCCTGCAGCAAAGCTTCCATCATCCTTAACAAACAACATCTCAGGGGGAGCTTTTGCTATCATCAAATCCACAAGTCTTCTCAGTTGTTTGAATTGAGAAAGAGAAGACACAATCATTCTCTCACCCTCACTGTAAAAAGGGTTGTCATCTCCCTTCAAAAGTGATTCTTGGTTGCAAGTCTCCTGTTCAAAATACTTGAGGTTTGGTTGTTGAGCACCTGATCAAAAGCTCATTGGTGTCAGGCCCATGATCAAAACTCTGAGTTGATTCCTACCATGGTGGTAGAAGAATGGACGTACCCAGGTTTGGGAACCACTATAAATTCTTGTGTCGTCTGGTTGCCCCTTTTTCTTTTTGTTCTTGTTGTGGCTGTGATATTTAGGTATTTCTGTGTTTACACTTATTTCTCTTTGGCTTCTGTGATATAGTATCCAAGGTTAGGAGTACTTCTTATAGTTCAGAAAAAAGAAGTTAAGTTATACCAACATACTCTATTAACCCCCCCCCCCCTCTAGAGTATATCAGATCTAACCCTAACTTTCAATTGGTATCAGAGGTGGTTCTTTTGGTTGTAAAAGCTAACCCTTGAACCAAAGATCCTATGTTAGATCTGTTCTTTTTTATCATTACTAGATTTATACATATAGCATGACACAAAACAAAGAATATGCAAGCACCAGACCTCCAGTGTATAACTTGTCCAAGTTCACAATTTGGAAGGTAAGAATTAGGCTTTACATGAACTCTATTGATGAAGATATATTTAATTCTTTCTTAACAAGACCACCAGCTCCAGTTGCTTCAACCTCAACTACATCAACTGACCTGAGTGCAGTTCCACCCCCTAGATGGACAGATGAACTGAAGAAGGCTAAGATAGCTGATGCCAAAGCCATGAATATACTGGCTCAAACTATGTTAGATGAAATATTTCAAAAGGTTGCTGAGTGTCAATCGGCTAAGGAGATTTGGGATTCCCTAAACCAAATGGTGGCTGGATCAGCAGATGAGAGGAAAGATAGAAGGTCAAATCTTATCACTCAGTATGAGAACTTCAAGAAGGATGAAGCAGAGACAGTAGAAGTAATGTACAATAGACTGAGCTCCATCATCAGTGAGCTAAGGACTCTAGACAAAGAATTCACTTTAACTGAAGTGATTGACAAGATCCTAATGTGCTTTCCCAGTACATGGGACTCAAGAATCTTGCCCATCAGAGAATCTAGAAGCATGACAGAGATTTCAACAGAATCTCTTCTACGAAAATTAAAGTTTTATCATCAGCTGATCAAAGAAAGGGAAGCAGCAGCTGAAGTGAAGATTCCTACACCAACTAGGAAGGAGCACAACATTGCTTTCAAAGCTACAGAAGACTCTGAAGTCATTCCAGTAAATGAAGAGTTGATGAGTCTCTTTTCCAAGAGATTCTTCAAGATGGCTATAAAGGACTTCAGAAGGAAACCTTCTAAATATGAAGATACGCCAAGGTATGACAAAAAACCCTCTAAAAAAGTAGTGTGTTTTGGCTGCAGGAAACCTTGGCACTTAATTTCTCAGTGTCCAGAAGCTCAGAAGAAGGACATAAGAAAGGATAAGGACTCAAGGAAGATTCACTACAACAAGCCTTCCTCAAGCAAGCAAAAGAGGAAAAATAAGGGCTTTGTTGCTGAGACAAGGAGTGATATTTAAGAAGAATCTACATCCTCCAGCTCCAGTAAGGATGAAGAAGAGCAGAAAGCAAAGGAAGTCTGCATTATGGCTATTGAGGCAGGCAATAACAGATCTGACATAGATGAATCAGATAATGAAGAATCTCTATCAGCTGAAGATCAGGTAATAGTTTCTTATGATTTCGAGTCAGATGAAAGTAAATTTGAATTTAAAAATTTATGCTTAGAATTGATAAGCTCTGAGAAGGAAATTAAACTTCTCAGAGAAAAGTTAAACACCCTAGACAACATCACTGCAGAAAATGCAAAATTAACTAATGAACTAATGTCTGCTAATAAACAAATATCTTTTATGAAAACTGAACTAAGTAAGGCAAAAATATTAGAAGAATCACTGAATGGAAGAAGTCTTCAATTGTTAGATATCACTAGTACTGTAAATGCTAGGACCAACAATAGCAAACTAGGACTAGGTACCTCCTTTAGTGATCCACCCTTGATTAAGAAAAATAATCTTTCCAGACTAGTAAACTTCATATCTGACAAGGAAAATAAGAATACTGAACAGGTAAATAAAGTTATTAAGATTCTTGAACAAATTGAAACCAAGAATAAACTCAATATCTAGAAGAATAACAAAAATATCAATGTTCAGCAATTATCGTCGAACTCAGATCAATGATATATGAACAGATCGTCGAACTCAGAATGACGATCTTTGAACACAAACATTAGTAACAATCATTCTTCGATCTATGATCGACGATACCAGTATGGTTCGTCGACCAGAGATCAACGATTTTGGTGCCCAAAGAATGTATATTTTCATTCTTCGAGCAGAGATCGACGATCTCGTCCAACATCGTCGAGCTCAGGTCGACGATCCAACCAGAGATCGTCGAACCCAGATCTTAATAACAGAAACTTAAATTCTAATAACAACTTTAACCCCTTCACTCAATGGATAATTCCACCTAGGAGATACCATCCTAAAGGATATAAAGATCAATCTGAATGCTCTTACATCTCCAATTATAGTTATAAAAATAAACAAAGACCCAAGGTTACCTGGGTCAAGAACAACTAACTGTCTTGTTTGCAAATGAAGACCTGTCCAGCATACAATCAACATTGGTATCTGGATAGTGGTTTCTTCAAGCATATGACAGGCAGCAAGGACAATCTGATTGATTACAAGTCAAAGCTAGGACCAAAGGTCATCTTTGGTGACTCCAATTGTGGCCAAATAGAAGGTTATGGCAAGGTCAGAATTGGAGCAGTAACTTTCAAAAGAGTTGGATATGTAAGTGGACTGAAGCATAACCTCATCTCTATAAGCCACCTATGTGATGAAGGTTATAAGGTATCATTCAACTCTAGTTCCTGTATTATTACTTAAAAAGAAAACCAACTCGTTTTAATTGGAAGTAGACAAGGAAACATATACCTAGTAAATTTTCATTCTGTTACTTCAGACATATGCCTGCTCAATTTAGTTAGTAGTCAAAATGACTATGGCATAAAAGATTAGGACATGTAAATCTTAAAAACATTGCTAGGCTATCTAAGAACAACCTTGTTAGAGGTTTACCTTCTGGCCCCTACAAGAAGGAAGGCCTCTACAGGGCTTGTCAACTAGGCAAGCAAACTAAATCTAGCTTCAAGTCCATTAATAAGAGTGATTCACCTAGGATATTGTACTTGATACATATGGACCTTTTTGGCCATGTGGCTGTACAAAGCCTAGGAGGGAAATCTTATACCTTAGTGGTTGTAAATAACTTTTCCAAGTTCACTTGGGTATTCTTTCTAAGATCTAAGTCAGATACCTTCAAGATTCTTACAGATTTTCTCAGGACCATACAGATTGAGTACTCTACTCATGTTGCATTAATCATAAGTGATCATGGTATAGAGTTTGAGTCTCTTCTTATGCATGAGTTCTGTGAGAAGGAAGGTATCCGACATTATTTCTCAGCTCCTAGAACTTCTCAACAAAATGGGGTAGCTGAAAGGAAAAATAGAACACTCATTAAAGCTGTAGGCACATTACTTGTAGATGCTTACATGCCCCTATCCTATTGGGCAGAGGCAGTGAGCACAGAAAACTATGTCCTGAACAGAAGTTTGATACACAAACTAAAGCATAAGACTCCCTATGAATTACTCAAAGGGAAGAAACAAATAATCAACTATTTTTAAGTTTTTGGTTGTGTATGTTATATTCATAATAATGAAAAAAAAGCATATTAGAAAGTTTGAAGCAAAGGCTGCAGTGGAAATTTTTCTAGGATATTCCCAAGTCAGCAAAGCTTATTGGGTATTTAATAAATCCACATTAAAATAGAGGAATCTATGCATGTTACATTTGATGAGGCTAACATGTTTTATAAGGAGAAAGAGATTTCTACCAAAGACTCCTTGCAGGTACACAACTTGTGTGAGGAATTGGATGACTTACACTTTACCCCCAAAGTTGTATCTCATCCTTCTCAACAAGTCAATGAAGAAAGTGATGAAGAAACTGTGGAAATTGCTGAACTTCCTACAACAACAAAGGCTATTCCACAAGATGAATTCCTTCAAAATGTTGTGGCTGAACCAACTCCACCTACTGATCTTGTAACACTAAGGGATCACCCCAGATCCCAAGTGATTGGAGACATAACAGCAGGTGTACAGACAAGGCATCAACTCAACCAAGACTTGATGCATGCTTGTTTCCTCTCTCAAATTGAGCATCAATCCATAACTGATGCAGAGCAAGATCCCCACTGGATCAATGCAATGTAAGAAGAGCTCAATCAGTTTGAGAGAAGCAGAGTTTGGGTTTTGGTTCCAAGACCAAAAGACTACCCAATCATTGGAACCAAATGGGTATTCAGAAATAAGCTTGATGCCCAAGGTGTGATTGAAAGGAACAAGGCTAGGCTTATTGCTCAAGGATATAGGCAAGAGGAAGGGATTGACTATGATCAAACATTTGCTCCAGTTGCCTGGCTAGAAGCTATAAGGATATTTCTGGCTTATGCTTCATTCAAAAAGTTCAAAGTTTATCAAATGGATGTGAAGAGTGCTTTCTTAAATGGGGAACTTAAAGAAGAAGTTTATGTTGAACAACCTCCAGGTTTTGTTTCTCCAACTCATCCCTCTCATGTATTTAAATTGCATAAAGCTCTTTATGGTTTAAAGCAAGCTCTAAGAGCTTGGTATGAGACCTTAGCTAGCTTTCTCTTAGAGCATGGTTTTTCAAGAGGCATAGTAGATAGGACTTTATTCACTAAAATGCATCATGATAAAATTTTGTTAGTACAAATTTATGTAGATGATATAATATTTGGGTCTACTAATCCCAAATTGTACAAAAGATTCTCTAATCTAATGCATTCTAAATTTGAGATGAGTAGCATGGGTGAGCTCTCCTACTTCCTTGGTCTCCAAGTGAAGCAGCTTCCTGATGGCATCTTCATTTCCCAGGCTAAATATGCTAAAGAGCTTATGAAGAAATTTTGGATTGCTGATGCCTCAGTAAAGAAAACACCCATGGCTACAAATGCTGTAATAGACTCTGATGCACAAGGGAAACTTGTGGATCAGAAACTATATTGGGTCATTGTTGGGTCCATACTATACCTTAAAGCAAGCAGACCTGATATCATGTTTGCCACATGCCTTTGTGCTAGGTTTCAGGTGAACCCTAAAGAATCTCATCTAGTTTTTCTAAAAAGAATTTTGAGATATATAAAGGGTTGTCCTAGTCTAGGTCTCTGGTATCCCACTGAGTCAGAGTTTGAGTTAACTGGATACTCAGATGCTGACTTTGCTGGATGTAGAGTGGACAGAAAAAGTGTACCTCAGTAACTTGCCAGTTCCTTGGAATGAGATTAGTCTCCTGGTTCTACAAGAAATAATCATCTGTGTCGACATCAACTACTGAAGCAGAATACATTACACCTGGCAGTTGTTGTTCCCAGATGCTGTGGATTCAGAACTAACTCCTAGATTATGGGTTCAACTTAAATAATTCAACTCTACTATGTGATAACACAAGTGCTATAGCTATAGCACAAAATCCAGTCCATCATAGTACGACTAAGCATATAGGCATTAAACATCATTTCATTAGAGAGTGTGTAGACAAAAACAAAATCAAACTTGTATATATTTACACTGATTTACAAAGAGCTGATATTTTCACCAAACCCCTGGATGAAAGAAATCACTTGTTCTTTGTAAATCAGCTTGGAATGATCAATGGAGAAGACATAGTTTAGTTTTTGTCTACACTCGACTAACTCTTCAAATTTCATCGATCGGAGGTCGACGAACTACGAAAGGTTCTTGAGATTTTCGTTGACATGAGATCGACGAACTCTATGTGGTAAGTGATCTTCGTCGACCTGCGAAAGACGAACTTACTTCAGAAAACTTTCGTCGACCAGAGATCGACGAATTGTCTTCAACCCTTCAGACTGAGATCGACGAACTGTATAACTCTAAATTATTTCGTCGACTTCAGAATGAAGATATTTTTATTTCACGTGGACCCGAGTCTGTCATTTTATATTCCGAAAAACCTTATATTTAGGTTTTCTTCGACCTCCGTCTCGCGCTTTTAGTTCCTTTTGCACTTGATATTCATTTTCTCTCTTGCAGGTGCACTCATGGCGATTCTAGCAGGCGTTCTTGTGACAATGAGGTTTGATACCAGATTCGATGTGGATTTAGACTCCTTCTGGCACTCCGATCCAATGTTCCTCAACATTCTGCAACTGCTAGAAGACCAACAATTAAAAAATCTGCTGACCATCAGAATCAAATTACCCAGCATGGAAATCAGAGAATGGGTCTATATTGCGTCTACAACCGAGGACAACACAATGACCAGATCAATAGCGGGTACTGCCATCTCTCTCACTCCCACTGTACTAACTGAAATCTTTGGATTAGATAATGGAGAAGAAGAATTAGAAATTTATAATGAGGAATATGATATGATGTTGAGTCTGATGGGTTACTCTGGAGATAACCCAAATAAACTACTGAAAAAACACCTATCTGCCGAGTTCAAGTTTCTCGCAGATATTGTTGGGAAAGTCTTGTTGCGCAAGTACACTGCACACGATTATATAACCATGCATCAATTTCTAGTTATGTGCACAGTGGTAAACAAGAGGCAGGTGAACTGGGCACAGATCATCTTTGATCTTATCAAGAAAAGGAATAGTAAAAAGGAAGTAAACTTTTGAAGGATCCTGGGGATCTTCTTGATAGAAAAGGCTGCCGAATCACTGGTCTCCCATACCATATTTATCAATGCCAGCAAAAGGCTCACATGTGCGTTATTTTGCAGGTGGTAGAGGACAATCACAAAGCCCTCTAAGGCTTCATCCTCTACCACCCAAGCTTCTGAAAGTATAAGGGTTGTTCAAGCAACTTCCCACCCTTCTGAAGAGATCCCATCCAACATTATTCCATCAAACATTACTCCAGCCACTCCTCAATCTCCAGCTCTCCAACCTTCATCTCTTCCAGCAACTCAGCACACCCCAGCTTCAACTCATGTTATAGTCTCTACTCCCCTACCTTCATCATCCTTAATTCTTCAATCTCCCACCCATATTTCCTCCTCTACACCTTCCCCCTACAAGATACACCAATGCTAACACAACCTCAATCCCCTCTTCCATCTCATCTTGCTAATATTCCCCACACCACCCTCTCCTTACTGCCCTCCTTCAACATATTATCCTCTCTACTGCACACTCCCTCTCCTCAACATGACTCCCTCCTAGACACTCCCATTCCATCTCTACCTATCACCCCCCCAACAACTACAATTTCCACTCAACTAGCTACTGCCCCATAATCCACTTCTCAAAACCTGGATCCATCTCTTGTCACCCCACTCACTACTCTCCTCACACCCCTACTCAAATCTCTTATAGCAGAGGCCATTTCTCCTCTAGCTGCCTCCATATCCTCTCTTGCTGCCCAGATCTCTGCCCTCACTACTACTCCCTCTTCATTTGGGGGTTTGGCTTTAGTATCTACTGAAACCAGGCAGGGGGAGATACTTCTTGAAGAAGTAGCAGTAGTTGCAGCAGCAGCAGCAGAACCAATTGTACAGGTCTCAGATACAGCAAAACTAATTGTAATGGATATAGAAGCAGAAGCTAACGCAGATGATACAGATTTATTTTCTTTGATTACTTTTATTGAAACTGACATGGATATAGATGAGTCAGTTATACTAGAAATAACTACTGTTGGTGATATTTTTATCAATCCCACAACAGACTTGATAAAACAGTTAAGATCTTTTGATACAGTTTATCTGAGTCTCCTTCCAGCTGAGTATACTAAGCCATCATTGCCTATTATCCCCTATTCTTCTCCAATAAGCCTTGAAGTTATCAAACGACTCAAGGGCAGTTTTACTATCCCTGCCACTCCATCATTGTAAAAGATTGTTTCTCACAATGTATCTTCTCCCATAGCTCCAGTATTTATAATGGATTATTCTCTAGTGCCAGATCTAGATGCCTTGATCTTGGCTGATATAGAGGAAGAAAATAAGTTAGCTGCTCAAAGTATAGATGTATACAGTTCTCCAGTCCCCTTTCCAGTTCCATCTCAGACAGAAAAGAAAACCATTTCTAAGGAAACACTAAGAGAAATTGATGATATGTATGACAATCCTCAACTCTCTGATGATGATGATGATGATAACGATGACGACCCAAAGAGGAAGAAAATCTCTAAGAAAAGGAAGGCTCCTCCTTCTCCTACTCCTAAGCCAAGAAATACAAATAATACTCCCTACTATATTTTACAAAACATAACCCCATACAAAGGGATGCCAGCCTGGATGTGGCTTTCAAAGAATGAACAAAAGGCCAGAAATAAAAGTAGAAGATACTCTCCTCCCCAGCTCATAAATACAGGAAGGATCCTCCTCCTCCTCCTCCTCCAGCTACTAGTGCTTCAAGAACAACTCCTCAAAGTTCAGATGCTCCCTCAAAGTCTACATCTTTCACAAAAAATTATCAAAGGCAAGGAAGGCAATCTAGACATCAATCACATGGAAGAAGTCAGCAAAGAAGTACTGGTTATACAGAGCAGATAAAGGAGGTAATCTATCAGAAGCCAGAGTTCTATCCTCCCCAATAACAAGCTGAACAAAGAAGGCATTCAAAATTACACAAACCTAAAAGAAAATATAGTGAAGTTGCACCTCCAAAGTCACTATACACTAAGAGTAATAAAAGCAAGAAGGCGACAAACTTTCAAGCACAGTCAACTAAATTCTGGCCTGCATCTCTACTACCCTCTCAAGATGATCAATCATCTGTTAGTCAGGATGATGATCCTAATTTCAGGATGGCTAGGCTTCAAGAATTGATTGTTCTATCTCAGATAAAGAAGGCTATAGAGGTAGGTGAAGATCCATCAAAGTATACAACTATGTCATCATATAGAGAAAAAGAACTGGATAAGCTTCAAGTCAGCAAGAAAGTGTTTAATCCAGCAGAATACATGATATTACATCCATAGGCTACTGTACCCAGAGCTTCTGCCAAGACTGTGATTGGAGAAGCAGATCTATACATATTAAAGAAAGAAGCTGCGAATCCTAACAGGAAAATCATTTTCACTCAGCCTGGGGATAAAAGTAAAGAAGAAAAGATAAGGGAAAAGAAGCAGAAGAAGTAAAAACCTGAACTGATGTGATTATGGTATCATTTTTGGAAAACTGTATTTTTATAATACAAAGCTTACTGTGTATAAATATATCTATTGCATGCATTATTTTTTTCTGCCAGATATATGTCTTCTTGCTTTGTTATATCAATTTTGTTTGAGTCTGTAATTAGTGACCTCACCCAAATAGGGGAAGATTATTGGATCCCTAGTTGGCTTTGGGATAGGTTCACTAAGTTAGGATATGACCCATCATATATAGACCAGGGTCATGGTTATGTCCTAGAGTCTAGTTCAAGTCATTTGAGTCAACAGTACAAAGGAACAGCCTCTAACACTGCCAGCGACTCAAGACTTAGAGAATTCAAGACTTAGAAAAAAGGAGTTCTACGTTCGTCGATCTCCAGTCAACGAAAGTCGTGCTCAGCTAGACGAACTCTGGGACAATTCTCTGAGCTCAGCACGACGAACTCTGGACAATGTAATAACTCCTCTAAATCAAACCTCAGTCGACAAACTAAGAACATAAGCTAGAAAAACACTGTTCTCTGGTCGACTAATTTTTGATGAGGTGATTCAACACTCAACACCAGATGACATTTGACTCAACGCCAGATGATATTACACTCAACGCCAGAATGGTGTGTTAACACTCAAAGCCAGATGACATTACACACAACGCCAGAATGGTGAGTTTACAAACAAAGCCAGAGGACATCACACTCAACGCCAAAATGATACTTCAACACTCAACATCATAAAATAGTCTAAGTCCAGACTACAGACTCAGCTCGACGATCTTGGACTCCAGCTGGACTAACTCTGTTCTCAGGGCTCAGCTCGATGATCTTAAATTCAGCTCAACGAACTTGATGCACAGAAAAAGAAAGTTATCAAGCAGCATTCAGAGGTCGACGATCTTGGATCTCAGCTTGACGAACAGTTATTCTCAGCTCGACAAACTGAGGACTCAGGTTGACGAATCCAGTCTTGGAAATTTCCCTCTTTGGTCCTTATTACGTGTAACACCCCAAAACTCAAAAGAGGGACGGGTGAAGTTTTAGGCCAAGTCTAAGACTTGGAGCAGGTGACACAGCCGTGTTACGGCGTGACACATGCATGTCACGGGCATGTTCGGCGATGGGTCATGTGGTCGACATTTTGGCGATCAGCGATAGTCGGGTGTAGGCATACGGCCTTGGACATGGGCATGTCCCAAGGCGTGTCCCGCTCAGGAGGTTTCTGAGTTATGCACACGGGACATGACATGGCCACAGAAACGGGTGTGTCACATGTTACACGGGCGTGTCGGTTGTCGTGTCACAGGCCGTGTCCAGCTCGGGAAAATCCTGGGAGTTACACACGGGTCGTGACACGGGTATTAACACAGCCGTGTCACATGTGATACGGGCGTGTTGGAGGCCGTGTCATAGGCCGTGTACTGGTCGGGCTGTGGGAGTGACGACGAATGAGTAACACGGCCATGCACACAGCCGTGTTGCAACCCGTGTTCGGCCCAGATTTTCTAATTTTCAGCCTAAATCATGGCCGTCCGTTTCCTTGGCTTAGGATCCAAGGGCTGGGGTTGTTCCTGATGGGGTTTAACCCGGGAATAGGGTTAGAAAACCCTTATTTTCCATTTGGGTTTTCTCTCTAAGATCTAGAGAGAAGGGAGAGCAAGGAGGAAGAAGAGGAGCTAGATCCGGTCACCGGAAGAGCTTCGGAGCTCCAAATCACGAGCCAACTTTGGATCCGCGGAGGCAAGGAGATTGCGGTGCTTTCCATCCGCATAGATTTCCATGGCGCCACGGAAGAACGCTAGGGTAACGATCCTCATCCTAGGACACTTGTAGTCCTCTTTTCCTTTGCATGGGAAAACCCTCTCCCGCGAGTATGCGGTGAGTTTGTGGTGCACCTTGGGGTAGATATGTAAAGTCCCCCGTATTAGAGTCCGGAATCGTAGTACGGACATAGGCATGTTGTGTGAAGCCTACCCGGACAAGTTGGTCTGGATCGGTGATGTGCATTGCATAGTAGCCAGGGAAGACTCCGTGCCATTTGTTGTTTTCAAATTTCTATGGGGTAGATTGCAGCAAGGATCCTTGGGGATTAACCCTAAGGCGCACCCGGAAAACTGGGCGGAAACGCATTTCTGCCATCTTGGTGGCCTGGGAGCCAACCATGAACATTACTGGGTTATGTTCTTGTGTGATCGAATTCTGGGATCCAGGAGAAGCTTGGCCTGCGCGTACGTCTTAATATGACTATGCGGTGTGAGCAACGGGCAAGTGGATGCGGACCCAAGCTATGCAGTATGGTGACAGACATCTGAAAAAGAGACTGGCCATTTGTATGGTCATGCGGGTCTTAGGCTTAGAGCATAAAGACTAAATTGCTTACGAGATTTACCGTCCAAGGGATGGTGGTGAGACCACGGTTATGACCGGGTTTACCGAGTAAGTGCCCTAAGAGCACGGGGTGTGTGTCCGTGTGAACCTACACCTGTGATGATGTGTGTGTTTACACTTTACCGCTTGTTTATGCTAACAAACTTCAGGGAAGATCATCGCCGCCCCGAGTTTGGGGCGGGATCGTTATAATTTGGTCAGCATAGCTGACCGTTGCTTTTGTTTACCACCGTGCGGTGGATTGTTGCTTGTAGGTGCTTCGGAGCCGAGCGATAAATAGCGTGTTGAAGCCCAAGTTACTGTGACGGCCCTCGAAGGCCTAATTTTGAGTGTTTTCTGTTATTCTCATGTATGACCGGCCTGCGTGCCGAGATTTAGAAGACATTATTATTAAGCAAACTCTTATAAGGCCCTAAGGTCGTTTTGGTGTATTATACATTCCTATGGGTTTATTATAGTGGACATTCATGCTTGGTTGGGTTCTTTTACCCTTTCAACTTAATAATTTGCTTCCGCTAGGTACTCTGTGTAGGACGTGGTGATTGGTTGAAAGGTTTCAATAAGTAACCAACCGGTCTGTCCGTAGTATATGGCATCGGGCCCCGGTCGGCCCTACTGCTATATGCTTTGTGATGGATAGGGGTGTTACAAATTGGTATCAGACTACCAGTTTCGGTCAAGCTTAAATGAATTCGTGGGCGAATTCACTTTAAGGGGTTGTGAGCACATGTGTGTGCGTCATCGTTATAACATGAAAAGAACCCATGAATGTCCACTTAGGAATGAAAATACACATGTTTGAGGAACCTATGTGTTCCTATAATTGCTGTTTGCAATATTGTTGGGTCGCATATCGGTGTTTTGCACGATTATAGGTGACCAGAAGTGGTGCTGGACAGTCGGAATGGCCAGGTTCTAAGGCATGAAGCGCACCTAATGATGCGCCTGCAACACCTCCGTCAGCTAAGACAATTAGATTGGTGGTAGAAGTTGTCTTTGCAATGATCAATGCGCAGCCTATGAGGCAGGTGCAGCAGCCTGCTCCTGCTGTGGAGTAAGTATCGTTCCAAGCGGCGGATCCTAAGAGGGTGGAACAAGTGTTGGGGGAGCCGGAGTTGCCTCAGAGAGCAACTGAGAAACAACTTAAGCATGTTATGGGTTTCCATCCGCCAATGTTCTCAGGAACAGGAACCCCGACTCAGGCAGAGGATTGGCTATCGAGAGTCAAGAGAGTACTGACAGCAACGGAAACCGAAGAGTGGAAGAAGACCACGATTGTGACGTTCTTGTTGGATGGGGACGCGAGGTTATGGTGGTAAGGGTTTGAGCTACACCACCTAAGGGGAAGGCAGTTGGTTGATGTCTCTATGGAGGAATTTTCAAGGTTGTTTATGGCTCGATACCTCCCCTCAGCGCAGAGGATTGCATTGGAAAATGAGTTTCAAAATTTGGTGCAAGGAGATAGTACTGTGGACGAGTATCTCCATGAGTTCACTCGTTTGGGAAGATACGCTAGCGCTACCTTTGCCGATGAGGAGCGTAAGACGAACCTCTTCTATGAAGGGTTAAGAGATGATCTGAGGTTGTTACTGTCAGGTCCTATGGCGCAGGGTTTCCTAACCCTGGTCAACACGGCCCGGTCCGTGGAAAAGGACATGAAGAACGTGCAAGCGAAGAAGGAATCCGGTGGCAAGAAACCGGAGTTTAAGGTGCCGACTTCAAAGTCTGGCTTTCGAAGATGGAATAAGAAGGCTAGGACGTCGGGTCCAGCCCCTTCTTCAGGTGCCTCGAATGCAACTACTAATCAAACCCCGGGCGCTTGCTTTACCCCCAGAAAGACGGGGCACTTTGCCCGCGATTGCTGGAGAGAACGTCCGAAGTCCGAGAGAAAGCAAGGAGCCACTTATGAAGAGAAGGGCAAAGCGGTGGAGTCAACCGCATCCCACTATGCTCTGACACAACCGAGATTTTATACCTTGGGCCAGTAGGAGGCCATTAAACAGGCCGACGTGGTGACAGGTACGGTTTAATTTATAGCAAGTTAGCTTTAAATACTGTTACCTAGTGCTTGTTGGCTTAACACTGTTTGTGTAGGCTTTGTTCTGATTGGCGATAGTCCGGCACGAGCATTATTTGATATGGGAGCGTCACACTCCTTTTTGTCAGAGAGTTTTATATCACGCATCGGAGTCCCTTCTTCGATGGCAAATAACAAATTAGATATGCTAATATCGAATGGGTGTTTGATGCGTGCGGACAGAGTATGCGCCGTGAAGGTTCATATTGGAAGCCAAGAGTTTGACTTGCTAGCATCATTGCTGCCTCTAGTGGAGTTCGACATTATCTTTGGTATGGATTGGCTTTCGGAGCAGAAGGCTTGTATCAATTGCAACCGTAAGGAGGTCAAGTTGGGTGTCGGGCGGGAGAAAACATTCACGGGACTGAAGGGGTCGAGCAAGACGCTGATGTCTTCTCTTCAGGTGGTGAAGGCGGTTCATGCTGGAGCAGAGCTTTTCTTCACGTTAATGGAGGATGTAAAGTCTAAGGCCTTATTTGATAGTATCCCCGTAGTTTGTGAATACCCCGATGTGTTCCCGGATAATCTTCCCGGAGCCCCACCACAGCGAGAGATCGACTTCACGATCGAGCTCGTTCCAGGTGCCAAACCTGTGTCACGTTCTCCTTATAGATTGGCGCCTAAGGAGATGGCGTAGTTGAAGGTTCAGCTAGAGGAGTTGATGGAGCAACGGTATGGGCGTCCAAGCTCGTCGCCTTGGAGCGCACCGGTTCTCTTTGTTAAGAAGAAGGACGGGAGTTTGTGGCTGTGTATCGACTATAGGGAGTTGAACAAGCTAACTGAGAAGAATAAATACCCGATCCTAAGGATTGATGATCTCTTCGATCGGTTAGTCGGATCGTCAGTGTATTCAAAGTTGGATCTGAAGTCTGGATATTATCAGCTGAGGATAAGGGAGTGTGATATCCCGAAGACGACATTCAGCACGAGGTATGGGCATTTCGAGTTCACGGTCATGCCGTTTGGACTGACGAATGCGCCATCAGTATTTATGGATTTGATGAATAGGACGTTTCGAGAGTACCTAGACCATTTTGTGATCGTCTTCATTGACAACATATTGGTGTACTCGCAGTGCGAGGAAGATTACTTCAAGCATCTGCATCTAGACTTGGAGACGCTGAGAAGGAATGAAGTCTATGCAAAATTCTCCAAATGTGAGTTCTGGATACCCTCAGTAGCATTCATTGGTCATATTGTCAGTGGGGAAGGTATAGCGGTGAATCCGACGAAGATTGTTGCGATACGGGAGTGGCCTGTGTTATCTTCTGTAGCGGAAGTCCGTAGTTTCCTCAGGCTTGCCGACTATTACAGACCCATCGTGGAGAACTTCTCGCGGATAGCGTTACCTCTCACGAAGTTGACAAGAAATGATCAGAAGTTCTTGTGGACGCAGGAGTGCGTGTAAGCGTTTGAGGAGCTGAAGGGACGGTTGACCACGACGCCAGTGCTAAGTTCGCCGAGTGGGACCGAGGGCTTCGAGATTTATAGTGATGCATCAGGTAGTTGTTTGGGCTGCGTGCTGCTACAGCATGGGAGCGTAATAGCGTATGGATCGCTGATGCGTGGAAAATACGGCAAGCGCACCGGTCGCACAAGTAATAAAGTTTGGGAATAAATCCCCGAGTGTCGGTCTCTTGAGGAACACAGTAAGGGATGAGTTAATGTCGAGGAGGACTTGAGATTGAAGTCCTCGGGTCAGAAGTAACGAAGGAGGTTTTGTTGGTTGCGGAAACAAAAATAAAATCCACAAGCTACTCCTATGCAACGCCGCTATGCGATGCTTCGCCAGGCGGGATGGAAACTACACGGGCCGCTATGCACCGAATCGCTTGGCGGATGGACGAGTAGGCTAGCGGATGAGGTGGTTAGAATGGCGGAATGAGGGTCGTGAGCACCTCTTTGCAACGCACGCCACTAGCAATTGCTAGTGCGGCAAGGGTGGATGGTGGAGGATGGAATATGGCGCACCTCAAGTAAATATAACAAAAACACTAACTCACATAGACATGAATAAGAGTAAATGTTAACTACAAATAAGCATTCTTCATCAATACATGGAAAATAACTAAGCTAACAACAACAAGAGGAAGAGGTGTGCGAATCGACCGAATCCGAAGCCTTATTGAGGGTTCACGATTGGAATCCCGGGTTGTCAATCCGAGTCCAAGCTCGGTCCTCAACTGCGTCCGGGGTAGAGGAGGTTGTCACTCACTCCCAATGGACCCGCCTTCTTCGTTGAAATGACCCGGTAGATTGCGACTCCAGCCCCTCCTAGCTTGATGGAGAAAGCCCGATCAAAACTCCGCTTGAAGCTTGGGGATGAAGGAGGAGGCCGAGGGGATGCTCTGGCTTTGATTTGGCATTGAAGGCTTGCCCGGAGCAACTCCCTATGGTGGAGGATGATGGAGGACTGTGGAAACCCTCCTTGGAGACGAAAATGGCGGAAAAATGGCGGACTTTTGCGATCTCCCCGAGTTTAGGGCGAAACCAGCGTATTTATAGATTGCATAATAAACAGCGCGCACGACCACTGGCGCACGACCAGTAGTCGTGCGCGAACAATGTTAGCGCCCATGCGGCCAGAACCTGTAGAGCCTGCAGTAAGAAATTAAAGCACGCGCATGATCACAGGAGCACGACCAATGGTCGTGCGCGATATGGTCCGTGATCGTGCGATATGGAGGCAGAAAAGTGGAAAAAGATGGCATGACTGCGCACGACCGGCAGCGCACGAGCAGTGATCGTGCGCGGTATGGCTGGTGATCGTGCGATATGGCAGAGACAGAACTTTCATAAAAGAGGGCAGACTGCGCACGACCAATGATCGTGCGCCAAAGAGGTCGATGGTCGTGCGTGGGTAAAAACGCACGACCACTGGCTCCTTTGTCAAAAATGGTGAAAGCCCTATCCCGGACGCCCACACGATCCCAGAACCTGCAGGAAAACTGGACGGGATGTCGACATGGCAGGCACATACATAAATATTATGCACAGCAAAAAGGGAAATACACACACACAGAAATAGGCTAAAAAGGGTGCACAAGACATGGAAAACCGTAGCGAACCAAAAGAAATGCAAATGACGCTAAACGGTGTGCAAAGACAAGATAATAAGCCTAGATGAGTCCGGAATTAAGTATAAAATATGGACTCATCACACCCCCAGACTTAACTGTTTGCGCGTCCCGAGCAAACAAAACCTAAGCAGACGGGGAAAATGAACTAGCTAACAAAGAAATTGCAAAACGGAGTACCATGCGAAGTCGCATGCTCGCGTGCATAAAAATAAAGTAGAGGAAATTTTTAAGTATACAAAAAATTTTATATTTTTCACAATGCGTACCAAAAATTTATTATTACTCAAAAGTGGAATCACAGTGAATCATCTGGTCCTACGTAGGGAGAAAGTAGACAGGCCACTAAGGTGAGCATTGCTGAAGACCAGGGTTCAAGATTACCCCCAAAGGAATCCACCAATGTCGGAAACCATAAGCTTGCACGTTCGCACTCTCTCCACGGCACTAGTCAACTCAAGCGCAAGTTCGTAGGACTTCGGGTAATAATGGGGCTTGGGTTACGGTGAGGAAAACAAGGATAAACATGAAAGGTATGCACCTAACCCAAATGAGCTAACGTACAAAACTAGTACCCGCTGCCCACAAAATAAACATGGGTCCACCACACCCCCAGACTTAACTTTTACTAAATGGGTGTGTGCACCGCCTACTCCAAATCAAAATCATCTCCATAAAGATTTTCATTAAAACTCTTTCTTTTCCTTTTCTTCTTTCTCATTTTCTTTGTATAAATTTTTCTTAAAAAACTTTTTCTTTTCACAATACACAATTTCAGCAAATAAAGCTTGGGGGCATTTCCACATTTTCACAAATAGTATCACCACATCAACATCCCAACATAAAATGAAAAATACTATAGCTCGACTTGGGTGTGCGACTAGGATCGGCTATGAGGCTTTGGTGAAATACTAGTGGAGCTGAATCAAAAGAAGGGTAGGCACAACGGGGCTAGCGAAGGTATGACGTTCGGAACGGTACAAGGCTCAACCGGGCCAAAATGATGGCCTACATCACGCTCACGCTAGACTAACCGTGTACCAATGCTTCAAGAATAGCTTGGGGCAAGTTCTTAGCAACCGAGAAAGATAATCCTTCCTCCCGACTCAAGCAATGCGAGTCTAGTGGTGGCTACACACATTCCTACGCTACCGTTTGATTCACACAGGATTCACCAACTTTTGAGTAGAATAAGAAATATTTACGCAAATAGAAAAATATAGAACTATATGCATATGAAAAAATTAAATCTACACAAATTTCTATAAAAAATGAGAGCAGTTGACTAGAAACACAGCAAGACCAACATTTTACTCCGTCGCACAATCCTAAACTAGCACAGAAATTTTCCAAATCTAACAAAGATACAAGTTCAACTCGTGGCACGCTAACAGCTAAGCTCGCGCTCATGTGGGTGCAGTGGTGTGTGATGCAATGAACATAAACAAAATAAAATACGAAAAGCTTCTAGTATGCAAAAGAAATGTGCACGTGCAAAAGGTAAACATGCTCTCCCCCAGACTTAGACTAAACAACATATCAAATGATAGAGAAATTAAAATCAGAATGAGCTAAGGGAAGAGGTTACCCAATGCTCAGCTAGTGAGCATACCAGAAGACGCGTGGAAAGTTGCAGCAGGCCCGCCAAACGAAGAATCACAACCCCGCCAGAATGAATTCGCAATGGAAACCTGCAGGGGTGAGCTCCGCAAAAACAAAAGAAAAGAAAAGACAAAAAAAACAATAAATACTAAACTAAGCTAGATATAAAAAAAAAAGAAAAATGCAGAAAATGAAAGATAACCACTGGGGTTATTGTCATCCCAGCACGACTTATTAAATTCTAAACAGTTCTAGCTAATGGGCCTATGAAAAAGAAGATGAACAGGTAACTGGCCTAATATCCGTTGCGGTAACGGGTACCGATACGGTGATAGCACAGTTACCCCTCTACCTAGATAATAATACCTGAAAAGCTCAGGTAGAGGAAGCAGGAAATAAGATGAGGAGGCGACCTGGTCCTCGCTCATCTCATCACAAAAAGAATCCTTGCCTAGCAAGGGGTCATCCCACACAGGTGCGTAGGAGTCAACGGCTTGAGCACAAGGCTCATCGTCAACCCAGCACACCAGCGGAGAATCAACCCGCACAGGCTCAGATATGGAAGGGGGATCAAGGAATAAAAGAGAAGAAGGACAATAATAATCAGAAATCGGGGGAGTGATCCCGGTATCACCCCCAGCAGGATCCAAACAATGATCATCGTCAGTGTCATATGAGTCGTATTGGGGAGAATTCGAGAACTCAAAGTCCGCGGTGGAAAGGGGGACCGCCTCGTCAGATAGGGGGGGTGCAAACCTCCGCATCCGAAAGGTAATACTCCTCGTCCCACCGGGGTGCGTCATAGTGGTCTGAAGATCCACATTCTCCATCGGAGATAGCAGAATCGTCATCCCACTTCGGCACAACCTCAGGCACCGAATCATCCACAATAACGGCCTCATCAGCCGACTCACAAGAAAAAGGAGTAGAAAACTCCGACAAATACTGCGTAGGGGCAAAGCTGCTCTCAAAATCAGGCATAGAATGCGCAGGCCCCTTCGCAACATCATCCGCAGATGCCACCCCATCGACGACCGGAACACTCTCATCGTCCCATACAGGATCTTCCATGAGTTCCCGATCCACTCCTTGCGGGCTAACATCCGAGTGAGAGTGATCACTCAAAGGAAGCTCGTAAAAAGGGGTTGAGGAACCCATGAAGGAACTATATGCGGCGAGAGATTCTTCTGTAATCTCAATGGGCAAAGATCGAGCAAGGTGCGCCATGTCAGTGTATGGGCCAGGCAACACCCTGGTAGGCCCATCCACAGTAGTCTCCCGCGAACAGGAGACTGCTGCGGATGCGTCCACAGAGGTAGAAGGCTTGCACAAGCGAGGGCAATCCTTCAACATATAGCCCACACCTTGACATAGAATACACCGAAAACAGTGCTCGGCATTAGAAACAGCCATGGAATCGATGCAACTCCGCAAAGCGTCAAAAATACGGCACTCGGCAGCAGAATCCATCGCGAACAGAAATATTTACCGGAAATTACTACACACAAGAATAAAACAACTCGGATCTGCAATATTAAAAAAAACAAGGAAGGGACAAGAAAAATAAAGTAAAAAATTTCAAAAACTAAAATAAAGACAAAACAGGGTATGAACAAATGGACAAGGGCGACTATCTCGCATCTACCTCTTAAAAACTCAAACGACTGTGTTCCCCGGCAACGGCGCCAAAAACTTGATGCGTGGAAAATACGGCAAGCACACTGGTCGCACAAGTAATAAAGTTTGGGAATAAATCCCCGAGTGTTGGTCTCTTGAGGAACACAGTAAGGGATGAGTTAATGTCGAGGAGAACTTGAGATTGAAGTCCTCGGATCGGAAGTACCGAAGGGGGTTTTGTTGGTTGCGGAAACAGAAAATAAAATCTACAAGCTACTCCTATGCAATGCCGCTATGCGATGCTTCGCCAGGCGGGATGGAAACTACACGGGCCGCTATGCACCAAATCGCTTGGCAGATGGACAAGTAGGCTAGCGGATGAGGTGGTTAGAATGGCGGAATGAGGGTCGTGAGCACCTCTTCGCAACGCACGCCACTAGCAATTGCTAGTGCGGCAAGGGTGGATGGTGGAGGATGGAATATGGCGCACCTCAAGTAAATATAACAAAAACACTAACTCACATAGACATGAATAAGAGTAAATGTTAACTACAAATAAGCATTCTTCATCAATACATGGAAAATAACTAAGCTAACAACAACAAGAGGAAGAGGTGTGCGAATCGACCGAATCCAAAGCCTTATTGAGGGTTCACGGTTGGAATCCCGGGTTGTCAATCCGAGTCCAAGCTCGGTCCTCAACTGCATCCGGGGTAGAGGAGGCTGTCACTCACTCCCAATGGACCCGTCTTCTTCGTTGAAATGACCCGGTAGATTGCGGCTCAAGCCCCTCCTAGCTTGATGGAGAAAGCTCGCTCAAAACTCCGCTTGAAGCTTGGGGATGAAGGAGGAGGCTGAGGGGATGCTCCGGATTTGATTTGGCGTTGAAGGCTTGCCCGGAGCAACTCCCTATGGTGGAGGATGATGGATGACGGTGGAAACCCTCCTTGGAGATGAAAATGGCGGAAAAACGGCAGACTTTGGCGATCTCCCCGAGTTTAGGGCGAAACCAGCGTATTTATAGATTGCAGAATAAACAGCGCGCACGACCACTAGCGCACGACCAGTGGTCGTGCGCGAACAATGTTTGCGCCCGTGCGGCCAGAACCTGTAGAGCCTGCAGTAAGAAATTAAAGCACGCGCACGATCACAGGCGCACGACCAATGGTCGTGCGCGATATGGTCCGTGATCGTGCGATATGGAGGCAGAAAAGTGGAAAAAGATGGCATGACTGCGCACAACCGGCAGCGCACGAGCAGTGATCGTGCGCGGTATGGCTGGTGATCGTGCGATATGGTAGAGGCAGAACTTTCATAAAAGAGGGCAGACTGCGCACGACCAATGATCGTGCGCCAAAGAGGTCGATGGTCGTGCGTGGGTAAAAACGCACGACCACTGGCTCCTTTGCCAAAAATGGTGAAAGCCCTATCCCGGACACACACACGATCCCAGAACCTGCAGGAAAACTGGACGGGATGTCGACATGGCAGTCACAGACATAAATATTATGCACAGCAAAAAGGGAAATACACACACACAGAAATAGGCTAAAAAGGGTGCACAAGACATGGAAAACCATAGCGAACCAAAAGGAATGCAAATGACGCTAAACAGTGTGCAAAGACAAGAAAATAAGCCTAGATGAGTCCGGAATTAAGTATAAAATATGGACTCATCAATCGCATCAGCTAAAAGTGCACGAAATGAATTATCTGGTCCACGACTTGGAGTTGGCGGCCGTGATATTTGCGCTTAAGCTGTGGAGACACTACTTATATGGCGTAAAGGTCGATATTTATACCGACCACAAGAGCCTGAAGTACCTGTTGGATCAGAAGGATCTCAACATGAGGCAGCGGAGATGGATGGAGTTCCTAGGGGACTACACATTCAAGATTCATTATGTACCCGGGAAGGGCAATGCAGTTGCGGATGCGTTGAGTCGAAGGGCTACTGCCCAAGCCAACTGGTTGTCGGTTCATGATGATAGGCTAGTTTGGGAGTTGGAGGCGTTGGAGATCTGCTGCGTGGACAAGCAGATGAGCACCAAAGCATTGTTGAACTAGAAGGAAGTTCAGTATGATCTGGCTGGTCGCGTTTGGCAGGCATTGGAGTTGGATGTCACCATGAAGGAGCTTATGGATACAGCGTTGGATGGGTCAAATTCCGAGTTTTCAGTTGAGTAAGGGCCATCATTTATGCATCCCAAGCGGGGGTAATCTACGTACAGAGTTGATGTACGAGGCTCATAATACCAAGTACTCAATCCACCTGGGGAGTATGAAGATGTACCTGGACCTAAAGAAGTTGTTTTGGTGGCCAGGGCTCAAGAAGGACGTGGCACTGTTTGTGGCTAAGTGTCAAACGTTCGCCTTGGTAAAGGCGGAGTGCCAAAGCTTGCAAAGGTCGCAGAAGTGGAACGACGCCATCTGGGTGATCGTAGACCGGTTAACTAAGGTGTCGCACTTTATTCCGCATAGGAAGGATAATTCAGTGGAGAGACTGGCGAAACTATATGTGGATAATATAGTCAGATTACACGGTGTGCCTCACAGCATCGTAAGTGATTGCGATGGGCGTTTTATGTCCAATGATTGGAGATTGGTGCAACAAATGTTGGGGACTAAATTGAAATTCAGCACAACCTTCCATTCGCAGACGAATGGGCAGACCGAGAGGGTCAACAAATGATGGAGTACATGCTCTTCATGTGTGTTCTAGACTTCGGGAAGCAATGGGAAGACCACCTATATATGGTGGAGTTTGCGTACAACAACAGCTACCAGGCGAGTATTCAAATGGCGCCTTTGAGGCCCTGTATGGTAGGAAGTGTCGCACGCTGTTATCGTGGATACAAACGGGTGAGGCAAGGTTGTACAAGAAGCAGGAGGTGGAGATTGCTACTTCTTTGGTGCGGATCATTCGAGAGCATTTGCTTATCGCTCAGGATAGGCATGCTAAGTACTATTATGCCAAGCACCGGAACGTGGAGTTCACGGTTGGCGATTGGGTGTACATGAAGTTAAAGCGGTTCAAGGGTGTTTCGCGGGTGAGACGCTTGAAGAAGCTGAGCCCAAGATACCTTGGACCCTTTGAGATTCTGGAGTGGGTCGGTGAAGCAGCTTATCGTTTGAAGGTATCAGTGGAGTTGAGTGGACTACACAATGTATTACACATTTCCGTATTGCGTAAGGCGGTGCAAGAGCCTTCACAGGTGATCGTAGTGGACCAAGTGCCGGTGGACGAAGGGTTGACGACTAAGGTAAAGCCCGTTCGTATTGAGGACTTTGAGGTCAAACAACTCCGTAACAAGGAGATCCGGATGGTCAAGGTCCGGTGGGACAATTGCGGTCGGGAGGAGCTCTCTTGGGAATGGGAGCAAACTATGCTGGAGGAGTACCAGGAGTTATTTCGCTAAAGTACCGCTTAAAGTTTTCCATTTTCTTTCCTTTAGTAATTTTGTGGGCGAAATTCTTTTAAGATGGAGAGAGTTGTAACACCCCGAAACTCAAAAGAGGGACGAGTGACATTTTAAGCCAAGTTTGGGACTTGGAGCAAGTGACACGGGCGTGTCACGGGCGTGACACGGGCGTGTCACAGGCGTGTTCGGCGACGGGTCACGTGGTCGACGTTTTGGCGATCAGCGATCGTCGGGTGTAGGCACACGTCCTAGGACACAGGAATGTCCCAGGGCGTGTCCCGCTCGGCAAGTTTCTGAGTTATGCGCACGGGCCGTGACACGGGCAAAGACACGGGCGTGTCACATGTGACACGGGCGTGTCTGGTGCCGTATCACAGGCCGTGTCTAGCTAGAGAAAATCCTGGCAGTTACACACGGGGCATGACACTGGTCTTAACACGGCCGTGTCACATGTGACACGGGCGTGTCAAAGGCAGTTTCATAGGCCGTGTACTGGTCGGGCTATGGGAGTAACGGCGAATGAGTAACACCGCCATGCACAGAGCCGTATTGCAAACCATGTTCAGCTAGGATTTTATAATTTTCAGCCTAAATCGTGGTCGTCCGTTTCTTTGGCTTGGGATCCAAGGGTTGGGGTTGTTCCTAATGGGGTTTAACCCGGGAATAGTGTTAGAAAACCCTTATTTTCCATTTGGGCTCTCTCTCTAAGATCTAGAGAGAAGGGAGAGCATGGATGACGAAGAGGAGCTAGATCCGGTCACCAGTGGAGCTTCGGAGCTCCAAATTGCAAGCCGACTTTGTATCTGCGGAGGCAAGGAGATTGCGATGCTTTCCATCCGCATAGATTTCCATGGCGCCATGGAAGAACGTTTGGGTAACGATCCTCATCCTAGGACACTTGTAGTACTCTTTTCCTTTGCATGGGAAAACCCTCTCCCGCGAGTATGCGGTGAGTTTGCCGTGTTCCTTGGGGTAGATATGTAAAGTCCCCCTTGTTAGAGTCCGGAATCGTAGTACGGACATAGGCATGTTGTGTGAAGCCTACCTAGACAAGTTTGTCTGGATCGGTGATGTGCATTGCATCATAGCTGGGGAAGACTCCGTGCCATTTGTTGTTTTCAGGTTTCTACGGGGTAGATTGCAGTAGGGATCCTTGGGGATTAACCCTAAGGCGCACCCGGAAAACTTGGCGGAAACACATTTCTGCCATCTTTGTGGCCTGGGAGCCATCCATGAACATAATTGGGTTATGTGCTTGTGTGATCGAATTCTGGGATCCGGGAGAAGCTTGGCCCGCGCGTACGTCTTAATATGACTATGCGGTGTGAGCAACGAGCAAGTGGATGCGGACCCGGGCTATGTGGTATGGTGACAGACATCTAAAGAGACTGGCCATTGGCATTGTCGTGCGAGTCTTAGGCTTAGACCGGAAAGACTAAATTGCTCTTGAGATTTGCCGTCCAAGGGATGGTGGTGAGACCACGGTTACGACCGGGTTCACTGAGTAAGTGCCCTGAGAGTATGGGGTGTGTGTCCGTGTGAGCCTGCACCTGTGATGAAGTGTGTGTTTACACTATACCGCTTGTTTATGCTAACAAACTGCAGGGAAGAGTATCGCCGCCCCGAGTTGGGGGCAGGATAGTTATAATTTGGTCAGCATAGCTGTCCGTTGCTTTTGTTTACCACCGTGCGGTGGATTATTGCTTGCAGGTGCTGCGGAGCCGAGCGGTAAATAACGGGCTAAAGCCCAAGTTGCTGTGACGGCCCTCGAAGGACTAATTTTGAGTGTTTTCTGTTATTCTCATGTATGACCGGCCTGCGTGACAAGGTTTGGAAGACATTTTTATTAAGCAAACTCTTGTAAGGCCCTAAGGCCGTTTTGATGTATTATACATTCCTGTGGGTTTATTGTAATGGACATTCATGCTTGGATGGGTTCTTTTACCCTTGCAACTTAATAATTTGCTTCGGCTAGGTATTCTGTGTAGGACGTGGTGATTGGTTCAATGGTTTCAATAAGTAACCAAACGGTCTGTCCGTAGTATATGGCGTCGGTCCCCGGCCAGACCTACTGTTATATGCTATGTGACGGATAGGGATGTTACATTACGTGGCAATAATTCCTGAGTAATTAGTACTCTAATATTCTATGAATATTACCGTTAGACAAGAGCATTAATTATGGTCTTCATTAGAATTGTTGCCTTCCACTTTTATAAGGGACAGTTGGGGAAACAAATCAATGCCAAAAATATTCCAAGGCTGTCAGCATTAATTGCAGAAGGATTTCAAAATTCAAATGAACTTCCTCACGGGAAATATATTATAGATATAGATTTTCCCTTCTAAAAATATACAAGAGATATAATACAGACAATAATCAATAGATATACCGAATTCTTGAGATTGAAAATCGATCAGTCAAGAATCAACAACAGCTAGACATGAAGAAGAACAATTCTGAAGAAGAACAACTATCCAAATCAAGTGTCTTCTTCTGTCATTCTCTCAGGAACTCTCTGAAGGACAACAATACTGCATCTGTCAAAATAGTTCCTGAAGTTCATCTTGTCAAAATTGGAAGCTTCAAGGCCTATCACCCTGCAGCAATGATTCCATCATCCTGAACAAACAACATCTCAGGGGGAGCTTTTGCTAGCATCAAATCCACAAGTCTTCTCAGTTGTTTTAATTAAGAAAGAGAAGACACAATCATTCTCTCACCCCCACTATAAAAAGGGTAGTCATCTCCCTTCAAAAGTGATTCTTGGTTGCAAGTCTCCTAATGAAAAGACTTGAGGTTTGGTTATTGAGTACCTGATCAAAAGCTCATTGGTGTCAGGCACCTGATCAAAACTCTGAGTGGATTCCTACCAGGGTGGTAGAAGAGTGGACGTACCCAGGTTGGGGAACCAATATAAATTCTTGTGTCATCTGGGATCCCCTTTTTCATTTTGTTCTTGCTGTGGCTGTGATATTTAGGTCCTTCTGTGTTTACACTTATTTCTCTTTGGCTTCTGTGATATAGTATCCAAGGTTAGGAGTACTTCTTATAGTTCAAAAAAAAGAAGTTAAGTTATACCTATATACTCTATTCACCCCCTAGAGTATATTAGATATAACCCTAACTTTAGGAGGGTGTTGGGTTGATTACTGTTAAGTGGTGCTCGGGATCGACGAAAGATCGTCTTTCCTGTGGAGAGAGAGGGTCAAAATACACTAGGGTTAGATTTAGTATAACATTAAATGGTAGTTGTAATGGGAGGTTGGCTTGGTTAGGTATCAAAGTAGTAGGTTCAGTGGTTGTGAAAAGGGGCAGGTTAGCCCGACAAGCCAAAGGCTCAGAAGGTAGTTGTAATGGACAGGTTAGTATAGGGAGCCGATGGATCGGGAATTTTTGGTTGTATATGCATAAAGGTGGTGGGCCTTCGGTATTTGATGGTCGTTCACACAGATGTCGATACGATGACTCGACGGGTGTGGTTTACACTTAGCCAAGGAAAAGACTGGTGGTTGGTCAACATAGTACGCAGAGACTCTTGTGTGTCCTTCAGGGGCATACGTAAGGGCTCGGCCTGGTAGTGTGAATACACGTCTAGGAGTGGGGTGTCCCAAACCACTGTCTCCATTGACCACGTTGGAGACCCGTGGGAGTGAAGCTAGCTTACAAAATTGGGGAACTAAAGCTCTGTGCGCATAGAGTCGTGTGTGTGTGTTGCACTTGCATGAATCATGGCATAATATATCACTACACTCATACTTTCATATAACTGACACCCACTCATATATATATTGGAATGAGACATTTTATACAACGGGAGCCTTACAAAAGACCCCTTAACTTATAAGTTTGTATGGACATTCACATAAGTTAAGGATACTTATTCCATAGTCTACTATACATGTACTTACTGCTCTGCTTTACTTGATTACCTTACTGCTTTCGTATTATAGAACTACTAGCTTGCTTTTCCTTTTATAGCTCTATATTTGTACTATATACCATCTAGATAGCTCCATCGTCACCTTCCTTGTTCCTACTCTCCACCATCATAGCTTTCCTATGATTCCTCCCGCATAGTGCTTAAGAGCCACTAGGGGAGGGGTAGGGGAAATTAGGCTTAGTCTTTTGACTAATGGTCGGTGGACCAAACATTTCAGGGACTCCAGATGGGAGACAGGGATCAGAAGCAGGAGATGCAGTACCAGCGGAGCACGGTGCACATGGAGGTGGGCTGAAAGTGGAAAGTTGGCAACCTAAATCACCTAGAGGGGGGTGAATAGGTGAATCGTGCGTCTATTTGCGGAATAAAAATTTTAACGAACTTGCACAAAACATCAAGCAATCACAGAAGACAAGAAGATTTATAGTGGTTCCCCAATCTTGGGTACATCCACTTTACCTCACCTATCTAGCAAATCACTAGACTCGGCTACTCTACTATCTCGGATTGAAAACAATCCTACGCCTCGGAACCAAGTTCCTTCAAACTCGATCAAAAAGGATCTACACTCGGAAGATAAAAACTTCCTACAAACTCGGAGAACAATGCTCCTACACTCGTATAATAATCTCCTACAAGATTTACAAAGAGATTCGAAAATACAAACAAGAATTTCTCTCAAATCTGGAAATATTGAACTCTCGGTCTTCTTCTGAACTTGGCAGCTTTTTCAGAATTTGTTGAAGAAGAATCTCTGTAGATCTGGCCTGAGAAAATTTAAGACCTACTCGATCAAGGAGAGTATGAAGATTCCTTGAATAGCAGGTCTATCTTGATCAAAAGCAGAAAGATCAATCTCACATTGAGCGGCGGAGGCGGCTTCAGAATGTTGTTCTTCTTGGAGAGAGAAGGCCGATCTCGAAATTTAGAATGTACGGAATACCGCTCATTATAATTATTTTTATTAGTATTAGGGTTTAGTATTAATGAAAAGACTTTATATAGGATTACCCTTAACGGCTAGAATAGACATTAATGACGACACGTGGGCCAATCACGTCAAGTCATTTGAAAATCTGGCCGGTCTGGACTTAAAATAAAATTCTGAAAAAATTGACTTTCAATTCTCGAGAAGTAAGTTTAGTTCTCGAGAACTAGAAACTGAGTTCTCAAGAGCTATCTGGACTTCTCGAGAACTATACTACTTAGAAGATGTCTGGACTTCTCGAGAACAAAAGGCTGACCTCTTGAAAACTAACTTACTTCTCGAGAACTATGGAGACTTCTCGAGAACTAACACTTAGAGAGATTTCTGAGGCAACTTTTGACTATTCGCGAAATAGGGTTGGCAGTTCTCGAGAACTTAAGCCAAGCTTCTCGAGAACAAGTTGGACTTCTCGAGAACTATAATTAAGACTTCTCGAGAACTGGCCAAGACTTCTCGAGAACAAAAAATGCTTTTCGAGAACTACACTAGACTTCTCGAGAACTACACTAGACTTCTCGAGAACTAACACTGGGACTTCTCGAGAACGTCTGACTTCACTTCTCGAGAACTCAAAGGCTACTTCTTGAGAAAGTGACTTAGAGAATTTTCCAAACTTTAGAGAAGTTTTCTGCTTGTCCTATCTTCATCCCATGCTCCTAATGTTTGAACATAAAGTGTATCCCAATTGAGAGGCTACACATGAGTCAACACCTTGGGTCACACAGTGATGGATTACACTGTATGGTCCTGTGTTCCTGACCCACTATAGACTGACATTGGTCTACACTTAGCTCTGATAATCTGTAAACACTCAACTAGAACAAGGATGTCAAATACAACTTAATTCATCTAAGTTCAAGGGTGACTTTATGCAAATCTGGGTTATTGGTTATGCAATACCCAACATGGGCCAGTCTAGTACGGGAGCACCAGTCTCTGGCTCCATGAGTGTTAGCTTTTCTTAGCTTCCACGAGAGGGTTGTAGTGAGGATTTGTTGTACCGGGTATAAGCCTGTTTATATTCCTATTATACTAATCTACTTCAGTACTTATAATATTATGCAGACTTGATGTGCTTTCTATTTCATAGATTATATGTGATTTGTGGACTTGACTTATTGTCTTTTCGCACTTGTACTTCTACTTCTTGATGATTTTCAATACCGGCAGAATCGGCATTTTGTAGGGGCGACCCTCCTGTGTGTCGGTGTCACCGCAAAATAGAGGCTCTGGGCGTAAGATCTGGTAGCATAGCAAAAAATGGGTCTTACAAGATCCACAAAGGATCCTACCTCAGAGAGAATGACTCTCCTACATCTTAGGCACAAAGGCCCTACCTCGGATCCAAAGGATCTTACAACTCAGGCACAAGTATCCTACAACTCAGAGAGAATGACTCTCCTACCTCAGGCTTAAAAGCCCTACAGCACAGTGATCAAATGATCACCTACCTCAGATCCAAGATACATCCTACAACTTAGATTCACACTTGAATCCTACTGCTTAGGCCAAAGCCCTACACTCAGATTCTCAACAGAATCCTACTCTCAGAGGGAATAACTCTCCTACAGCTCAGGCAAAACTGCCCTACCTTAGGCTCAAGAGCCCTATAGATCAGATCCAAAAGGATCCTATAGAAATACAATGGTTTTAATTAATTTGACACAGAGAAATTTCTTTATGTCTGGTACTAGAGATGAGTTATCTTAGCTCTAACTATCTTCACAGCAGCAAAAAAATGTTCTTCAATAAATGACTGCCTCTGCTTGAAGTAACTTACAGAAATTTGTTGAAAGTCCACCTAGTGCCAACTACCTTCACCTATGGGGGGGGGGGGGAATAGGTGTCTTGCAGCGTTTTTGCGGAATTAAAGTTGTACCTGCACAAATAAATCAAACAACACAACCCAGAAAGACACAGGCAAATTATAGTGGTTCCCCAATTTGGGTACGTCAACTCTCCCCCTTCGACCTATCTCCCAACAAGGGACGACTCGGTCACTTCACCAACAGGATTGAAATCCAATCCTCACACTAACGGAAGGAACTCTTCCAAATGAAGGAGTCACCACTCCTACACCACGGGTTGCACCCAACCCTTACAACTAGGAACCAACATTCCTTTACAACAAAATTGAAAATGGAGTGTATTAGAAATACAAACTACTTGTGGAGAATAAGGTGTCCCTCTTCGTTTGATGACGTGTTCTTGAAGACGATGAAGAGTCCACGACCTTAGATCTCACTTGGAAAGGATCTTCTCTAGATCGGCGGCGGCAAAGAAAGAGGCGACGATGCTATGTAGATCCAAACTTTGTAGCTAAGCCGGCAAGGTCTACCAACGATCTTTCTTGGATCAATCGTCTCAATCGATTGGGATAGGGAAGGTATTCCCTATCTACAAATCAAGAGACAAAGGTTCTCAAGAAGGACTCGTGAGACGCGTTGCAAGACAGAGCTTCTGTCGCCGGGAGATCAGGAAGAAACCACGATCAGCGGCGGCGACCAACTAACACGAGCGGCGTCGGCGACGGAACAAGCCTCGCGATCTAGGTCACGTCGGCGACTCGGCTTTCCTTCTTCTCTGTTTGTATTTTTCACTGTTCAACATACCGATGTATTTATACATTAGGTCATCCAAAATGACTGTTGTGGGCCCCACCAAAAAGAAGCCCTAAGACCAGCTCCAAACAGCGCATGTTAACTTGGACCGGTCCAGAGAGTAGCAGAAATTTGCCTAAGTCAAATTCGGCGAGAATCGAAGGTGATTCTCGACGAATCGACGAGAATCACCTACGATTCTCGCTGAATTCCACTTAGCAGAATTCTAGCTTCATTGAAATAGCAAGCCGGAGATAATCGGAGAGAATCACAATTGATTCTCGCCGAATCGTCGAGAATGCGGAGACATTCTCGACGAATCGGCGAGAATCACTTCGTGATTCTCGACGATTCTGTTTTAGTAGAATTCAGGGCGGCGTTGAGACAACCGGCAACATTCGGCGAGAGTCAGCGAGTGATTCTTATCGATTAGGCGAGAATCACTAGTGATTCTCGTCGAATCGGCGAGAATCACTTAGTGATTCTCGATGATTTCTACTTAGACGATTTTCGCCTTTCTTCCCTTGAGCTAGTCTTTGGCCCATCCTTGCTCCTTGTATGCTCTTGATCTTTCTTAACCCTGTACTTGAAAGTAAGTACACTCCATTAGAGAGAGTACACGTAAGCCAACACACTGATCTGCTCAACGAGGGATTACGTTGCACAGACTCGTGTATATTGACCTACTGTACCCTGACATTGGTGTGTACTTAGCGAAGAATAACTGCAAGCACAACTTGAAGAGAAGTGATCAAATATAATGTGACTTCATCTTCGCTTGACAGGAGGCTTCCTCAAATCTAGGTAATTGTGGATACAATACCCAAAAATCTCCCCCTATTTGAAGAAGCCAAAATCCTACTAGCTAAGATGAATTTCACCAATCCAGATAATACATGCATTAAAACAAGTGAGGAACAATAAAAGCAAACAGAGCAATATGAGAGACAATCATCAACTTACATATATATATATATATAGATATCCACGATAATTGTTCATATGTATACATGATGATAATAATAAAAACATAAGAAGTAAATTAGCTAAATTCCGAAATCTCTTTATCCTTAGCTAATTCGTCTTTTAGCTGCTGCGCTAAGTGCTTGCTGCTTTGACGTTCAAAGTATTCCTTTGGCTTAGGGTAGTATCTGGGAGGGGGAGCTTTATTTACCACAGTCTTGGACCTGAAGAAGATGTTTCTTTTGGCTTCAAAGGTCTTGTGCAGCTCCCACTCGTACTGATTGTAGACATCGTTCCTTTTTATCTCCCCCCTCTGTTGCAACGCAAATGTGTCCAAAATGATGCTTCTTGATACTGGGCTCCACCTTTCATTTCTCTCCACATCCTCCTTCAGTCTGATTCTCTTTTCAATTTGCGTTTCCTTTGAGGTTCCTTCTTGATTTTTTCTTTTGCCTTTAGCTTTTGCTAGGGCTTATTGATCAAACCAGCCACTGCATTCTGCTCTTGCAGTAGCCCTAGCAGCCTTCTTGGCTTCAGCCTCACTCAGTATAACTTCTTCAATACTTGCCTCTTCTTCAGCAGCAGCAGCAGTGTACTCCTCTTGCTCCGGAGGAGCAACGGGAACGTGTATGCCTGAGGCTTGTTGTACTAACCAATGGGCCGTTTCAAACACATACCTATTCGATTGATCGAATTTGTCAATTATTATCTATTAGATTAATTGAAGGTGTCAATTATGATTTTTTTAGAGTTTAAGAGCATACCTATTAGACTGATCGAAATTTTCGATGATTATCTGTTGAAGCCCAGCCATCTTAGCTTTGTACTCTTCCTCCCCCTTTTTGGCTTCCACTGCCATTGAGTTTGCGTAAGCGTGCAGAGACTCATCGATGTGTTTCACAGCTTTTGTAAATTTAGCGAGCAGTGTCTTTTGATTGGCATTAAGGGTCACCATGGTGGCATCAAATTTTTGAATGTTATCTGCCACAACATGTGCGTTTTGATTAACGATAGCCAGATCATCCGTGTTCTTCTTAAGACCTTGCATCAGCAGAGAGATAGCTGTGTCTCTCTGCTGATGCAAGATCATCCGTGTTCTTCTTAAGACCTTGCATCAGCAGAGAGATAGCTGTGTCAGCTTCAGTATACTTTGCCTCGAATTTCTTTTCCATAACGACCAACTTATGGTTGACTTCCACAATGTTCTTTAACATTAGATCCTGAGATTCTTTAACCCTTTTGAGCACTTTGGCTTGTGTTTTCTCAAACGAGCCCTTTAGCTCATCCAGAATTCCTTGAACTATATTGACAGTATGATTTGCCAGATTGGCTTGTAGTGGATGATCTTCAGGAAAGCCTTGATCTGGTGATGGAGCTGACTCCCCACGATATGTCGCCAAGGAGCGTCCTCCCTCTGATGATGATGGTGACCCGATTGATGGAGCCGACTCCCCACGATATGTCGCCAAGGAGCGTCCTCCCTCTGATGATGATGGTGACCCGATTGATGGAGACGACGGCCCGCAACATTGTAAAGACGGCGATGGCGTGCTTACGGATGTTCATGTGGAGCATCGTCATAATACCCGTCCTGAACGCAAGCCAACATATTAATAATTATTAATAATTATTATTAATAAATAATTATTAATTATTAATTAATTTTTATGCTTTGTTTTATATTTGCAATGTTATTTAATTTCATGTTTTTAATTTCCATTTCATGTGTAATGATGGGTGCGTATAACCATCATGTAGTATTTTAATTATTTCATTTCATGAACTATGATGGGTGCATATAACCATCATATGTTCAATTTGAATTTTGAATTTTGAAGTTTGTTTGGAGGGAGATTGAGTGGTGTAGCCTATATATAGGCATGTATCCTTCATGTTTTAATTAGTGAATGAATGAAAAGAAAACCAATTTCAAGAATTGAAATCCCCCTCCTCTCCAAGGCAAGTTTCGGCCCTCGTTTGTATTTTGTTGGGAGAGAACCACCCTTGCCCGAATCTTTTGTTTTCGGTGGTTTCTCTTTTGGTACAACACGCTCGATCGAACCGTGTGGGTTCTTTTCGCTTGAGAGGACCTTGGCCTATCGCTTTGGTACTATATTGAAGGGCTTTGCGAACCCTCCGTAATTGTTGTTTAGTAATTATATTAATTAAACCACTGCGACGTTAAATGCTAGAGTGTAACGTGAGAATTATTCGAGAGCGTCGCGTTAATTTGTCGGCCACCAAAACGCTCGAAAGAGCGGGCCTACATCAATTTGGTATCAGAGGGAGGTTCTCGTCAATTTCCTAATTGGCAATCCACTCCTCTAAAAATTCAAAATTCAAATTTAAAATTTAAAATTTCAAATTTCAGATTTCAAATTTCGAATTTCAAAATTCAAATTCAAAATTTCCAATTTCAAATTTCAAATTTCAAATTTCAAAATTCAAAATTTCAAATTTCAAATTTCCAATTTCCAATTCCAAATTCAAAAATTATAATTTTTCTCAAAATCTAAAAAAAAAAAATTTCTGGAAATTCTCTATCTTATTTTTAATAAGAAATCAAAAAAAAATTATTTTTGATTAAGTCATTATTTTTATTAAGTTATTTTAAAATTTAATAGTTGGTCTGCAAATAGCGACCTTAAGAAAATTTTAATTTTCTAAAAATTTAAAATTTCTGGAATTTATTCATCTAATTATTAGTAAGAAAATAAAAAAAAAAATTATTTTTCATTAAGTATTTATTTTTATTAATAAATTTGAAATTTAGTATTTGGTGTGCCAATAGCAGCCTAGATTTTTATTTTCTCAGTAAAAAAAATCCAGCAAAATTTTTTAATGATCCTCATATTTTTCCAGCAAAAATACTATTTTATCATATTTAAGACCCTAGTGGTTAAGCGGGAACAATTCCATCTTCGTTAGAGTTAAGTTGTCCTAGTACCCTTTTCCTTGCACATGCACTAAGTCCGGGTGAATTTTCTCCCCGGTTCGCGCTAAGATGGCTTATGACGTACATGCTACTCATTCCCACACTTATCCTCCCACGTTTAGTAGGACCCCCACGTATGACGGTTTAGGGTGTCCTAAAATTTTTAGGGATTGGCTTAAGGGTATAAAATTTTATTTTAATTGTCACTTTTGGGATGACTACGAGAAGGTTAACTTTGCCCGAGAGCGATTAGTTGGTCGAGCCCGATTATTTTGGTTAAACGAAGAGCGTCGTGTTGGTAGCTATCGTTATGCTTGGCCGCACATGCGTAGCCTCCTCTCGGATCAATTTGATATCGCCTACCTGCGCACTAATAGCACCACACCCGTTAGTACGAATAGTTACGGCACTAGACCCGTATCTGCTTATAGGAGTGACCCTACGCCTCAGGATAGATCATATCCCCAGAGAGGTAGTAATACCAAAAGTGTGTCTTGTCCCACCTATAGGGAACATAAGCCATTTGGACCCCAAAATTTGAACTCGAAAGAGGTTACTATTAGGGTGTTTGATTCGTTAGCCTCGACATCTAAGCCCTCTGATATAGTGACTGATATCTCTGAGGATTCCTATGTGGATATAGAATCTCTGGATGATGAAGTTAATCAGCTAGGTGAGAGTCTTCCTTCACTTACGATAGTGTCTGACTCTCATATTGAACCTGAGGATGTGATTAGGACTGAGTCTGTCACTGAGGACGAGGCAAGTTTCACTGACGCTTTTAGTGACGATGAGGATACTGGATATCCCAGTGATTTGGATGAGGATTTCTCCCCTGAGGAATCATCTCCAATCCCCTTTGACAATATTTTAGTCATGGAGTCTTCTGATGACCCTGATTCAGAAGACGTTCCAGCAGAGTCGGTAGAGTCATCCGAAGCTGAAAGCGTACATGTTACTGAATTAGGTGATGACTTGCTAAGACCCGACATTATTAAGGTTGACCCAGGCTTATTAGATATTTCTACGGTATTGGAAGAGTCACCTTGGGATGGATGTTCAGTTTGGGATAAGCTTAGTGTTATACATCTGGGAGTTAGTCCTTTGACGTTATCATCGCTGCTTGGGATTCGAGCTAATTTTTATACTCCCCTGGATTCGATTTGCCCATCCCCTATTGCTGACTTAGATGATGTCCCCACCTCATGGGAAGAATTGGTCGACATAGAATGTGAAGCTGTAGTAGATTTACCCCGCGAGGAAATATTATCTTTGGATGACGGTAGCACTGAGGGCCCGATAGATTTTTCTTTGATGACAGCTCCTTTGCCTGAGGCCCAAGGTAGTTTAGAAGTTTTATCGGATATAAATTTGCCTACCTTAGGGACGATCACTGAAGCTAAATTGAATAAAATATCTAATGCGTTAGAAGACATGTCGGCTGATTTGATGGATTGTTTCTGTGGTAAAAAGTTAACTGAGGATGAGTTTTCAGTGAGGACGAATCCACTATTCGAGTTTACTTTTGATTTTAATGGCTTGCAACCGGAGGCGTTCTCCTGGACGCTTAATCCATGTTTTGACGTTGAGTGTGACTTGGTTCCCCCTACGGAGTCAACCCTATCGACTCTCCCTCCGGTACCCTTAGCTCGAGTAGATGAGTTCGTCATTTTTAGCCCTCTATATTTAGAGAAGTTTATTATTCCCGCCTTCCCGTTAGACTTACTTATAAAGATGTGGGTGAACGTAGTTGGTGACGAGCGTTTTTTGAAAGCCTATTATTATGATATTTTTAAATCTAATTTTAATACCAAATTTAAAACGATAACATTAGGCTCCACTGATTTGATTTTTGAACTGAAAGAGCCCGTGCCACCTGACTTAATTCCGTTATTTTCTACTATTAATTCCATTTATGTTGCACATGGGTTCTCCCGTCATGGTTTTAATTTAATTAGACGCATTTATCATTTCTTGATCCTTCTAAATGTGTCCATTAAATTACTTGATATGTTGTATCAAATAATCTTCCACCGCTATATGAAAGATTTGGTTTTGGTTTGTCTCACCCCCGAACGGATGCCCCCGGGCACCTTAGAAATATTAACGAATCGGCTAG
This sequence comes from Platanthera zijinensis, assembly GCA_039513925.1. Taxonomy (NCBI): domain Eukaryota; kingdom Viridiplantae; phylum Streptophyta; class Magnoliopsida; order Asparagales; family Orchidaceae; genus Platanthera; species Platanthera zijinensis. The sequence goes on along the minus strand of CM077093.1, from coordinate 83,122,640 downwards.
TCTACTTTTTACGGATTTTACAGAAATATAGTGACATGACGTTTCTATTAAAATTTTCCACTGATTGGGGCATAGATCCTATCTTCATCGTTACATATTTTACGCTTTATGCTTTAATGCCACTTGAAATGTCTACCTCTCCGTATATATTTTCCACTATGTTTTCTATTGGGTTGGGTGGTGATAGTTTTCTAGGATCGTTCTCCTTCTCGGTCTCCATCGGAGGTATGTTGGTGGATGTTGTTGAAATTCTTTTTCCTTTTTTGGCTAATGCATATTTGAGGTCCTTCCAAGACCACCTTGTGTCATACAGGTTCTTCTTCCCCGCCGATGACCTCCCAGACGAGTACTTGCAGGCATACTCATCAGTGATGAGTCGTTTTAAGAGGGGGAGGATTGATGGAGCTGACTCCCCACGATATGTCGCCAAGGAGCGTCCTCCCTCTGATGATGATGGTGACCCGATTGATGGAGCCGACTCCCCACGATATGTCGCCAAAGAGCGTCCTCCCTCTGATGATGATGGTGACCCGATTGATGGAGACGACGGCCCGCAACATTGTAAAGACGGCGATGGCGTGCTTACGGATGTTCATGTGGAGCATCGTCATAATACCCGTCCTGAACGCAAGCCAACATATTAATAATTATTAATAATTATTATTAATAAATAATTATTAATTATTAATTAATTTTTATGCTTTGTTTTATTTTTGCAATGTTATTTAATTTCATGTTTTTAATTTCCATTTCATGTGTAATGATGGGTGCGTATAACCATCATGTAGTATTTTAATTATTTCATTTCATGAACTATGATGGGTGCATATAACCATCATATGTTCAATTTGAATTTTGAATTTTGAAGTTTGTTTGGAGGGAGATTGAGTGGTGTAGCCTATATATAGGCATGTATCCTTCATGTTTTAATTAGTGAATGAATGAAAAGAAAACCAATTTCAAGAATTGAAATCCCCCTCCTCTCCAAGGCAAGTTTCGGCCCTCGTTTGTATTTTGTTGGGAGAGAACCACCCTTGCCTGAATCTTTTGTTTTCGGTGGTTTCTCTTTTGGTACAACACGCTCGATCGAACCGTGTGGGTTCTTTTCGCTTGAGAGGACCTTGGCCTATCGCCTTGGTACTATATTGAAGGGCTTTGCGAACCCTTCGTAATTGTTGTTTAGTAATTATATTAATTAAACCGCTGCGACGTTAAATGCTAGAGTGTAACGTGAGAATTATTCGAGAGCATCGCGTTAATTTGTCGGCCACCAAAACACTCGAAAGAGTGGGCCTACATCATCTGGCTCTTCAGCAGATGCACTTGGTGAGCTGGACACAAGTACTAGTTCCACAGGGGGAATTTGGGCAGCCTCGGTAGGTTTTTAAGGAATGCTTACCGATAGTTGCTGGGAGGACTCCCCCTCCATTCGTGCACCAGACTCCTCAGGAGCTTGTTCTTCAGAATCATCCCGAGGATCCAACACTTCCATCCTCTCGATTCCTTCTTCCTCCTCCTCATCATCCATGTTATCAATCTCAACTGAGGCATTGTCTTGATTTCCCTCGACATTCTCCTCGACATCACTTCCATCTCCCAGATCATTATCATTCAGGGCCGCCTCATATTCCACCTCATCCTCACTTTCTTCTTGCAGGTTCTCAACTACATCCCGAGCTATCTGAGAGACGTCAGATCTGACATTAGCAGGAGCAGATAGAGACTCCCCCTTAGTTCCTGCAGTCAGTACATCAGGAACCTCACCGGGGACAGCCACGGAATCTGCTGGGGTTCTATTGTCCTCAGCCCTATGTGACACAGCCAGCGATTCTTCTTGTTCTTCTCCCACGACAGCTTGCCCTATCCGTCTCTCCCATCTATCAAATACACTGGAGTCCATCTTCTTCAGATAGTGGATGGGAACTCCTTTGCTCATATCAAATTTATCGCCATCCAGTTGCCTCAGATAAAGACTAATGATCCGTCCAAAGTTGGTGGTTCTCAGAGTGTCCTTTATTTTCTCAAATAGCATGGCCCCCAGTTTGAATCGCTTCCTGCAGACGATGACCATTAGAATCTTAAACATCTCCCCTGAGATATGATCGTGGGAGCCTGGTTTACATATCAGGACTTTCCCAACGATGTCAGATAGAAGCTTGACTTCCTCGTTCATCTCCTTCTTTTTGATGGATTTGATTCCTCTAGGTAGGCCGCAGAACAGAAGAGTCCTGGCTCTATCTTTTTCTTCCAGATAATCCTCGTGATCAGAGCTAGAAAGCTACAAGTATCAAGTCAGTTTCCTTGCAGACATCTTGATCCTAGCACCGGCAATCTTACACTTGATGATAGTGTCTTCATCCCGAAGTTTGGCGGTCGCAAAGAACTCCATCACCTCCTAATCCAATATCTTGCAGGGGTGCTCCGGTATAAAGGTTAGTCCAGCCTCTTTAAGCATGAGGATGATGTTCCTGAACTCATCTGAGTCATGTGAAAAACCGGTTCGAACAAGTTCACATCTAGTGACCAGGTCGGCCTTGGTTCTTGGAGCCATTATAGACCTAGGGAGGAAATACCCAAGTCGATATATTATCAGCGATCCTAGTAGGAGGCTACACATTAGACAAGCCACTAAAAAGGAGGAAGAATGGGAATAGACAGTTACCCTAATGTCGAGTGGAAGCCCTTTCGTCCTTTGTTCTTAGTCGTCGGAGGCACAGAGGAGATCCTTGGCAGTCGCAGCTGTGATCGATGGGATGGTGTCGGGATTGTGCGATTCCGTTGGGTTCAGGCGATCGGAGGGAATCCACTAACCAGGCAAATCGACGGGAAGAACACGAACCAGTGAATCGACAGAATGTTCGTGTAATAGGAAGGCGAATCGACGGGATTAAGGCATAGGGAGAAATCAGCGGGATTTATTCGATCAATATATACAGTAGCGAACCGGGCGGGTTCGACGTGATTCCGACAGATTTTCCTAACTGTTTTGTACCGAGAGTTTAGACGGAATTTTTCACACAGCGTTATCAGGTATAAGGACTATGTTATACCCTAGTTCAATACTTTTGTAAGGATGCAAATTAATTCTGGTGCACCCTAGACAATAACCGAGGCAGGAAAATTTATTAAGTTATTGCTCGATCGAGATGAACACAGTATTCTGATATCAGTTGTAATCTTTTGTAACTCCCATTGACGTACCTTCTTAATTTTCAGTGGGCTGACTTATGCCTGTTGAGGTTCATTTTCAAATGTATAAGTGTGTATCTTCCAAGAATTCTTTAATATTGTATCTAAAGGTCATTTTACAATTTTAATCTTTCCTTAGGTGTACAAGAATATATGTGTATATATACACATAACCATTTACTTTCGAGAGAAGGAATTCACAAATTTGTGTGGATATGTAAATATACATATACATATATATATGTAAATATCGATACAATATGACTCAAATATTGAGACTGAATGCAAGTACCTGGGATTATAAGATTTATCATTTAGATCTTCTATTTAAGGCACACCAGGTGGTCAATTTGAGTATGCCTGTGTCGATGGCACTGCTCCTATTCCAGATACTTATTCCAAGTCATTCTTGGAACATCTCCTGTCTGGTTCCCATCAAGTTTACGGGAACCAAGAATACCCTGCAAAAGAGAATTACCTTACCTTAGGATCCCAATATGTATTGGGTCCTAGGTTCTTGTCAGCATAAAAACTCGAATGCCTTCCCACAGGAATCCTGTCAGGAAGGCTAACTCTGCCTAGAGGAGATGGATATGCCCCTGCCCTTGACATAGAGGGGTTGTGCCAACAATCTATGGCAAAGTGACCCACCATGCCACAACACCAACACTCGTGAATGTTGTATCGCCTTTTTAGACCTGACCTACTGACTGAGGTAGTCATGATCTCAGGTCTAAACGGGATAGAGTCGGTTCTGCTCACAACTTTGTCTTTTCCACCTTGATACATGGGAGGGAGGAAAGAATGTATGTGGTGCGAGTCATGAGGCCTGGGAGGTGGTGCCTTCCTTTCAGTCAGCACGCTCCCAAAGGCCCCACGGGAGCTTACCACATTTTTCCAGGCCCCCCTTTCCTGTGTCCTAGGGTGGACAGTACTGTCGTGAGAGCTGGTTCCGGCAGATTCATGACGAGTTGGGGCAGTGGTCGAGAATACAAATGGTTCAGGATGAGCCTTAGGTATTCTCTCATGGGTGGCCATGACAGCCCTTGCACTGTGGGTGTTTCCACATGAGGGCTGGTCATCCTTGAGGTGACCATGGTTGTTCTTGTAGTCATACCTGAAGGCATGATGAGTGCCCTTCCTACTTGGGGTGGGAGGTCTGAACACAGTCTCCCCATTTCTCCATGAATTAATAATTCGGGAGATCCACCCATTTTCACTTTTTCTCTTGATAGCATCTACCTTGGAAAAGTTAGACACTATTCTCTTCTCATTATCTAGACGACTCTCTAGATCTGAGATTTTTGAGTCCTCTACCTTGATGGATTCCAATTGGAGATCCATCAAGGTCTTCAGTCGAGCAATCTCCTGAGCTTGCTCCTCAACAAGTAGGTTGCTTTTCTGAAGGGCACTCAGCAGGGAATCAGGATTTTCGATCTTTTGATTGAAATTCAACATATCCCGTGCATCATAAGATACACAGCCATCAGAACTATTCCTATCTTCAGGAACATCAAGGGAAGAGGGGTAAGAAGAGGAAGTTACCTGCTCCTGATTCAGCTCTTCAGAGTTACTGTTAAGATCGACAGAGACCCTTGAGTCAGCTTCATAAGAACTTCTATCCTCAATTTCTTCTTCAGTCTCCGACAAGGACACTGGAGCCCTGATAATGACAGATTGGTCATTACCTTCTTCTTCAGAAACGAGGACCCCCACATAGGCTTCATCCTCTTGTTGACAACTGGTCCCTGCTTTCTTTGATCCCTCCATGAGGTCTGAGATGGTTTGCCACATTGCCTTGGCCGTCCTACATTTTTCCAGTCTAGTTCGAGAAGGTCCAGACCAGACATCAATGATGATCTGACGAATCACCTTATCCAGATTGTACAATGAGAGTTCAGTCTCAGACATCTCAGTAATGCACTTGGGGATTTGGATATCCTTTCTAGAGCTGGAGGTCTTCATGGGAATGAATGGATCGATACTCCTTTGTGCACGTGGGGAGTCTTAACGGAGAGTTATCATAATCCAGCTCCATTCTTGTTGACACTGGTGGCAGGATTCTACTCAAGGTGTCAACCTTTTTGATGAGTAACCTCCCTCTGATACCACTTAAAAGTCCACCTAGTGCCAGCTACCTTCATTTATGGGGGGGGGGGGGAATAGGTGTCTTGCAGCATTTTTGAGGAATTAGAATTGTACCTGCACAAATAAATCAAACAACACAGCACAGAAAGACACAGGCAAATTATAGTGGTTCCACGATTTGGGTACGTCCACTCTCCCCCTTCGACCTATCTACCAACCAGGGACGACTCGGTCACTTCACCAACAGGATTGAAATCCAATCCTCACAATAACGGAAGGAACCCTTCCAAACGAAGGAGTCACCACTCCTACACAACGAGTTGCACCCAACCCTTACAACTAGGAACCAACGTTCCTTTACAACAAAATTGAAAATGGAGTGTATTGGAAATACAAACTACTTATGGAGAATAAGGTGTCCCTCTTCGTTCGATGACGTGTTCTTGAAGATGACGAAGAGTCCACGATATTAGATCTCACTTGGAAAGGATCTTCTCTAGATCGGCGGCGGCAAAGAAAGAGGGAGCGATGCTATGTAGATCCAAACTTCGTAGCTAAGCCGGCAAGGTCTACCAATGGTCTTTCTTGGATCAATCGTCTCAATCGATTCAGATAGGGAAGGTATTCCCTATCTACAAATCAAGAGACAAAGGTTCTCAAGAAGGACTCGTGAGATGTGTTGCGAGACAGAGCTTTTGTCGCCGAGAGATCAGGAAGAAACCATGATATGCGGCGGCGACCAACTAACATGAGTGGCGATGGCGACGGAATAAGCCTCGCGATCTAGGTCATGTCGGCGGCTCGGCTTTCCTTCTTCTCTGTTCGTATTTTTCACTGTTCAACATACCGATGTATTTATACATTAGGTCATCCAAAATGACCGTTGCTGGCCCCACCAAAAAGAAGCCATAAGACCGGCTCCAAATAGCGCATGTTAACTTGGACCAGTCCAAAGAGTAGCAGAAATTTGCCTAAGTCAAATTCGGCGAGAATCGAAGGTGATTCTCGACAAATCGGTGAGAATCACCTACGATTCTCGCCAAATTCCACTTAGCAGAATTCTAGCTTCATTGAAATAGCAAGCCGGAGAGAATCGGTGAGAATCACAATTGATTCTCGCCGAATCGTCGAGAATGCAGAGTCATTCTCGACGAATCGGCGAGAATCACTTCGTGATTCTCGACGATTTTGCCTTAGTAGAATTTAGGGCGGCGTTGAGACAGCCAGCAGCATTCGGCGACAGTCAGCGAGTGATTCTCGTCGATTCGGCGAGAGTCAGCGAGTGAGTCTCGTCCAATCGGCGAGACTCACTTAGTGATTCTCGATGATTTCTACTTAGACGATTTTCGCCTTTCTTCCCTTGAGCTGGTCTTTGACCCATCCTTGCTCCTTGTCTGCTCTTGATCTTTCTTAACCCTGTGCTTGAAAGTAAGTACACTCCAATCGAGAGAGTACACGTAAGCCAACTATAACATCCCATTTTCAAATTGGACCCCCCCTAGGAGTGGCTTTGAGCAAGACTAGGTCATGACAAGTTCTCAGGGAACCAAGAAGAGCAAGTGACCTAAAGACCTAGTGGAGACTCAGTTGGGTTGTAAATGGCAAGTTTCTAAAACACTGGGTTGGAGTGACCTAGTTGGTTCAAACTGACCCCAAGGAATCCCTAGACCCAATATGGGGCCAATGAGTCACCAGAGACTCATTGGGGTCAACCCTAGTGACTAAATTGACTCAAGTCAACTCTAGCCCTAAAGTGGTCAAAGTGCCCTTCCTAAGAGTCATGTAACCTCCAAGGTGCCAAGCCAACCCCAACTAACCCTACCTAGGCCTTAGGGGAGCCCAATGAGTCACTAAGGACCCATTAATGTTGACCCAAAAGGTCAAAGTCACTAAGTCAACATTTAACCCAAGTCAAGTCAACATAGCCTATTTGGGTTAACCCAAGCTCAAGCCACTCTCTCCTCTAAGTTAACCTTGAGTGCATGATTAATATGATTATTCATAGCTGCCAATAACCTAGACCATTGACTAGTCAACCTAGTGACTAGGAGAGAGAGAGAAGCCTAAATTTAGAGAAATAAAGAGGAGAGAGAAAGTGTTTAAAGAGGCCACTTATGGTGGAAGGTGAAGCACTCCCTTCATGATATTTCCTAAGGGAATTATAAACCATAGTGGGCTGCCAATAGGTTGAGGGAGATGAGCTAATTCGTCCATGATAATTAGGAGAGAGAAAAAATATCATTTTCATGAATAATGAGGAGAGAGAAAGAGGAAAAGAGAGAGAGGAGTTATGGAGGGAGACCATGAGCTACCCCATTCACCTCCCCAAGCCCCCATTCATCCTTCCTGACCCTTGGGAAGAGATTCCCATCATTTTCTCATCAGCCACCATCAATGGAGGAGCCCAACCACCATGGCCGAACATCCCTTCACGTCCCCTCCCATGAAAAAAATATAAAACCTCATTTGCAGCCACCTATTCTCATTTTTGACTATTCCATCTCCCTCAAAGCGTCTATGGCAGTCAAAATAGCATATAAGGTCAATATTTTTGGTGGGGGAACGAGGGATCAGACAAGTTCGCCGGAGAGTAAAAACGCCATGACAAACCGCCGCCGTTGCCATCGTCGCCGAACCCCAAATAAGGTCCTCCCTCACCTCTTCTTCCATGCTTAGATCCTAGGAATGTTTAGGAGTTGATGTCGTGCTCAAACAAGACGGAATAGGAGTTTAAATTTCAGAAAAAATCCATTTTTCATGGACTTTTGGAGCTCTCGGGTAGGGCGGCGCCGCCACCTCCGGCCGCCCTAGCTCCGGCAAAGGGAAGCCCCCACCACCGGGAACACATAGGAGACGTTTTCCGGTGGTGGAGCCGCCTCAGGCCGCCAGGATATGGCCCGTGAAACACCTCCCCCACGGCCTGAAATTATTCTCAATCGGAGAAGACGAACAGCCTCCGTTGGATCTTGCTTTGAGATTCGTGCAACCCCTATTAAATAGGTTTAATGATTTTATATATTCAATTTTCTGTATTTTATTTACACAGATTTACTGTAAATGGAATTTAGGCCCACTCTGGGCACCTCCTGAAAAAGTTTATAGCATGAAAGTTGTAGGTCCTTGAAATACCTACAATTTTATATGCTGTGGTGAAATTTTGGTAGGGAACCAAGACCTGTAGGGCCATTTTATTATGGGTATGTCCTAGAATTAGGGCAGATTTGTTATAAAAATTATTTAGGCCCTTTAGGGGCATTTTCATCAAAGGTGATCTATATAAATGTTGTAGGTCTATTTATTATCTACAGTTTGATATGTTATGGAAAATTTTAGGACAAGTCTACTGACTTTTAGGGCCATTTTTCTAGGGTAGGTCCTATATGTAGGGCAGATTTTAAAATAATTCCCCACACCTAACCCTCGGTCCAAATTCCCTGAATTTTGTACAGAGGCTTATTATTACCTAGATCTAGCTCCTATAAAAATTGGAGACCATTTAGCATAGTGTAGCTTAGGGTTTTGCCCTAGCCCTAAAAAATCTAGGGTAAGATATTTAAAGGGTCAACTGACATCCATACCCTCCCAAATTTTGGTGAGGTGTCCCTGGTATAGGTATCTAGGTATGGTTCAAATTTCAACTCATTTGGTTGAGTTTTGAATAGGAATCCTCTAAACCCTAGTTTTGACCTAGTGAAGGAAAGATTAGGGAAAAGGTTCTTTTGACACTTGTGTGATCGCCTCACCTCAACAGAGGTTGAGATTCTGAACACTGGTTTAAAATGGTCCTAAGAACTCCCTTTGGGAAAATGGGATGGATTATGGTAAGTTTACCCTAGGGACCAGGTTCAAACCCTAAATGTGGACTTTGGGGGCTTGTGAAGGACATAGGGGCACATACCCTTGTATGACCTTGAGATTTGGTGGAGAGGTTGCTTATGAGTATTTAACCCTATGGTTGTAATATTAGAGGATTTTGAGGTAGGTAGGTACCTCAAAACCTAAACCCTAGTTTTAGAGTAGAAGGGCTTTTAGGTCAAAACAGTATCTTAAATTCTTTTAAAAGCTATGAAACCTTGGTAGTGTGTTTCTAGGGTAGTTAGGACCCTTGGATAATTTTACTATAATTTCTGGATAATTATTTCTAGTACTTCACTCATGAATGTGGGAATAGCCCTATTTGATGTTTTATTTATTAAAGATTTTTAAGTCAAATAAGGCCCCTTGAAACTCTGGAATTAGATGTTGTTGGCTAGTAGAAATGTTCATGAATTTTAGTTTAATTTTATGTTGAATAAATAGAGTAGTTCTTTCACAAGTGTTATTAAAGGGCTTTATGGTTTAAAAATATTTTATGGCATAAATAGTTTCTGGAAAATTATGAAAGTTGGTAAATAGGGTTTTTAAATCATTTTAAATCAGTGGGATTTTTATTCTGGATTTTTGGAGTTATGGATATTGTACTTGATTCACAAGCATGCTAGATTAGGGTTTTAGTAAATGATTTATTATAAATTAATTTCCAGTAGTAAAATTATGAAACTTTTATAGTACTGTTTTCATGGTAATTCTAATACTCTGTAATTAATACAAATTATTTAGAAGAGAATTTGATGTGGTTTATTCATTAGACATGAAAGAAATGAATTATTGCAAAAATATGTTTAGGCCCCTTAGACCTTAGTGAAAATTGTCAAACCTTGGATATATCATTTTTAGACATAGTAGTATTTGTCTTAAATTTATTCTGATTTATACATGACTGAAAAGTATACTTCTTGTTCAAATTTGGAAGACCTTGGATTTTAGTAAAATTACTTAATTAATAGATTAATTGAGAAAATTGTTATAACCAGGAATTGATTCAATTATGTCGTGATAGGACCCCAGTAAATAACTTAGGCTGTTCGGATGAAAACACAAAGGACATCCTATCATAGACATCACTTAGTATAAGGTGGTATGTAGTTTGTAACTTTGGGAAATGAGTAACAGGATAAGGTTTGGGTTAGCGTAAGGACAGTTTGTGTTGGTTGGATTTAAAGAAAGAGTATGGATCACCATAGGAGGTTTCAAGTGTGGTGATGAATGTGTTGATGCGCACTAGAAGGTGCACGGGACCGACGAAAGATCCTCGCCCCCGTAAAAGTGAAGAGTCAAATCCACCCTAGGTTTAGTTGATGCAATTTATAAAGGGAACAGGTAAGGGAAAAACAACCAATAATAATAAGTGCCTTGTGAATGGGAACTTCGGGCCGTAATGCCGCCGTCTTGGTTCCTAGTGCCTATTGAGAACCCCTCACAGGGTATATTCTGGAGGAAGTCCTGGGCTAACGTAAATCTTAAAACAAACCAAAGAGTAATTAGCATAATAGGGATTCACATTGCACACACTCATTAGTTAGGGTTGGTAATGTTTAAGTCATCCCGAGGTGTTCAAGGGGGCGCCGTCCCGTGGTGTTCTAAGGGATGAAGTCTGGAGAAGAGCCGGACGGTTTAGTCCGGGGAATTTGGTCTCGGATGTAGTTGATACGGACGGTTTAGTCCGGGAGTTTGACACTTTAAATTGTTAAATATTAAACTGCTGCATGTGCATAAAAATAGGAAAAGTTAAGGTGGTGGGTTTTCGATATCAGGGAGTTCGATTGCACCGACACCGATATCGTTGACTCGGCAAGGTGACTAGCACTTAGCCAAGGTTAAGTCCGGCAGACCAGTCGGCAAGAGTATGCAGGAGTCCGCCTCGTGCACCAGGCATTGAGGGCGTACGATAGGTCAAACCAGTTGTGCTTTTACTGGTTTTGAGGTGGGCGAGGCCCAACCCACCGCTTCCGTTTGCCACTATGGGAGTAACCTGGGAGTTATCTCCAGAAAAGGGGAACTAAAGGTTTGTGTACACAAAGTTGGGTGTGTGAGTTGCACTGCTTGAACATCATAACCCACCAAATAGCTACATGTCATAATCATTCATAACAACCTTGACACCTAAAATATAAGTGGAATGGGACGCTTATACTTTAGGACTTGCAAAACGACCCCTTGGTCTATAAGCTTGTGTGGGCAAGTTTATAAATTAAGGTCAATTTGATATATGTATATCTGCTGCTTGATAACCGACACCCCAACGTATAAGCGGTATGGGATGCGTTTTACGATGGGAGCCTTGCAAAAGATCCCTTGGCTTATGTGTACTCACATAAGCGAAGGTTTAATTTATTACTTACTTCCATTGTGTTGTACCTATTACAACACTTAGATTGTTCACCTGTTATAACTTGCTAGTTAGGTCCACCGTCATCTGTTTTTGAATTTATCTCCACTTTCATGTCCTCCCCTTTCTTCCTCTCCGCCCGGTGCCTTAGAGCGTGGGGGAAGGGGTGGGGGATGATAGGGCTTAGTCTTTTAGACTAACGGTTTTCGAACCATATCATATTAGGGGATCGCGGAGCCGAGCCCAGAGGAGCATCCCAGGAGGCCGGTACGCTTGGAGATGGGGCAGTCTAACACTGGAGTCCAGACTGCAGGGACCGTGAGTCTCGAACTTTAGTAGAGTTTTAGTTTTGCTTCCGCATTGAGTGATTTTGTAGTGAGGACTTGATGTACCGGGCATGAGCCCTTATATTTCTAGTATCTTTGTTCTCTGATGATTTCTGTGGACACTCCCTTCGTGGAGTTTTTATTTATATGTGATATTATATTATGGACTGCCTTTTCTCTTTACTGTTCTACTTGCTTCTTGATTGTGATCGAAAAGGCCAGCAGAATCGGCGCGTTGTAGTGATGACCTTCCCGGGTGCGAAGGTGTCATCTCAAAGCGGCGATTCTGGGCATAAGACCCTGGGTTTTCAAAAAAAAGGGGGGTCTTACAAAGTGGTATCAGAGCAAACATCGATCAGAAGAAAGTAGCAGTCCACAAACCCTGGGTCACCCCCACGCGAGTTTAGTTTGGGGACAAACTAAGCAGCGGAAGCAGTGGTGTGCCCATATGGTGATCACATATAAATTGTCCACTTCTTCAACAAATGAAATTCTTCTTTGTAGCTTGAGGCAAACCCTTCCCCCAGCAGGGAGCACCTCCGGCTGTAAAGACCTCATCTTATAATTCTTTAGTCAATAAGTTAGACTCAATCTAGTAGGACACATGACTAACCATGACGACTTATAACATGCCCTAGTTCGAAATAGACCCTGGGTATGAACTTGTTTAAGGTAAGGAGATACCCAAACAAAATAAAAGGAGGAGTTTAACATGAGAATGATAACCTGATAGATAAACTCAGGTGACCCTACGACCCCTATCAAGAATTACTCAAATCAGTAGACTGCTTTAAGGAGAATTGAGATCAATAATACTTTAGCAGAATGGTAGAAGACAAGTAGTCTTAACCCTCGTACCGGTAATAAGATTACTCGAAGACAACCACCAAGACAAACACCGAGGGTCGGATAGGAATTCAAGTTCGGAAGATACCCATTTGGGATTAGGTACATTTTGACCGGGATAAGGTTGCCATAAATGTGACTCAGAGAGTTTTATGTATGAAGTATATCAACAAGTTTCAGGTTGGAACCCTAAGTCGAAGATTGATGCCCTAGTGATTCTGCACCCAACTGGGACGGAGATAACATGGTAATATCAAAGATGCTTAGCCCAAGGTAGGTAGGGGCTTATCTTTTGTTTATTGGGGGCTAAACTTTTGTTTATTGGGCAAATTAGTATTGGCTTGGGTTCCCTCGGACCTAGTTTAGGGAATGTGGCACTTCCGAAGCCGGGCCCCAGGTCATATCTTTAGAGATATTGCGGAGCTTTGAAGATATGCACATCACCTTGGTATCATCCAAAGACACCGATCTGTACGAGGAGTATTTAGCTGTGACGAGCGCCACCGATACTATTTATGACAGAGTTAGAGACTGGCAGAGGCAGGATGCCAAATTGGAGCCGATTTTCCGGGCCTTGGAGGCAGGCTCAGCTGGGGACTAATCGATGCGAGATGGACTAATATGTTTCAGAGGTCGGACTTACATACCGGATGAAGGCCATATTCGGGAGGATATCATGGCCGAGGCTCATCATAGCAGATTTTCTATACATCCCGGGATCACAAAGATGACGATAGATTTGAAGAAGTATCTATACTGGCCGGGCCTGAAGAAGGACATCATCTACTTCGTGACCCACTGCGATACGTGCCAGTTAGTGAAGGCAGAGTGTAGACATCCCGCTGGTTTATTGTAGCCACTCCCGGTGCCGGAGTGGAAATTTGATGACATCGCGATGGACTTCATCCATGGCCTACCTCGATCATGGACGGGAAACGATTCGATCTGGGTGATCGTAGACCGTCTAACGAAGGTGGCTAGGTTCATCCCGATCAGGAAGGATGACTCTGTTGGAGTGTTGGTTCGAAAGTTCGTGGAGCAGTATATTCGTTATCACGGCGTGCCAAGGACGATCGTATCTGATTGAGATGGTCAGTTTACATCCAGAGAGTGGAGATCGGTGTAGGCTTACCTTGGCTCCCGACTGACTTTCAGTACGGCTTTCCACCCCCAGACTGACGGGCAGATGGAGCGTACCAATCGGACGCTGGAAGACCTCCTGAGACTATGTATTGTAGACCGCGGAGAGCCCTAGGAGAAGATGCTTCCATTGGTGGAGTTCTCGTATAACAATAGCTACCAGTCCAGCATACGGATGGCTCCTTACGAGGCCTTGTATGGGAGAAGGTGTAGGACACCGTTATCTTGGCTGTAGGACGTGGATCCGAAGATTCTAGACTCAGAGTTTGTGGAAGACACCGAGGCTCAGGTGAGACTGATCCGGGACCGGATGTTAGAGGCGCAGAGCAGACAAGCGAAGTATTATGATGCTCGGCATCGTCAGGTGGAGTTTTAGATCGGGGATCAGGTGTTCTTGAAGATCCGGCCGATGCATGGAGTTTCACGGGTGCGAGGTCATCGGAAGAAGCTCAGCCCGAGATACATCGGACCGTTCAGGATCCTGGAGCAGATCGGTCCTCTAGCTTACCGACTGGAGCTGCCACTGGAGCTGCCCGGCTTGCACGACGTTTTTCACGTGTCTTCACTCAGGAGGTCTCTACTACGCCCGGAGTTGCAGATTACGGCCACTGATGGGCCGGTAGCCTCGGATCGATCTGTACATTTGGAGCCGATACGGATCGATGACCAGGGGATACGAGTCTTGCGCCGCAAGAAGATCCTGCTAGTCAAGGTCTTGTGGAGGAACCACGGACGAGAGGAGCATACTTGGGAGCCTCAAGACCTGATGCAGGAAAAATATCCGGAGCTATTTAGTCAGGTATACCTCGCAACTCCTCCGGTATGTTAAGCGTTTTTCCTTATTTTTCCAGTACTAGTAGAACTATTTAAAAAGGTAGAGGCTAATCCTTTTGTTTATTAGGGCTAGGCCTTGTGTTGTTAACCTAGTACGTGCTTCCACGCTTCATGGGATGTTACAAGCTTAAGTTATCCCAGTAGAAACTCCCGTAGACTTAACTTTAATTTCGGGGACGAAATTTTTGTTTTGTTTATTGGGATTTGTAACATCCCATTTTCAAATTGGACCCTCCCTAGGAGTGGCTTTGAGCAAGACTAGGTCATGACAAGTTCTCAGGGAACCAAGAAGAGCAAGTGACCTAAAGACTTAGTGGAGACTCAGTTGGGTTGCAAATGACAAGTTTCTAAAACACTGGGTTTGAGTGACCTAGTTGGTTCAAACTGGCCCCAAGGCATCCCTAGACCCAATATGGGGCCAATGAGTCACCAAAGACTCATTGGGGTCAACCCTAGTGACTAAATTGACTCAAGTCAACTCTAGCCCTAAAGTGGTCAAAGTGCCCTTCCTAAGAGTCATGTAACCTCCAAGGTGCCAAGCCAACCCCAAATAACCCTACCTAGGCCTTAGGGGAGCCCAATGAGTCACTAAGGACCCATTAATGTTAACCCAAAAGGTCAAAGTCACTAAGTCAACATTTAACCCAAGTCAAGTCAACATAGCCTATTTGGGTTAACCCAAGCTCAAGCCACTCTCTCCTCTAAGTTAACCTTGAGTGTATGATTAATATGATTATTCATAGCTGCCAATAACCTAGACCATTGACTAGTCAACCTAGTGACTAGGAGAGAGAGAGAAGCCTAAATTTAGAGAAATAATGAGGAGAGAGAAAGTGTTTAAAGAGGCCACTTATGGTGGAAGGTGAACCACTCCCTTCATGATATTTTTTAAGGGAATTATAAACCTTAGTGGGCTGCCAATAGGTTGAGGGAGATGAGCTAATTCGTCCATGATAATTAGGAGAGAGAAAAAAATATCATTTTCATGAATAATGAGGAGAGAGAAAGAGGAAAAGAGAGAGAGGAGTTATGGAGGGAGACCATGAGCCACCCCATTCACCTCCCCAAGCCCCCATTCATCCTTCCTGACCCTTGGGAAGAGATTCCCATCATTTTCTCATCAGCCACCATCAATGGAGGAGCCCAACCACCATGGCCGAACATCCCTTCACCTCCCCTCCCATGAAAAAAATATAAAACCTCATTTGCAGCCACCTATTCTCATTTTTGACTATTCCATCTCCCTTAAAGCGTCCATGGCAGTCAAAATAGCATATAAGATCAATAGTTCTGGTGGGGGAGCGAGGGATCAGACAAGTTCGCTGGAGAGGGAAAACGCCATGACAAACAGCCGTCGCTGCCATCGTCGCCGAACCCCAAATAAGGTCTTCCCTCACCTCTTCTTCCATGCTTAGATCCTAGGAATGTTTAGGAGTTGATGTCATGCTCAAACAAGACGGAATAGGAGTTTAAATTTCAGAAAAATTCCATTTTTCATGGACTTTGGGAGCTCTCGGGTAGGGCGGCGCCGCCACCTCCGGCCGCCCTAGCTCCGGCAAAGGGAAGCCCCCACCACCGGGAACACATAGGAGACGTTTTCCGGTGGTGGCGCCGCCTCAGGCCGCCGGGATATGGCCCGTGAAACACCTCCCCCACGGCCTAAAATTCTGCTCAATCGGAGAAGATGAACAGCCTCCGTTGGATCTTGCTTTAAGATTCGTGCAACCCCTATTAAATAAGTTTAATGATTTTATATATTCAATTTTCTGTATTTTATTTACACAGATTTACTGTAAATGGAATTTAGGCCCACTCTGGGCACCTCCTGAAAAAGTTTATAGCATGAAAGTTGTAGGTCCTTTAAATACCTACAATGTGATATGCTGTGGTGAAATTTTGGTAGGGAACCAAGACCTGTAGGGCCATTTTATTATGGGTATGTCCTAGAATTAGGGTAGATTTGTTATAAAAATTATTTAGGCCCTTTAGGTGCATTTTCATCAAAGATAATCTATATAAATGTTGTAGGTATTTTTATTATCTACAGTTTGATATGTTATGGAAAATTTTAGGACAAGTCTACTGACTTTTAGGGCCATTTTTCTAGGGTAGGTCCTATATGTAGGGCAGATTTTAAAATAATTCCCCACACCTAACCCTTGGTCCAAATTCCCTGAATTTTGTACAGAGGCTTATTATTACCTACATCTAGCTCCTGTAAAAATTGGAGACCATTTGGGATAGTGTAGCTTAGGGTTTTTCCCTATCACTAGAAAATCTATGGTAAGATATTTAAAGGGTCAAATGACCTCCATACCCTCCCAAATTTTGGTGAGGTGTCTCTGGTATAGGTATCTAGGTATGGTTCAAATTTCAACTCATTTGGTTGAGTTTTGAATAGGAATCCACTAAACCCTAGTTTTGACCTAGTGAAGGAAAGATTAGGGAAAAGGTTCTTTTGACACTTGTGTGATCATCTCACCTCAACAGAGGTTGAGATTCTGAACACTGGTTTAAAATGGTCCTAAGAACTCCCTTAGGGAAAATGGGATGGATTAGGGTAAGTTTACCCTAGGGCCCAGGTTCAAACCCTAAATGTGGACTTTTGGGGCTTGTGAAGGACATAGGGGCACATGCCCTTGTATGACCTTGAAATTTGTTGGAGAGGTTGCTTATGAGTATTTAACACTCTGGTTGTAATATTAGAGGATTTTTAGGTAGGTAGGTACCTCAAAACCTAAACCCTTGTTTTAGAGTACAATGGCTTTTAGGTCAAAAAAGTATCTTAAATTCTTTTAAAAGCTATGAAACATTGGTAGTGTGTTTCTAGGGTAGTTAGGACCCTTGGATAATTTTACTAGAATTTTTGGATAATTATTTCTAGTACTTCACTCATGAATGTGGGAATAGCCCTATTTGATGTTTTATTTATTAAAGATTTTTAAGTCAAATATGGCCCCTTGAAACTCTGGAATTAGATGTTGTTGGCCAGCAAGAATGTTCATGAATTTTAGTTTAATTTTATGTTGAATAAATAGAGTAGTTCTTTCACAAGTGTTATTAAAGGGCTTTATGGTTTAAAAATATTTTATGGCATAAATAGTTTTTGGAAAATTATGAAAGTTGGTAAATAGGGTTTTTAAATCATTTTGAATCAGTGGGATTTTATTCTGGATTTTTGGAGTTATGGATATTGTACTTGATTCACAAGCATGCTAGATTAGGGTTTTAGTAAATGATTTATTATAAATTAATTTCCAGCAGTAAAATTATGAAACTTTTATAGTACTGTTTTAATGGTATTTCTAGTACCCTGTAATTAATCCAAATTATTTATAAGAGAATTTGATGTGGTTTATTCATTAGACATGAAAGAAATGGATTATTGCAAAAATATGTTTAGGCCCTTTAGCCCTTAGTGAAAATTGCCAAACCTTGGATATATCATTTTTAGACATAGTAGTATTTGTCTTAAATTTATTATGATTTATACATGACTGAAAAGTATACTCCTTGTTCAAATTTGGAAGACCTTGGATTTTAGTAAAATTAATTAATTAATAGATTAATTGAGAAAATTGTTATAACTGGGAATTGATTCAATTATGTCGTGATAGGACCCCAGTAAATAACTTTGGCTGTTTGGATGAAAACACAAAGGACATCCTATTATAGACATCACTTAGTATAATATGGTCTGTAGTTAGTAACTTTGGGAAATGAGTAACAGGATAAGGTTTGGGTTAGCGTAAGGACAGTTTGTGTTGGTTGGATTTAAAGAAAGAGGATGGATCACCATAGGAGGTTTCAAGTGTGGTGAGGAATGTGTTGATGCGCTCTAGAAGGTGCGCGGGACCGACGAAAGATCGTCGCCCCCGTAAAAGTGAAGAGTCAAATCCACCCTAGGTTTAGTTGATGCAATTTATAAAGGGAACGGGTAAGGGAAAAACAACCAATAATAATAAGTGTCTTGCGAAAGGGAACTTCGGGCCGTAATGCTGCCGTCTTGGTTCCTAGTGCCTATTGAGAACCCCTCACAGGGTATATTCTGGAGGCATTCCTGGGCTAACATAAATCTTAAAACAAACAAAAGAGTAATTAGCCTAATAGGGATTCACATTGCACACACTCATTAGTTAGGGTTGGTAATGGTTAAGTCATCCCGAGGTGTTCAAGGGGGCGCCGTCCCGTGGTGTTCTAAGGGATGAAGTCTGGAGATGAGCCGGACGGTTTAGTCTAGGGAATTTGGTCTCGGATGTGGTTGATACGGACGGTTTAGTCCGGGAGTTTGACACTTTAAATTGTTAAATATTAAACTGCTGCATATGCATAAAAATAGGAAAAGTTAAGGTGGTGGGTTTTCGATATCGGGGAGTTCGATTGCACCGACACCGATATCGTTGACTTGGCAAGGTGACTAGCACTTAGCCAAGGTTAAGTCCGGCGGACCATTCGGCAAGAGTACGCAGGAGTCCGCCTCGTGCACCAGGCATTGAGGGCGTACGATAGGCCAGACCAGTGGTGCTTTTACTGGTTTTGAGGTGGGCGAGGCCCAACCCACCGCTTCCGTTTGCCACTACGGGAGTAACCTGGGAGTTATCTCTAGAAAGGGGGAACTAAAGGTTTGTGTACACAAAGTTGGGTGTGTGAGTTGCACTTCTTGAACATCATAACCCACCATATAGCTGCATGTCATAATCATTCATAAAAACCTTGATACCTAAAATATAAGTGGAATGGGACGCTTATACTTTAGGACTTGCAAAATGACCCCTTGGTCTATAAGCTTGTGTGGGCAAGTTTATAAATTAAGGTCAATTTGATATATGTATATCTGCTGCTTGATAACCGACACCCCAACGTATAAGCGGTATGGGACGCGTTATACGATGGGAGCCTTGCAAAAGATCCCTTGGCTTATGTGTACTCACATAAGCGAAGGTTTAATTTCTTACTTACTTCCTTTCTGTTATACTTATTACAACACTTAGATTGTTCACCTGTTATAACTTGCTAGTTAGGTCCACCTTCATCTGTTTTGGAATTTATCTCCACTTTTATGTCCTCCCCTTTCTTCCTCTCCGCCCGGTGCCTTAAAGCGTGGGGGAAGGGGTGGGGGATGATAGGGCTTAGTCTTTTAGACTAACGGTTTTCGAACCATATCATATTAGGGGATCGCGGAGCCCAGCCCGGAGGAGCAGCCCAGGAGGCCGGTACGCTTGGAGATGGGGCAGTCTAGCACTGGAGTCCAGACTGCAGGGACCGTGAGTCCCGACCTTTAGTAGAGTTTTAGTTTTGCTTCTGCATTGAGTGATTTTGTAGTGAAGACTTGATGTACCGGGCATGAGCCCTTATATTTCTAGTATCTTTGTTCTCTGATGATTTCTGTGGACACTCCCTTCGTGGAGTTTTTATTTATATGTGATATTATATTGTGGACTGGATTTCTCTTTACTGTTCTACTTGCTACATGATTATGATCGAAAAGGCCGGCAGAATCGGCGCGCTGTAGTGATGACCTTCCCGGGTGCGAAGGTGTCACCTCAAAGCGGCGATTCTGGGCATAAGACCCCGGGTTTTCAAAAAAAAAAGGGGGGGTCTTACACCAACACACTGATCTACTCAACGAGGGATTACGTTGTACAGACCCGTGTATATTGACCTACTGTACCCTGACATTGGTGTGTACTTAGCGAGGAATAACTGCAAGCACAACTTGAAGAGAAGTGATCAAATACAATGTGACTTCATCTTCGCTTGACAGGAGGCTTCCTCAAATCCAGGTAATTGTTGATACAATACCCAACACTTGTTCTGCTACTTCTTTCCTTTCTGGACTAAACCAGAATCTCAATTATTTCTTCTTTAAAGCTCCAAAAGTTGATCTTCAGGATAAGGCTTGCTTGATCTGAGAAGTAACTGCATCTGGGGATTCTTCCCTTAACTGCTTCTTGTGTTGAGATAAACTCAGCCCTATCTTCTAGACTGCAAAAAAAGAATATTAAGCTTCTTATTATTACTCAGAAAGTAAGCCTTCTGAACTTATTGGTGCAGATAAAAATGGCACCAACTAACTTGCTTTAGATCCCAGATCCTTCAACTAAGGCTATAACTTAGCTGCTTTCCTTTCCTCAGATATTTTCTCTGTACTTGCTGTTGTCGGTAAAGAAGACAATAACTAACTTTGTTGAGCTTTCAGACAAGCTACTTTGAATTCTGTTCTTCCTCCTCTACAACAATGACGAGGAAGAAGATGACTGCTAGCTATATATTTGAAAAGCTTCATTCATCAATCTGGGCTCTTCCTTTTCTATTCCGCGACTCAAGGGCTCTTTGGGATGTGGGGCCCATACAAGGAGTTGGTCACTACAACCCTACATTAACTACAAAAGTCGAGTGGTAGGCCTGCGACGTCGTTTGTCGCGTACTGTAGCCTTCCAGCAATATTTTGAGTTTTCCTGTCAATTGCTGACGTCAGCACCTGTGGGCTTAGTCAAATTCAAACACGTTAGTATAGGCATTGAGTGAGTAGGCTTTAATAATATACAAAACACTTGGACAGATTTTCTGTCACTAGGCGTTGAGTGAGTAAGCTTCACTCAATGCCAAAACACTTGGAAAAGTTTTCTGTCGATAGGCGTTTAGTGTGCAACCTTCACTCAACGCCAAAGCCCTTAGATATGTTTCTGTGACTCGGCGTTGAGTGAGCAACCTTCACTCAATGCTTTTGTACTTAGACAAAATTCTGTATTGGAAAGACATTGACTCTAACTGACTAAGGTTCAGTCAATGCTTTTATCATAGGGCATTGAGTGAGTAAGCTACACTCAACGCCTATAGACTTAGTAAAATATCTACACAAATTTTCTATGGCTTTGACAGTTTGAGTCTTACTCAACGAATTATGTTATATGACGTTAAGTGAGTAGACTTCACTCAATGCCTGATTTAGCCACATTTCTGCCAGTTTCTTACAAGGCTTTGACAGACTGAGTATTACTCAAAGCTTTCAGCTATATAGCATTGAGTGAGTTGACTTCACTCAATACCTGTGGACTTGGCCACAATTCTTTCCAACCAATAGTTAGGCTTAGACTATCCAAGCTATACTCAACGCCTTTTATTTTATGGCGTTGAGCGAGCATTCCTCACTTAATGCCTGTGGACTTTGAAAGATTTTTGTCTCTCTATATCTCTACCCTTTGACCACATATCACCGTCACATAGATAATCTGTCTAAATCTATTCCAAGGAACATTCTGCACATGATGAACTTGAACAACATCAAATACAACTATGTGTATACCACTGACTTGTTTGACTTCTTACAAATCTAAGACATTAGGCACAATGAACTCAACACCCGTATTAGAACTATCTTTGCCAGATCCACCACAATAACTTCTCCACTAACCACATGACTAAGAAAAGTCATTGACGACAGCCAAAACTTGTACTTTGAGAACTTGGCGTAGAGTTTGTTACTCCTCATGGTGTGCAAAACCATCCGCAAATGATTTACATGATCTTCTTCGGACAGAGAGTACACCAATTTGTCATCAATAAATACAATCACAAATAGATCCAAGTACTCTCTATACGTTCAATGAAGTAAGTCCATGAATATCGTTGGCGCATTTGTTTGCCCAAATGACATTACGTTCAATGCGTGTACCAAACGTTGTCTTGGGAATGTCATATTTCGTAATCCTCAACTGTTAATAGCCAGACTTTAAATCCAGGTTCGAGAATTCAGTTGATCCCACCAGTTGATCGAACAAGTCATCAATCAGTGGTATCAGATACTTGTTCTTCTCCGTCAGCTTATTCATCTCTTAATAGTCAATGCATAGACGCAAGCTTCCATCCGTCTTCTTCACAAAGAGGATCGGTGCAATCCAAGGTGACATAGTTGGACGTATATGGCCTTGCTCTAGCAATTCTTGCAATTGAAATTTTAGTTCCGCCATCTCCTTTGGCGCAACACGGCATGGCGAGCAGGCCACAGGTTTCGCACCTGACACCAACTCTATAGCGAAGTCATTCTCCTGTTGGGGTGGAAGCCCAGGGAGATCCTTTGGAAACACATCTGCGTACTCCGATATGATAGGAATGTCACTCAAACTGGACTTCGACTCAACAACCTCCAAAAATATAAAGAACAACTCCACGCCCTTCCAAACATCCATGACTACCTGGAGAGCAGACATCAATATCTTGCTCGATCCTCGCATACCGGAGAATTTAGTCTCTAGATTGGTGTCTTTTACCAGTGTGACTTCCTTTGAGTTGCAATTAATATAGTCACACTGCTTCGAGAGCAAGCCCATACCAAAGATTACATCGAACACATATATCAGCAGCACAGATGCTTCCAATCCAAAATCCCGACTTCCTATCCGTACCTCAACACATCAAGACCTATCCGCATGCATCAAGAATTTGTTAAGTAACAACACCTTTAGTCTAATCTTTGTCATATGAGAAGGCACTCCTATCCGCGATACGAAGTCCTTATGAATGAGTGAGAAGCACCTGTATCGTAAAGTGTTCTCGTCGGATAGTCCCGAATGAGGACAAAACCTATACTTATAACGTTATATACATGCTATACAAAAGGTATAAACTATATAAAACTTTAAAACTATATACTACTCATACCTGTGACGACATCCGACTATTTGATGACCTCCTGCTGGCCAAGGTGGAACACCCTTGGCTGAGCTAGAGCATATTGCGACGCAGTGGACTCCACTGCCTTTCCCTTTTCAGCATATGTTGCTCCTGCATTTTTCTCCATCTTTGGAGGGCCACTCTAATAGTATTGGGCTATGTGTCCCATTTTTCCACATGTGTAATATGTGAGCAAGCCTCGCCCTAATGTTTATCCAGAAGTATCAGTAGAAGGAGCCTTTCTAGAATACTTACTTCTTATTCCATCTCTTGTGGTAGTCAGATTTTGTAGGACGCGACACTTTGAACTCTGGATTTATCATAGCCAAGTCCTTCTTACCCTGCAACCTCTTCATGTCCTTCTCTAATGATCGAGTCGTATTAGCCAACACTAGAAACCCAAGGTTCATCGGATTCGAGAGCTGTAACCTCAGATCATACGGTAGTCACTCGTAGAACCTATTGTTCTTATGCTCTTCGTCAGCAAAAGTAGATCCCACATATATCCCCAACCTAGTAAACTCATGCAGGTAGTCATCCACTCTACCCTCGCCCTGATTCAACCGCTGGTACTCATTTTCCATGGAAATCTGCTGTGATGACGGCAGATGCTTTGCAGTTATACTTTAAAAGTGTGGTTTACAAACATCGGAGCGCAGGCCGACCACACATGAAAATAAAAAAGCCTTCGCTTGGCCTTCAAGGGCCAACATAGCATCAAGGGCTTCAGACCACTATTTCCCGCTCGGCTCTCCAGCACCTACACAAGGAAAATCCACCATGAAGGTGAAAAACAAGGCAACGGTCAGCTTTAGCTGACCAATTTATAACCACCCTACCCCATACACGGGGTAGCGGTACTCCTTCCCTACATGCATAACATTAACACAGATATATCATAAGAAGGCACACTCAAGCACCATTCAATATATCATAAATGAGTGCCTCAGCGGCTAAATGTTCCGTGCACTCAGGGCAAATTCTCGATGTACCGGATTTCCAGTGTCCCACCACTATTCAAAGGTCCAAGACTTGACGGTCAACTTTGAGCATTTCTAGTCTTTCAAGCTCTAGGTCTAAGAATCTTATTATCCGCTCCAACGAAACCAATTACTTTAGGCGTTCTAGTCGGACGGACATAACACGGGTACAGTTCAGCTATCTCCCGTTGCTCAAATCATCAGGTCAACGCCGATGGTCACAGCCATCATGGCAAACGACAAGACGTGGGTCAGCCTCCCCTTTTCCATTCGGCTCACTGGCCTTTTAAGAGCTCATAACTCACACTAGCCACACGGTCTCCGAGACACTGGCTTCATTAAAAAAATGCTATCTAGAAGCTATCATCAGCGATAGAAACTGTCATCTGGCATTAGCGACAGAACTCTCTTCTGTTTCCAAACTCAGCTAAAATTGGAACACCAGTCTAGAAAAACCCTGCAGCATCCTATAGTGCCAAAAAACTGGGCTTTCACAATAATCAAAGCACGCCTAGAGCTATCGCCAACAATACTCTCTATCGCTTGGTGACATCCAACAGTTATGCAAACTGTGGTATTTTCTAGGTATTTTCCTAGAGAACACCTTTAGTACTTCTTGCTACTCTCATTTCACAGGTTCAACCTACAGACCCCGTAAACTACTTGTTTGTACTCAAAGACTTCTACGACATGCAAAACAAAACATCACTAATCCATACCAACCTATCAAGATGGGTTTCATACATCATGCCTATTCCGTACTATAATTTTTGAATCTATATGCAAAACCAACCCGAGGATACTACGTATCGACCCATCGAAATTCCCTCGATTCTCCTCCTTTTGGCGGGGGATTCCATGCATATGTAAAAATGAGGACTTCACTTGTACAAGAAGGATGATCGTTACCCTTGTAGATCTTTTCAGAGCCATGAATAAGTCTTCTATCAGGATGGAAAGGAGCGCCTCGCTTAGCTCTTCATGGATCTTACTTCAGCTCTTGAATCTTACCACATGATCTCCTTCCCCTAGCTAGCAAAGCTTCAGCCTTCAGCCTTCTTCTATCTTAGCTCTTTCTTTCAAGAGACTAATGAAAAGGAAGAGAGAGAGAGAGTGAGAGAAGAGGAATGACTTCTCTTTTCTCCACTCCTCTGCTTAATTATTCTCGGGATTAATTCCAACCACTGGATCATTTCATCCAGAGAAAACAATGACCATGATTTTAGCGGACAAGTCAAAGTTAACGCTATCTCCTGGCGATATACAATATCTCCTGGGCAATATCCAATATCGCCTGGGTGATATCGTCAGTAGCCGCTTTTACCCTAGTCATCCACCGCTCATCGGCCGCTTTCTGGCCATCCGACATGTGTCCAACCATACGTGGCAATATCGCCTAGCGAGACCCACTATTGCCACTCTGATATCTCACTCAATGCTTCGTCGAGTGTGTTAAGAGCGTCGAGTACTATCGCTATCATCGTTGATACTTACTATCGCCCCACGATAATATTCATCGAGCCTACTCAACGATTTGTTGAAGGTAAGAAGTGTGTCGAGTCTCCTTAACGCAAGCGTCGAGTTCTATCGCCAGGGATACCCACTGTCGCCCGGTGATAGCCACCAAAAGTTATGTTTTCTCATTTTTAGAGTGTTACAAACCTCCCCTCATAGAAATTTTGTCCCAAAATTTTTTTCATCTATAAGTGCACAAAAACAGCAACAAATATGTTACAACATTATTTTACAAAAAACTCAGGAAACTCATAACGCATGGTTTTCTTATGCTCCCATGTGAGTTCTTCACGACCACAATTGTCCTAACAGACTTTGACCATCCTAATTGCTTTGTTTCGCAGCTGCTTGATATTCGTATCCCCGATACAAATGGTCTTAAACTTCGTCGTCCGCCCATTATCGACTAGTACTTGATCAACAATGACCAATTTTGTAGGTTCTTTCAAAGCTTTTCGCAGCAATGATATATGAAACACATCGTGCAAACCACTTAGCTCCGCAAAAAGAGCTAATCGATAGGCAGGTTATCCTATATGCTCAACCACTTCAAACAGACCAAGATACCTTGGACTCAACTTTTTCAAACGCCGAATCCTTGATACGGCTCTAAAGGGCTTGATATTCAGATATACCCAATCGCCTACTGAAAGCTCCATGTTTTGGTGTTTGGCATTATAGTATTTTGCCTGCCTAACTTTGGTTACCAATAGCCTCTCACGTATCAAGAGTATAGCCAAATTTTCATCTTCAACCTCCTTACGCTTATATAACTTTGATTCGCTTGTTTTCGCCCAAGATAAAAGTGTACGATATTTCCTACCGTATAAAGCTTCAAATGGCGCCATCTGATTGCTAGCTTGATAGATATAATAATAGGCAAACTCAATCATAGAGAGATGGTCCTCCCACCTCTTCCTGGAATCCAATCCGCACATCCGGAGCATATCCTCCATTATCCTTTTGGTCCTCTCGCTCTGACCATCCGTTTGCAGATGAATGGCCATACTGAACTTCAGTTGAGTACCAAACAACAAGTGGATTTGCCTCTAATAATTTGAAGTAAAGCGCCTGTCTCAGAGTCCGCCATCTCAAGGCATCTGCAACTACATTTCCGTTCCTGGGAGTATAGTGTATCTCGAAGATGTAGTCCCCGAGGAACTCCATCCACCTCCATTGCCGCATATTTAGATCCTTCTAATCTATTAAGTACTTAAGGCTCTTATGGTCCGTGAAGATGTCAACTTTCACGCCATATAAGTAATGACACCACAACTTAAGTACAAAAATCACAGATGCCAACTCCAAGTCATGGATTGGATAATTCCACTCATGCACATTCAACTAGCGTGAGCCAAAAGCAATAACCTTTCCAAACTAAAGAAGAATGCAGCCTAAGCTTCTCCTTGAAGCATCGCTATAAATATCATAGCCGTCTGTACACAATGGCGAACACAAGATAAGCGTCTTGGTGAAATGACTATTTAACTCCTCAAAAGCTCGCGCGCACTAAGGCGTCCAAATGAACTTCTGATCTTTCCTCATCAGAGTGGTGAGAGGTAATACTATCTGCGAAAAGTTCTCTATGAAGCGCATGTAGTAGCCCGCAAGTCAAAGGAAGTTCCTAACTTCAGCTATAGTAGAAAACACAGGTATGTCCCGTATCACAACTATCTTTGTCGGATCCACCACAATGCCTTCAACACTAACCACATGGCCAAGAAAAGACACTGACGATAACCAAAACTCTCACTTTAAGAAATTGGCATAGAGTTTGTTTCTCCTCAGGGTGTGCAAAACCATCTGCAAATGATTTACATGATCTTCTTCGGACTAAGAGTACACTAATTTGTCATCAATGAAGACGATCACAAATAGGTCCAAGTACTCTCTAAACGTTTGATGCATTAAGTCCATGAATATCGATGGCGCAATTATTAGCCCAAATTGCATTATAGTGAACTCATAATGACCATAGCATGTACCAAACACTGTCTTGCTAAAGTCACATTCCCTAATCCTTAACTGGTAATAGCCATACTTTAAATCCAGCTTCGAGTATATAGTTGATCCCACTAGTTGATCGAACAAGTCATCAATCCGTGGTATCAGATACTTGTTGTTCTCTGTCATCTTATTCAGCTCTCGATAGTCAATGCATAGATGCAAGCTTCGGTCCTTCTTCTTCAAAAAGAGGACCATTGCACTCCAAGTTGACATACTTGGACGTATATTGTAACATCCCATTTCCTACAAGACCCCTAAACTTAGATTAGGTTAGAACATGTGGTGGATGAATGGGGTTAGGATAGGTTTGATCCAAGGAGTTAGGGTGGATTCACATAGGGCCCACTATAGGGTTCAAGTAAAATCAGGTCAAACTAGCCAAAATTGGAATCATAGGTACACATTGACCCCACCACTATGCCCCAAACCCTAATAACAATCTAAGTGGACCAAAGCCACATCATTAGGACAACCATTTAGCTAAGTTGACCCAAGTCAACCCTAACCTTAATTTGGTGAAACCCACACCTATAGGACAAATTAGCCCAAGTGGGGCACCACCATGGCCCAACCTGTGTTGGGTGGTGCTATAGGGTCCATGACCATCATGTGGGGCCACCCCACTCATCATGTTGACCAAGTCAACCTAAAAAGTCAATAAGTCAACATATAGCCTAAAGAAGGAAAAAGGAAGGCCAAGCTCATTCCCCATGGGCTAAGCCAATGAGCCAAGGCCCATGACCAACCCAAGTGTTTATTTACAGCCCCTACTTTCTGAATTTGGAGGGTTGTGACATGCAAGGGGGAATTTTTAGAAATTAGGGTAAAAAGAGGAGAGAAAAGGGAGAAAAAGAGGGGATGAAGGCCACATAGCCCTCCTTCCCACTGGACAAGCCCTTGACTGAGTTCCAATGCATTATTTCAGTAAGATTTTGGGGTTGGTGGCCACTTGGCAGTAGGGGTGAAGCATCCAAAGAAGAGGTCGGCCACCCCCTATTCAAAACTCCACAACCAGCCAACCCAACCCCCATTTGACCTCAGCATCAGCTTCAGAAGGTCGAGAGGAGTTGAAATCGATACCTGGATTTAGGAAAATGGTGTAGGAATGAGTTTGGGAGCAAGCTCGCCGGAGAAGGGAAAGTCTACGGCCAACCACCGCCACCGCCGCCGTCGGCCTCCGATTAAGGTCTGTTTCTCCTCCTCTCCCTCCGTGATAGCTTCCTAGATCATTTAGGAGATATTTCAAGCTCAATTGAGCTTGGATCCATGTGAGGTGTGGGAGAAAATCCATGGTTTTGAAGGAGCTCGGGTTCGCCGGAAACCGCCGCATCTGGCGGCCATGTCGCCGCCAAATGTTAGCCCTCACCTAAAAGGAGGTGGTGGTGGTGGCCTGCCGGGGAGGTGATTGGATGGCCGTGAAACACCAGATCAAGGTGCTATAGGTCGGTGCAATCGTGGCCGTCGGTTGGAGGAAGAAGACGCATGGATCTCGTCCATCTTGATGTATTAAACTATTGCTTATTTCATATTCTGTCATACTTTATTCTATACCTTGCGGGCTGATTTTAGGCCTCTTAGAGGCAGATTTTGTCACAACCCGCATTTTCTCTGAATTAAGAATTATCAGAGTAAGAGAAAACACGCGTCGTGATGCCACGTCAAGCAGGGGATAACTGCTGACGCTCAGGCAAAACCAACTACCAACTTAATGAAAGAAAATCATGTGATTAATGATTAGAAAATCAGTTATAATTAGAGTCCGTATCCCTCGGCTCAGTGGATCACCTAGTCAACAAAAGAAAAACTATATTTATACGCTGCGGAAAAATACTTTATTTAGATTTGACATCCTAAGGAGCACATAAGGGTCCCAAGAGAACCACTCATGCTATGCAAGACCCTACATTTAATTTATATAATATATAAGAAAACGGTCTTTATACGTGATTTGGAAAATAGTGATTACGCTTTATAAAACATGCTGATCATAAGCTTTATTTATAATAACAATTATAGTTTAAAAATATCTAGCAACCTAGCATAAAACCTTCTCAGAGCAAGTAGACTATCTCCAGAAAGTGGTAGCAGCAATAGTATATATATCTAGTACAAGGTAAAACTACCAGTGGGCGCCAACAACCTGACACGAACCCACTAGCACAAATATATGTCTGTAAGAAAGTACTGAAAACAACCTCACTAACAAGGTAAACAGAACTCCAAGGTCCGGGAGTCCACCAACAACACCACCTCCAACTAGCCACCAGACTGGCTACAGCTCAAAACCTGGGGTATTCCAAACGAAAACAGAATACCTCAGCAAGCTAAACAAAGAAAAACTGCATGAAAGAGTCAACCAAAGGACAAAGTACCAGAAAAACATGCAGTAGGAAGAGTCACAACTGTCCAAAACAGGACCACAATAAATGCACAACGTGCAAAGAAACAGCAACGACCCAGCCCAGGAACCACATCCTGCAGGGCCTACTAGGCTACCAAGAGCCAGAATGTTGCAAACTACCAAAGAAGAAACTTCTAACACCCTAAACTGTGGGAAGTGATAGTAGCAAAACAACAACGAGGAACCGGATCGAAGGCAAACACAGTCCCCCAATCCACCATGTCCAAGTCAAAAGCTCGAGGGTCAACACGTGAAAATACAAGGGACCTTCCACTCGACATGCCCAGCCTATACCTGGAGCAAGAAAACATGGGTGGCCTTGGCTATATCACACAACTCCACCCCCATAAAGAGCTACAACCACCACTACTAACCACGACCCACGATTCGGCCTCTAGGAAAATAAAGAAAACGGCCGACAAGGAAAACCCAGAAATACAACTGGAAATCCACTCGGAAACGAAATACAAGGTAAAGGAAGAGTGTTGAAATAAACCAACATGACTAGGCGTTGAGTGAAACCCACTCAGTGCCTACCTAAACTTTGGCGTTGAGTGAGCTAGCCTCACTCGCCGCCAAAATTATACCACTACCCACAAGCCCACTAAAGAATACGGAGCTCGACGACAATCGAACGACCAAGGCTGAAGATCCAGAACTCGAGTAGTTGCCTGCCACTTGAGTATCTAAACTCACGCACTCGAAACCATCTAAATTCGCCTAGCAAAAGAAAATATACAAAGCGCACGATCATTGACGCACGATCAGTGGTCGTGCGCACTCATCGGCTGATGATCGTGCGAAGCGAACCTGGAAAACCTGACAGTAAACCTAGCAACTGCGCACGATCAGTGTCGCACGACCACTGGTCATGCGCACTGTTGCCAGCGCTCGTGCGATTTTCCGAGACAGAACTTTGGAAACTGAAAGACAGCCGCGCACGAGCAGAGGCACACGACCAGTGGTCGTGCGCCCTAACGGTTGATGACCGTGCGCGGCCAACCTGTACCGTTTGGAATTTCCCGAACGACACCGGAACGCGCATACGACTCACGCCACTGCAGTAGCTGCAGACAACTATCAACGTCGCGCACCACTACCATACGAACTATGCCAAATCATTCGAGTGATACCTTAACGAAAAATCGGCAACCACACCCCCCCTTCTAACTCTCCCTCTCGGCTACACCCGAACCAGAGCAACAATCAAAATAAAGGAAAACAACGGCTCCATGCCGACAATTTGGATTCCAAACATCACAAAATAGGGGGGGTTTCAGTAGGAAGAACTAAGCCCTATAGTTAGCAAGAAAATGAGAACAACAAGGCCTCTAACCTGGGCTAACCGGGATTTCAATTTCAGCAAGTAAAATCGAAAAGAAAACATGGCAAGGGCAAGAATACCACTTGCCTCAATCACAGCGAAGCTTTGGACTGCTTTCCTCCTCTTTGCACGGATCAAAACGGCCGCAACACCTAAAACAAACACTCGGCCATTAATGGCGGAAAGCTCCAAAACCGAAAATTCCAATCCTCCCAAAACTCCACGAAAATCGAATTTCTTACCGTAGGAATGAAGGTCTTGACGAGAGCAATCCGAATCCACTCTCGGAATCGAATTCCGTCCACAAACGCTCCGGGAATCGGCGTCAGAAGGGAAGGGGTAGTCCGGCGGTTTTCTTTCTCTCGTACAGGCGGCGGTTTCTTTTAATTGGAGAAGATGAGCGGCTCTTTTCATTCTATATATATATATATATATATATAATTAAATAATTATATAATTAATTACAAAATTACATAAAGCACCAAATCGACGCGAAAACCGAACTATCTCGGAATTCGACGAAATTCGCACCGTAGCTAAATACCCACGTTACGAACACAACGGCGAAGTTGAAATTAATTTTCGACGAACAGAACTCGAGTTATACCCAAATAAAGCCAAACACCAACATCCCCCGAGAGGCCACACCGGGTCACCCAAAACGACTCGGCTTGCTAGGGAGATCTTGCTAACAGGCTACAGAATAGGGCACTCAGTTCTAAGGAGCTAAACCACACTCCACAAATGGCACAAGCCATGGAAACGCGTCATCGTAATGCCAAACGAGAATAAAAATAATCGCTGAAAAAACGGGGCGTTACAGTCACTCCCCCTAAAAGAAAGTTTCGTCCCGAAACTTTACGCACAACCCTCCTACTAAAGAAGGAAAAGTAACAAACAGAAGTTACAAAGGGAAACATACCGATCAAATCAGCGAAACAGGTGAGGGTACGCTCTCCTCATGGCCGACTCTAGCTCCCATGTCGCGCTCTCCAAATCCTGATTTTTCCATAGAACTTTCACCATCGGTATGGACTTCTTTCGCAGCACACGCTCCTGAGTATCCAAAATACGAACTGGCACCTCAACAAAAGAGAGGTTGGGCTCCAACTGGGGCACAACATCCAAGAGTTGCCCACTGCTGCGCACACACTTCCGCAATTGGCTAACATGAAAACATTATGAACACCAGGGAAGTTCGCTGGCAAATCCAATCTATAAGCAGACACACCAATCCGCTCCAAAATCTCGAACGGGCCCACATACCTTGGGTCCAATTTCCGATTTTTACCAAATCTCTTCACACCAACCATTGGAGAAACCTTGAGGTATACATGATACCCTACTAAAAACTCCAAAGCAGACCTACGCCGATTGGCGTTCTTTTCATACCTCTCCTGAGCTATACGAAGCTTCTCCCGAATAAGCTTCACGACGACTTCCATATCCTCCAGCGCATCAGGACCCAACAACGGCCTCTCACCAGCCTCGGCCCAAAACAACGGAGTCCTACAACGCCTCCCATACAAAGCTTCGAACGGAGCCATCTGCAAGCTTTCCTGATAACTGTTATTATAAGCAAATTCCATGAGTCGCAGACGCTCATCCCACGCTCCACCATGGTCTAAAATATAGCACCTGATCATATCCTCAACAATCTGATTGACCCGCTCCGTCTGCCCATTGGTCTGAGGGTGGTACGCAGTAGAATACCTCAGATCCGTACCCAAACCCTCCTGCAGACTCTGCCAAAAACGAGAAGTAAACTGGGAGTCTCGATCAGAAATGATGCTAACCGGCACACCGTGGAGTCGGATGACTTCATTCAAGTACAACTCCGCTATCCTCCTCATCGGGTAATCAATCTTATAAGGCACGAAGTGAGCACACTTCGTCAATCTATCCACTATAACCCAAACAGAATCAAATCCTCTCGGGGATTTTGGCAAACCCGTAATGAAGTGCATAGATATACTCTCCCACTTCCAAGTCGGGATCTCCAACGGGGTCAACTTACCACCAGGCCTTCCATGATCGGCCTTCACACGCTTGCAAGTGTGACACTCAGCAACAAATCGGGCTATATCTCCTTTCATACCATACCACCAGGCAATTTGCCTTAAGTCACGGTACATCTTCGTAGATCCTGGATGGTAGGCAACGCTGGAACCATGAGCCTCACTACAAATCATACCTCTAATGTCCCCAACAGCGGGAACGCAAAACCTGCCGCGGTACTTCAAAGTACCCGCATCATCAATAGAAAAATCTGGCAACTCTCCCTTCTCTGTCCTGGTAAAAAGGTGCAACAGATCCGGATCGTCCTTCTGATGCAGTCTAGTCAAAGAAATCCAGGACGGCTCTGCCACTGACAAACTACTCTGCAAACAACAGCATCCCACTGAAATATCCATAAGGAGGAACTCCTCAACTAATCGATCGGCGGAGAGGTTAAAGATCTTTCCCGTCTTTCGGCTCAGGGCGTCAGCCACCACATTGGCCTTGCCCGGATGATACTGGATTTCTACATCATAATCCGCCACATACTCAAGCCACCGCCGCTGACGCAGATTCAACTCCTTCTGCGTGAACACGTACTTCAGGCTCTTATGGTCAGTAAAAATCTTGCACTGAGCCCCATAAAGTAAGTGCCACCACAACTTCAACGCATAGATAACCGCTGCAAACTCAAGGTCATGCGTAGGATAATTCCTCTCATGAGTTTTCAACTGCCTTGACCCATAAGCAACAACTTTTCCATCCTGCATTAATACGCATCCCAGACCTATATGCGAAGCATCCACATACACATCATAATCCATGCCCTCAGTAGGAAGGGTCAGAACGGGAGCAGTACACAATCTCCTCTTTAACTCCTGAAAAGCTTCTTCGCACTTCTCGCTCCAAACAAATGCCACATTCTTCTGAGTCAGCTTGGTCAACGGTGCGGCTAGAGAAGAGAAACCCTCCACGAATCTCCTGTAATAGCCAGCCAACCCTAAGAAACTTCTGATCTCCTTAGGAGTATTCGGCCTACTCCAATCCGTCACTACTGCAATCTTTTCTGGGTCAACCGAGATCCCCTCCTTGTTCACCACGTCGCCTAGAAAAGAAACCTGAGGCAACCAAAATTCGCACTTGCTCAACTTGGCGAATAACTTGTGGTTCCTCAACTCCGATAGGACCAAACGCAAATGCTGCTCATGCTCCTCAGCACTGCGAGAATAAACCAACACGTCATCAATGAAGACCACCACGAACTTGTCTAGGAAATCCTTGAACACCCTGTTCATCATATTCATGAAGGCTGATGGTGCGTTGGTCAGACCAAACGACATCACCAAAAACTCAAAGTGCCCATGCCTCGACCTAAACGCAATCCGTGGAATATCTGCCTCACGGATCCTGAGCTGATGATAGCCCGAACGAAGATCGATCTTGGAGAACACCGTGCTACCACGCAACTGGTCAAATAAATCATCGATCCTCGACAGAGGGTACCTGTTCTTGATAGTGACCTTGCTCAACTCTCTATAGTCGATGCAAAGCTGCATCGACCCATCTTTCTTCTTTACGAACAAAACAGGAGCACCCCAAGGCGACGAACTCTGCCTGATAAAACCTTTAGCCAACAACTCATCTAACTGAATTCGCAACTCCTCTAACTCACGAGGGGCCATCCGGTACGGAGCCTTAGCAATAGGACGCGTACCTGGCTCCAAATCAATAACAAACTCCACATCCCGCTCAGGAGGGATACCAGGAAGATCATCAGGAAAAACATCGGCGAAACCACGAACAATAGGAATCTCCTCCAAGCGTGGCACGCTAACAACGGTTCCAACCGCCGAGACTAAACAAACACAACAATCAGAAAGAAACAATCTCTGAACACATACCGCCGAGAGAACAGGAGAATCCTGACACGGATCAGCATACACGCTGCCGGGCTGACCGTCGTCCCTGATGAAGTCCAAGCGCTTTCCTTTGCACTGAATGACCGCATCATACCGAGAGAGCCAGTCCATGCCCAAAATGACATCGAAGTCCTCTAGATCAATCATCTTCAGGTCCGCCTTCACAAGAAAATCCCCCAACAAAACCGGGCAATCCAAAATACCCAAATCTGACAACACAGATTCACTAGAGGGAAACTTGACACGGAAGGAATCCCGAACCCGATCTAGAGACAACCGATGACGCTCCACAAATGCTCTAGCCACGAACGAGTGGGTAGCGCCGGAGTCAAACAGAACACGCGCCCAGTGGTTCTTCACCTTAAATTTCCCTATAGGAACGCACAAAGCTAAGGAACTAGCACAACAGTACCACAAACAATCTAGCAACTAAACTACCAGGCTAGAAAGAAAAACAACTAACTACTAACCTGAGATCACCTGGGTCGAAGTCTGAGCCTCCTCGGAAGAAATCACGTTCAGCTTCCCTTTTCCCTTGTCCACACGCTGAGGTGGAGGTAATGCCTGCAATGGAACTGCAGGAAGAGCTGACTGGACCTGAGGACACCTCGACTTAACGTGACCCTTCTGCCCACACTGATAGCAGACTCTATCCCTGGACCAACACTAGGCCGCATCATGGCCGGATCGCTTACAAACAGAACAGGAGGCATCTTTCCTAGGATCACCCTGAATCGCATGAACCTGCTCCTTCTTCTGAGCTGCCGCCTTCTTGAAACACCTCTCGACAGGATGGCCTGACCGGCCACAAAAACTGCACACCACCCTGCTCCTCTTTCCCGGAACAGCATCGGGTACCACGGGTTTCTTCTCCTCTACCAACTTCCTCTTATCCTTCTTCAACTGCTGGCCTCTGCTCTTCGCCGTCTCAATGGCCTCAACCTTAAGAGCAACCTCTACAACTCCAGCATAAGTCACTGACCCATAAGCACTGGCCAACTGCTGTACCTCACTCCTCAAACCACCGAGAAATCGCTTAACTCGATCAGCCTCAACGCTGACCAATCCAGGGGCAAAATGGCTTAACTTGCTGAACTCTATCTTATACTAACCCACCGTGAGCTGCCTTTGCTTCAGATAGAGGAAATCATTCATGAGGCGGTCACGCTCAACTGAAGGTAGGAACTTCCTCAACAGCATCTCCTTGAACACTTCCCAAGAGCATCCGGCTACCAAGCTCTCCTTCTCTCTCAGCCACCAACTCTTAGCCAACCCTTTGAGCTGATAGGTGGCTAACATCACCCTCTGATCATCTGCAATCCCTGAGTACGAGAACATCTCCTCCATGGAGATCAGCCAGTCGTCTATCACCATGAAATCTGCCTTCCCATCATAAGTGGGAGGGCTCAGCCTCTGAAACTGCGAGATGAAGGCCATCTCTACTGGCACCACCACTGGAGGTCTCAAGGGTGCAGGAGGAGGAGGAACAGCTAACCCCCCAGCAGGAACTTGCGCACCCTGAGCCTGCCCTGCCACAACTGCCACCAAAGACTGAATCTGGGCTTGCACCTCCTCCAACTGCCTGCCCATAGCTTCGCTACTCTGACTCAGACTCTCGATCACCGCATCGTTCTGAGCTCCAGAAGATTCACCCTCAGACAGGGGAGTCGATCGAGTCGCAAGACGCCTAGCCATCCTAAAAATCAATACAACGCAAATCAGATCCAAATCCAACGACTAGAACCGACTACCAGTACAGACAATACATATGTAGATATAGACTTAAAGCTGCTAAACTTGCTCTGAGAGTTTATCTTCTTCACAATAATTAGATGATATGCCCTAACCTAGGATAGTTAACCACCACCTTACTAACTCTTGTGCCTAGATCGGATGCATGAACTTATGTTAATTTGAAAACTCATGTGTGTACATATGTCATCCTGTAA
Organism: Platanthera zijinensis; assembly: GCA_039513925.1. Classification (NCBI taxonomy): domain Eukaryota; kingdom Viridiplantae; phylum Streptophyta; class Magnoliopsida; order Asparagales; family Orchidaceae; genus Platanthera; species Platanthera zijinensis. The sequence goes on along the minus strand of CM077093.1, from coordinate 83,085,243 downwards.
ATCTTTAGCTCGGCGCGTTGTGCTTATGCAATGTTATGATATGCATGTTTGTGTTATGCATTCTAAAAAGGCCCTAATGCATGATATGAGCGGCATACACATGAAAATGTTATGCATCCCATACTACATAATATTTCCATGCAACGAAAAAGAAACGTGCTAGTCGCAGTCATGTGGTGAGGTTATGCATCCCATACTACATAACCCTCACATGTAGCCCCTATGGTGGATCCATATACGAACACATATTATGCATCCCATACTACATAATATGCCCCGTATACTTCATGTTATGCCATGAGTGTAGTGTTCGTGCTTTTGCCAAGACGTGCTGATGACATATCGGTGTGTGAATGACATGATGCTGAACTACTAAAAGCATCCAAGGAAGGTTGCTCAACTAACTTGTCAAGCAACCTCCCTCTGATACCAACTGTCACAACCCGCATTTTCTCCGAATTAAGAATTATCAGAGTAAGAGAAAACACACGTCGTGATGCCACGTCAAGCAGGGGATAACTGCTGACGCTCAGGCAAAACCAACTACCAACTTAATGAAAGAAAATCATGTGATTAATGATTAGAAAATCAGTTATAATTAGAGTCCGTATCCCTCGGCTCAGTGGATCACCTAGTCCACAAAAGAAAAACTATATTTATACGCTGCGGAAAAATACTTTATTTAGATTTGACATCCTAAGGAGCACATAAGGGTCCCAAGAGAACCACTCATGCTATGCAAGACCCTACATTTAATTTATATAATATATAAGAAAACGGTCTTTATACGTGATTTGGAAAATAGTGATTACGCTTTATAAAACATGCTGATCATGAGCTTTATTTATAATAACAATTATAGTTTAAAAATATCTAGCAACCTAGCATAAAACCTTCTCAGAGCAAGTAGACTATCTCCAGAAAGTGGTAGCAGCAATAGTATATATATCTAGTACAAGGTAAAACTACCAGTGGGCGCCAACAACCTGACACGAACCCACTAGCACAAATATATGTCTGTAAGAAAGTACTGAAAACAACCTCACTAACAAGGTAAACAGAACTCCAAGGTCCGGGAGTCCACCAACAACACCACCTCCAACTAGCCACCAGACTGGCTACAGCTCAGAACCTGGGGTATTCCAAAAGAAAACAGAATACCTCAGCAAGCTAAACAAAGAAAAACTGCATGAAAGAGTCAACCAAAGGACAAAGTACCAGAAAAACATGCAGTAGGAAGAGTCACAACTGTCCAAAACAGGACCACAATAAATGCACAACGTGCAAAGAAACAGCAACGACCCAGCCCAGGAACCACATCCTACAGGGCCTACTAGGCTACCAAGAGCCAGAATGTTGCAAACTACCAAAGAAGAAACTTCTAACACCCTAAACTGTGGGAAGTGATAGTAGCAAAACAACAACGAGGAACCGGATCGAAGGCAAACGCAGCCCCCCAATCCACCATGTCCAAGTCAAAAGCTCGAGGGTCAACACGTGAAAACACAAGGGACCTTCCACCCGACATGCCCAACCCGTACCTGGAGCAAGAAAACATGGGTGGCCTTGGCTATATCACACAACTCCACCCCCATAAAGAGCTACAACCACCACTACTAACCACGACCCACGATTCGGCCTCTAGGAAAATAAAGAAAACGACCGACAAGGAAAACCCAGAAATACAACTGGAAATCCACTCGGGAACGAAATACAAGGTAAAGGAAGAGTGTTGAAATAAACCAACACGACTAGGCGTTGAGTGAAACCCACTCAGTGCCTACCTAAACTTTGGCGTTGAGTGAGCTAGCCTCACTCGCCGCCAAAATTATACCACTACCCACAAGCCCACTAAAGAATACGGAGCTCGACGATAGTCGAACGACCAAGGCAAAAGATCCAGAACTCGAGTAGTTGCCTGCCACTTGAGTATCTAAACTCCCGCACTCGAAACCATCTAAATTCGCCTAGCAAAAGAAAATATACAAAGTGCACGATCAGTGACGCACGATCAGTGGTCGTGCGCACTCATCGGCTGATGATCGTGCGAAGCGAACCTGGAAAACCTGACAGTAAACCTAGCAACTGTGCACGATCAATGTCGCACGACCACTGGTCGTGCACACTATTGCCAGCGCTCGTGCGATTTTCCGAGACAGAACTTTGGAAACTGAAAGACAGCCGCGCACAAGCAGAGGCACACGACCAGTGGTCGTGCGCCCTAACGGTTGATGACCGTGCGCGGCCAACCTGTACCGTTTGGAATTTCCCGAACGACACCGGAACGCGCACACGACTCACGCCACTGCAGTAGCAGCAGACAACTATCAACGTCGCGCACCACTACCATACGAACTATGCCAAATCATTCGAGTGATACCTTAACGAAAAATCGGCAACCACACCCCCCCTTCTAACTCTCCCTCTCGGCTACACCCGAACCAGAGCAACAATCAAAATAAAGGAAAACAACGGCTCCACGCCGACAATTTGGATTCCAAACATCACAAAATAGGGGGGGTTTCAGTAGGAAGAACTAAGCCCTATAGTTAGCAAGAAAATGAGAACAACAAGGCCTCTAACCTTGGCTAACCGGGATTTCAATTTCAGCAAGTAAAATCGAAAAGAAAACTTGGCAAGGGCAAGAATACCCCTTGCCTCAATCACAGCGAAGCTTTGGACTGCTTTCCTCCTCTTCGCACGGATCAAAACGGCCGCAACACCTAAAACAAACACTCGGCCATTAATGGCGGAAAGCTCCAAAACCGAAAATTCAAATCCTCCCAAAACTCCACGAAAATCGAATTTCTTACCGTAGGAATGAAGGTCTTGACGAGAGCAATCCGAATCCACTCTCGGAATCGAATTCCGTCCACAAACGCTCCGGGAATCGGCGTCCGAAGGGAAGGGGTAGTCCGGCGGTTTTCTTTCTCTCGTACAGGCGGCGGTTTCTTTTAATCGGAGAAGATGAGCGGCTCTTTTCATTCTATATATATATATATAATTAAATAATTATATAATTAATTACAAAATTACATAAAGCACCAAATCGACGCGAAAACCGAACTATCTCGGAATTCGACGAAATTCGCACCGTAGCTAAATACCCACGCTACGAACACAACGGCGAAGTCGAAATTAATTTTCAACGAACAGAACTCGAGTTATACCCAAATAAAGCCAAACACCAACATCCCCCGAGAGGCCACACTGGGTCACCCAAAACGACTCGGCTTGCTAGGGAGATCTTGCCAACAGGCTACAGAATAGGGCACTCAGTTCTAAGGAGCTAAACCACACTCCACAAATGGCACAAGCCACGGAAACGCGTCATCGTAACGCCAAACGAGAATAAAAATAATCGCTGAAAAAACGGGGCGTTACAGATTTAGAAACTGTGTTCAACATAAAAAATGTTTCCATATATATTAACTTTAAAATTACACCCTAAAGCTGTAATATGGAGCACTACAGATCCCTGTAAGGCCATTTTACCAAGACTTATCTGAGGTTAGTGCAGATATTTAAATGTGTGCCCAAGCCAAACCCTAGGTCCACATGACCTGAGATTTTGGTCATGCAAGTGAGTAGGTCATACTTAGGTACTGACCAAAAATGGGAATTTTTGGAAAGAGGTTTTCCATAGTTTTTGGAGAAATATCATTTATTGATTTAATTTAATTTTTGGAGACTTGCAAGTCTAAATGCCCCCATATTTGGGTGTCATGGCCATTGGGTAATTAGATGACCATGGTAGAAATTTTAGGCCATTTTGACCTCTGTATGTTTGAGAAATCCAACATGCATGATGAAGGTATATTAAAATTTTGTGTGCCTATAGTAGAAATGAAAAAATGGGAGTTTAGCCCATTTTACCTAATGCATGTCCATGAAACTCTGGACAGAGGCTTATAGTGATGAATTACACCTCTCATAGGAAGGATGCTATTTTTGGGATCAAAAATCCCATTAAATAGATTTATTGGAAATCAGGTCCATTTGGAAATATAAATTTGAAAATAGGGCAATTACTTTATTAAATTCTGAAACTATGTCACAAGCCCTAGTAGGATAGCATACAACTCTGGAAAATTTTATGAGCTTGTTTGGATAATTTACTTTGAGTTTTTAGTGGAATTACCTTATTGCCCCTTTTTGGTAAATAATTAAAAGTAAAGGAAATTATTGCTGGAAAATTAGGGGAAAATTCATAACATCTTAATTCTATGATTAGAACCCTGTGTAACTATTTTAGAATTTATGGGTGAATATGTAGTTGATAACTCAAGTAGTGGCATTTTGGTAATAATATAATTATGGAATTTTGCTATATCAAATCACTGGTTAGGATCACCAAATTTTTTTGTTGCTTTATTATATTAATATTGACCTCCAGTAATTTTCCTAAAAGTTTTGGTTATATAATTGATGTACTTCATTTGTAAAATAGTTTAATTATGATTTTAATCTTAAATGGAAATTATATAGAAATTTAAATGGAAAAATTATGATACCTAGTAGGCGGTCATATTTAACCAAGTTTAACACTAGGAAAATTTCTTAGGTATGTGGACTCATTGGATATAGTGTATCATGCACAAAGTGACTTAGGTCACTTAATTAAAAGATTTAATTTAGTGTTTTAATTACTAAGAAAATGGTGAAATCCTAAATGGTCAACACCATACACCATATCAACCCATGATAATTAATTAGGGGAATTTGGCCCAAGGAATTAGAAGTCCTATTATACAGGTTAGTATTAGGTCATGGGTTGCGCTTAGCAAAAGTACAAGGTATTATTGGGACCCACAAGGGATACGATAGAAGGTTGAGTTGATAACTATATTGGGAAGATAAACCCTGGTTGGTGTCTAGTAGGTCACTTCGTAGTATCGAGTCATAGAGTGCAAAATTCCTAGGACAGTAGCTAGAACGGAGACCGGCGGAAGACCGCTGATTCCCCAATAATATCCTAAGTCATTAGGTTCCTTCCAGAGTAACAATGATTGCTAGGTATGGATCATGGGTAGACATTAATAAAAGTAAGTATCCTTGCAAAAGGGAACTTTGAGATTTCAATCCCATCTTAGTTCTTAGTGCCCCGAGACCCCTTCATTAGGTATACCCTGGGCAGTCTTGGGATTAACCCTAAATTGCTAGGCATAACAATCATTAGACAAGAGTAGTATAATAGGATAAATGTACCTGGTAACATTATCGCCCGTGAAGGGTTGGAGGGATTCAGAAATATTCCATTGATGTGTGATCTAACCTGTGAAGGGTTGGTAGGATTTGGAATTAAGAGAATGATGTGACAATTTCACTCGTGAAGGGTTGGAGGGATTTAGGACAGGTTGGTCCTGCGAGCTGAAGGCTCGAGAGGTTTATTTCTGAACGGGTTGGCCCTACAAGCTTCAGTCTCGGGTTGAGAAACTTTGCATGTGCATAGAAACAAAACTAGTGGCGGGTCATGCGGTACAGGGCCAATCATCACAACGATGGCAGTACGGTGACTCAGGTGAGGTGTGAGGGTTTGAGGGGCCAGTAGATTGTTTATACTATAGTCTGGAGGACAGTCCCTGAAAACACATACCCGACCAAGGAAGTCTGGTAGTTGGCCAGCATTAGTACGTAGAGAATATAGAGTACACCTAAGATGTGTATAGAGGCGTACGAAGGCTCTGGTCTTGGTAGTGTGTATACCCTCCAAGGAAGCGGAAGCGCCTGTTCCGCTACTGCCGTAGCAACATAGGTGTTACCAGAGAGTGATGCTAGATCCAAAAAGCGGGAACTAAAGGTATGTCATTACAGAGTCGTGTGTGTGAGTTGCACTTGTATGAATCATAACCTACATACCATATCATACATATATACTTAGGACATACACATCATAGATCCTTATCATATAAATTAGTATGGGCTCTTTTATATGATAAGTTACATTTGTGAAAACTTAACTTATAAGTTTGCATGAGCATTCATATAAGTTAAGGTACTTCTGTGATAATAGTTTAATAGTAGATATTTTACTTTCTGCTCCGCTATTTACTTTACTTACCGCACTTCTTTTCTGTACTATTCTTACTTACCTTACTTGTACTATATAGAACTGCTAGAGTAGAGATATACTTGCTTTTACATAATCTTGATAGATTAGATCAACTATCACATGCTATACTTTTTTTTACCCCTTGTTGTCCTCCGCTTTCGTCCTTCTGCTCGGTGCCTAGGAGTCGCGGGGGTGAGGCGAGGACAAAATGGCTTAGTCTTTATAACTAACGGTCGGTTGTGACCGTATCATTTTAGGAGCTCGAGGAGATGGAGAAGCAGAATGACCAGCAGGATGAGGTGGCAGGACGTGAGGAGCTCATACCACCACCTACTACAACTACTGAAGCCCGACGTCAGGTGATGATGTGTGTACCGATGATAGTTTAGCTTCCCCTTAGTTTTATTTTGTGAGAGAGATATTTGATGTTCATGTAAAGGGCATAAGCCCTTTTTCTCTTTTGTTATACTCATTATGGACTACTGTTGTACCTTTCATTATCTTATATATGATATGTACTGTAATTTTGTGGACGTTAGTTTTATTACTACATGCTTTACTTTAATTCTCGATTGGCCGAACAGGTTGAATGATCGTACTAGCCGGCAGGATCGACGTCTTGCGGTGTCCACTAACCTGTGTATTAGTGTCACTGTATGGCGGTAGTTCATGGCCATAAGACCCTGGTAAACTCCTTGGTATGGGGAGTGGTCTTATAAACTTGTATCACTTGAAACGAACGATCATAAGAGAAAGAAGTCCACAACACTGGGTCACCCCACTCGAGAATTAGTTTGCAGACAAACTATGTAGCGAAAGCAATGGTGTGCCCATGTGTAAAAGTCACAAAAATAGTCCATTTAAATAATAAGTTAGGCTAATCCAATTAGGACACCACATTAGTTTGACTTACTAAGAGGATTTTGAGTCATACCTTAGTCTTAAATCGACCTCGGATATAGATTAACAAAGGTACGAGGATACACAAATTGACTAAGGAAAGAATTTAACGCAAGAGTAACTACTTAAGGATTAAACTTCGATGTCCCTACTCCACCTATCGAGTGATATTATCACTTCTTACCCAAGCTGATAGAATGCCTCAATGAGAATTGGTGTCTATAGTATATTAGTGGAATAATATGATACTCATAAACTTAACCTTCATACTGATGATATGATTATGTTGAGACAACCACAGTGACAAATACCAAAGGTCGAATAAGAATTCAAGTCTCAGAAGAGACCCATTTTGTTTGGGTCACATGTTGACCTTGAAAGATTATCATATAAGTAACCTTAAGGGCCTAAGGTATATAACATATCAATTAGTCTCAAGGTGGAACTCCAGATTTAAGATTGTTAGCCCTAAGGATTGAGTACATATATATGATGACTGAACTATAGATATTAAGGGAATTTAGCCCAAAAGGTGTGGGGGATTATCCTTTTGTTTATTAGGCTAAATTGATAATGACATGATTTCTCTATACCCTTTTTATAAAACGTTGTGTCGCAAACATAGTGATCTTGGAGAATTGGCATTCGAACATTACCCGTATGAAAATCGAGACTTATATATAGATAATTGGTAAGAAGATCAACCCTCCCTCGAAGTTGGGATATACGTAGAGAGTTGCCCGCTTTGATATATCACAACCTTAGAACAAGGAAAGTCATCATGAGACGTTTGAAACTTTCTCGGGCTTGCGAATTAGATAATTACTTGACACAACTTAAAGATATTGATGCATAATGACCTGTTATATCCAAAGAATAAAACAAGTTGTGTACAATCCACAAGAATTTGAACATCTGAATTTTCGAAAATAAAACTAAAATCAAAGCAGTTTCGATGACACAAAGGTTCTATGTATAACTAAAGGAGTGTGTTATCTCAACAAAGCACGTTCCTAGATGCTCTAACACTTTAACCTAATCGATGTAACACACGATTAATGAATATATTGTCGGTTAAGGATTTGATTAAGGAACTCAGATATATCGCAAGAGAGAGCCAATGTGAATTGAGAATTCAGAATAAGTTGGAAGGATAGTTGGAAATTCTGCATAGCTATGGCTCTTATAAAAGTGATAATGACTTTCACATATTAAATGGGTAGAATTGGGAGAAGTGAAAATGATGATTGATTACTGTCATCCGCGCCTACATGACATACTCAGGTCATTATGTTAGAAACATACAGATCAGGATAGAGTAACATCATGGCAATGTGAAGGAGTGATTACATGTAACACCCCAAAACTTGGAAGGGGAATCGACGGCGTCGTTTTAGCCAAGTTTGGGTTTTGGAGCAGGTGACACGGGCGTGTCAGGGCGTGACACGGGCGTGTCAGGGCGTGGTCGACCACAGAGCTTATGGTCGACGTTTTGAGGGTCGACGTTCGTCGAGCTCAAGAACACGGCCTGGGACACGGGCGTGTCCCTGGCCGTGTCCTTCTCGGGATGTTTGCAGGATTTATTATACTAGGCGTGACACGGGTCACGACACGGCCGTGTCGGGTCTGAAACGGGCGTGTCGAAGGCTGTGTCTTTGGCCCTGTCCTTCTCTGACTGGGAAAGTTGGTCGGTGGGGGGCGTGACACGGGTCTCGACACGGGCGTGTCAAAGGTGACACGGGCGTGTCAGAGGCCGTGTCAACGGCCGTGTGCTGGTTTTCGAATTGGTCGAGACGGCGAATGGTTGACACGGCCCTGCACACGGCCGTGTGCCAACCCTTGTTCGGCCCAGTTTTTGTTATTTTGGGTTCCGATCGTGGCCGTCCGTTTCTTTGGTATTAGATCCAACGGCTGGGGGCTAGATCTGAGGGATTAAACTCGGGAATGGGGTTTGAAACCCTCACTTTTCTCCTATCTTTATCTCTCTTGATCCTAGAGAGAAGGGAGAGCAAGGAGGAGGAAGAAGGCCAAGTTCCGGCCGTCGGCGAAGCTTCGGAGGTCCGTTTCGCGAGCGGAGTTCAGATCCACGAAGGTGGGAGCGTTGCGGTGGTTTTCAACCGAGCAAATCTTCTCCATGGCTAGGAAGAGGGGACGGAAGGTAATGACACTTCTCCTCTCGGTTTTTAGGATTTAGGATGCATGAATAGCATCCCCTTCCTTTCGTGTTTTGAGCACCGAATCTCTCAAATGAGAGGGATTCGTGTAGCCTTGGTTCAAGAGGAACCTCCGGGTTGAGTATGTTCATCCCGGCATGCTTTGCATTAGAGATCCGCTCCGTTAGCGGATTAGGCATTGTGGGTGAAGCCGTGGATGCGACCGTTAGTCCGACCCGGTGATGTTGCATAGCGAGCTTCGTGGATTCGGTAGAAATCCGTTGCGGCAATACGCCGTTGTATGTATGCGTTTTCCCCCTTATATTTGAGTGAGTACTCGTGGTCGGAACCGGACAAGGTTAGCTCCGTGTTGTGCGGTAGATGGTTTCCTTGGAGCACGGGAAAGACACGGTGTGAATGGTGATTGGGGTGGGCAAACCTTTGTTTGTGCTGTGCAAAGGCGCGGCTATGTCTCCGTGGTCGGTTGGCTATCCCGTGACGCGCAAGTCATGTGGGGAAAGTGTCCCGGCGAGACTAGCCCCTTGTGTGGGACTGACAAGAATGTCGAGCGGAGGGCAATCCCGGGCATTGTGGCCATGAGCGGGTGGGGTCCAGCGAGGCTTCTTAGAATCATTCAGTGTGAGACGGAATCCAGACGTGCGAAGTCAGAATGTGCGGCAAGCCCCGGGGTATATGACACTTTTGCGGGTGGGGCCTTTGCAAGGTTCCGTATGACGGCGTGTGTGCCGTTAGGGACATGGTGGTTCCCTTGTGTTTGCGGCTTTAAGCCAATGGGGAAACGGAAGTACCCAGTGTTTGATGTTGTGCTAGATGCATACGAGCTAGGGTGCCTTGGGTGAAACCCGGGTTGCATTCATGTTGCATAGTAGGCTCCTTTCACTTTGTACAAAACATAGAGAACATGTATGTTGTATGACACATCCAAACCTGTTTTACCGCTTTATTATATATACTCTTTTGGTATACGAAGTGCTAACTTGCAGGTGGAGTGGTACCCCGGGGTCCGTTAGGGACGGCCGGGAGGAGATGTGTTTGTTACACAGTAGAGGTCAGCCTTTGCTGACCCACGTTACTTCAAATCCTTACAGGGCAAGGATCGCATGCAGGAGCTAGCGCGCCGGGCGAAAAGCCCTAAGCCTCATGAAGTGTTGCTATGCGTGACTATTTTCTTTTCCTTATTTTGCTGCTATTGTTTGACTATGTCCGGCTTGCATATCGAGGTAGCCTAGGGGTGCTTGGCACTTTTATATTTGGACTTATATTGTGTAAGGCCTTAAGGCCGTCTGATACTCTTCTGTTAGTGGATAACTTCTGTTCTGTTAATGTTTTGTTTCCGCTGTGTTCGTCTGGAGTTTTGAGATTGGGTAATTTTTATATCATCTTTTAATACTAAAGCTGTGGCGTCTGTATGTTATGGGGCCCCGGCCGGACCCATATTATATGGTCTTTACAGGGGAGGTGTTACAATTTGGTATCAGAGGGAGGTTTGCGTTCCAATGAGAAGTTTCGCGGTCGAAAGTATAAGTCGAGTCGCGTATAAGAAGTTATCCACATAGGAGTATCGCGGGACCATGAGTGTCCTGGAGTTCGAGTCTTGCGATTAGAGACTGATTTGCGTTTTCTTGCTTGTGTTTAGAGTGCAAGCAATGAGGCCGGGACCTCGAGGCCAAAAGAAGAGCTCTCGGCAAGTAGTGCGACTGCGCAAGGTCCGCTAGGGATGGGGGTCACACCGGCCGACTTCTACCGTATGCTTGCAGAAGCGATGGTGGCGGCCCAAGCTGCAGCGATAGCACAGGTAGTAACTCCCGTTGCTCAAGTAGTAACTCCTGCTACCCCGGACATGGCAGCGACCGTGCCGGTTGAGGAAGCCAGGCGGGCAGAGCCGCAGGCCGAGAGAGTGGTTGGCGGGCATGGGGACCGGCAAATGAAGTACTTTCTGAGTTTCCACCCTCCAACCTTCAAGGGAATCGGCACGCCCACAGATGCAGAGGATTGGTGGGCTAGAATTCTGGAGCTTCTGAGGGCGGCAGAGGCGCCAGATGAGAAAAAGGCAGAGTTCGCAGCCTTTATGTTGGAAGGAGATGCCAAGTTATGGTGGGTGAGCCACAGTGGCCGGCAGTTTCTAGGACGCACACCGTCCATCGAGGAGTTTGGGAATGCCTTCCTGAAGAAGTGCATTCCCGCCTCAACGAGGTTAGCCCTCCAGAGGCAGTTTCTACATCTGGTGCAGCGAGACAAGTCAGTGGATGAGTATGTTCAGGAATTTACTCGCTTGGGTCGTTATGCAGGTATGACCATGGCAGACGACGAAGAGAGGGACAATCTCTTCTATCATGGATTGAGGGAGAATCTAAGACAACCCCTTATATCAATGAAACGTGCGGGTTTCAACGAATTGGTGGAGGCGGCCCGAATTTTGGAGAGTGACATGTAGAGATCCCAGCGTCGCAAGGGCTTCACACCCAAATAGGGGGAGGAGAAGAAGCCTGCTCAGTCCCATGGAAAGGCGGAAGGGAGCCGATGGAAGAAGAAGCCTTCCCCATATAAGTCGGGCGAGAAAAGTAATTGGACGTCCGGAGGGTCACGCTCTAAGGGACCGCATATGTATTACAGTTGTGGCAAGCCAGGCCACATAGCAAGATTTTGTACCCAAGGGGGCGCTGAGCAAAAGCCAAGGCAGGAGCAGACCGTACGCTCCGGACCCAGTGCAGCAGAGAAGGGGAAGATGGCGGAGTCGAGTGCTTCCCGGTTTCAACCAGTGCAGCCAAGGGCCTACAACCTTGGGCAACAGGAAGCAATCCGCCAAATCGATGTGGTGACAGGTATGAGAGTTCAACCTGCACCGTAGATTTCTTCCTTTCAAGCCTTTTTATGTTTGTTGCATGTGTGTAGGCTTTGTAGTGGTATTTGGGTACCCCGCTAGAGTACTTTTTGATACGGGAACATCGCACTCCTTCCTTGCGGAAAGTTTCACCCGGAGGATTGGAGTTGAGTCCTTCGCAACGGACTCAGAATTGAAAGTGCGCATGCCCAATGGGTCGTCTATGACAACTAGGGCTAAAGGGCGGATTTGTTGGAGTCTTGAGGGAGTCGACTTCATTTTGGTAGCGGTAATCTTGCCGTTGTCCGAGTTTGATGTGATTTTGGGGATGGATTGGCTAGCGGAGCAGCGTGCCAGTATCGACTAATTGTCCAAGGTGGTAACCCTGAGGGGCATGGGGCAAGCAGAAGTCAAGTTTGAGGGCCTGCATGGAGTGGCCTGTTCCCTAGTTTCGGCACTTCAACTAGTGCGAGCTGTTAACCAGGGGGTGTAGCTCTAGTAGCATTGCTGGAGGTTAGCCTTTCCAGGCTGTCTCTTGGAGAAGTGCCCGTGGTGGCGGATTTTGGAGATGTTTTTCCTGATGAGCTACCGGGAGCACCACCTCGGCGGGAGATTGATTTCTCCATCGAGTTAGTGTCCGAGGCTAGACCGGTGTCACGTCCACCCTTTAGGATGGCACCAAAGGAGTTGGCCGAGCTCAAGGTTCAGTTGCAGGAGCTTTTGGAGCAAGGGTATATCAGACCCAGCTCTTCACTGTGGAGTGTGCCGGTGTTATTTGTAAAGAGTAAGGACGGTAGTATGCGTCTGTGCATAGACTACCGAGAGTTGAACAAATTGACTGTCAAGAATAAGTATCTGATTCCTTGGATAGACGATCTCTTCGACCAGTTGGTGGGGTCGGTGGTGTACTCCAAGTTGGACTTGAAGTCCGGATATTGTCAGTTGCGGATTCGTGACGAAGACATACCCAAGACCGCGTTTGGTACGAGGTATGGTCATTTTGAGTTCTCGGTGATGCCGTTCGGGCTGACGAATGCGCCGTCCGTGTTCATGGACTTGATGAACCGAGTATATCGTGAATATTTGGACCGGTTCGTAGTCGTCTTTATCGATGACATATTGGTGTATTCCAAGTCGGAAGCGGAGCACGAGTCGCACTTGCGGACAGTGTTGAAAGTATTGAGAGAGAACCAGCTTTATGCGAAGTTCTCCAAGTGCGAGTTCTTGTTGGAGAAAGTGGCATTTCTAGGCCATGTGATTAGTGGGGATGGGGTGGCGGTAGATCCAACGAAAGTAGAAGCCATCAGAGAGTGGCCAGTTTTGAGGACCGTGGCGGAAGTCCGAAGTTTTCTTGGACTAGCCGGGTACTACCGAAAGTTTGTGGAAAACTTTTCGCGGATAGCTCTACCCCTCACTTCACTAACTCGCAAGGATCAGAAGTTTGTATGGACTCAAGAGTGCAATCAGGCGTTTGAAACCCTGAAGGAAAGGCTAATGACGACGCCGATCCTAAGTCTACCAAAGGGGACCGAAGGGTTCCAGATTTTTAGCGACGCATCCGGATGCGGTTTAGGGTGCGTGTTGGTACAGCATGGTAGTGTGATAGCTTTTGGGTCAAGGCAGCTGAAGCCTCATGAGAGAAATTACCCCGTCCATGATTTGGAGTTGGCGGCGGTAATTTTCGCTTTGAAGTTGTGGAGGCACTACGTTTATGGTGCAAAGGTGGAGATCTTCACAGACCACAAGAGTCTGAAGTATCTCCTAGATCAGAAGGACATAAATATGCGGCAGCGCAGGTGGGTCGAGTTCCTTGGGGACTACGAGGTGGCGATTCAGTACACGCCAGGGAAAGCCAATGTGGTGGCAGATGCTTTGATTAGGAAATACTCGGGGCAAGGAAATTGGATTGAAGCTCACGATGAGCGGTTAAGGCGGGACTGGGAGTCCCTTGGTTTGGAATGTGTGGCAAGAGGCGAGTCTAGCGTGGCTCGACTAAATTGGATTGAGACGCAGAGTGACTTATGCGATCGTATTCGGGAAGCGACCTGTGTAGATGCAGAGTTCCAACCTTTCGTGGAGGAAGCTCTAAAGGGCGAGGGTAGCGCCTGGGGGGTGGTTGATGGGATTCTGAGGAAGGGCGGAAGGATTTGTGTACCGCAGTTCGGCAAGCTCCGTGAGGAGTTGATGTTTGAGGCCCACTTCACTAAGTACTCCATTCACCCGGGTAGTACAAAGATGTACTTGGATTTGAAGATGTCCTACTGGTGGCCTGGGATGAAGCGGGACGTAGCTTTGTGTGTGAGTCGGTGCCAAACATGTGCCTTGGTGAAGGCTGAGTGTCAGAAGCCGGGCGGGTTCTTGAAGCCTCTTCCAATCCCCGAATGGAAATTTGATGACATCTCCATGGATTTTGTGCATGGGTTGCCTACATCACAGCAGGGTAATGATGCCATTTGGGTGATTGTGGACCGCTTGACCAAAGTGGCACATTTCATCCCAAACCGGAAGGAGGACGGTGTGGAAAAGTTGGTGGAGTTGTACATCCGCAATATTGTACGACTTCATGGGATTCCGAAGAGTATAGTCAGCGACCGGGATGGACGTTTCACGTCTAAGGATTGGCGGTTGGTGCAGAAGAGCTTGGGCACAAAACCCAAGTTCAGTACGGCCTTTCATCCTCAAACCGATGGGCAAACTGAGAGAACGAACCGTACCTTGGAAGATATGCTAAGGATGTGTACTCTCGACTTCAGCAAGAAGTGGGAGGATCACCTCTTCATGGTGGAGTTTGCTTATAACAATAGTTACCAAGATAGTATCAAGATGGCGCCATACAAAGCTCTGTATGGGAGGCAATATCGAACACCGATGTCTTGGACAGAGGCGGGAGACACCAAGCTTTTGGGGAAAGAAGTGGTAGCCGACGCTAGTGAGCTAGTGCGGACCATCTAAGAGCGCATGAAGGTAGCTCAAGATCAGCAGTTGAAGTATTTCAATGCTCGCCACAGGCATGTGGAATTCAGTGTGGGCGACTAGGTGTATCTTAAGATCAAGCCGTTCAAAGGCGTTTCGCGAATTCGCCGACTCAAGAAGCTGAGTCCGAGATTTTTGGGACCATTCAAGGTCATCGAGCGAGTGGGAGAGGCAGCGTACCGGTTGGCGTTGTCCACAGAGCTAAGTGGATTGCATGACGTTTTTCACGTCTCCGTCCTGAGGAAAGCTTTGTTAGAAGCCAGCGTGGTGATTGAGCCGACGGCGGTGCCGGTAGAGGAAGACATGAGGACGCGAGTTCGTCCAATCGGGATAGAAGACTCAGAGGTTCGGCAATTGCGGAACAAGGAGGTCAGACTCGTAAAGGTCCGTTGGGACAACTGTGGCTGCGAGGAGCTCTCATGGGAGCGAGAGCAGGCCATGCTGGAGGAGTACCCCGAGCTTTTCTCCTCAGGTACCGTTTAGTTTTGTTTACCTTCCATGTTTTAAATTTCGGGACGAAATTCTTATAAGGGGGGAGAATTGTAACACTCCAAAACTTGGAAGGGGAATCGACGGCGTCGTTTTATCCAAGTTTGGGTTTTGGAGCAGGTGACACGGGCGTGTCAGGGCGTGACACGGGCGTGTCACGGCATGGTCGACCGCGGATCTTGTGGTCGACGTTTTAAGGGTCGACGTTCGTCGAGCTCAGGAACACGGCCTGGGACACGGGCGTGTCCCTGGCCGTGTCCTTCTCGGGATGTTTGCAGGATTTATTATGATAGGCGTGACATGGGTCACGACACGGTCGTGTCGGGTCTGACACGGGCGTGTCGAAGGCCGTGTCTTTGGCCGTGTCCTTCGCTGACTGGGAAAGTTGTTCGGTGGGGGCCGTGACACGGGTCTCGACACGGGCGTGTCAAAGGTGACACGGGCGTGTCGGAGGCCGTGTCAACGGCTGTGTGCTGGTTTTGGAATCGGTCGAGACGGCGAATGGTTGACACGGCCCTGCACACGGCCGTGTGCCAACCCGTGTTCGGCCCAGTTTTTGTTATTTTGGGTTCCGATCGTGGCCGTCCGTTTCTTTGGTATAAGATCCAACGGCTGGGGGCTAGATCTGAGGGATTAAATTCGGGAATGGGGTTTGAAACCCTCACTTTTCTCCTATCTTTATCTCTCTTGATCCTAGAGAGAAGGGAGAGCAAGGAGGAGGAAGAAGGCCAAGTTCCGGCCGTCGGCGAAGCTTCGGAGGTCCGTTTCGCGAGCGGAGGTCAGATCCGCGAAGGTGGGAGCGTTGCGGTGGTTTTCAACCGAGCAAATCTTATCCATGGCTAGGAAGAGGGGACGGAAGGTAACGACACTTCTCCTCTCGGTTTTTAGGATTTAGGATGCATGAATAGCATCCCCTTCCTTTTGTGTTTTGAGCACCGAATCTCTCAAATGAGAGGGATTCGTGTAGCCTTGGTTCAAGAGGAACCTCCGGGTTGAGTATGTTCATCCCTGAATGCTTTGCATTAGAGATCCGCTCCGTTAGCGGATTAGGCATTGTAGGTGAAGCCGTGGACGCGACCGTTAGTCCGACCCGGTGATGTTGCATAGCGAGCTTCGGAGATTCGGTAGAAATCCGTTGCGGCAATACGCCGTTGTATGTATGCGTTTTCCCCCTTATATTTGAGTGAGTACTCGTGGTCGGAACCGGACAAGGTTAGATCCATGTTGTGCGGTAGATGGTTTTCTTAGAGCACGGGAAAGACACGGTGTGAAAGGTGATTGGGGTGGGGAAACCTTTGTTTGTGCTGTGAAAAGGCGTGGCTATGTCTCCGTGGTCGGCTGGCTATCCCGTGACGCGCAAGTCATGTGGGGGAAGTGTCCAGGCGAGACTAGCCCTTGTGTGGGACTGACAAGAATGTCGAGCGGAGGGCAAGCCCGGGCATTGTGGCCATGAGCGGGTGGTGTCCAGCGAGGCTTCTTAGAATCGGTCAGTGTGAGACGGAACCCTGACGTGCGAAGTCTGAATGTGCGGGCAAGCCCCGGGGTATATGACCCTTGTACGGGTGGGGCCTTTGCAAGGTTCCGTGTGACGGCGTGTGTGCCGTTAGGGACATGGTGGTTCCCTTGTGTTTGCGGCTTTAAGCCAATGGGGAAACGTAAGTACCCAGTGTTTGATGTTGTGCTAGATGCATACGAGCTAGGGTGCCTTGGGTGAAACCCGGGTTGCATTCATGTTGCATAGTAGGCCCCTTTCACTTTGTACAAAACATAGAGAACATGTATGCTGTATGAGACATCCAAGCCTGTTTTACCGCTTTATTATATATACTCTTTTGGTATACGAAGTGCTAACTTGCAGGTGGAGTGGTACCCCGGGGTCCGTTAGGGACGGCCGGGAGGAGATGTGTTTGTTACACAGTAGAGGTCAGCCTTTGCTGACCCACGTTACTTCAAATCCTTACAGGGCAAGGATCGCATGCAGGAGCTAGCGCGCCGGGCGAAAAGCCCTAAGCCTCATGAAGTGTTGCTGTGCGTGACTATTTTCTTTTCCTTGTTTTGCTGTTGTTGTTTGACTATGTCCGGCTTGCATGCCGAGGTAGCCTAGGGGTGCTTGGCACTTTTATATTTGGACTTATATTGTGTAAGGCCTTAAGGCCGTCTGATACTCTTCTGTTAGTGGATAACTTCTGTTCTGTTAATGTTCTGTTTCCGCTGTGTTCGTCTGGAGTTTTGAGATTGGGTAATTTTTATATCATCTTTTAATACTAAAGCTGTGGTGTCCGTATGTTGTGGGGCCCCGGCTGGACCCATATTATATGGTCTTTATAGGGGAGGTGTTATATTACAGGTCTTAACTATGGCGTGATTGGAGCCCATCAAGTAAGGATTCAAATATTTGAGTAATTACGTCTATAACACCGGGGGTATAACGATCCCAGAAAAACATAAAATCAAGTGAAAAAAAATCAAAATTGGAAGACATATATTATAGTTATGATCATTTTGATGTGACTCTGATGATTACAAGTATTAAAACAAAAGTGTTCGACGATATAATAATCGCCTTCAGAAAGATTACGGATTTTGAGAACAAACTCATGATTATGAATATGCTATTATCTTTAGAATCAAGTATTATAATAATTTGGAGGATTTGAAATGCCCACATTGCGGGTAACAAATGCACTATTATGTTTAGTGGACTTTAAAAATTGGATCATGAGTAGACAATGCAAGCATATCCTATGCACCAAGGAACAAATAAATTCAACCTTGCATATATTGGATAATGCGAATAATTTTTTTTTGTGTTTCTAAGTGATGATAACTCATGAACTTAGAGAAATGATAGTCTCTACCATGACATAATTTTTTGGAGGTTAGATTGAAGGTTACTTATACATATTCCACACACGGTTGAGCTAATCTCATGAATATAATGGCTTTAGATGAGTATTCACCCATGCTAGCCTAATAAGGACAACTATATGATCATGTATATGAAAGTTAGTACGAGCATACCATGAACACGCAAAAGATTAATTTGTCAAGGAATGACATTGAAAATGTAATGACTCAACAAATGGGAATGGGATGGATGATTAGTTGAAGTGTACGCACAGGTATGACCCCTCGATTATGATAACATCAAGAACCGGGACATGTACGTTGATAACATCATGATCACCTTAGGAAAACAATGACTGAAAAGATCAATTTTGATTTGCAAAGGTGTATACGGTGAAATTACATGCGGAGTAATGAGTGTTTAATAAGATTCTCTTTATGATGAAATCGATTTGTGTCAGACCTCACCATTTTTGAAAAGATATGCTTATAAGTTTATGAATTAGACTATATGTGAAAAGCGATTGGGAGTCATCTATATCAACATCAATATCAATAATGATCATTTGATGTATGTTTGAAAGGTGAACACTCTATGAATTATATACTACTGTTTATGTAGAGATATTATAAGTCTTGAATTTAGGAGAAACAAAATGATGATCTTTTCATCACATCATGATCTGGAAGTTAGTTAACTACTATACATAATAGTGTTGGTCTAATGTGCATGATATTTTCTCGGTGATTATAAGTTCACGTTGGGTGATAAGTAATAATCTAGGTGGATAGGAATAGAAAAGATTTCTACTTATGAGATTGTTGATTTTCACGTATTTTGGTGATCATTGGTCGTAAGGGACTCCAAATCCAATGTGTGATTAAGGTTTGTTTTAATGACAATATGTCAGGAGACTTGGAAATATGTCCACATAATTTTTATGGTGAGTATCCAGAAGTATGATGTAAATACATTTAGAAGGAGGATGTTACCGCTGATAGAGTTTTTTTATAACAACAACCGCGAGTCATATATGGTAGGAAGTGTTAGACACCACTATCTTGGGTTGAGGATGAGGACCCCAGGGAACTTGGATCAGAATATATTGAGGATATAGATGCTCAGATATAACTGATCTGGGATCGAATGTTGGAGTCTCAGAGTCGACAAGCCAAGTATTACGATGTGGGGCATTGAAAGGTAGAGATCCGGTGGGAGGCAGAGTTTTCTTGAAGATACGTCTGGTGCATGGTATCTCCCGGGTGCGGAGGCACAAGAAGCCCAACCATCAATTTATGGGACCATACATGATCCTATAGAAGATCGGTCATTTTGGCTTATAGGCTAGAGCTGCAACCAGAATAAGGGACTCTGCGCTACATTTTTCACGTCTCCTCGCTTCAGAGAGCTCTCCTTCAGCCAGAGCAGCATATTACCACTACAGCAAGCCCGATAGCACCTAATAGATAAGTACATTTATAGCCGGTCCAGATCGACGATAAATCAGTTCGAGTGCTGCGAAAGAAGAAGGTTCCCTTAGTGAAGGTGTTGTGGTTCAACCACGGACAGGAGGAGCACACCTGGGAGCCGAAGGATCTGATGCGTGAACTGTACCCAGAGCTTTTTGCCTAAGGTATACTTCAATTATGTTTAAGTTTCTTAAAAAATTCTTGTGCATAGAAACCCCGTAGACCCGAACTTCAATTTCGGCGATGAAATTATTTTTTTGTTTATTGGGATTTGTAACATCCCATTTCCTACTAAACCCCTAAACTTAGATTAGGTTAGGAAATGTGTGGATGAATGGGGTTAGGATAAGTTTGACCCAAGGAGTTAGGGTGGATTCACATAGGGCCCACTATAGGGTTCAAGTCAAATCTGGTCAAACTAGCCCAAATTAGAATCATAGGAACACATTGACCCCAACACTATGCCCCTAACCCTAATAACACTCTAAGTGGACCAAATCCACATCATTAAGTCAATCATAGATCCAAGTTTACTCAAGTAAACCCTAACTCTGATTTGGTCAAACCCACACCTATAGGCTCAATTAGCCCAAGTGGGGCACCACCATTGCCCAACCCGTGTTGGGTTGTGCCATAGGGTCCATGACCATCAAGTGTGCTCAGCCCACTGATCATGTTGACCAAGTCAACCGAAAAGTCAACAAGTCAACATATAGACTAAAGAAAGAAAAAGGAAGGCCAAACTCATTCCCCATGGGCTAAGCCCATGAGCCAAGACGCATGACCAACCTAAGTGTTTATTTATAGCCCCTACCCTCTGAATTTGGAGGGTAGTGAGATGCAAGATGGCATTTTTGGAAATTAGGGTAAAAAGAGGAGAGAAAATGGAGGAAAAGAGGGGATGAAGGCCATATGGCCCTACTTCCCGCTGCCCATGCCATTGGCTGAGTTCCCAGGCATCATTTCAGCAAGATTTAGGGGTTGGTGGCCACTTCGCAGCAGGGGTGAAGCATCCAAAGAAGAGGTCTGCCACCCCTTTTTCAAAACTCTACAACCATCAAACCCCACCCCAATTTGACCTCACCATCAGCTTTTGAAGGTCGAGAGGAGTTGAAATCGATACGTGGATCAAGGAAAAGGGTGGAGGAATGAGTTTGGGAGCATGCTCGCCGGAGAAGGGAAAGTCCACGGACAACCACCGCCACTGCCGCTCTCATCCTCAAATTAAGGTCCATTTCTACTCCTCTCCCTCCATGCTAGCTTCCTTGATAATTTAGGAGAGATTTCGAGCTTAATTGAGCTTGGCTCCATGTGAGGTGTGGGAGAAAATCCATGGTTTTGAAGGAGCTCGGGTTCGCCGGAAACCGCCGCCTCCGGTGGCCAAGTCATCGACAAACGTTAGCCCTCACCTCAATGGAGGTGGTGGTGGCCGAGCGTAGAGGTGGTTGGATGGCCGCGAAACACCAGATCAAGGTACTATAGGTCGGTGCAATCGTTGCCATCGGCTGGAGGAAGAAGACGCATGGATGTTGTTCATCTTGATGTATTAAACTATAACTTATTACATATTCTATCACACTTTATTTTGTACCTTGCGGGCTTATTTCAGGCCTCTTAGAGGAAGATTTTGTTGGGTTTTTGGCGATGGCATAACACTTGTGCATGCAGCGGAAATAAGAGCAAGAAAAACCCAAACGAGTTCGGATCTTACAACATTCATGAATCAAGAAGTAAAACATGCTTTAATAAAAATTTCCTTTGAGGGATTGAGACTCAACTATTCCTAGATGCTTCAAAAGGATCAGGCCGGTCACACAATGGATGGAGTCTTGAGCACAGAAAGTATATCTGCGCCTCTACAGTAATCCACACGATTGGGAGAACCCGTAGATACTTGTCGCACACGTTCTAGGTCGAGAGAGGACACTCAGCGTCACCATAGACTGCTAGATCTGTTGTAGGAGAGGAGGTAGAGAAACTCGACGGAATCGGGATCAGAATCGTCGACAGGATTGACGGAACGCTTCCATCGGGTTTTTAGGGTTATCTTCTTATCGCCTTGTATCGGCTCGTGTGTTTGGAAAGAAGGAAAAGGAACCGTCAATAGTTAACCCTAAAACTTCCTATTTATACTCCAAGAGATAAATAGAATAGCTCCCATCACTTATCGCAGACCAAAAGCTTTCATTCCAGAATTCAACAAGTCAACATTTGACTCAGAACAGGCATTCTTCGAACTCAGCTCGACGAACTCAGCAACAAAAGCAAGAATGTCGAATGTCATTCGTCGAACTCAGCTCGACGAACTCTGCGCCAAAGGCCAGAACGTCGAACATCATTTGTCGAACGACGTATGACATCTTCGCCCTGGCATTGAGTGAGCTTAACTCATTCAATGCTTTCTACAATAAAGCATTGAGTGAGTTTAACTCTGTCAATGCTTTCAGCGCCAAAGTGTTGAGTGAGCTTAACTTTGTCAACGCATCTGCGCTATGGCGTTGAGTTAGCTTAACACACTCAATGCCAAATTCCTTAGAATATTTCCTTCAACTCATCATATAAGCTAAACTATACAGATCCAATCTCATAATTTCTCCACAATCTTATGTAGGACCCTGATAGGCTCATACTGAGTTTGTAGTGAGGCTACATGCTTGATCACTTCCAGATCACATTGATAATACCAATAGTCTTCCGCTTGATATTGAAAGTATCAAACAAAAGTTTCACAAACAATGAGAAGCATCTAGTAATACTTCATTGCTCCCCAAACAGTAAGAGTTTATAAACTCAAAATCCATTATGACCAATGTTACATTGTTGTCATGCCCCTTCGTCCCTTACATCCAGTGAGAACTAGAGGTATAGACCGTGTCACCCTCTTAATTGTTCAATCCCAATTTCCTAATCTTGAATGGACTTTCAGAAATTGGTGAGCTCAATATCATATATTGACTCAACCAAGCATATCCATGCATTCTCAGTCCCATTCCATCAAGAGGCCCATGGATGCAACTCCTATCATATTAGAGGACAAATCCCATTTCTTCTCACACGCAAACACCCAAATGACTCGTAACGTACCCAATAACCACCTTTATCATCCAACTTTCTCAATACTGCACTTTTGATGGTATCAAAGCACGCTCTTCCTCCTCAGTGAGTGGTGTGACTTTAGGTCAAAGGACCACAAACACCATTGCCACTTGAGCCATACTTGTGACATGTTTATATAACTTTCCATAACGTATTCTCATGGTGGTTCTGTCCAGTATAACTTGTTCATAATAGGTACCCACGTGATGTCTTGATATCACAATATCATGACCTGTGAGTATGCGTCATCAATCAATGCACATGCTAGTCTTAAAGGTATTATCATCGCCCTTAGCTTCTAAGATGATACAACGACCAGGGACTCTTTAATAATAAAGCTTCTGGGATCATAGGTTCTTACATCAAGCAAGTACTTGACCTATGGAAGCAAACATTCTAAGGGCATTTATTTTTAGTTAACTATTCTATCACAATTAAAATAATAACACAATAAAAGAACTTGCCAAATATATAAAGTGAAATGTATACAGTACTTTTATTCATCAAATGAAAATTTAATAGCTAACAAACATAAAATCCACAAGACTAAAACTAGAGTTGATCATTCAGGTATCGTATACCCATAGATCTAACATGACCATCATGCTTTCTCTATGCGAGAGGCTTCGTCAGTCGATCCGTAATGTTTTCTTCAGTCGGCACACTGCATATGCTCACATCTCCTCAATCGACAATCTCTCGAATTAGATGGAACCGCAATAGTAAGTGGTTGGAGCGCTGATGAGATCTAGGTTCCGAAGCGAGTGCAATTGCACCGTTGTTGTCAAGGTAGAGATCTACCGGATGAACAATGCTAGGACCTACATCTAACTCATCGATGAATTTCCTAATCCATACAGCCTCCTTCGTTGCATTTGTAGCGACGATATACTCGGCCTCATTTATAGAATCGACAACGGTATCCTGCTTAGAACTCTTCTAGCTAACAACACTTCCGTTAAGGCAAAACACAAAACTTGACTGAGACTTTGAATCGTCCCTATAAGTTTGGAAGCTAGAATTCGTGTAACCACTTACAACATGCTCTTCATCTCCGCTGAATACCAAGAATATATCCTTAGTCATTCTCAAGTACTTGAGGATATTCTTGACGGCTATCCAGTGACCTTCACTAAGATCAGACTGATACCTGCTAGTCATTCTCAAGTCATAACTGACATCGAGTCTAGTACATATCATTGCATACATGATTGACCCAATTGTCGATGCATATGGAATCAACTTCATGCGGTCCTTATCTTCACAAGACTTAAGACACTGGTCCTTAGTAAGACTCATACCATGAGACATGGGCAAGAATCCTTTCTTGGACTCAAGCATGCTGAACCTTTTCAAGACCTTATCAATGTACATACTTTGGGTCAAACCCAACAACTTTTTCGATCTATCTCTATAGATCATAATACCAAGTATATAAGTCGCTTCCCCTAAGTCCTTAATCGAAAAGCAGTCCCCTAGGTTGTTCTTAATAACTTGTAGGGTCGGTTTGTCATTCCCGATCAACAGTATATCATCTACATACAAAATCAAGAAGACAACTATGCTCCCACTTATCCATTTATAAACACACGGTTCATCATCATTCTTGATAAAACAAAACTCTTTGATCTTTTCATCAAAACGAAGATTCAAACTTTGAGAAGCCTGTTTCAATCTATAAATGGATCTCTGTAGCTTGCATATTTTAGTGGCTTCACCTAGAGATTCAAAACTGTTGGGTTGTGTCATATACACTTCCTCACGGAGGTTCCCATTAAGTAAAGCCGTCTTGAGAGCCATCTGGCAAATCTCGTAGTCATAATACGCAGCAATAACAAGCAGAATTCTGATGGACTTAACCATGACAACAGGGGAAAAGGTCTAATCATTATCAATACCATAAATTTGTTTGAAACCCTTAGCCACCAGTCGCCCTTTGAATGTTTGTACATTCCCATCCATGTCGGTCTTCTTCTTGAAGAACCACTTGCACCCTATGGGTCTTACCCCTTCATACATGGAGTCTATCTCAGATTTCATGGCTTCAAGCCACTTCTCAGAGTTCGGTCTACACATTACCTCATGGGAGGTTGCAGGCTCATCACTATAATTCATAAGCAACACATTACCTATTTGAGACACGAGAAATCCATATCTCTCAGGCTCAAACCTTGTTCTACCAGATCTATGTGGAACTTATGTTTTCTGAGCAGGTTCTCCAGCTACCATAACTTGTAGTCCTGACTAATGTTCCAATACTGGTTCATTTACTGTTTGTGGTTCCTGAACTTCTTTTAGTTCTACCCTGACTGTCTTTCTACTTAAGAACTCTTTCTCAAGAAAGACTCCAGTTCTTGCGACAAATATTTTACCCTCGGACGGTATGTAGATGTAGTACCCTTTGGTTTCCCTTGGATACCCCACAAGATAACATTTATCTTATTTGGGTTCTAACTAATTAGGTATTTGACGTATAATGTATGCCTCACATCCCCAAACCTTTATTAACGACATACTGGGATGCTTCCCAGTTCATATCTCACATGGTGTCTTAAGAACTGCTTTTGTTGGAGCACGATTTAGTGTTAAAGCAGCAGTTTCTAGAGCAAATCCCGAAAAGGAAACAGGCAGATTTGCATGACTCATCATCGACCGCACCATATCTAACAAAGTATGATTCCTCCGCTCAGATACACCATTATGCTGTGGTTTTCTTGGTGGAGTGAGCTATGATACAATACCACACTCTTTCAGATGATCACGGAACTCATGACTTATGTATTCGCCACCTCGATCAGATCAGAGTTCTTTAACCTTCTTAACCAGCTGGTTCTCTACTTTGATTTTTAAACTCTTTGAACTTTTCAAAGGTTTCGGATTTGCACTTCATAAGATACACGTATCCGTATCTACTTAAATCATCAGTAAATGTAACAAAATAGAAAAACCCACCTCTAGCCATAGTACTCATGGGTCCGCATACATCACTATATACTATACCAAAGAGATCATCAGTCCACTCATTGAAGCCATAGAAAGGGACTTTTGTCACCTTGCCTAACAAACAAGATTCGTATCTCTCAAATGATTCATAATCAAATGAGTTCAATAGTCCATCTTTATGGAGCTTGGATATACGTTTCTCATTTATAGAGCCCAAACGATAATGCCAAAGATATGTAGGGTTCGGGTAACTTGTTCTTATTCTTTTAGTATTTTCAATATTATTGATCGGATGGTCTAAGTTCAAAACATATAGACCATTATACATTTGGGCTACACCATAACAAACATCATTCTTAAATATCGAACAACAATTCTTCTTAATAATAAAAGAAAAACCCACCATGTCCAAACATGAAATAGATATAATGTTTCTAGTTATGGAAGGAACAAATTACAATTATCTAATTATATTACAAGCCCACTAGGCCAAGCAAGACGATAAACTCCCAAGACAACAACAACAACTTTTGCTCCATTGCCAACATGGAGGTACACCTATTGTTTAGACAACAATCTTCTCCTTCTTAGTTCCTGCACATTTATACAAATGTGAGAACCACATCCGGTATCCAATACCCAGGATGAAGGAGGAGAAAGGTTTATCTCTATAAATGAAATACTTGAAGCGGAAGTTAATGGTCAAAACTTGCGGCGCCCTGAGGCTTATTTATTTTGGTTTGTGGTTTATTTAGTTTGATAAGCGGGGCGCGCGGATTTATTTAGATATAAAATTTGAAATCGAGTTTTAACGAAAGGAGGCAAGTGTACCTATCACGAGGAGTACAGGATATTCCGGTTGGGAATATCGGGGTCGTATTGTTCTTTGGGACGGGTTGATTACTTCTACTCTTCCTTAGAGGGGCTATTATTTTACCGAAGATAACTTGTCGGGTTATAAATTAACTAGCGTGGTTATATATAAGCAGAAAATAAAAGCAGAAAAAGGCGATGAAAAAATAGCGCATCGGTACCGAATCGATTAGAACTAAAATAATTTTTCATAACTAGAGATCAGAAATTTCAAATTAATTTAAGGGCGACTTGGCTTTGGAGGTTACAAAAGAATGAGCTCACTTAGCTCTAGGAATATCGCTCACCTGAACATTAAGACTATTTGACCGAGCTCTCGTCCGACGAAGGATTCCTCTTAATGCCCGTATTACGCTAAGAATCTCGTTATTGGGTGGGGAACCCAATCTGGGAGAATTACGCTTCTCCTCTCTCGAGGGTATGCACGTAATTCTCTTTACCCAAGGGTCATCGGTCCATACGCACGACCTCTCGGCTAGCTAACTTATGGACAACGAAAATAGAGCCCACACATCGATATGTGGTCCTACACGTCGTAGACCCGGGGCAAACCTTAAGTGATTTAATTAACGAGTAAAAGAAGAGCTTTAATTATTTTAAAATATTTTATCTATCCAAATGCTCTTCGATACTGAGGGATAAGAGCGATTTGCCACTCATCGGAATGGGTACGTCTTATGAAAAGAACAATTACATAATTGAAAAAGGCAAGTCCTACTCAAACGAGTAGGCGGGAAATTAAAGTAGAAAATTGCGAGTAGTACTTCAACGAGTAGGCGGGAAATTAAAGCAGTAAAATGCGAGTCCTACTCAAACGAGTAGGCGGGAAATCAAAGCAGTAAAGAAAGTAGTAATTGCAAGTGCTACTCAAATGAGTAGGTGGGAAATGAAAGCAGTAAAAACTAACTCAAACACGCACACACTCTACAAAAATTGAAGAAAACAGTAAAAGAAAGCGATAAAAGAAAGCGAAAATCTAACTCCTAAACAAACGCACTCTACAAAAAAGGAAAAAAAAGCAAAGGGTTGCAAAAATTAAAACGATAACATTTTCATTCTTATAATTTTATAAAAGTGAGTAAAAAGTGGAAATAAAGCTAGAAAAACAAAAAGTTTTACAACCTATGAAAAATCTAAGTTAAAAAAATCAAAATCACTTTTAAAAACACTTTTATAAACTCATAAAAAAAGAAAACAAAGCATTAAAAATACCTAAAAAGCTAAAACCTAAAATACTCTCATACAACACACATTTTTAAAAAGAAAAACAAAAGACAAAAAGATCACTTAAGGAGGGGCACTCAGATGCATTCCAATACAATATAAGAGAGAAAATCTACAAATTTTATAAAGCTAAAAAGAAGTTACAAAGAAAGCTAAAACAAACACTAAAGAGAGGGGGAGAAAATCTCCTTACATTGCATGGAAAAACACCTAAGCAACACTACACTAAGAAAATTGGTTCAAAAAAGGGAACATTTGATCTTACAGAGAAGATATATTTATAAGCAATAAATTACAGGAGGTGGCACTCTTGTGTGCCGGGGAAGCCAAAAAGTTGGTAGGCTTGCAAGGATCTAGAAGCTTTTAGAAGCACCAGGGCATGAGTTTTATCTGGTGAAGGCATTGAGTGGTTGTTGGAACAAAAAAGTCGAGTGGAGGGTCTGGGGAAATTCATCGAGCGCAAGGAAAAACATCGAGCACAGTTCTGCGAATGTCGAATGTTGAATCATGCAAAATTCGTCGAGTAGGGATGGATTCATCGAGCTCTTGTTGGAGAACGGTAAATGCATGGATTCATCGAGCTCTGGTGGATGAACGACAAATGCAGGGATTCGTCGAGCTCTGGTCGACGAATGGCGAATGTAGGGATCTTATTCATCAAGCGTGATCTGCATGGAATTCATTGAGCGCAAGACCAAGGAATCGTCGAGCACTGGTGCTGGGGAATCTCATCGAGCGCTGCTCGATGAAAGTCGAGCACAAGCGCTGACAGTAATTTCGTGGAGCGCTGCTCCGCAAAAATGGTCATTTTGCCCGGGCACTGGTGATCGCTTTTCATGGTGGAGAAAAGAGAGCCAAACTAGAAATCCAACTAGGCAATTATACCTATCGAACTGTAGCTAGGGGACACAAGTGCCGTATTGAAATCCGGGAACCATTGAGTAATCTTACTCACACGAAAACTATTATCTGATCGAAGGATTGTTTTAGGCTTTAAGAGAAAGCTAATTGCGATTAAGAAAAGAAATATTGCGCTAAAAAGAGAACTACTTTTAGTTAAATAAAGAGATATTAAAAGCGATCAGAACGAAGGGTTGAAATAATGAAATGGAAAAGCACTCGATCGAGAATCACCTCGGCAAAAGCTGATTAAAAATGTGATAATAAATCCTAGCTTAATACTGTAAAGGTCCTTGACTATGAAGGTTCCCAAAGCTTGAGCACGCTTCTCTCGAAGTCATGCCCAACTGAGTTTAGGAATGTCCGACCGAACTCTCATCCAATTAGGAGGCCTAAAGCTCGCTTTATGCGGTGAACCCCACTATTGGATTTCGCTCCAATCAGGGAGATTTAACGCCTACCTCTCTTGAGGGGTGCATGCAACTCTCTTTACTCTTGAGTGTTCACTTCAAACTACGATCCTCTCAACTAGCTAAGAGTGAAAACAAATATGTAAATTATATATCGATAATATAAATCCAAACATGAATAATCAAAAGTAAATCCAAGGCCTAAACCCTAAAAAGAAAAAGTAAATTTAAAGCATCATAACTTAATCAACTCGAACCTCCAATCATCAAGATCGAGTACAAGGAGGATTAGTTATTCATGGAGAAGTGGAGGAGGAGAGATGAGTAGAAGAACATTAATAACACAAAGTAAAAATGCACTTTATATTAATATTAAAAGAGAGTTACAAATTGGAATAAAGGATTACATTTGCATGGAAATTAAAAACCTATGCTTGTATTAACACTAGGCTACAAATGAAGTTACAAAAACAACAACAAAAGGAGTACACTAAGCTAGGGATAAGAAAAGCATAAAATGAGAAAGAGAGGGAGAGAAAGCATAAAAACACTAAGAAATAAAAGGGCAGCACCTCCCCTCTCAACCCAAAACTTCTTAGACACAAGGGGGAACCACTTAATATATAGACTTTCTCACGGGTTGGTCACACCCTCTGTCACTCCCATGGAGGGCGTGTCAGGGGGCGTGACATGTACGGAGTTGACCTCAGGCTCTAGATTCTAATGGGAATGTTGATTGCTTCTGTACAATGGCGGACACGCCCGGGGCCACGCCGATGGAGGAGGGGAGTGTAAGGCATGTCAAGTCTCAATCATTGGTCGGAAATCCGTTAGTCGTAAAAAAAGGTGGAGCACGCCCCAGGGACACGCCTGTGTAGAGGGGAGTGTCAGTACTATTGACGTGCAACAACAAAAAATCTTAAATGTGGCAGCAGGCTTCGATATGAGGGTGACATGCCCAGAGACACGCCAAGGGAGGGCGTAGAAGGGGGGGGGGGGTGTTCGGTGTTTTTCTCGAGATTTGGTCTTTGACATCAATCTTCCTCGGGATAGGGTTATACGCCTGGTGACACGCCTAGGGAGGGCGTGTTAGGGGGGCGTGTCAAGTCATTTTGGCCGAAAGCTGTGAAAACATGCAAAAAGAGAAGAAAACATTAGTGGCAATAATATATATAAAAGGAGGTCAACATATAAACTTACAAGACATGTTTTGTGTATTAAAAACATAAAAATACCCTAATAGTTTAGACTACAAAATGTATTATCAAATTTCCCCAAGCTTAAGCTTTGCTTGTCCCCAAGCAAAGATATAAAAACTAGCTAACATAAAAAAGTGACTAATCAAAAAGTTTTAATTATGCTTACAAAAGTACTATGCGAAATTCTAAGTAGGGAGAAGGTGAAACGTAAACCTAAAACAATTACTTAAATATGGTTTAACACTTTATAAACTTTACTAACGAAAATAAATCATCCAAAGTTTTAACAAAATTCTTTAAATAAATTTAAGCAAGGCAACGAAATGAAAAAAACACATTGAGTTATTACTAGATCCAAGAGACACATTATAACAATATTAATCAAATAACACAAATCTAAATTAAAATCCAAAATTTTATTATTTTACCTTTCTTCTCTACTTAGCTAATAAATAAAATTCAAAAAGCATGAATCAAAAGGGCTTATTAGGACCGAAACATTTGGTTTAGGATTATGATTAGGAGTGGAATTAAAAGATAAATAAGGAGGCTCAAAATTCACACTAAACCAAAAATAAAGAGTTTTAAAAAAAAAATTAATTTTTCATTTTCTTTTCAATTTCTTTTCTTTACTTTTTTTCTTTTCAAAACAAAGGCCAAAAATAATTTTTCTTTTAATTTTCAAATTGGCCAAACAAAAGTAAACACTTCTTTTGAGCATACATTTTTCAAAAAGTTCTCCAAAAATATCACAAAATAACCCTATCATAATATAGAATTTTTTTTAATGAAACTCAAAAAGTTTAGTGTGATTAGATAGGTTGGAAAATTTGGCTTTGGTGAAAATAAAATGATAAGTGGAGCTATCAATTGAAATTGGAAAAAGGCTCAAAAGAGGCAAACAAGGGGTAAAAAATTTTATGTTGGCAAGAAGGCTCAAACAAAAACAAAAACGGCTTAAATCATTTGCGTGCTATCATAATATAGTTTTGAAAAATTTCCTAAAACAAGTCCTAGATAATAAAAGAAGATTAATGAAATTATCTTGAAAATAGAAATAATAGGCAACTTGGATCGTTCATATCTACTACGCTAATCAAAAGTTGACATTACAAAAATTATCCAAAAACGAGAAGGAAAATAGTGGATGAAAGATTTTGAAGAAAGTAAAAAAAATAAAGCACGAAAACCATAATTAAAATGCGAGTTTTAGAAAAATGTTTCACGTTAACATGCTACCGTGAATTAGAAACATAGTATGACCAACATTTTACTTGTGAAACATAATTAAAAAGAACGATTTAAAATATTATAATTAGCTAAATCGTTATAAGGAATTTTGAGAAAAACAAAATAAAAACAAGGGGTACTATTAAAATAATAAAATTAGCATAATAATTTTTATTTTGAAATATTCTCTTTTTTTTGGATTTTTAAAGATATTATCTTTTTTTGAGATTTTCTTTAAGAAGAAAAGGAGAAAGCACAAGATTGTTTTTTTTTATTGATTTTTTATAGGGAAATAAAAATAAAGAATAGAGAAAGAGGAAATCCACCCCAAGCTTAAAATGGACATTGTCCTCAATGGAGAAAAGAGGGGAAGGAGGGAGAAAAATTAAAACAGAAATAAATGTACAAAATTGATAACAGGTACTTCCCCGGATTTATGTGCCGCGAATGTTGATTAATACCGCTCCCCCGTGTTAGTGCTTTGGAACTTCATGAAATGTCTTCTTTGGACTTCATGATGGATTCAGCAGCATTGGAGCAGGCGATCGCAAAGGCTTCAGCTTGTCGGAGCTGTCCCGGCCAAAAAAAGTGTAAAATAAAGAAAACAGAAAAGAAAACTTGGGTTGCCTCTCAAGAGCGCCCTTTATTTAAAACGTCGTTTGAGCTCGACATATCAAAAAAATATTTTCCAAAAGATTATTGTCAAAAATAATAAATAAAGTTTTTAACAAAAATAAAAAGGTCCTAAATTATCAAATATTCAGATCATGTAGAATACCATTAATACAGTTCGTACTGACATCACCACAGAACTTCAGTTTAAGACGCTGACCATTTACTTTGAAATCACCCTTATTAGGGTGTGAAATTAAAACAGTATGTTGGATCCCTATTTTTGATTTAAGCTAAGGTTCACTATTAGGTTTTGGCCCATCATGTATAGCCTAGGGTCAATTTGTTAGTTCTAAAGGTTAGGACATTCTGACTAGGTTAGACATCTTATGATCCAGCCTTGAGAAGACTTCAGAGATCCAGAATTAGAATAATTGCAGTTCTAGAGAGTTCAGAAATCAGTTTGAAGTTCTTCGAACTCAGCTCGATGATCGTCGATCGTAGATCGATGAACTCAGAGTTCTTTCTCTGAGTTGAGCTCGACGATATTCGAGCTTAGGTCGATGAACTCCCTTCTCTCTCAGTTTCTTTGGTCGATGATATT
Source organism: Platanthera zijinensis (assembly GCA_039513925.1). Lineage (NCBI taxonomy): Eukaryota > Viridiplantae > Streptophyta > Magnoliopsida > Asparagales > Orchidaceae > Platanthera > Platanthera zijinensis. The sequence continues at coordinate 83,052,426 of CM077093.1, read as the reverse complement.
CTACCTCAGTTTGATGAACTTGGAGCTCTTCTTTTACAGTTTCTTTCCAGAATATTTTTTTCTGAGCTTAGGTCGACGAAGAAGATTTCTTAGCTCGATGAACTTTTAGTTCAGGTCGATGAAATCTGTCCTGAGGTCGACAAAATCTGTCAGTTCATTTTCTCTATTCTCTACAGTTAAATTATGGATTGACCAAGGCTTATATAATATATTATTACCTATATTGCTCTGAGTAATTAAATGAATAAATTTATATGAATATAGCCATTCATTCGCAGCATTAATTACTGGATTTCTTAGAGTAAATATTCGGCTTAATAACTGGGATAGTTAAGGAATCAATTTATTTCCCTTCTAGTCGTTTGTCCAAATCAAAGATTTCAACAGTTAATCAAGGAATAGAATTCAAATTCAGAGACAGAATTTCTGCAGGAAATATAAAAGTGTTTTCAAGAAGATTGAAGACAAGAAGTTGTAGAATTGTGAAAGAGTTACAGGCAGACAAAGGAAAGATATTCAGTTTGCATACTCATACAGTCTTCATCATCTGCAACCCTTCTCCAAGCTTTCAAGAGATATCAAAACACAATCAGTCTAAAAGCTTCTGAAGATCATCAAAGAAGACCTACCTGCAAAGCTTCCAGCAATTCCTGAACAATAATTATCTCAGGGGGAGCTTTGTCAATATCAAGTAATCCACTAACGTCTTCTCGGCTATTTGAGAAATAGAAGACAATATCACATTTTTTTCACCCCCACTGTACACAGGGTTTTAACTCCCTTAAAAAGTTAACAACATGGTTCTTAAGTCTCCTTATCAAAATACTTAGCATGGTTTTTGGGCACCTGATCAAAAGCCTAAAGGGTTGTGAGATCTCCCTTCAAATAGATCTTGTGGTGACAGGGCACCTGAGCAAATACCTATTGGTGATAGGGAACCTGATCAAAAACCTGTAGTAGATTCCTACAAGGGTGGTAGAAGAGTGGATATACACAAGTTTATAGGAACCAATATAAATTTCTTGTGTCGTCTGGTTGTTTGTTGTTCTCGTATTACTGTGTGTTGTGTGCTGTGTTAGTTAGCTTTTTACTCATGCACTTTCTTAAGATATATATATCACTATTTTAATTCCGCTATAAAAACCAATTAAGTTTTTAAAATACTCTATTCAACCCACCTCTAGAGTTAAATAGATCTATTCCCTCAGGTGGTAAAGCTTTTACCATCCTTCACAGTAGCATATGGAAAAACTTGTTTAACAGAAAATGGCCCAGACTAACAAGAATTTAACTTTCCAGGAAATAAATGTAAATGAGAATTATAAAGAAGAACTTGGTTACTCGGCCTAAGGTTTTTTGGTGCCTTGAGTGTTTGTCGTGAAAACGTTTCGTCCGCTCTTTATAAAAAAATTTTATTCTCGTATGCGTAAGAGCGCCACTCTTTGAGCCCGTTAAGTTGAAATTTTCTAAGGTCGCCAACAGAGTGGGGATCAAAATTTAAAAATCACAAGGCCCAAAAAGCGCGGTGTTCTAATTCTACGGGTAAATGTCCCGATTTTCCATAAACAAACTGATACGGCGTACATCCGATGACGGTTTTATACGCTGTTCGATAGGCCCATAGAGTATCGTCTAATTTGGTTGACCAGTCTTTTCTAGAAGTTAACAAAGTCTTTTCTAATATTATTTTTATCTCTCTGTTCACTACTTCGACTTTTCCGGTAGTTTTGGGGTGGTAGGCAGTTGAAAGATTATGTGTAACTCCGTATTTAATAAGAATTTTTGAAAACCGCGCGTTACAAAAATATGAACCCCTATCACTAATGATGCCTCGCGCCACACCAAATTGAGAAAATAATTTTTTTAAGAAAGTATTTATGACTCGGGAGTCATTAGTAGGAAGAGCTTGGGCTTCTGCCCGACGTGAAAAATAATTGACGGCAACAAAGATGTATTTGTTTTTGAAGCTAGAAGAAAGAGGGCGAACAACATCAATTTCCCAGAGGTCGAAAACTTCGCACTCGAGGAAATAATTTTGCGGCATTTTATTGGAAATATTTCCCATCAGTTGGCAACTATCACACCTACTCACAAAGGCTTGCTCGTCTTTAAACAGGCTAGGCCAGTAAAAGCCTGTGCAAATCACCTTGTAGGCAGTGCATGTAGCTTGATAGTGACCACCAGCCGGTCCTTCATGTAAATGTTTTAGAATATCTAGTCCTTCAAGAGAGAAACATCTCCTTTCACTTGATCCGCACAAACTCGAAAAAGATGCGGGTCCTCCCAAAAATAGTTCTTCAACTCAGAAAAGAATTTCTTCTTTTGCTGAGAAGAAAACTCTTTTGGGAGCACACGAGCCACTAAATAATTGGCTATGTGTGCAAACCAAAGAAAAGGAGAAGTGTTAATTGAAAAAAGCTTCTCATTAGGAAAATAATCATTAAAATATTTTTCATCTAAATTTTCTATATACGGATTATCGAATCATAAGAGATGGTCGGCGGCCAAATTCTCGTCTCCTCGCTTATCACAGATTTCTAAGTAAAATTCCTAGAGGAGTAAAACCTAGTGAATCAGGCGCGGCTTAGCATCCGTATTAGCAAGAAGATTCTTGAGGGACATGTGGTCTGTAAAAACTATAATTTTTGAAAGCGTAATATAAAGACAGAATTTATCGAAAGCGAAAACAACAGCTAGGAGCTCCTTCTTGGTCATATTATAATTCTCTTGTGTCGATGTAAGTGTTATACTTGAATAATAGATAGGGTGGAAGTTTCTAGATAATCGTTGTCCTAGTACGGCTCCCACCGCGAAACTACTCGCATCGAATATAATTTCAAAGGGAAGGTCCCACACCGGAGCTATCATAATAGGGGAATTAATTAACTTTTCTTTAATTGTTTCAAAGGCAGATAGACAAGGTTTGTCAAAAATAAACAGGGCGTCTTTTTCTAATAGTTGAGTAAGGGGTTTGGTAATTTTGGAGAAGTCTTTTATGAAGCGGCGGTAGAAACCAGCGTGTCCTAAGAAACTTCTTATAGCTGTAATGTTCGTAGGGGCGGAAGCTTCCCGATAACTTCTATCTTAGCTATGTCTACTTCAATTCCTCTCGAAGAAATCTTATGACCCAAAATTAACCCTTCCCTCACCAAAAAATGGCATTTTTCCCATTTTAGGGCAAGGTTAGTTTCTTCGCATCTTTCAAAGACTTTTTCGATGTTTTTAAGCAACTATCAAAGGCATCACCGAACACGGAGAAATCATCCATAAATACCTCCATTATTCTTTCTACGAACTTGTCGAAGATAGCAAGCATACATCGCTGGAATTTAGCTGGCGCATTGCACAATCCAAACGACATTCTTTGGTAGGTGAAGGTGTCGAAGGGACATGTAAACGTAGTTTTCTCCTAGTCCTCAGGAGATATGGGGATTTGAAAATACCCCGAGAGACCATCGATAAAACAGTAAAAGATATGGCCGGATAATCGCTCTAAGATTTGATCGATGAACGGAAAGGGAAAGTGGTCCTTGCGGGTGATGTCATTTAACTTACGATAGTCAATACACATTCGCCACCCCGTCACCGTCCGTGTCGGGATTAAATCATTATTTTCATTTACAACTACAGTTATCCCTCCCTTTTTGGCACTCCTGAATAGGACTAACCTACTTACTATCTGAAATAGGATAGATAATTCCTGCGTCTAACTGCTTCATAACCTCGCCCTTTACGACTTCTTTCATATTTGGATTTATACGGCGCTGAGGTTGGATGGAGTTACGCGAATTATCTTCCATTAAGATTTTGTGGGTGCAGAAAGATGAGCTAATGCCCTTGATATCAGATATCTGTCAGGTAATAGCTCGGCGATGTTTACTTAAAACTTGAAGGAGTTTATCATTTTGTAATTCAGTTAAGTAGGCCAAAACTGTCACTGGCAGTTTTGATTTTTTTTCTAGGAAAGCATACTTGAGATGTTCAGGTAGTTCTTTTAATTCTAGGGTAGGGGGTTCTTCATAATATGTTTTGGAAGTTCTTTCTTTTTCAAAAATAATATCTTCGTAGACTATTAACTTATACAGAAAATTTGAAGTGGGTGAATCAATGGCCATGGCGGTTTCTTGTAGACTTTCAGTAGAAAGAGTTGAGGAAGAACAAAAATCAGAAAATTCATTGTCAGAAATATTGTGGGAAGATTCATAACATAAGGTATTTAAGAAGAAACAGAGTCGTCATTCTCAAGGGTATTTTTCATCGAAGGGGTGATAGAGAAGGTTACTTCATCATCTCCTACTCATAGGAAGAGCTTGTCATTGCTTATGTCAATAATAGCTCGGGAGGTGGCAAGGAAGGCTCAGCCAAGGATCAGGGGAACCTCAACATCTTCTTCGATATCCAATATGACGAAATCCACCAGGAAGATTAATTTGTCTACTTTGACTAGAACATCCTCCAATATTCTTAATGGGTACTTAACAGATCTATCAGCGAGCTGGATACCCATATTCATAGGGTTGAGGCTACAAATTCCTAACTTCTTAAATAACGAGAGGGGCATCAGGTTGATACTTGCACCTAAGACGGCCAAAGCGTGCTTGACAAAAAGATCACCAAAGACACACGGAATTGAAAAACTACCCGGATCACTGATCTTCTTTGGTAAACCGTTTGTCAAGATAGCAGAGCACTCATGGTTTAGCGTGAGGTAAGGAAAGTTCTCTAACTTCTTCTTTTTAGTCAGAAGGTCCTTAAGATACTTAGCGTACTTTGGCATCTGGGAGATTACTTTGTGGAAAGGATGATTTATGTGGATTTGCTTAAACATTTCTAAGAAGCGGGTATACTAATCATCTAGACGTTGTTTGTTAAGTTGGGAATGGTATGGTGGAGTTGGATCATTTTTAAAAATAGGTTGTGGAGAGAGATCTTTTTCCAAAGTGAAGAGCAGAGTGATAACTTCTGTTTCTGCAGGTGGCAGAATTTTCAAAATGGGAGCGGAGCTTGCCTCGAGCTCCTCGCTAACCAAACCAAAAACATGCTTCCCACTCCGAAGAGTTATAGATTTTGCTTGCTCTCTTGGGTTGGGCTCGGTATTGGCAGGAAGAGACCCGGCAAGTCGCTCAAATATAATTTTAGGTAGTTTTCCTACTTGATTTTCTAAATTTTTAACAGATCCAACTAGGCTTCTTATAGCTGCATCATTAACATTCATATATTTTGAAAACATTTCCTCCAAGCTTGGAGGTTTTTGATAATTTTGAAGAGGTGGAGCAGAAAAATCATTTTGTGGTGGCGGGCGCATTGCGTTCGAAGGGTTACTCCACGAGAAATTTGGGTGGTTTCGTAAAGCGGGATTATAACTATTCGGCAAAGCAAAGACCGACACAGGAAAATTTGCAGTAGAAAAATTATGAAAAGCATTCCTAGGCATATTATTAACATAATCTAATTGTTCGGGATAAGGAGTGGCAGATTCCCATAACTAAGGGGCGGAGGCAGCAGTCATCTCCATTATTTTTTTGCTTAAAACTTCCACTTACAGAGCTAGCTGGGAAACATTATCTACTTCAAATATACGTACAGGTTTGTTTCGGCGAGGTCTAGGCACATTCTACTGATATATTTTCATGGCCATGTCCTTGAAAAGCTCAAGAGCTACTTCAGGGGTTTTGTGGTTTAAAGTACCATCGGAAGCTGCGTTTATCATTTGCTTTGTATTTTGATTTACCCCGTAAGAAAATGTTCGCACTTGTAACCATACAGGCAGCGCGTGATGGGGGCATCATCTTAAGAGTTCTTTAAATCTTTCCTAGGTTTCATAAAGAGATTCAGAATCTATTTGAAAAAAGGAATAAATATCATTCCCAAGTTTTGCAGTTTTAGTTGGCGGAAAATACTTCGTCAGAAGATTTTCGGTTAATTGATCCCAAGTGGTGATGCTCCCTCTTGACAGAGTCAACAACCACAATTTAGCTTTAGTTCTAAGGGAGAAGGGGAGAGTCTAAGCCTAATATCATAATTTGTAACACCATTGATCTTGAAGGTGTCACAAATCTCAAGAAATCTTGTTATATGCGCGTTCGGATCTTCATCTTGAAGTCTGTCGTATTGCACATAATGTAGCACCATTTGAATTATGTTAGGCTTAAGTTCAAAATTATTATTAGCTATAGAATGGAGAACTATGCTTGATTCTGTACCCTCTAGATTCATTCGTGCATAATATGACATAGGCCTATCCAGGGCTTCCTCTACGATCGGCTCTTCCATTCTTAAAGTAGAAAATGACTCAGAATCCTCAACCGATATTTGGAGAGTAGGGTCTTTATATCGCAATCTTCTCCGAAGAGTACGCTCAATTTTGTGGTCCAAGTCCAAAATAACTGACGGATTTCCACGGGTCATGCACTAGGAGAAGAGAAGATTAAGAAAGAGACAATAAACTTAGAAAAAAGAACTACTAATAATTTTTTTTTGAAATAGATTTTTTTTAATCTTTTAACTCCCAAACTTCCCAAGGGATACCCGATAAATGGTTCACAAGGTACTAGACAAGATAGTCGTATTAAGCCACTTTGCCCTTTTCGAGAGAGTTAGGTGGTGTGGGAAAATTTTTAAGTGGGTTTCTATTCAGAGCGTTGTATTTTTTTTTATTTTTTTTTAAGAAAAAGGGTGAAAAAGAGAAGAGATAAGAGCAATAGGTTCGTATTTTCAAATTATCAACAAAATTTTCTCCCCGGCAACGGCGCAACAAACTTGGTGATCGATTTTCGTGCTAGAGAAAAGAGAGCTGAACTAGCAATCCAACTAGGCAAGTATACCTAACAAACTATAGCTAGGGGACACAAGTGTCATATTGAAATCCAGGAACCATTGAGTAATCTTACTCACACAAAAACTATTATCTTATCGAAGGATTATTTTAGGGTTTAAGAGAAAGCTAATTGCGATTAAGAAAAGAAATATTACGCTAAAAATAGAACTACTTGCAGTTAAATAAAGAGCGATTAAAATAGATCACAACGAAGGGTTGAAAAGATGAAATTGAAATGCACTCGATATAGAATCACCTCGGCAAAAGCTGATTAGAATTGCGATAATAAACCCTAGCTTAATAGGGTAAAGGTCCTTGACCGTAGAGGTTCCCAAAGCTTGAACATGCTTCTCTCGAAGTCATGCCCAACTGAGTTTAGGAAGGTCCGACCAAACTCTCGTCCAAATTGGAGGCCTAAAGCTCGCTTTACGCGGTGAACCCCACTATTGGATTTCACTCCAATTCGGGAGATTTAACGTCTGCATCTCTCGAGGGGTGCATGAAACTCTCTTTACTCTTGAGTGTTCAATTCAAACAACTAGCCTCTCGGCTAGCTAAGAGTGAAAAAAGGAAATTATATATCGATGATATAACTCCAAACATGAATAATTAGGAGTAAGTCAAAGGCATAAACCCTAAAAAAAGTAAATTTAAAGCATCATAACTTAATCAACTCGAACCTCGGATCATCAAGATCGAGTACAAGGAGGATTAGTTAATCATGGAGAAGTGGGGAGGAGAGATGAGTAGAAGAACATTAAGAACACAAAGTAAAAGAGCACTTTATATTTATATTAAAAGAGAGTTACAAATTGGAATAAAGGATTACACTTGCATGGAAATTAAAAACCTATGCTAGCATTAACACTAGGCTAAAAATGAAGTTATAAAAACTACAACAAAAGGAGTACATTATGCTAGGGATAAGAAAATCATAAAATGAGAAAGAGAGAGAGAGAGAGAGAGAGAGAGAGAGCATAAAAACCATAAGAAACAAAAAGGTAGCACCTCCACTCTAAACCCAAAACTTCTTAGACACAAGGGGGAACCACTTAATTTATAGAATTTCTCACGGGTTGGTCACGCCCTCTATCACGCCCATGGAAGGCGTGTCAAGGGGGGGCGTGACATATATGGAGTTGACCTCGGGCTTTGGATTCTGGCGAGAATGATGATTACTTCTGTACAATCGCGGACATGCCCTGGGCCATGCCCGTGTAGGAGGGGCGTGTATGGCACATCAAATCTCAATCATTTGTCGGAAATCCATCAGTCATCGAAAAAGGTGGAGCACGCCCGTATAGAGGGGCGTGTTAGTACTGTTGACGTGCAACAATAGAAAATCTTTAAATGTGATAGCAGGCTTCAGGATGAGGGTGACAAGCCTAGAGACACTCCCAGGGAGGGCGTGTAAGGGGGGCGTCAGGTGTTTTTCTTTGGATTTGGTCTCTGACATCAATCTTCCTCGGGATCGGGTTACACGCCTTGTGATACGCCCAGATAGGCCGTGTCAGGGGAACGTGTCAGGTCATTTTGGCCGAAAGCTGTGAAAACCTGCAAAAAGAGAAGAAAACATTAGTGGCAATAATATATATAAAAAGAGGTCAACATAAAAGCTTACAAGACAATATTTGCGTATTAAAAACCTAAAAATTCCCAAATAGTTTAAACTACAAAATGTATTCTCAGGCACGGGCGTAACATGAAGTACACGAGCGTGTACTTTGATTTTTTTTTACTTTTTTTGGAAAAATTTTAGAAATAAAATTTAAACTAAGTTAGAAGATATATACAAAAAAAGGAGCATTTTATTAAAGAAAAATTTCTAAAAATAACGAAAATAAACTAAAACTACATAAATAAACTACGTAAAAATATGAATATTTACAACTTATCAAATACCCACATACTTAAGCTTTTGTTATTCCAGAGCAAAATACTTATAAGGAATTACAGAAATCGTAAGTTTAGTTACCGCTTGAATTAATTGAAAGAAAGATCAAAAAAATTATGAGGGGTATAAGAGTTAATTTCTAAATTATGACAAAAATTTAAATAGAGGAAAAGTTTCAGCTAAAAAAAACTTCTCGATATAATCAAACAGAAAGCAAAAATAATATTTATTAGGTTAACAAAAATAAATTGGAATTATAGAAACTTTATCTTGTAAGAATTAAAGGAAATAATGCAATTTAAAAATTATGTTCTCAAAAAGATTTTTAAATTAAGTATAGAATCATTGAAATTGGCTTAGGGTTTTGTTTTGGTTTATGAAGAGGGCTTGGGTTTAAAGATGAGGTAGTTTTTTCTCAAACCTCTAATGAAATTTTTTTTTGGATGTTTTAGGAAAATAAAATCTTGTTTTCCTAATATATATATATATATATATATATATATATATATATATATATTTGAACAACTTCATAATAACCCAATGTATATGTATAGGAGTAATAAATTTTATCCTCTTACTCTGTAACAAATAATCTTTTAAAATATTGGATGCCTATGTTTACGGAACTAAATCTTATTCTCATTGACATTGGTTCTTTTAAGGATCAAAATTAATCATGCCAAGTAAGACATGAAAAAAAATGGGGAGATAGGTTTCTTTTTTCAAAAAGAAAAGTGGATTTTAATAAAAAAAATTTGAGAGCAACCTTTATAAATTGAACGTTCCTATATTTCAAAAAAAAACTTGGAGTAAACAAAATTGAAGCCTAAGGTTTTTATTATTTTTACAAAATACTCATGCAATTATTCTAAATAAATTAGAAGTAGTGTTGAAAGCAAGTCCCTTATCTAAAAAAAATAAAAACATAATAAATTCTTTAAAACTTACCCCGGATATCTAAATCTATCAATCTCCAATTAATAAACGAATAGTAAATAAACAATTAATGAAACTCGCTTATAAATAAACTCACAACTAGATTTTTGGAGAGCGAAAAGGGTTAATAATAGTATATTCGAATTATTTGTTTCATAATAAATAATATTTTTATGTTTTTTATGTTTTTGTAGGGTTATTTTCTTTTTTTTTTGTATTTTTATTTATTATCTTTTTTTTTTGGATTTTTAGATTAATTATCTTTTTTTTTGGAATTTCTATATTTTTTGTGTTTTTTTAAACGTTTTTATCAATTTATTTATAAGAAAGGAAGAGAAAGAGATGTTATTAACAAATAAGAGAGGGGGAAAGAGAAAGATTAATTACAAAAAAAATTTACAAAGTAAAAATAATATTTTTTTTGGAATTTTTGTTTTATATATATTTTTAATATTTTTGTTTTATGAAATTTTTTGGATTTTTGATGATATAATAAACAAAAAATTTAGAGTTTTAATTTTTTTGCATTTTTGTTTATTTTTAATGAGTGCAAAATATAAAAGTGCAATAAAGGAAAATAGGAAAACACCCCCATATTTAATTCCAACATTGTCCCCAATATTGCCATGTAAGTATGCGAAACAAAAAAGAAATAAAATATAATATTTACAAAGAAAATAAGGAGGGAGGGTAGAAACTTCCCTGAGACGAGCTCGGGGAGGCCCATTTAGAAACACTGCATTATTTATAAAAAAAGAAGGAAAAAGAAAACAATTCCGTTTATAAGGAATTTATTTGGTGGCGCGAAGATTGTATTTCTACTATTCGTCTTATTTATCCATTTATTAACTCGACCTGGCTATATGTTTCTGGGTGGTAGGGGGTGGCAAGTGCGTGTGTGAGTCGTAATTAGCTAACATCTTAGCTATATGAGCGCAATAGAAATGCATTCCCCTATCGCCTAAAATAACGTGAGGCGTGCCGAAGCGAGAAAACAAAAATATAACTCTTAATAAAAAAATATTTGGGTTTTTTTGGAAAAGTTAAAATAAAATATATATAAAGAAAAATAAAAGAAAATTTTGGTTTTTTTTTTGTTTTTTTGTTTTTTAGATTCTTTTAGTTTTTTGGTTTTTAGATTTTTTAGTTTTTAATTTTTTGAGTTTTTTTTAGTTTTTTTTTATTTTTTAGGAAACGACGCCATTTCATTTTTTTATATAGATAAATATATAAATAATAATAATATAATTTTTTATTTTTTTTAAGTTTTTTTATTTTTTTAGGAAGTTTTATTATTATTATTATTATTATTTGTTGGCCATTTCATTATTATTATATATATATAAATAGGTAAAAGTAGTAGTTTTCCAAAGTTCGAAATTACAACACGAAGATTCCCTGGCCACGACACCAACAACTTGATGGTCAAAACTCGCGGCGCCCCTAGGCTTATTTATTCTTGTTTGTGGTTTATTTAGTTTGAAAAGCGGGGCGCGCGGATTTATTTAGATATAAAAGTTGAAATCGAGTTTTAACGAAAGGTGGCAAGTATACCTATCGCGAGTAGTACAGGATATTCCGGTGGGGAATATCGGGGTCGTATTGTTCTCGGGGACGGATTGATTATTTCTACTGGTCCTGGAGGGACTTTTATTTTATCGAAGATAACTTGTCGGGTTATAAATTAACTAGCATGGCTATATATAAGCAGAAAATAAAAGTAGAAAAAGCCGATAAAGAAATAGCGCATCGGTACCGAATCGATTAGAACTAAAATAATTTTTAATAACTAGAGATCCTAAATTTCAAATTAATTAAAGGGCAACTGGGCCGTGGAGTTTCCAAAAGAATGAGCTCACCTAGCTCTAGGAATATCGCTCACCTGAATATTAAGACTCTTCGACCAAACTCTCATCCGACGAAGGATTTCTCTTAATGCCCTCATTACGCTAAGAACACCGCTATTGGGTGGGGAACCCAATCCAGAAGAATTACGCTTCTCCTCTCTCGAGGGTATGCACGCAATTCTATTTACCCAAGGGTGATCGGTCCATACGCACGACCTCTCGGCTAGCAAGCATATGGACAACAGAAATAGAGCCCACACATCGATATGTGGTCCTACACGTCGTTGACCCATGGCAAACCTTAAGTGCTTTAATTAATGAGAAAAAGAAGACCTTTGATTATTTAAAAATATATTATTTGTCTCAATGCTCTTCGATACTGAGGGCTAAAAGCGATGTGCCACTCATCGGAATGAGGGCGACTTATGAAAAGAACAATTACATAATTGAAAAAGGCAAGTCCTACTCAAACGAGTAGGCGAGAAATTAATACAGAAAATTGCGAGTTCTACTCAAATGAGTAAGCGGGAAATTAAAGCAGTAAAATGCAAGTCCTACTCAAACGAGTTGGAGGGAAATGAAAGTAGTAAAGAAAGCAGTAAAATGCAAGTTCTACTCAAATGAGTAGGCGGGAAATGAAAGCAGTAAAAACTAACTCATACATGCACAACTCTACAAAAATTGAAGAAAACAGATAAAGAAAGCGATAAAGTAAAGCGAAAATCTAACTCCTAAACACGCACTCTACAAAAAAAACAAAAATAACAAAGGATTGCAAAAATTAAAACGATTACATTTTCATTGTTATAGTTTTATAAATGTGCGTAAAAAGTGGAAATAAAGCTAAAAAAGACAAAAAGTTTTACAATCTATGAAAAATCTAAGTAAAAAAAATCAAAACCACTTTTAAAATACTTCTATAAACTCATACAAAAAGAAAACCAAGCATTAAAAATAACTAAAAAGCTAAAACCTAAAATACTCTCATACACACACACACACATTTTTAAAGAGAAAACAAAAGACAAAAAGATCACTTAAGGACGGGCACTCAGATGCATTCCAATACAATATAAGGAGAGAAAATCTACAAATTTTATTAAGCTAAAAAGAAGTTACAAAGAAAGCTAAAACAAACACTAAAGAGAGGGGGAGAAAATCTCCTTACATTGCATGGAAAACCTAAGCAGCACTACCCTAAGCAAAATGGTTGAAAAAAGGGAACATTTAATCTTATAGAGAAAATCTATTTATAAGATAAAAATTATAGGAGGTGACACTCTGGTGTGCAGGGGAAGCCAAAAAGTTGGTGGGCTGGCATGGATCTAGAAGTTTCTTGAAGCAGTAGTTCGTGAGCTTTATCTGGTGAAGGCATTGAGTGGTTGCTAGAAGCAAAGCATCAAGTGGAGGGTCTGGGGAAATTCATCGAGCGCAGGGAAAATTCGTCGAGCACAAGGAAAATCATTGAGCGCAGTTATGCGAATGTAGAATGCTACGTCTGGCAAAATTCGTCGAGTTGGCATGGATTCGTCGAGCTGTGGTCGACGAACGACGACTGCAGGGATTCATCGAGATCTGGTTGATGAACGGCGACTGGAGGGATTCATCGAGCTTTGGTCGACGAACGATAAATGCAGGGATTCGTCGAGCTCTGGTCGACAAACGGCAAATGCAGGGATCATATTCATCGAGCGCTGATCCGCATGGAATTCGTTGTGAGCAAGATCGACGAATCATCGAGCACTGGCGTTGGGGAATCTTGTCGAGCGCTGCTCGACAAAAGTCGAGCACAGGCGCTGACAATAATTTCGTCGAGCGCTACTCCACAAAAGTGGTCATTCTGCCCGGACACGGCGTGACATGAAGTACACGGGCGTGTACTTTGATTTTTTTGACTTTTTCCTGAAATTTTTTAGAAATAAAATTTAAAGTAAGTTAGAAGATATATACAAAAAAGGAGCATTTTATTAAAGAAAAATTACTAAAAATAACGAAAATAAACTAAAACTACATAAATAAACTACGTTAAAATATGAACATTTACAACTTATCAGAAGTCATTCCACCCCTCATCTTGTGCATACCCTCCACATAAGTAGGACAATTCCTCCTCTAGTGACTAGCCTTGCCACAATGGTGGCACTTTCCCTCTTTCATCAAGCCTTTCTTTTTCAGTGTTGGATACTTGGGCTCTAGTCCATACTTAGGTCCTACCTTTATCTTCTTGAAGCCCTTGCCCTTGCCCTTGCCTTTATGTACCATCAATATTGGGCTAGCAGGCTTGGCCTTCTTCATGTTGATCTCGGCAGTTCTTAACATGCCTAGGAGCTCGGGCAGTGTCTTGTTTATTTCATTCATGTTATAGTTTAAGACAAACTGCTCATAACTGTCCGACAATGATTGCAGGATCGGGTTTGTGGACAACTCTTAGCCTAGAGGGAACCATAGTCTTTCATGGTTCTCGATATACCCAATCATCTTGAGTATGTGAGTCCCTATTAGGTCTCGAGCTCCCATCTTACACTAGAACAACGCCTTAGTGACATCGAATCTCTCTTGACGAGCTTGCCCTTGAAACATTTTCTTGAGATGCTCGTCAATGTCCTTGCAACCCATGTTCTAATGTTGCTTTTGAAGCTCAGAGTTCATGGTCGCTAATATGAGACATTTGACATCTAAGGAGTCATCGAGATACTTCTTATAAGCATCTTTTTCAGCATGGGATGCATTCCCGGCAGGCTCATCAGGGGATACCTCTTCCAAAACATAGAGCTTGCACTCTTGCCTGAGAACAATTCTCAGGTTCCTGTACCAGCCCAAATAATTTGTCCCACTTAGCTTTTCCTTTTCAAGGATGGCTCGGAGGGACAGGGTGGAGTGTGAACCACTTGCCATGGAAATTCTACAAGAATGCAAGCAAAGCAAAATTAGTACAACATTTCAAAATATAATTTTTCTCATTCGATTAGGTCTTAAGTCAAAATAACTCCCACTATTTTTATCAAACTTATAACCCTCAATATCAATTCAAAGAGTTTTGTGAGTAACTCTCTTAGTGGACAAGATCCATATTTAACGAACACTATGAGTCAGCTCTGGCTTTTCTCTCACAATGCAGCTATTCAGGTAGGCAATGCTTGCCAATTGCATCTCTATGAAATTCCTGTATGGATGGTGAATAACTCTTTATTCGCATCCATCATATGGTGCATGCCAACCCCATGCCTCTGGTCACTCAACCTTTAAGGTCGCCCAGTTAAGCTTGACCCGATGTCGACAGTGGGATATCACAATTATCCCCTCATACCCTTACCAAGATAGATTAATGCACCTTGCTTTGGCAAGCCCACACTTCATCGATCGAGGCAGGAAGAGTGTCATCCATCAAAAGGCATCTGAATACTTAAGATTGCTTAAGGGATTTTTAATTCTTGATTAACTCTTTAATCATGGTTAACATTTAACCAATGTGCACATCAAGTAAAATAAAATAAAGCAATAATAATCCAAATGCATTCAGATGTGCCCAAGAAGATCATCAACACTTGATGAGCCGGGCTAAATCTGAACATCTAAGACACTCCTTAATCTTCATATTTACATGCATAGGATGAGCAAAACCAACTCCACCTACACAATAAACAAGCTCGTTACTTCATGCTTGGTTTCTAAAACCAACAAAGTAACAGTTATTGTTAAGGAGTAAACTCAAGGAAATCACAAGCATTCTTGGAAAGATCCAAGACTAGGTTTGGGCATTTAGAACACTTCTAAATCTCCAAATCTACACGACATGGATTTAGCAACTTCTGAAATAATGAATATTGCCGGGAACCTGGCTCTGATACCACTGTTGGGTTTTTTGGGATGGCACAACACTTGTTCATGCAGCGGAAATAAGAACAAGAAAAACCCAAACGAGTTCGGATCTAATAACATTCATAAATTAAGAAGTCGAACATCCTGTAATAAAAATTACCTTTGAGGGATTGTGTCTCTACTCAACCTAGATGCTCCAAAAGGATCAGGCCAATCACATAGTGTCTGGAGTCTTGAGCACAAAAAGTATATCCACACCTCTACATTAATCCACATGATCGGGAGAACTCGTAGCAACTTGTTGCAGAAGTTCTAGGTTGAGAGAGGAAACTCAGCATCTCCACGTATTGCTAGATCAATTATAGGAGAGGCGGAGGCGACACTAGCTGGGATCGGGATCATAATCGTTGACGGGATTAATGGACAGCTTCCATCGGGTTTCTAGGGTTATCTTCTTAATGGACAGTATCGACTCGTGTGCTTGGACAGAAAGAAAAGGAACCGTCAATAATAAACCCTAAAACATCCTATTTATACTCCAGGAGATAAATAGAACAGCTCCTGTCACTAACCGCAGACCCAAAGCTTTCATTCCAGAATACAGCAAGTCAACATTTGACTCAGAATGGGCATTCATCGAAGTCAGCTCAACGAACTCAGTGCCAAAAGCTAGATTGTCGAACGTTATTCGTTGAACTCAGCTCGACAAACTCTGCGCCATAGGCCAGAACGTTGAACATCATTCGTCGAATGGCGTATGACATCTGTGCCTTGCATTGAGTGAGCTTAACTCTGTCAATGCTTTCTTCGCCAAAGCGTTGAGTGAGTTTAACTCTATCAACGCTTTCAGTGCCAAAGTGTTGAGTGAGCTTAACTCTATAAACACACCTGTGCTATGGCATTGAGTGAGCTTAACACACTCAATGCCAAATGCCTTAGAATATTTCCTTCAACTCATCATATGAGCTAAACTATACAGATCCAATCTCCCAATTTATCCATAATCTTATGTGTGACCCTGATAGGCTCATACTTAGTTGGTAGTGAGGCTACATGCTTGATCACTTCCATATCATAATTGCAATACCAACAGATTTAGAAAATGTTTTCAACATATAAAATGTAGCCTTAGGTCTTAACTTTAAAATGGCATCCTAATGTTGTTATATGGATCACTACAGCTCCCTCTAGGGACATTCTACCAATACTGGTCCTAGGCTAGGGAAGATATTTAAATGAGTGCCCAAGCTAAACCCTAGGTCCACATGACCTGAGATTTTGGTCATGCATGTGACTAGGTCATACTTAGGAACTGACCAAAATTGGAATTTTTTGAAATTGTTTTCCATAGTTTTTGGAGAAATATCATTTATTGAATTAGTTGAATTTTTGGAGATCTATAACTCCAAATGCCCTTAAATTTGGGTAGCATGGCCATTGGGTCATTAGATGACAGTGGTAAAAATTTTAGGTTATTTTGACTTGTGCATGTTTGGGAAATCCAACATGCATGATGAAGGTATATTAAAATTTGGTGTGCCTATAGTTGAAATGGAAAAATGGGAGTTTAGCCCATTTTGCTGAATGCATGTCCATAAAACTCCTGACAGAGGCTTATAGTGATGAATTACACCTCTGATAGGAAGGATGCTATTTTTTGGATCAAAAATCCCTTTAAATAGATTTATTCGAAATCAGGTCCTTTTGGAAATATAAATTTGAAAATAGGGCAATTACTTTATTAAATTTTGAAACTCTGTCACAAGCTCTAGTAGGACATCCTACCACTTTGGAATATTTTATGAGGTTGTTTGGAAACTTTACTTTGAGTTTTTAGTGGAATTACCTTATTGCCCCTTTTTGAAAATTAATTATAAGTAAAGGAAATGATTACTAGAAAATAAAGGGAAAATTCGTAGCATCTTAATTCTATGATTAGAACCCTGTGTAATTATTTTAGAATTTATGGGTGAATATGTAGGTTGAGAACTCAAGTAGTGGCATTTTGGTAATATTATGATTATGGAATTTTGCTAGATCAAATTACTTGTTAGGATCACCAAATTTCGTATGTTGTTTTATTATATTAATATTGGCCTCCAGTAAGTTTCCTAGAATTTTGGGTTATATAATTTATCTACTTCATTTGTAAAATGATTTAATTATGATTTTAATCTTAAATGGAAATTATATAGAAATTTAAATGGAAAATTTTTGATCCCTGGTAGACAGTCATATTTAACCTAGTTGTACACTAGGAAAATTTCTTAGGTATGTGGACTCATTGGATATAGTAAATCATGCACAAAGTGTTATAGGTCACTTAATTAAAAGATTTAATTTAGGGTCTTAATTACTTAGAAAAATGGTGAAATCCTAAATGGTCAACACCATACACCATACCAACCCATGATAATTAATTAGGGGCATTTGGCCCAAGGAATCGAAAGTCCTATTATACAGGTTAGTATTAGGTCATGTGTTGCGCTTAGCAAAAGTAGCAAGTATTACTGGGACCCATATGGGATACGATAAAAGGTTGAGTTGATAACAATATTGAGAAGATAAATTTTGGTTGGTGTCTAGTCGGTCACTTCATAGTATCGAGTGATAGAGTGCAAAACCCCAAGGACAATATCTAGAAAAGAGACTGGTGGAATACCCCCGATTTCCCAATAATATCCTAAGTAATTAGGTTCCTTCCAGAGTAACAACGAGAGATGGGTATGGATCCTTGTTAGACATTAATACAAGAAAGTATCCTTGCGAAAGGGAACTTTGGGATTTCAATCCCATATTGGTTCCTAGTGCCCCCGAGACTCCTTGATTGAGTATACCTTGGAAAGTCCTCAGATTAACCCTAAATTGCAAGGTATAACAAACATTAAACTAGAATAGTCTAATATGCTAAAAGAACATGGTAACATTCTCGCCCTTGAAGGGTTGGAGGGATTCAAAACTAAGGCATTGATGTGCAATCTCACCTGTGAATGGTTGGAGGGATTCAGAACTAAGAGAATGATGTGACAATCTCACCCGTGAAGGGTTGGAGGGATTCAGGATAGGTTGGTCCTGCGAGCTGAAGGCTCGAGTGGTTTATTTCAGGACGGGTTGGTCCTGCGAGCTAGAGGCTCGGGTTGAGATACTTTACATGTGCATAAAAACAAAACTAGTGGCGGATCATGTCGTATTGGGCCAATCGTCACACTGAAGACAGTATGGTGACTTAGGTGTGGTTTGAGGGTTTGATGGGCCAGTAGGTTGTTTATACTGCGGTCTGTAGGAAAAACCCCGAAAACACACACCCGACCATGGAAGTCTAGCAGTTGGCCAGCATTAGTACGCAAAGACTCTAGATTTCACCTAGGACGTGTACAGAAGCGTACGAAGGGTCTAGTATTTGTATTATGTATACCCTCCTAGGAAGCGGAAGCTCCCATTCCGTTGCTGTCATAGCAACAACGGTGGTACCAGAGAGTGATGCTAGCTCCAAAAAGTGGGAACTTAAGGTCTGTGATCACAGAGTCGCATGTGTGAGTTGCACTTGTATGAATCATAACTTGTATACTATATCATACGTACATACTTAGGATATACACACCATAGATCCTTATCATAAAAATTAGTATGGGCTCTTTTATATGATAAGTTATATTAGTGAAACCTTAACTTATAAGTTTGAATGGGCATTAATATAAGTTAAGGTACTTCTGTGATGATAGTTTAGCTGTAGATAGTTTACTTTCTGCTCTACTGCTTACTTTACTTACCGCACTTCTTTTCAGTACTATTCTTACTTACCTTACTTGTACTATTTAGAACTGCTAGAGTAAAGATATACTTTCTATTACATAATCTTGATATATTAGATCCACTATCACCTGCTATACTTTTTCTACCCCTTGTTGTCCTCCGCTTTCGACCTCCTGCTCGGTGCCTAGGAGTTGCGGGGGTGAGGCGAGAACAAAATGGCTTAGTCTTTATGACTAACGGTCGGTTGTGATAGTATCATTTTAGGAGCTCGAGTAGATGGAGCACCAGGATGAACAGCAGTGTAACATCTCTCAAACAACTCGACCCCCAAGAGTGGGTTTTTCATAGCAAGGGCATGATAAAACCCTAGGAAGCCCAGAAGACCAAGTGAACCAAGAAAAGAAGGTGAGATCACCATGGTCTACAATTAGCACATTTTAAATACTATCCCTAGGGTTTTATATTAGGGTTTTAACTTGACTCTAGGACCTTACCATAACTTACCTAGCCCTTTATGGGGCCCATAGGATCACTATGGACCCATTAGGGCCACCCTAGAGGCCAAGCTGACTAAAGTAAACCCTAACCCTAATTAGGTCAAACTAGTTTCCCCATGGTCAATTGATCCCTCCCATAGCCAAATGGCCCCACCTAGACCTTCCTAAGCCCTAAGGGAAGCCATTGGGTCACCAAGGACCCATTGGGGTCAACTAAGGAGGCTAAGTTTACCCAATCCAACCCTTGCCCTAATTTGGTCAAAGTACCCTTCCTAAGGGTCATGTGACTGCCAAGGTGCCAAACCCACCCCACAAAGGTCTCCCTAGACCTTAGGAAAGGCCAAGGGGTCACGAATCACCCCCAAGGGTTAGTTAGGTCACCTAATGTGACCTAGGGTTGAGCTAACCCCCTTTTTGAGTTAAGTTAACCCAAATAGGCTAACTCAAGCTCAAACCCAAATCCATTTAGGCTAGCTTCATTTTAATAATCTAGATGGGTTTAGGGGGTGTAACTTGACTGAATTAATCCATCAATTTCAGCGAAGGTGACTAGGAGAGAAAAAAGCTCCACTTGCCCTTTAATGGAGGAGAGAGAAATTGGGAGGAAGAGCATTCATGGCTAAGGGAGACCATGGACCCCTCTCTTCATCTCCAAAGCTTTGATTTTATTCCCCATTCAGTGTAGAGAAGGCCAGGGGTAATTTTGGTTGTTGTTCAATGGTCGGAATAGTGTAACAACCAATGGCCGAAACCTCTTCATTAGCCATTAATGGAGCAATGAATAAAGACCCCTCCCCTCCCCATTCTGATTCTTTAAAAAGACTTCCTAGACCCAGAGGATTCGTTTATACTCTTCCGTCGATGAAATCGAGTCCTTCCACAGTGATGTTGAATAACTCCGATGACTCCTCCACCGTAAATGGTGACCCCACAATCGGCACGGCTGCGCTCCACCCAGAAGGTCGATTTCTCCCCCTCTCTCTCAGTGTTAAGATCCTAGATCAAATATGAGAGATATCGGGCTCAATTGAGCCCGATCAAGTGAGCTTTTTTTCCCAAATTTTTCTGGCTTTTCTCACCTCTCAGGTTGGCCGGAAACCGCCTCTCCGATGGCCGTTCCGCCGCCTATCTATAGCCACCACCTCAACGGAGATGGTGGAGGCGGTGGCTGGCCGGGGAGATGTCCATGTGGCCGGCAACAATGCTTGGAAAGGGCTCCAAGACTGGGCAATCTCAGTCGTTGGCTTGAGGTTGAAGATTAACATCTGCCGCACAATTTGCGCCAAGATTCGTGCCGCCTCCGATTTAATCTTAGGATTAATTAATACCTTTTATTTGATTTCTGTCATATTAATTTTAGTAAATGTTTCTATTTATTAAAAATAATTAGAGGCCTTTATAGAAAAGTGGTAAACACCAAAGTTGTATCCCTTGAGGTCTATTTTACTTTAAAATTTGTTTCAACCAATTTGGCTCAGTGGTCTGTCCTCAGCACCCAAAATGGTGTAGTCTATACTTAGGGCCAGTTAGAGATTAAAATGAGTGCCCCCACTTAACCACTTTTTTAAATGACCTGAAATTTGGTCAAGGAGTCAATCTTATCTATACCTAGGACATAAACAACAATTAGAATTTTTGGTGAAAAATTTTCTATAGTTTTGGTAAAAATTTAATAATCCTTGTATAGTTTAATTCTAGGGTCTAATGACCTCACCAACCCCCAAAACTTTGGTAGATGGTCTTAAGGGTCATCATGAGTCACTAGTTAAAATCTCAACACATTTGAGTATTATTTGATTAGGTTTTGATGTGACTAAAGTTTGGGCCATTTAGGGTGAGTTTAGGGTTTAGGATTCATGGGGCATGGAGGGGCCAATCCTCACACAAAGGGGTTGGGGCTCTGGCCAGAGTCCAAAAGTCAGTAGATCCACCCTCTCTTAGAGTTTTGGGTGGGTTAGGGTGGTTGAGCCCTAGTGCCCTAGTTCAAAGACTTAGATTAAGCTATTTATGGTTTGTGAAGGACATAGGGGTTTAGTCCTTGTTTGGACTTGGGGTTTACCCCATGGGTTTCTAAAGTGGAGAAATGCCCTAGGGTTGTTGTAGGTGGTAGTTGGACTCTTGCACCCCACTTGAATAACTTTATGCCTAATTAGGCCCTTAAACCTTAAAGAATAATTTAGGGGTCCTATGAACTTATATTTTCATTGGATGATGGTAGGAGTCATTTTTGTATTCATATTAATTTCTAAGAAAATTTACACAATGTTGGGATTAGTTTACAAGTAGTTTCCTTTGTAAAGTGCACTATCATTGGTTTTCTTGAAGAATTTTTATATATGACTTTCTAACCTTGAAATTGCTTGAGATTTAGTCAGTTATGTTTTAAGACCATAACAAAACTCTGGAAATTTTAGTACGAATTTTAGATCAATAATTGGAGTACTTCATTCACAACTCATCAAGTTGCTCTATCTATTTATGAATTTATTATGAAATAACCTCTTACTGGAAACTCATTAAATTTAGTCAGAGGACCTTTTATGACATTGTAAATCTCTGTAAATATTTTTGGATTTTTTGGAAGTCTGTTTATAGGGGTTGCTTCGCAAGGTGCTTGTCTCTAAGTAAACTTAAATGATTTTATTTTGGTACCTAATGAGCCTGATAAATTACGATCTTTGGTCAAAAGTCATTTCTGGTCACCCTTAAGATACAAAAATTTTTCCATAATTTTCTGATGATAAATTTTAGTACTTACTTCTTTACCCATAATTATTAGATTTATTATGTATTAATTAATTAGAGGCCAAAACATTTATGAAAAATTATGAAACTTGGTATTCTATGATTTTTATGCATTATATGGAGTTCATAATTTTTGGGTGGTCATAACTTATGTAAATCTAGTACTTCATGTTCAAAATCACCCATGGCCTTAATTTGGGAAAAATTAAATATAGGAAAATTACAAGTTTCTGGACTTAGTCTAATATTATCACTATACACCCCAATAATTATCTTAGGGCATTCAAATGAATATATGTGGGGGTCACGTTTCTTGTATGTCATTTAGCTAACTAGGTCTGCTCATAGTAAAACAACAATATTAGGGAATCTTGAGAACTTAGGTATGGGGTAAAGGAGTATGTGGTATACTTAACCTGTAGAGTATGACTGAGGTCATCAATGTAGGTCAGGTTTTGGGAGCCTGGTTGGCTAGGTTAAGGTCGTACTTGGGAGCAACGAATGATCTTCCTTCCCTGTTGAGAGAGTCCAAATACACTTAGGAATAGTTCAAGAGTAAATCAGTGAGTTGGGATAAGGGTAGTAACCAATACAAATAAGTGCCTTGCGAAAGAGAGCATTGGGCTTCAGCCTATCGTAGTTCTTAGTTACCTTGAGATCCCTTCACAGGGAATGCCCCGGGCAATCTAAGGTTAACGTAAACTGTAAGAGTAAATTGATTACAAGAGTATTTAGTCTATACTAAAACTCCACTTACACTCACCTCTAGTTTCATGGTAGTTATTTTTGCTTGGTTATTCAAGTGGTATACTCGTTGGTTTTAGTAGTGGGCAGGTTAGCCCGCTGAGTCGATGGCTCGGTAGGTAGTTTTGACGGACGAGTTAGTCCGGGGAGCCTATGGCTTCGAAGTTCTTGTTTGAATGTGCATAACATAGGGTGGTGGGTCTTTGTTACTTGATATTCATTCATGCTGACGTCGGTACGTTTACTCGGTGAGTGTTGTTCACACTTATCCAAAGACAAGCTGGTGGTTTATCCAGCAAGGTACGCAGAGGCTCCGTGGTATGTCCTTCACGTTGAGGCGTACACAGGTCTTGCTTGGGTGGCGTGAATGTCAGACTAGTAGTGGGGTTGGCCCGACCCACTGCCTCCATTTGCCACAGCGCGAGGTACCTGAGAGTTTAACTAACTCCAAAATGGGGGAACTAAAGGTCTATGAGCATAAAGTCATGTGCGTGAGTTGCACTTGTGCGAACATAATATTTCATCCGCATAACATTTCACTACACTCATACTTGCATAAAACCTAACACCCCATCATATAACCTAGTATGGGATAGCTTATATGATGGGAGCCTTACAAAAGACCCCTTAACTTATAAGTTTGTATGTGCATTCATATAAGTTAATATTATTCTTCAATATAGTTTGCTCTCTTACTATTCTTGCTTTACTGCCTTACTTTAGTATTATCATATTACTGCTGTCCACCTTTATAGCTCTGTGATATCACTGCTAGTTTAGGTCCGCCGCCATGTTCTTTGACACTTCTCCACCTCAATATCTTCCCTATCTTCCTTCCCGCATGGTGCCTAGTAGTTACGGGGGGAGGCGGGGATGATAGTTGGCTTAGTCTTATGACTAACGGTTGGTGGACTATATTTTTTTTTAAGGGGCTCTGGATGGGAGATAGGTAGCAGCAGGAGAGGCAGCACCAGTAGGGCACGGTGCACATAGAGGTGGGCCAATCTAGTAAGAGAGAACCTGCTTCTGGCTCTATGAGTGTTTAGTTTTATTAGCTTCCTTGAGTGACTTTGTAGTGAGGATTCTAATGTACCGATCATAAGCTCATTTACCTTTATGCTCGTATTTTTCAATACTCTTTTTATTCTGGGGCATGCTGTGATTCATGTTATATATTTATATATGATATGTTTTGTGAACTTGGCATTTACTGTCTAATTTTATAAGCTTCCGCATCTTTGGTATTTCTGTTGTGCCGGTAGGGTTGGCGTTTCGTAGTGTCGACCTTCCCGAGCGAAGGTGTCACCGCAAAACAGCGATTCTGGGCGTAAGACCCGGTAACATAGCAAAAAAAGGGTCTTACAAGTAGGACGAGGTGGCAGGACGTGAGGAGCTTATACCACCACCTACTACTACTGCAACTCGGCGTTAGGTGATGACGTGTGTACCGATGATAGTTTAGCTTCCGCTTAGTTTGATTTTGTGAGAGAGATATTTGATGTTCAAGTAAGGGCATAAGCCCATTTTCTCTTTCGTTATACACATTATGGACTATTGTTGTACTCTTCATTATCTTATATATGATATGTACTGTGATTTTGTGGACGTTAGTTTTATTACTAGATGCTTTGCTTCTATTCTCGATTGGCTGAATAGGTTGAATGATCATACTAGCCAGCAGGATCGGCGGCTTGTGGTGTTGACTAACCCGTATGTTAGTGTCACCGTAAGGCGGAGTTTTTGGGCATAAGACCCGTGTAAACTCCTTGGTAAGGGGAGGGGTATTACATATATAGCCTTGCTCTTGGAATTCTTGCAATTGAAATTTTAGTTCTTCCATCTCCTTTGGCGCAACATGGTACAGCGAGCGGGCCACAGGATTCGCACCTGGCACCAACACTATAGCGAAGTCAATCTCCCGTTTGGGTGGAAGCCCAGGGGGATCCTTATAAAATACATTTGCGTACTCCGATATGATAGGAATGTCACTCAAACTAGACTTCGGCTCAATAGCCTCCAACAGTGTGAAGAACAATTCCGTTCCATTCCGAACAACCTTGACTACCTGGAGAGCATACATCAATATCTTGCTCGATCCTCGCATACAAGCAAATTTAGTCTCTAGCTCGGTGTTCTGTCACAATGTGAATTCCAGTGAGTTGTAATATATACAAGCATGTTGCTCTGAGAGCCAGTCCATACCAAAGATTACATCGAACTCAGATATCGGCAGCACAGACACTTCCAATCAAAAATCCTGACTTCCTATCCGCACCTCAACACAGCAAGACCTATCCGCATGCATCAAGAATCTGCTAGGTAACAACAACTTTAGTCTATGTGTCATCATACGATAAGCCACTCTGATCCGCGATATGAAGTCCTCAGATAGAAAGGAGTGAGAAGAACCAGTATTGAAAAGTGCTCTCGCCGAATAGTCCCGAATAAGGACAAAGCCTATACTTATCATATTATAGATAAGCAATACACAAGGTATAAAGTATATAAAGCATGAAAAATATGTACTACTCATACCTATGACAACATCCGCCTATTTGATGGCCTCCTGCTGGCCAAAGTTGTACACCCTTAGTTGAGCTGGAGCATATTGTGACGTAGTGGACTCCACCGCCTTTCCCTTTTCAAAATATGTTGATCCTACCTTTTTTCTGTATTTGGAGGGCCACTCATACAGTTTCAGGCTATGTGCCCCACCTTGACACATGTGTAACTTGTGAGCGGGCCTCGCCCTGATGTTGCTCCAGAAGTATCAGTAGAAGGATCCTGTCCAGAAGACTTGGACTTCTTATTCCATCTCTAGCGGTAGTTATATTTTGTAGAACACAGAACTTTGAACTCTGGCTTTATCACAGCCAAGTCCCTCTTGTCCTGCACCCTCTTCATTTCCTTCCTTAACGATCGAGCCATATTAACCAAGACTAAAAACCCTTGGTTCATCGAATCCGAGAGCAGTAACCTCAGCTCATCCCACAGTCCCTCGTAAAACCTATTGGTCTTACGATCTTCATTAACAAAAGTAGATTCCGCATATCGCCCCTACTTGGTAAAATCATGTAGGTAGTCATCCACACTACCCTCGCCCAGAGACAACTGCTGGAACTCATTTTCTATGGCAATCCGCTGTGACGATGGCAAATGCTTTGCCAAAAAAAGTCTCAAAAACTCCTCCATCGACACCTATGATAGTCGTCTGCCCGTAAAGTGGTGTAACTCCAACTCATCCCACTAAAGCCGAGCCTCTCCTTCCAGCAAGAAAGTGGCCAAGGCGACCTTTTGTCCCTTCTCTATCTCTATTGCCGTCAATATCTAAGTGTCTCAAGAAAGCCAGTACTCTACCTGCGTTAGGGATCCTGCACCCATAAACATAGGAGGACTAAAGCTTATAAAATGCTTCAGTGATAATTAAGTCGCTCGCTTCTCCATAAAAGCCTCAGCAGGAACTTGCCCTGCAACTATAGGCTCGGCTACATTAACCTGTACTGGCACCATCGCACATAAACCATACGTCCCAGGATCGAAACCTGTCTATGATACCAACATTATAACACCTCCATCCATCACATGAAATATAACAGAGGGTCCGGCCAGGGCCCCATGCCATATTCCACAGACAGTCGGCGGAGTTACATATTAATATCAAACGACCAAATTAATCCAAATTAGAGCATTCTAGCAGAAGCTTCAAGGGATGAATTTGAACTCAATACATACGAATGTCCACTATATATATGTAACATGAATATTTACAAAATACACAAAATGTTACAGCCTTAAGGCCTTACAGTTAAACTTTAAAAGTGTGGTTTACAAACATCGGTGCGTAGTCTGACCACACATTAAAACAATAAATCCTTCTCTTGGTCTTCAAGGGCCAGCATAACATCAAGGGCTTTAGCCCACTATTTCCCGCTCTGCTCTCCAGCACCTGCATAGGGACAATCCACCATGAAGGTGGCAAACAAGGAAATGGCAGCTTTAACTGAACAATTTATAACGACCCTACCCCATACCCGGGGCAGCGGTACTTTTCCCTGCAGGCATTGCATTAACACAAATATATCATAAGAAGGCACACTCAAGCACCATTTAATATATCACAAACGAGTGCCTCAGCGGCCAAACGTTCTGTGCACTCAGGCTATATTCTCGGTGTACTAGATTTCTAGGGTCCCACCACCGTTCAGAGGTCCAAGACTTGACGGTCAACTTTGAGCATTTTTAGTCTTTTCGCCTCCTGACCTAAGACTCTCATTATGCGCTCCAACGAAACCAATTACTTTCGGCATTCTAGTCAGACGGACATAATGTGGGTATTTTTCAGCTATTTCCTATTGTTCAAATCGCCAGGTCAATGCCGACGGTCACAGCCATAGTGGCGAACGACAAGACGCATGTCAGCCACCCCTTTCTCATTCGGCTCACTGGCCTTTTAAGAGATCACAACTCACACTAGCCACACAGTCTCTGAGAGACTGGCTTCATCAAACAAATGCTATCTGGAAGCTATCACTAGCGCTAGTCACTATCGCCTGATATTAGCGATAGAACTCTCTTCTGTCTCCAAACTCAGCTACAACTGGAATACCAATCTAGAAAAACCCTATAGCATCCTGTAGTGCAAAAAAACTTGGCTTTCACAACAAACATAGCTCACCAAGAGCTATCTCAATCAATACTCGTTGTTGCCGGGCGATATTCAACAGTTATGCAAACTGTGATATTTTCTTGGTATTTTCCTGGAGCACACCATCAGTACTTCCTGTTACTCTCATTACACAGGTTAAACCCACATAGCCTGTAGAATACTTGGTGGTCGCTAAGCTTCGAAGAAAATAAAAGAAACCGAACTAGCAATCCAATGAGGCAAGTATACCTATCCAACTATGGCTAGGGGACACAAGTTTCGTATCTAAATCCGGGAACTGTTGAGTATGCTTACTCACACGAAGACAATTATCTTATCGACGGAAAAATAGGGGTTTGAGAAACTAATTACGACTAAGGAAATAAATCTAATGCTAGAAAGAGAGTTATTGCAGTTAATTAAAAAACTAATAGAAGCGATAACAACGAAAGGTTGAAACTATAAAATGGAAGAGCACTCGATCAAGAATCACCTCGGCTAAAGACGAGTAAGAAAATGCGATAAAAACCTAAGCTTAATAGGATAAAGGTCCTTGACTGTGGAGGTTCCAAAAGCTTGAACACACTTCTCTCGAAGTCGTGCCCAACTGAGTTTAGGAAGGTTCGACCGACTCTCGTCTAAATCGGAGGCCTAAAACTCGCTTTATGCGGTGAACACCACTATTGGATTTTAGTCCAATCCAGGAGATTTAGACGTCTGCCTCTCTCGAGGGGTGCGTACAACTCCATTTACTCTTGAATGATCACTTCATTCTATTGGCCTCTCGGCTAGCCCAGAATGAATGCAAAGGTGGAGAGTATATATCGATAATATACCTCAAACCCATGAAAGATCAAGAGTAACTCAAGGCCTAAACCTAAAAAGAAAAGGTTAATTAAAACATCATAACTCAATTGCTCGAACCTCGGATCATCAAGATCGAGTACAAGGAGGATTAGTTAATCATGGTAAAATAGAGGAGGGGGATGAGTAGTATAGCATAAGAACACAAATAAGAAAAGAGCACTTTTATATTAATGAAAAAGAGAGCTATACTTGCATAAAAATGAAAATATAATTTCATAAAATTAGAAACCAATTCTAGCCCTACCATTAGCACTAAGCAAGAGCAAGATTATAATAAAAGCTAAAACAACAAAATACTAAACTAGGGTTAAGAGTAAATTACAAAAAGAGAGAGAGAGAGAGAAAAGCATTAAAAAAAGATCAATAAACAAAGGGGCAGCACATCCCCCTCTCAACCCAAACTTGCTGAAATGGAAGGGGGGTGTCTGAATTTATAGAAGTTTTTCACGGGTTGGTCACGCCCTCCAACAAGCACTAGGGGGGCGTGTCAGGGGGCGTGATATGTACGGGGTTGACCTCGGGTTGTGGAATCTTGCAGGTGGGATGATTGCTTCAATACGTCGGACGACACGCCCTTGGTCACTCCCGTGTAGGGGGCGTGACACGTATGCCATGTCAAAATCATTGGTCGGAAATCCGTCTGTCGTCGAAAAAGTTGATGTCACGCCCCAGGTCACGCCCGTGATGGGGGGCGTGATAGTACTGTTGCGTGCTGTGGCAGAACTTCCATTAAATGCGGCGGCATGCTTTGTGGTAGAGGGCGACACGCCCCGTATCACGCCCGGTGACATGCCCGGAGAGGGCGTGTTAGGGGGGCGTGACATTCATTCTTCCTGGTTTTCTGTCTCCATCATCAGGAGTCCTCGGGATCGGGTGACACGCCCAGGGAGGGCGTGACATGGGGGCATGTCAGGTCATTTTTCACAAAATTTTCTAGAAACCTGCAAAAAACAAGAAAATTTTAGTGGCAATAATATTTACATAAAAAAGATAGAAATACAGCTTAAAATACAATATTTGTAAATTATAAACTAGAAAATACGATAATAGTTTAGGCTACAAAATGTATTATCAAATTCCCCAAAGCTTAAGCTTTGCTTGTCCCAAAGCAAAAAAATAAAAACTAGATAATTATAAAAAGGACTAATCAAAAAGTTCTAATTATGCCCATACAAGTACTATGCGAAATTCTAAGTAGGGAAAAGGTGAAAAGTAAATCTAAAACAATTATTTAGATATGGTAAAACTTTTATAAACTTTACTTAACAAAAATAAATCATCTAAAATTTGGACAAAATTCTTTAAATAGATTTAAGCAAAGCAATGAGAATGAAATAACGCATTGAGTTGTTACAATATCCAAGTGACGCATTATAATTATATTAATTTAATTAACAAAAATCTATGTTTAAATCCAAAACTAGAACTTATTTACTTTTCTTCTTTTCTTAGTTATTAAATAAAATTCAAAAGACGTGAATCAAAAGGACTTAAATAAGACAGAAATGTTTGGTTTAGGAATATGATTAGGAGTGGAATTCAAAGGTAAACGTGAAGGCTTAAAATCACACTAAACCAAAACAAAGAGTTTCAAAAATATTTTCATTTAAAATATACATATATATTTTTCTCTTCTTTTTCC
Organism: Platanthera zijinensis; assembly: GCA_039513925.1. Taxonomy (NCBI): domain Eukaryota; kingdom Viridiplantae; phylum Streptophyta; class Magnoliopsida; order Asparagales; family Orchidaceae; genus Platanthera; species Platanthera zijinensis. The sequence continues at coordinate 83,022,220 of CM077093.1, read as the reverse complement.
TCTTTTTTTTCATTTTTTTTAAAACAAAGGCCATAAATATTTTTATTTTCATTTTGAATTGGCCAAACCAAAAACAAATATATCTTTTGAGCATACTTTTTTCAAAAACCTTTCTCCCACAAAAATCACAAAATAACCTATCAAAATCATGAAAATATTTTATGAAACTCAAAAAGGCTAGTGTGATTCAATAGGTTGGAAATTTTTGCTTTGGTGAAAATGAAATGAAAAGAGGAGCTATCAAATGAAATCGGAAAAAAGCTCAAAAGCGGCTAACTAGTGGTAAAAGTTTTTAGGTTGAAAGGAATGTTCAAACGAAAAAAAAACGGCCTAAATCATTTTCACGCTTTTAAATTTATTTAAAACAAAGGTTTGAAAAATTTCAAAAAGCGAGTCCTAGATAATAGAAGAAGATTGATGAAATTATCTTAAAAATAGAAATAATAGGTGACTTGGATCGTTCACATCTACTACGCTATTCAAAAGTTAACCTTACAAAAATTATTCAAAAACGAAAAAGAAAATAGTGGATGAAGAATTTTTTAGAAAGCAAAGGAAATAAAAAACAAAAAATCATAATAGAAATGCGAGTTTTATAAAAATATTTCACCTTAACATGCTACCGTGAATTAGAAACACAACATGGCCAACATTTTACTTTTGAAGCATAATTAAAAATAATGATTAGAAATATTATAATTGGCTAAGTTATTTATAGAAAATTGTTAGTAAAACAAAACAAAAACTAGGGCTACTATTGAAATACAAAAATGTCTAAATTATTCAAAAACATTTTTTTTTAAAATTTTGTGAAATATTCTCTTTTATTATTATTATTTTGGAAATATTTTCTTTTTTTTTGGAATTTTAAGATATTCATGTTTTTATTATTATTATTTTTTATTTTGGAAATATTTAAGATATATACAAAAAAGAAGGAAAAGATATTTACACTAAGCAAAAATGAAGGAGGAAGTCCTCCCCCAAGCTAAAAATGGACATTGTCCTCAATGGCTAAAGAAGGGGATTAGAGAAGGAGAAAAAAGTAAGTACAGAATTGAAAGACATAATTGAAAAACAGGTACTTCCCCAGATTTATTCACTACGAAAGCTGAGTGATGCCGCTCTCCCAAGTGTCTTCTTTGGACTTCGTGATGGATTCAGCAACCTTGGAGCAGGCGATCGCAGAAGGTTTAGCTTGTCGGAGCCGTCCGGAGCAAAAATTGTAAAATAAAGAAAACAGAAAAAGATAACTTGGGTTTCCTCCCAAGAGCGCCCTTTGTTTAAAGCATCATTTAGCTCGACGCATCAAAAAAATATTGTCCAAAATTATTGTTGTCCAGAAATAAAATTATTTTTAACAAAAGTTAAAAGTTTAAAGTTTAGAGTTCGTGCAACAAATACTTAATAATGTTTGGACTGACATCATCATCACCAGAGAAATAAAGTTTAATATGCTGACCATTCACTTTAAAATTACCCTTATTCGGGAGAGAAATCAAAACAGTACCATAAGGAAAAACTTCTAAAACAGAAAAGGGCCCAGACCAACGAGACTTTAATTTACCCGGAAATAAACGCAATCGAGAATTATATAAAAGAACCAGGTAGCCCGGCTTAAAGGTTTTCGGATGCCTTAAGTGTTTATCGTGTAAACGCTTCATCCGCTCTTTATAAAGTTTGTTATTTTCGTAAGCGTAAGAGCGCCACTCGTCGAGTTCAATAAGTTGAAATTTTTTAAGGTCACCGACAGAGTGGGGATCGAAGTTTAAAAATCTTAAGGCCCAAAAAGCGCGGTGTTCTAATTCTACGGGTAGATGGCACGATTTTCCATAGACCAGCTGATATGGCGTACATCCGAGGGCGGTTTTGTACGTTGTTCGGTAGGCCCATAAAGCATCGTCTAATTTGGCTGACCAGTCTTTCCTAGAAGCTGAAACAGTCTTTTCTAATATTCTTTTTATTTCTCTATTTACTACTTCGACTTGTCCGTTAGTTTGGGGGTGGTAGGAAGTTGAAAGCTTATGTGTAACGCCGTATTTGGTAAGGATTTTTAAAAATTGCGCGTTACAGAAATGGGAACCCCTATCGCTAACGATGGCGTGCGGCGTACCGAATCTAGAAAATAATTTTTTCAAAAATGTGACTACAACTCAGGAGTCATTTGTAGGAAAATCTTTGGCCTCTGCCCAACGTGAGACGTAATAAACAGCAACTAAAATATACTTGTTTCCGAAGCTAGAAGGAAGGGGGCCCACAAAATCGATTCCCCAGAGGTCGAAAATCTCGCACTCAAGGAAATAATTTTGCGGCATTTCATTTTTATTTGAAATATTTCCAGACCATTGGCAACTATCACACCTAATCACAAAGGCTTGCGCGTCTTTAAACAGGCTAGGCTAGTAAAAACCCGCGCAGAGCACCTTGTGAGCGGTGCGAGCAGCTTGATAGTGCCCACCTGTCGGACCTTCATGTAAATGTTTTATAATATCTAAACCTTCTTCATAAGAAACACATCTCCTTATCACTTGATCCGCACAGATTCTGAAAAGATGCGGGTCTTCCCAAAAGTAGTTCTTCAGCTAAGAAAATAATATCTTCTTTTGCAGAGAGGAGAACTCTTTTGGGAGCACCCGAGCCACAAAATAGTTGGCGATGTGCGCGAACCAAGGAGAAGTAGATGTGCTAATTGAAAGCAACTTCTCATAAGGAAAATAATCATTAAAAAATTTTTCATTTAATTTTTCTATAAAGGGATTGTCTAATCAGGAGAGATGGTCGGCGGCCAAGTTCTCGGCTCCTCGCTTATCACGAATCTCTAAGTCAAACTCCTGGAGGAGTAAGACCCAGCGAATTAAGCGTGGCTTGGCATCCGTTTTGGCAAGAAGATATTTGAGGGCCGAGTGGTCGGTAAAAACTATGATTTTTGAAAGCGTAATGTAAGGATGGAATTTATCAAATGCGAATACTACAGTGAGGAGCTCCTTCTCGGTTATGGTGTAATTTTCCTGTGCAGATATGAGGGTTTTTCTAGCGTAATAGATGGGGTGGAAGTTTTTAGATATACGTTGACCTAATACGGCTCCCACCGCAAAACTACTCGAATCGCACATTATCTCGAAAGGAAGGTCCCACACCGGAGCTATCATAATGGGTGCGTTAATTAACTTTTCTTTAATTGATTCGAAGGCAGAAAGACAAGATTCATCAAAAATGAATGGAGCGTCTTTTTCTAAGAGATGGGTGAGGGGCTTGGTGATCTTGGAGAAGTCCTTTATAAAACGGCGGTAGAAACCAGCATGACCTAAGAAACTCCTTATAGCTTTTACATTCGTAGGCGGCGGTAGCTTTTCGATAACTTATATCTTGGCTACGTCTACTTCAATACCTTTAGCAGAAATTTTATGGCCCAAAACTAACCCATCCCTCACCATGAAATGGCATTTTTCCCAATTCAGGGCAAGGTTAGTCTCTTCGCATTATTCTAAGACTTATTCGAGGTTTTCTAAACACCTATCGAAGGAATCACCGAACACGGAGAAATCATCCATAAATACCTCCATAATGCTTTCTACGTACTTGTCAAAGATAGCGAGCATACATCGCTGGAATGTAGCTGGCGCATTGCAAAATCAAAATGGCATTCTTCGGTAGGCGAAGGTGTCGAAGGGACAAGTAAACTTATTTTTCTCTTGGTCCTCAAGGGAGATGGGGATTTGAAATTACCCCGAGAGGCCATCGAGAAAAAAATAAAAGCTATGGCCGGATAGACGTTCTAAAATCTGGTCGATAAATGGCAAAGGAAAGTGGTCCTTGAAGGTGGCGTCATTCAACTTACGATAATCTATACACATACGCCAACCCGTCACCGTCCGTGTCAGGATTAATTAATTATTCTCGTTACTAACTACTGTTATCCCTCCCTTCTTCGGCACTACCTGAACAGGGCTAACCCACTTACAATCTAATATCGGATAGATAATTCCTGCGTCTAATAATTTCATAACTTCGCCCTTAACTACTTCTTTCATGTTCGGGTTTATACGACGCTGAGGTTGAATGGAGTTACGCGAATTATCTTCCATTAATATTTTATGAGTGCAGAAGGATGGTCTTATGCCCTTGATATCAGATATCTGCCAAGCAATAGCTCAGCGATGTTTACGTAGAACTAGAAGAAGTTTATAGTTTTGCGTATCCGTGAGGTAGGCCGAAATGATAACTTGTAACTTGGAATATTTTTCTAAGAAAGCATACTTGAGATGTCAGGATGTTCTTTAAGTTCTAGGATAGGGTGCTCTTCATAAGAGGATTTAGAGATTCTTTCTTTTTTAAATATGATATCTTCATAAACTTTTTTATAAGGAAAATTAAAAGGGGTGGGGCTAGCAGTCAAGGCGGCTTCTTGCAGCGATTCAGTTGGAGGAGAAGTGGAAGAACAAAAATCAGGAAATTCTTTCTCAAATTCAGAAAGGCAATCAGAAGATTCATCACTTTCTTGCAGCGATTAAGTTGGAAGAGAAGTGGAACAAAACACAGAAAATTCTTTTTAAAAGTTGGAGAGGCTGTAGGAGGATCCATCACTTAAGGCATCTATGAAAAAGCAGGAGTTATCATTTGCTTATGTGTTCTCCATCGAAGGGGTGATAGAAAAAGTGACTTCGTCGTCGCCTACTCGAAGAAAGAGCTTTCCATTGCTTACATCAATGATGGCTCGGGAGGTGGCAAGGAAGGGTCAGCCAAGGATCAGGGGAACCTCAACGTCTTCTTCGATGTCCAAAATGACAAAGTCCACCGGGAAGATGAACATGTCGACTTTTACTAGAACGTCCTCCACTATTCCTAACGGGTACTTGACAGATCTATCGGCTAGCTGGATACTCGTACGCGTGGGGTTAAGGCTACCAATTCCTAGCTTCTTAAACAATGAGAGGGGAATCAGGTTTATACTTCTTGCCTAAGTCGGCTAATGCGTGCTTAATAAAAAGATCACTGAAGACACATGGGATAGAGAAACTACCCGGGTCACTGATTTTCTTCGGCAAACCATTTGTCAAAATAGCGGAGCACTCGGCGTTTAACGTGACATGCGAAAGGTTCTCTAACTTTTTCTTGTTGGTGAGAAGATCCTTTAGATACTTGGCGTATTTCGGCATCTGTGAAATCGCTTCGTTGAAAGGAAGATTAATGTGGATTTGCTTGAAGATTTCTAAGAAGCGGGAGTACTAATCATCTTGACGTTGTTTATTAAGTTCGGAGGGGTATGGAGGAGTTGGAATATTTTTGAAAATGGGTGGTGCAGTGAGATTTTATTCTAAAACGGGGGTGATAACTTCTTCAGCAGAGGGTGGAATTTTTAAAACTGGAGCGGAGCTTTGATTTTTCAAAATAGGGGTGGAGCTTGCCTCGTGCTCTTCGCAAACCATACCGGAGACTTGCTTCCCACTCCGAAGAGTTATAGCTTTCGCTTGCTCTCTCGGGTTGAGTTCGGTATTGAAGGAAGAGACCCTGCGGGTCGCTCAGAAATTATTTTCGCGAGCTGTCCTACCTGATTTTTTAGAGTTTTAACGCTTCCGGTTAAGGTTCTTATAGTAGCGTCGTTTGTGGTGATATATTTAGAATGTAACTCCTCCAAGCTTGGAGGTTTTGTATAATTTTGAAGAGGTGGTTGTGGGGGTGCAGAAAAATCATTTTGTGGTGGCAGGCGCATAGCATTCGATGGATTACTCCACGAAAATTCGGATGATTTCTTAAGGCAAGATTATAACTATTCGGAAAATTAAAACCAGGAGGATTAAAATTCGCAGCAGAAAAATTATTAAAAGCATTTCTAGGCATATTGTTAACAAAATCTAATTGTTCTGGGGCAGGAGTTGCAGGTTCCCGTACCTGAGGGGCGGAGGCAGCAGTCATCTCCATTATCTTTTTGCTTAGGATTTCCACTTATAGAGCGAGCTGGGAGACGTTGTCCACTTCAAAGATACCCGCAGGCTTGTTCAGGCGGGACCTAGGAACATTCCACTGATAAGTGTTCATGAATATGTCCTCAAAAAGCTCAAGAGCTACTTCCGGGGTCTTATGGTTTAAAGTACCGCCAGAAGCTGCGTCTATCATTTGCTTTGTATTTTGATTTAGCCCGTTATAAAACGTCTGCACTTGTAACCATACAGGCAGCGCGTGATGTGGGCATCATCTTAATAGTTCTTTAAATCTTTCCCAAGTTTCATATAGAGTTTCGGAGTCTATTTGTCCAAAGGCAGAGATATCATTCCTAAGTTTTGCAGTTTTAGCTGGCGGAAAATACTTCGCCAAAATTTTTTCAGTTAATTCATCCCAGGTGGTTATGCTATTTTTAGGTTGAGTGTTTAGCCACTGCTTAGCTTTAGTTCTTAAAGAGAAAGGGAAAAGTCTTAGCCTGATTGCATCATTTGTGACACCATTTATCTTGAAGGTGTCGCAAATTTCAAGAAAGCTAGCTATATGTGCATTCGGATCTTCATCTTGAAGTCCGTCAAATTGCACATACTGCTGCACCATTTGAATTATGCTAGGCTTTAATTCGAAGTTATTATTTGATATAGCAGGGCGGACTATACTTTATTCTGTTCCCTCGAGATTTGGTCATGCATAATAGGACATAGTCCTTTGCACGACTTCATCTACGTTGGGTTCTTCCATTCTAGAGTAGCGAATGACCTGCGCTGGTCTACGCACGGCTTCATCTACGTTGGGTTTTTCCTTTATTAATTTTGTGGACGAAATTCTTTAAGGGGGTAGAATTATAACACCCCAAAATTGTCGTAGGAGCGACGGGGATCGATTTTGGCCAAGACGGGTTTTTAATGCAGGTGACACGGGCCCCGACACAGGCGTGTCGGAGGCCGTGTCGGGTGTGTCGAGCTCGGGCCGTGTCGTCGACCAGCGCAGGTCGACGATGGTTGTGTGGTGGAACACGGCCTAGGACACGGGCGTGTCCCAGGCCGTGTCATACCTGTGCTGTGTGGTTGGGTGCACGGGTAGTGACACGGGCATGAACACGGGTGTGTCTACTTTGACACGGGCGTGTCCCATGCCGTGTCACCAAGCCGTGTACCCCTCTGACTGCAAAGTGTCGATTTATTGTACACGGGGGGCATGACACGGATCCCGACACGGGCGTGTCGGAGGTCGTGTCACATGCCATGTGCTGGTTTTCAATTTGGGTCGAGACGGCGAATGAGCTACACGGCCAGGCACACGGCCGTGTGCCAACCCGTGTTCGGCCCAGATTTAATAATTTGAGGCTTAATCGTGGCCGTTCATTTCCTTGGCTTTGGAGCCGACGGTGGGGGGCTGCTCCTGGGGGGTTTTACCCGGGAATAGGGTTTAGAAACCCTCATTTCTCTTGAGTGGTTCTCTTTCTAAAAGCTAGAGAGAGGAGAGAGCAAGGAGGAGGAAGAAGGGCTAGATCCAGCCGCCGGGAGAGCTTCGTAGCTCCGAATCGTGTTCCGAGTCCAGATTCGCGGAGGCGACGCCGTTACGGTGCTTTCCAACCGTATAGTTTTCGATGGCGCCGCGGAAGAATGCAAGGGTAATGATTTCTCATCCTTGGGCATGTGAAGCCCTCTTTTCCTTTGCATAGGAAGCCCTCTCTCGCGAGTGAGCGAAGAGTTGGAGCGTTCCTTGGGGTAGATATGTGAAGTCCCTCTTGTGTAGAGTCCGTATACGAAAACGGACATAGGCATTGTGTGTGAAGCCTATCCGGACAAGTAGAGCCGGATCGGTGATGTTGCATTGCATATGAACCGGGGAAGACTCCGGGTGTTTGGGTGTTTTTTGGGTTTTCTACGTGGTAGATTGCATCAGGGAGCCTTGGAGATTAACTCCAAGGTGCACCCGGAAAACTGGGCAAAAGCGGGCTTTGCCAACACGGTGGCCGGGGAGCCAACGTGAACATAATTGGGTTATGTGATTGTTGTGGCGGAAACGGGACTCGGTGAGTCTTGACCTGCGCATATGGCTTAAATTTCCGTTGCGATATGAGCACGGGTCAGGCGGAACTGTACCCGGTCTATGTCGTTCGGTAGGACCGTTGGCATGGATGAGGGTCTTCGGCGGTCTATGGCTTAAATTGCCGTGATCAAGGCTAGGAAGGCAAAATGCTCATATGGATGACCGTCCAAGAGGCGGTGGTGGATTGGGAATGTCTATGGCTTGAATTGACGTGACATTGGCCGGTTCGCCGAGAATGTGCCCTGAGTGCACGGGGTGTGTGGCCGTGCGAGCCTACGCCTATGTTGATGTGTGTTCACATTAATATATTGCCTATACTAATGAAGTGCAGGGAAAGAGCATCGCCGCCCCGATTTTGGGGGCGGGATCGTTATAATTTGGTCAGCATTGCTGACCGTTGCTATTATTTGCCACCAGGCGGTGGTTTGTGGCTTGCAGGTGCTGCGTAGCAAAGCGGGAAATAGCGGGCTAAAGCCCTTGTTGCGGTGCTGGCCCTCGAAGGCCTAACCCTTTTTATGCTTTCCGCTTATTTCATGTATGGCCGGCCTGCGAGCCGAAGTATGAAAACACTATTTTTGTTAAGTGAACAATGTAAGGCCTTAAGGCCAGTTCTCTTTTGGGTATGATTACATTCCTGAGTTGGTAGTGGACATTCATGCTTTGTAGCAGGGTTCTTATTTCTTTTGCAACTTAATAATTTGCTTCTTCTAGGTGTTGTGTAGGACGACATGATTGGTTGAATGGTTTCAACGCGTAACCAACCGGTCTGTCCGTAGTATATGGCGTCGGGCCCTAGCCGGACCTACTGCTTTATGCTATGTGACGGATAGGGGTGTTACAAATTGGTATCAGACTTCTGGTTTCGGTCAAGCTTAAATGAATTCGTGGACGAATTCACTTTAAGGGGTGGTGAGCACATGTGTGCGTCATCGTTATAACATGAAAAGAACCCATGAATGTCCACTTAGGAATGAAAATATACATGTTTGAGGAACCTGCGTGTTCCTATAATTGTTGTTTGCAGTAATTTTTGGGTCGCTTATCGGTGTTTTGCACGATTATAGGTGACCAGAAGTGGTGCTGGGCCGTCTGAACGGCCAGGTTCTGAGGCGAGCAGTGCGCCAAGCGATGCGCCTGCAACACCTCTGTCTGCCGAGACCATTAGGTTGGTGGCAGAAGCGGTCATGGCAATGATCAATGCGCAGCCTGCAAGGCAGGTGCAGCAGCCCGCTCCTGCTATGGAGCAAGTACCGCTCCAGATGGCAGAGAAAAGGAGGGTTGAGCAAGTAGTGTTGGAGCCAGAGTTGCCTCGGAGAGCAACGGAAAGACAACTGAAGCACATGATGGGCTTTCACCCACCGGTATTCACGGGGGCAGAAACCCCGACCCAAGCAGAGGATTGGCTCTCAAGGGTCAACAGGGTGATGACTGCGATGGAAACGGAAGAGTGGCAGAAGACCACTATAGCGACGTTCCTTTTGGATGGGGACGCAAGGTTATGGTGGGAAGGCCTAGAGCTACATCATTTGCGGGGAAGGCCGTTGGCCGAAGTTTCGATGGAGGAGATTGCGAGACTGTTCATGGCTCGATACATCCCCTCGGCGCAGAGGATTGCGCTAGAAAGCGAATTTCAGAAGTTGGTGCAAGGGGATTATACCGTTGATTAGTACCTCCACGAGTTTACTCGGTTGGGGAGATATGTCGGCGCTACCTTCGCAGACGAGGAGCGCAAGACGAGCCGCTTCTACGAAGGGCTAAGAGATGATCTAAGATTGCTACTGTCGGGGCCCAAGACGCAGGGTTTCATGACCCTGGTCAGTTCGGCCCGGTCCTTGGAGAAGGACATGAAGAATGTCCAAGCAAAGAAGGAATCCGGTAGCAAGAAAGCGGAGTTCAAGGCACCGACTACGTCGAAGTCGGGCTACCGCAGATTCTATAAGAAAGCTAAGAAGTCGGGTCCAGCTGCTTCAGGTGCCTCGGGGGCAACTACCAATCGAACCCCGGGCGCTTGTTTCACGTGTGGAAAGCCGGGGCACTTTGCCCGTGATTGCTGGAGTGGACGCTCAAAGTCCGAAAGGAAACAAGGAGCTACCTACGAGGAGAAGGGCAAAGAGGTGGATTTGACCGCGTCCCACTATGCTCCGACTCAGCCTAGAGTCTATAACTTGGGCCAGCAGGAGGCCATCAAGCAAGCGGATGTGGTGACAGGTATGAGTTAATTTATAGCAAGTTAGCTTTAATACCGTTATCTATTGCTTGTTAGCGTAATATTGTTTGTATAGGCTTTGTTGTGATTAGTGATAGTCCGGCACGGGCACTGTTCGATACGGGAGCTTCACACTCCTTCTTGTCCGAAAGCTTTATATCGCCCATCAGAGTCCCTTCTTCGATGGCGAAGGACAAGTTGGATGTACTGCTACTGAATGGGTGCTCGATGCGTTCGGACAGGGTGTGTGCCGTAATGGTTCACATTGGGAGCCAAGAGTTCGACTTGCTAGCGTCATTGTTGCCGCTAGTAGAGATCGACGTGATCTTTGGGATGGATTGGCTGTCAGAGCAGAAAGCTTGGATTGACTGTGACCGAAAGGAGGTCAAGCTGGGTGTAGGGCGGGAGACTACATTCGAGGGGCTAAAGGGGTCGAACAAGACACTGATGTCTGCTCTTCAGGTGGTGAAGGCGGTTCGTGCTGGTGCAGAGCTGTTCTTCGCAATAGTGGGGGCTGTGGAGCCAAAGTCTCCGTTGGATAGTATCCCCGTGGTTTGCGAATACCCCGATGTGTTCCTGGATAGTCTTCCCGGAACCCCACCGCAGCGGGAGATTGATTTCACCATCGAGCTCGTACCGGGGGCCAAATCGGTGTCACGTGCTCCGTATAGGTTGGCACCTAAGGAGATGGCAGAGTTGAAAGTTCAGCTAGAGGAGCTGATGGAGCAAGGGTATGTGCGTCCAAGCTCGTCGTCTTGGAGCGCACCGGTCCTCTTCGTTAAGAAGAAGGACGGGAGTATGCGGCTGTGTATCGACTATAGAGAGTTGAACAAGCTAACGGAGAAGAATAAGTACCCGATCCCGAGGATTGATGACAACTTTGATCAGTTGGTCGGATCGTCGGTATACTCCATGTTGGACTTGAAGTCGGGGTACTATCAGCTGAGGATCAGGGAGTGTGATATCCCGAAGACGGCATTCAGTACGAGGTATGGGCATTTCGAGTTCACGGTCATGCCGTTTGGACTGATGAATGCGCCATCGGTATTTATGGATCTGATGAACAGGACGTTCAGAGATTTCCTGGATCGCTTTGTGATCGTCTTTATTGACAATATTTTGGTGTACTCGCAGTGCGAAGAAGACCACTTCAAGCAATTGCATTTGGTATTGGAGACTTTGAGGAGGAATGAGCTTTACGCAAAGTTCTCCATGTGCGAGTTCTGGCTACGCTCGGTAGGGTTCCTTGGTCATATAGTGAGTGGGGAAGGTATAGCGGTGGATCCGGCAAAGATTGTTGCGATACGGGAGTGGCCTGCGTTATCTTCTGTCGCGGATGTCCGGAGTTTTCTTGGGCTTGCTGGATATTACAGGCGCTTCGTAGAGAACTTCTCGCGGTTAGCCTTACCTCTCACGAAGTTGATAAGGAAGGATCAGAAATTCTTGTGGACGCAAGAGTGCGTGCAAGCTTTTGAGGAGCTGAAGAGACGGTTGACCACGGCGCCAGTGCTTAGTTCGCCGAGTGGGACCGAGGGCTTTGAGGTGTATAGCGACGCTTCGGGTAGTGGCTTGGGCTGCGTGTTGTTGCAGCATGGGAGAGTGATAGCGTATGGATCGCGTCAGCTGAAGGTGCATGAAAGAAATTATCTGGTGCACGACTTGGAGTTGGCGGCCGTGATATTTGCACTCAAATTGTGGAGGCACTACCTATACGGCGTAAGGGTCGATATATACACCGATCACAAGAGCCTAAAATACTTGTTGGATCAAAAGGACCTTAATATGAGGCAGAGGAGGTGGATGGAGTTCCTAGGGGACTACACCTTCAAAATACATTATGTACCCGGGAAGGGCAACGCAGTTGCGGATGCGCTGAGCCGCAGGCCTCCTGCACAAGCCAACTGGTTGTCGGTGCATGATGAGCGGCTAGTACGGGAGTTGGAGGAGCTTGAGATCTGTTGCGTTGACAGGCAGACGAGCGCCAAAGCAATGTTAAATTGGACGGAAGTGCAGTATGACCTGGCTGACCGGGTTCGGCAGGCATTGGAGCTAGATGACTCCATGAAGGAGCTGTTGGAGGCCGCTCTGGATGGGTCAAATTCCCAGTTCTCGGTGGAAGATGGTTTGTTAAGGAAGGGTCATCGGTTGTGCGTCCCGAGTGGGGGTAACCTCCGGGCGGAGTTGATGTACGAGACTCATCATACCAAGTACTCAATCCACCCAGGGAGCACGAAGATGTATCGTGATCTCAAGAAGCTGTTTTGGTGGCCGGGGCTCAAGAAAGATGTGGCGTTGTACGTGGCTAAGTGCCAAACGTGTGCCTTGGTGAAGGCGGAGTGCCAAAAACCGGGAGGATTTCTGAAGTCCTTGCCTATACCGGAGTGGAAATTTGACGATATATCTATGGACTTTGTGCACGGGTTGCCAAGGTCGCAAAAGGGGAACGACGCCATCTAGGTGATCGTAGATCGGCTAACCAAGGTGTTGCACTTCATTCCGCATAGGAAGGATGATCCAGTGGAGAAGTTGGCAAAGTTGTATGTTGACAATATTATTAGGCTGCATGGTGTGCCTCGTAGCATTGTGAGTGATCGCGATGGGCGGTTCACGTCAAATGATTGGAGGTTGGTGCAGCAGATGCTGGGAACGAAGTTAAAGTTCAGCACAGCTTTCCATCCGCAGATGGATAGGCAGACCGAGAGGGTCAATAGAACGATGGAAGACATGCTACGCATGTGCATTCTGGATTTCGGTAAGCATTGGGAAGACCACCTTTATTTAGTGGAGTTCGCGTACAACAACAGCTACCAAGCGAGTATACAAATGACGCCCTTCGAGGCCCTGTATGGTAGGAAGTGTCGCACGCCGTTATCATGGCTTGAAACGGGTGAGGCAAGGTTGTACAAGAAGCAGGAGGTGGAGAGTGCTACCACGTTAGTGCGGATCATTCGGGAGCGCTTGTTGATCGCTCAGGACCGGCAGGCGAAGTATTACAATGCCAAGCACCGGAACGTGGAGTTCGTGGTAGGCGATTGGGTATACCTGAAAGTGAAGCCGTTCAAGGGGGTTTCGCGGGTGAGACGCATGAAGAAGCTGAGCCCAAGATACCTTGGACCTTTTGAGGTTCTGGAGCGAGTCGGCGAAGCTGCATACCGTATGAAGCTATTGGTGGAGTTGAGTGGATTACATGATGTGTTCCACATTTCTATGTTGCGGAAGGCGGTGTAAGAGCCTTCGCAGGTGATCGCGGTTGGCCAAGTGCCGGTGGATGAAGGGTTGACGACAAGGGTCAAGCCCGTTCGTATTGAAGATGTTGAGGTCAAGAGGCTTCGTAACAAGGAGATCCGGATGGTTAAGGTCCGGTGGGATAACTGCGGGCGTGAGGAGCTCTCTTGGGAACGGGAGCAGACTATGCTCGAGGAGTACCCGGAATTATTCCGCTCAGGTACTATTTTACGTTAGGTCCTGTTTTCCTTTATTAATTTCGTGGACGAAATTCTTTAAGGGGGGTAGAATTGTAACACCCCAAAATTATCGTAGGAGCGACGGGGATCGATTTTGGCCAAGACGAGTTTTTAATGCAGGTGACACGGGCCCCGACACGGGCGTGTCGGAAGCCGTGTCGGGCGTGTCGAGCTCGGGCCGTGTCGTCGACCAGCGCAGGTCGACGATGGTCGTGTGGTGGAACACGGCCTAGGACACGGGCGTGTCCCAGGCCGTGTCACACCTATGCTGTGTGGCTGGGTGCACGGGTAGTGATACGAGCATGAACACGGGCGTGTCTAGTTTGACACGGGCGTGTCCCATGCCATGTCACCAAGCCATGTACCCCTCTGACTGCAAAGTGTCGATTTATTGCACACGGGGGGCGTGACACGGGTCCCGACACGGGCGTGTCGCAGGTGACACGGGCGTGTCGGAGGCTGTGTCACATGCCGTGTGCTGGTTTTCAATTTGGGTCGAGACGGCGAATGAGCTACACGGCCAGGCACACGGCTGTGTGCCAACCCGTGTTCGGCCCAGATTTTATAATTTGAGGCTTAATCGTGGCCGTTCGTTTCCTTGGCTTTGGATCCGACGGTGGGGGGCTGCTCCTGCGGGGTTTTACCCGGGAATAGGGTTTAGAAACCCTCATTTCTCTTGAGTGGTTCTCTTTCTAAAAGCTAGAGAGAGGAGAGAGCAAGGAGGAGGAAGAAGGGCTAGATCCGGCCGCGGGGAGAGCTTCGGAGCTCCGAATCGCGATCCGAGTCCAGATCCGCGGAGGCGACGCCGTTACGGTGCTTTCCAACCGTATAGTTTTCGATGGCGCCGCGGAAGAATGCAAGGGTAACGATTTCTCATCCTTGGGCATGTGAAGCCCTCTTTTCCTTTGCATAAGAAGCCCTCTCTCGCGAGTGAGCGAAGAGTTGGAGCGTTCCTTGGGGTAGATATGTGAAGTCCCCCTTGTGTAGAGTCCGTATACAAAAACGGACATAGGCATTGTGTGTGAAGCCTATCCGGACAAGTAGAGCCGGATCGGTGATGTTGCATTGCATATGAACCGGGGAAGACTCCGGGTGTTTGGGTGTTTTTCAGGTTTTCTACGTGGTAGATTGCATTAGGGAGCCTTGGAGATTAACTCCAAGGTGCACCCGGAAAACTGGGCAAAAGCGGGCTTTGCCAACACGGTGGCCGGGGAGCCAACGTGAACATAACCGGGTTATGTGATTTTTGGGGCGGAAATGGGACTCGGTGAGTCTTGACCTGCGCATATGGCTTAAATTGCCGTTGCGATATGAGCACGGGTCAGGCGGAACCGTACCCGGTCTATGTCATTCGGTAGGACCGTTGGCATGGATGAGGGTCTTCGGCGGTCTATGGCTTAAATTGTCGTGATCAAGGCCAGGAAGGCAAAATGCTCATATGGATGACCGTCCAAGAGGCGGTGGTGGATTGGGAACGTCTATGGCTTGAATTGACGTGACGTTGGCCGGTTCGCCGAGAATGTGCCCTGAGTGCACGGGGTGTGTGGACGTGCGAGCCTACGCCTATGTTGATGTGTGTTCACATTAATATATTGCCTATACTAATGAAGTGCAGGGAAAGAGCATCGCCGCCCCGATTTTGGGGGCGGGATCGTTATAATTTGGTCAGCATTGCTGACCGTTGCTATTGTTTGCCACCGGGCGGTGGTTTGTGGCTTGCAGGTGCTGCGGAGCAGAGCGGGAAATAGTGGGCTAAAGCCCTTGTTGCGGTGCTGGCCCTCGAAGGCCTAACCCTTTTTATGCTTTCCGCTTATTTCATGTATGGCCGGCCTGCGAGCCGAAGTATGAAAACACTATTTTTGTTAAGTGAACAATGTAAGGCCTTAAGGCCAGTTCTCTTGTGGGTATGATTACATTCCTGAGTTGGTAGTGAACATTCATGCTTTGTAGCAGGGTTTTTATTTCTTTTGCAACTTAATAATTTGCTTCCGCTAGGTGTTGTGTATGACGACATGATTGGTTGAATGGTTTCAACGCGTAACCAATCGGTATGTCCGTAGTATATGGCGTCGGGCCCCGGCCGGACCTACTGCTTTATGCTATGTGACGGATAGGGGTGTTACAGTATGCTTACTCACACGAAGACTATTATCTTATCGACGGAAAAATAGGTGTTTGAGAAACTAATTGCGACTAAGGAAATAATGCTAATGCTAGAAAGAGAGATATTGTAGTTAATTAAAAAAACTAATAGAAGCGATAACAACGAAAGGTTGAAACTATGAAATGGAAGAGCACTCGATCAAGAATCACCTCGGCTAAAGACGAGTAAGAAAATGCGATAAAAACCTAAGCTTAATAGGATAAAGGTCCATGACCGTGGAGGTTCCTAAAGCTTGAACACGCTTCTCTCGAAGTCGTGCCCAACTGAGTTTAGGAAGGTCCGACCGACTCTCGTCTAAATCGGAGGCCTAAAACTCGCTTTACGCGGTGAACCCCACTATTGGATTTTACTCCAATCCGGGAGATTTGGACGTCTGCCACTCTTGTGGGGTGCGTACAACTCCCTTTACTCTTGAATCCTCACTTCATTCTATCGGCCTCTCGGCTAGCCCAGAATAAAAGCAAAAGTGAAGAGTATATATCGATAATATACCTCCAACCCATGAAAAATCAAGAGTAACTCAAGGCCTAAACCTAAAAAAGAAATGGTTAATTAAAACATCATAACTCAATCGCTCGAACCTCAGATCATCAAGATCGAGTACAAGGAGTATTAGTTAATAATAGTAAAATGGAGGATGGGGGATGAGCAGTAGAGCGTAAGAACACAAATAAGAAAAGAGCACTTTTATATTAATGAGAAAGAGAGCTATACTTGCATGAAAATGAAATTACAATTGCATAAAATTAGAAACCGATTCTAGCCCTACCATTATCACTAAGCAAGAGCAAGATTACAATAAAAGCTAAAACAACTAAATACTAAACTAGGGTTAAGAGTAAATTACAAAAGGGGGAGAGAGAGAGCGAGAGAGAAAAGCATAAAAAAAAGATCAATAAACAAAGGGGAAGCACCTCCCCTCTCAACCCAAACTTGCTGAAATTTAAGGGGGGGGTCTGAATTTATAGAAGTTTTTCACGGGTTGTGGAATCCGACACGCCCTAGGTGGGGCGTGTCCGCGGGCGTGACATGTACGGGGTTGACCTCGGGTTGTGGAATCTTGCAGGAGGGATGATTGCTTCAGTACGTCGGTCGACACGCCCTTGGTCACGCCCGTGTAGGGGGGGGCGTGACACGTACGTCATGTCGAAATCATTGGTCGGAAATCCGTCAGTCTTCGAAAAAGTTGATGTCACGCCCAAGGTCACGCCCGTGATGGGGGCGTGACAATACTGTTGCGTGCTGTTGCGGAACTTCCATTAAATGCGGCGGCAGACTTTGCGAAAGAGGGCGACATGCCCCATACCACGTAATGCTGAAGATCACCGCCAAAAACTTGGTGCTGAAGATAGCGGCAGTGAACCGGTCGCACAAGTAATATTAAATGGGCGAGTTTTCCCAAGTATCGATCTCACAAGGAACACAGTAAGGTGGAGTTAATTTCGAGGAGGACTTGAGATTGAAGTCCTTAGGTCGGCGGTAATGATGGGGGTTTTGATTGTTGCGGAAAAAGAAAATAAAACTCTAACAACTACTCATATGCAACCGCTATGCGATGCTTCGCCAGGCAGGATGGAAGGCTAGTCGGGTCGCTATGCACTGAATCACTAGGCAGATGGGCGAGTAGGATTGCGGAATGAGGGTCGAGAGCACCTCTTCGCAATGCACACCACTAGCAATTGCTAGTGCTGTAAGGGTGGATGGAGGTGGATTGAGCAAGGCGCACCTCAAGCAATATATAACGAAAATACAAATCACATAGACATGATTTCATATAAACATATTCTACAATTAAGCGTACATCATCTATAAATGAAATTTACAACAACACATAAACAACAACAAAGGAAGAAAAGGACAAGAGATCGACCGTATCCGAAGTCTTGCTGAGGATTCACGGTTTGAATCGTCCGGTTATCAATCCGCGTCATAGCTTGGTCCTCAACTGCATTCGGGGTGGAGAAGGGCTGTCACCACCTTCCAATGGCCTGTCTTCTTCGTGTCATGATAGAGGAAGAAAGTTGCGAGCTTCCCCTTCTTGGTGGATATGGCGCCAAAACTTGAAATAGAGCCCGAGAGATGACGGAGGAGGCCGAGGGGATGCTCCGGCTTTTATTTGGCAGTGAAAGCTTGCCCGGATCCCATCCCTAAGGTGGAGGATGAAGGGAAATGGCGGAACCCTTTGTCGGGGACGAAAAATGGCGGAATAAATCGGGGGCTTTTAATTAGTGCGAGACCTGTGCTATTTATAAAAAACAGAATTAAACACTGCGCACGATCACAGGCGCACGACCAGTGGTCGTGCGCGCTATGGCCCGTGATCGTGCGATATGGCGGCAGAACTTACACAAAAGAGGGCATGACTGCGCACGACCCGCAACGCACGAGCAGTGATCGTGCGAGGTATAGCTGGTGACTGTGCGATATGGCGGGGAAGAACTTTCACAAGATAAGCAAGACTGCGCACAACTGATGATCGTGCGCCAAAGTGGTCGATGGTCGTGCGTGGGTAAAAACGCACGACCATTGACTCCTTTGCCAAAAAAATGGTGAAAGCCCTATCTCGGACGCCCACACGATCCCCGAACCTGCAGGAAAACTAGACGGGTTGTCGAACATAGCAGTCACAGACATTAATAAAATGCATAGCAAAAGGGAAATACACACACGCACTGAAATAGGCTAATAAAGTGCACAATACTTGGAATGTCGTACCGAACCAAAAGGAGTGCTAATAGTGCTAAATGGTAGTGCAAAGTCATGAAATGAAGCCTAGATGAGTCTAGAATTCAGTATGAAATGGGGACTCATCACACCAGCAGACTTAACTGTTTGCGCGTCCCGAGCAAACAAAATCTAAGCAGATTGGGAAAATAAACTAGCTAACATAGAAATTGAAATACGGAGTACCATTCGAAGTCGCATGCTCGCGTGCATAAAAATACAATAGAAGAAATTCCTAAGTATGCAAAATAGTTTATATTTTTAACAATGCGTATCAACATTTTATTACTACTTAAAAATAGAATCACGGTGAATCAACCGGTCACACTTAGGAAGAAAGTAGACTGTCCACTAAGGTGAGCTTTTCCAAAGATCGGGGCTCAGGATCATCTCCAAAGGAATCCACCAATGTCAGGGACCATATGCTTTCCCATTCACACTCTCTCCGCGACACTAGTTAGACTCAAGCGCAAATCTGTAGGACTTTAGGATAATCACGGGGCTTGGGTTACGGTGAGGTAAACAATGATAAAAAGATTGGCTATGCACCTAACCCAAATGTGCTAGCCTAAAAGAATCCCTCAGCAAACCAGAATATAACCAGGTGCACCACACCCCCAGACTTGATTTTTGCAACATGGGTGTGTGCACCGCCTACTCCAAATCAAAATCATCTCCAAAAAGATTTTAAATCAAACCTTTTCTTTTCACTTTTCATTTTCACTTTTTTTTTAAATCATTTTCTTTTCTTTTTCATCTTTTTATTTTCATAATTTCAGCAGATATAACTTGGAAGCACTTCCACATTTTCACAAATAATAACACCACATCACAACCCAACATGAAAATATAAAACACTAAGTTCGACTTGGGTGTGCGACAAGGATCGGCTATGAGGCTTTGGTGAAATAATGGTGGAGCTGAATCAAAAGAAGGGTAGGCACAATGGGGCTTAGCGAGGATATGACGTTAGGAATGGTACAAAGCTCAACCGGACCAAAATGATGTCCTACATCACGCTCACGCTAGAAAAACCATGCACCAATGCTTCGAAAGTAGCTTGGGGCAAGTTATTAGCCACCGAAAAATATAATCCTTCCTCCCGACTCGAGCAAAACGAGTCTGGTGATGGCTACACACATCCCTACACTACCGTTTGATTCACACCGGATTCACAACTTTTGAGTAGAATAAAAAGATCTTCACGCAAATGGAAAAAAAATATAAAGCTATAAGCATAAAGAAAAATTAATTCTACACGAATTTCTACACAAGACGAGAGCAAATGACTAGAAACACAGCAAGGTCAACATTTTACTCCGTCTCACAATCCTAAGCCAGCACCATAATTTTCCCAAATCTAACAAAGACACAAGTTTAACTCGCGGCACGGTAACAGCTAAGTGCGCGCTCATGTGGGTGCAGTGGTGTGCAATGCAGTGAACTAATCAAAATAAAACTAAAAAAAAGCTTCTAGTATGCACATGAAATGTGCACGTGCAAAAGATAACAAACAATAGCTCTCCCCCAGACTTAAACTAAGCAGCAAAGCATACGATATAGAAATTTAAATCAAAAAGAGCTAAGGGAAGAGGTTACCTAATGCTCAATTAGTGAGCATACCAAAAGACGCATGAAAAGTAGAAGCAGGCCCACCAAACGAAGAATCACAACCCCGCCAATGCGTAGTTTCCAAAAATACCTGCAGGGGTGAGCTCCGCAAAAACAAAAGAAAAATATACAAAAAGAAATACTAAAACTAAAATGAGACATGAAAAATAAAATGCAGAAAATATAAGATAACTACTGGGGTTACTGTCATCCCAGCACGACTTATTAAATTCTATACAGTTCTAGCTAATGGACCTATGAAAAGAAAAATTAACAGGTAACTGTTCCATTATCCGTTGTGGAAGCAAGTACCGATACGGAGAAAGAGCAGTTACCCCTATACCTGAATAATAATACCTGCTCCTCGCAGGCAGAGGAAATAGGAAGTAAGATGAGGAGGCCTGGTCCTCACTCATCTCACGACAAAAACCATCCTTGCCTATCAAGGTATCATCAACAACAGGTTCGTAGGAAGCGACGACAGTGGCAAAAATGCCAGGCGCATCGACAACCTCACATACCCGTGGGGATTTCACCTGCACAAGCTCAGATAAAGAAGGGAGATCAAGAAATAAAAAAGACGAAGAACATATGGAAATAATCGAGGGAGTGGTCCCGGTCTCACCCCCCAAAGGCTGAGGTAGAAAAATATTGTCGGCATTGTCGACAATGCTACAAGACTCGGCCGGATCCATAGAGGTCTCCACTAAGACTTGGACTTTCTTCTTTGGTATCGAGGGAGAATCCTCGACACCAGGAAGGTTGTCCTCCTCCATGGGAGTGGAAACAATCCCTGTATCGCAAGCCTCAACTTGTGTTGCATCATCGAAAATGTCGTAAGAAACGACTGAAGTAGAATGCACAAAAGGCGGAAGAACTGTGCTTGGATAAAAGTCAAGCGCTAGTTCTTCACAAAGAATCGGCTCCACGCTTGGAGATGTATGCACAGGAGAGATGGGCTCAGCCACGTCGAAGCCTAGATCAGCCACACATCTGGTGGTTGTGTCCACATCATTCCCTTCAACAGATGAAGGTGACAGGGATACATAACCAGAAGATGAAGGTGTGCCACCAAGGGTAGGAGTTGGGATGATCTGGATGTCCGGCTCATCATCCTCTTCAAACACACGGAGGTACTCGACAATGTCCTTCAGGACATGATCTGTTCTACGACAATACAAACACTTTCTCCCAGTACTCTACGGTCCTTGTGGGGCCGGAGAGGAATAAGAGAATGGTGTATGAGGCGAGGACAAATGACCATAAGCCCGGGGAACAGTGTTTGAAGGGTTGTATGAATACAACATCTCATGCATTGTGCGCTGAGGCTTATGCTCAATATCTCTCGTAGGGCATTCATGACTAGCGTGGGAGGAATTTCCATACCAACGACATTAGGCATAAGAATATCCCCACATGGTGTCGAAATAGCAGATTCAAAATAAATTGTGCAAATTACAAAATCCAACAATATATTACTACAGTTGCCTAAACAAATAAGAAAAAGGAAAGCTAAACCGAAATAGAACAAAACAAAAGCGATTTACAAAGGAAAAGGAAAGCAATTTCAGGTCTCCCTCTCCAGCAACTCGCACGACTGTGTTCCCCGGCAACGGCGCCAAAAACTTGATGCTGAAGATCACGGCAGTGAACCGGTCGTACAAGTAATATAAAATGGGCTAGTTTTCCCAAGTATCGATCTCACAAGGAACACAGTAAGGTGGAGTTAATTTTGAGGAGGACTTGAGATTGAAGTCCTTAGGTCGGCGGTAACGATGGGGGTTTTGATTGTTGCGGAAAAAGAAAATAAAACTCTATCAACTACTCCTATGTAACGCCGCTATGCGATGCTTCGCCAGGCGG
The DNA here is from genome assembly GCA_039513925.1 of Platanthera zijinensis. Taxonomy (NCBI): domain Eukaryota; kingdom Viridiplantae; phylum Streptophyta; class Magnoliopsida; order Asparagales; family Orchidaceae; genus Platanthera; species Platanthera zijinensis. The sequence continues at coordinate 83,000,196 of CM077093.1, read as the reverse complement.
GATGGAAGGCTAGTCGGGCCGCTATGCACCGAATCACTAGGCGGATGGGCGAGTAGGATTGAGGAATGAGGGTCGAGAGCACCTCTTCGTAACACATGCCACTAGTAATTACTAGTGCGGCAAGGGTGGATGGAGGTGGATTGAGCAAGGCGCACCTAAAGCAATATATAACGAAAATACAAATCACATAGACATGATTTCATATAAACGTATTCTACAATTAAGCGTACATCTTCTATAAATGAAGTTTACAATAACACATAAACAACAACAAAGGAAGAACAAGACAAGAGATCGACCGTATCCGAAGTCTTGCTGAGGATTCACGGTTGGAATCGTCGGGTTGTCAATCCGCATCCAAGCTCGGTCCTCAACTGCGTCCGGGGTAGAGAAGGGCTGTCACCACCTTCCAATGGCCCGTCTTCTTCGTGTCACGATAGCGTAAGAAATTTTCAAGCTTCCCCTTGCTTGGTGGAAATGGCGCCAAAACTTGAAATAGAGCCCGAGAGATGACGGAGGAGGACGAGGGGATGCTCCGGCTTTGATTTGGCGGTGAAAGCTTGCCCGGAGCCCCTCCCTAAGGTGGAGGATGAAGGGAAATGGCGGAACCCTTCGTCAGGGACGAAAAACGGCGGAAGAAATCGGGGGCTTTTAATTAGGGTGAGACCTGCGCTATTTATAGAAAATAGAATTAAACACTGCGCACGATCACAGGCGCACGACCCGTGGTTGTGCGCGCTATGGCCCATGATCATGCGATATGGCGGCAGAACTTGCACAAAAGAGGGCATGACTGCGCACGATCGGCAACGCACGAGCAGTGATCGTGCGAGGTATAGTTGGTGACCGTGCAATATGGCGGGGCAGAACTTTCACAAGAGAAGCCAGACTGCACACGACCGATGATCGTGCGTAAAGAGGTCGATGGTCATGCGTGGGTAAAAACGCACGACCATTGACTCCTTTGCCAAAAAATGGTGAAAGCCCTATCTCGGACGCCTACACGATCCCCGAACCTGCAGGAAAACTGGACGGGTTGTCGAACATGGCAGTCACAGACATTAATCAAATGCATAGCAAAAGGGAAATACACACACGCACAGAAATAGGCTAATAAAGTGCACAAGACGTGGAATGTCGTAGCGAACCAAAAGGAGTGCTAATAGCGCTAAATGGTAGTGCAAAGTCATGTAATGAAGCCTAGATGAGTCCAGAATTCGGTATGAAATGGGCACTCATCATCACGCCCGGTGACACGCACGGTGACACGCCCGGAGAGGGCGTGTCAGGGGGGCGTGACAGTCGTTCTTCCTTATTTTCTATCTCCGTCATCAGGAGTCCTCGGGATCGGGTGACATGCCCTAGGTCACGCCAAGGGAGGGCGTGACATGGGGGCATGTCACGTCATTTTTGACCAATTTTCTTGAAACCTGCAAAAAGACAAGAAAATGTTAGTGGCAATAATATTTACATAAAAAAGATAGAAATAAAGCTTAAAATACAATATTGCTACATTATAAACTAGAAAATACGATAATAGTTTAGGCTACAAAACGTATTATCACTACTCATGCATACTCAGAGTCTTCTCCGACATGCAAGACAAAACATCACCAATCCAGACCAACCTGTCCAGATGGGTTTCACACAGTATGCCTATTCTGTACTATTATTTCCGGATCTATATGCAAAACCAACCCGGGGATACTACGTATCAAACCATCGGAATTCCCTCGATTCTCCACCTTTTGGTGGGGGATTCTATGCATATGCAAAAAGGATGACTTCACTTATCCAAGAAGGAAGATTGTTACCCTTGTAGATATTTTCGGAGCCATGAATAAGTCTTCTATCTGGATGGAAAGGAGCGCCTCGCTTTTCTCTTCACAGATCTTACTTCGGCTCTTGAATCTGACCACATGATCTCCTTCCCCTAGCTAGCAAAGCTTCATCCTTCAGCCTTCTTCTTCCTTAGCTCTTTCTTTCAAGAGAGTAATGAAAAGAAAGAGAGAGAGTGAGAGAAGAGGAATGACTTCTCTTTTCTCCACTCCTATGCTTAAGTAGTCTCGGGATTAATCCCAGCTATAGGATCATTTCACCCAGAGAAAGCAATTGCCACGATTTTAGCTGACGAGTTAAAGTTAACACAATCGCGTGGCAATATCTACTATTGCCTGGGCGATAACATCGGTAGCCGCTTTAGCCCCAGTCAACCACCGATCATTGGCCACCTTCCAACCTTCCGACACATCTCCAACCATATGTGGCAGTATCTCCCAGATATACCCACGATCGCCGCTTTTATAGCTCACTCAACGCTTCGTCGAGAGCGTTGAGAGGGTCAAGTGCTATCGCTATTGACAGCGACACTCACTCTCGCCACACGATAGTATTTGTCAAGCCTACTCAACGATTTGTTGAAGGCGTCAAGTGCGTCGAGTCTACTTAACGCTAGCGTCAAGTGCTATCGCCATCGATTCCCATTGTCGCCCTGCAATAGCCACCAAAAGTTTGGTTTTCTCATTTTTGGGGTGTTACACTACAGCAGAGCATTGAGGTTCTATCAAGGCAGATGGTTGTAATGCAATCGCAGATTCAGGCTCTGTTGACTAACTCCTTAGGGCAGCAGCCTAGGGTGTAGGACCCTATAGTGGGTTAGACTATACCTGTTCCTCATACTCCTCTAGTGCCTCCAGTTCTATGGCCACCAAAGATAAAATTCATTTCGCACTTCCAGCGATTAGGACCTCCTACCTATGATGGGAGAGCCGATTTCATGGCTTTAGATGATTGGATAGTTACCATTGAGGAGATGTTTTATAATTCGGGAATTTCTGTGGACCTGAAGGTAATGGTCGTTGCTTACCAATGAAGGGCCTTGGTAAGAACTGGTGGATCTGAGAGAAAGAGAGCCTCGTAGAGGGATGTTCGTGGGAATCTTTTAAAGGGATGTTGTTAAAGAAATTTCTTCCATCGGTCGATCAAGACCGTCTGATGAATAGTTTTCTATACCTGAAGATGAGGCAACTCACAGTTAGTGAGTACGAGATAGAATTCAGTAAGTTGAGCAGGTTCGCTCCAGATTTAGTATCCTCTGAGGTAGGTTGTGTGAAGCGATTTCTTAGAGGACTTTGTAGCGACATCCAGAAGTTGACTAGCGTGTATAGATCTGAGGATTATTCTGAAGCAATATAAGCTGCCTTGAAAGTAAAGGCGATAGATAAGGTAAAAAATCATTTGCTGTAAGCAAGGAAGGACAAGAGAAAGTTTGATGACTGTAGAAGCTCTCAGGCTTCTGACCCTACTTCGAAGAAAGGAAGCAAGGAAGCGTGTAGTTTTTGTGGCCAACCAAGCCTTCCATTCGAGAAATGTTTCAATAGGTTAGGAGCTCAGAAGCAACAACAAGTGCTTGCAATTTAGAGCACACCCAAAAGAGACCTTGTCTATGCATCTTGTAAGCAGAAGGGGCATGATGTGGCCCATTGTTGGACTGAGGATATGGTTCGCTTACAGTGTGGGCAGAAGGGGCATTTGAAGTTTAGGTGTCCGCGGTCTCAGCCCCCATTGTAGCCTGTTCTACTTTAAGCCTTGCCGCCTCTACAATATTTGGATAAAAGAAAGGGCAAGTTGACCGTTGTGACCTTAGAAGAAGCGCAGACTTCCACCCAAGTGATCTCAGGTTAGATTCTAAACTAGTCCATAGCTTTAAGCTATAGTTTCAATGTTGTTTCGGCTAATTACATATACACTTTTATAGGGAAGTTTAAGGTAAAGAACCGTTGCGCGCGTGTCCTTTTTGATTATAGTGCTACCCACTCGTTCGTGGCTAGGACTTTTGTAGAACATCACTGTATGACTCTTGATCAAGTTGGCGATTTGTTTTGCATTAAGTTTTCCTCTGGTGACTCAGTGGTGTCGGACAAGGGAATCTAGAGTTGTCCTATCCTTTTTGGTGAATTTCTACCATTTGCCGATCTGAAGGTGCTAGACCTGGAGAACTTCGATGTGATTTTGGGCATGGACTGGCTGTCCAGATATAATGTTATTTAATGCAAGGTGAAGCGTTTGGATTTCAAGATGGACAATGGTCATCCCATGAGTGTGTATGGTTTTCCGCACAAGGATTTCCCGATTATTTCTGCGGTATGTGCTCGGAAACTCTTAGATTCCAGTTGTTTTGCTTACTGGGTTTCTATTTTGGAAATAGTTAGTAGTTTGCGGCAAATCGAGGATATTTCTATGGTGAAAGAGTTTCCCGATGTTTTCCCAATAAGTCTTTCTGGTCTTCCGCATGAGAGAGATGTGGAATTTGTTATTGATCTTGAGCCGGGTACCTGCCCTATTACTAAGACACCGTACTGTATGGACCCTCATGAACTGGAAGAGTTGCGTACCCAGTTAGATGAGCTGTTATAGTGTGGATTTATTTGGCCAATTTCTTCGCCTTGGGATGCTCTTGTCTTGTTTGTGAAAAATAAGGATGGTTCTATAAGGTTGTGCATTGATTATAGGGAGTTAAATAAGGTAACCATCAAGAACAGTTATCCCCTGTCGCAGATAGATGATTTGATTGATCAATTGCATGGTAGTACGGTGTTTTCAAAGATTTATCTTTGTTCAGGCTACAACTAGTTGAGAATCCGTGAGACGGATGTTCCACGGACCGCTTTTCATTCTCGACATGGACATTTTGAGTTCTTGGTGATGTCGTTTGGACAGAAAAATGCACTCTCTGTCTTTATGGATATGATGAATATAGTGTTTAAAGATTTTCTGGATCATTTTATGGTCGTTTTCATTGACAATATAATGCAGGCCTATGGTTTCGACGGATTAAACACTACGCGTTCTTAGGATCGGAAATTAAAATAAATACGAAGCAAGCAATATTTCTCTAAATATATACTAATGATGATTCCAACAATATAGCAATGCACAATGCAAAGGGTCGCTACCCCTTATAGAGATTGAACAAGGGTTCTATGCCAATGTTCGCTCAAGCGAATAGGACCTACCCGATCCGAAAAATTAGCAATTAAAATTAAAATTATTCGTTAGAATTCACAAACCCAACAGGAGAGGAATCAGGGCAAATTAGCGATTGAAGATAGAGTTCAAAATCAAGTCCTAAATTAATTAAAAACAAGGTCGACCAAATCACCTGAACTCGAAGAGAAATCAGAGGTAGTGAACCCGATTTCTTCTAGTGTTCACGAGATCAACCCGCTCTGATTTATAATAAAATATTCGGAAGAAAACATGCTTAAAAATCAGATTTAACTAAGAACAATATTCAATATAAATCAGAACTAATTACTAGCCTTCTATTCCACCAATTCTCACAAATATATAGAAGAAGCACACAAAGAGTTGGTTTAGAAATCGTTACCCAAATCCCAAGAAAAATCTGTCCACAAGATGAGTGGAGGAAGCGCTCATGACGGTGGTTGAATCTATCTCCACGCGACTCCACAGATCCGCACCGGACGATGAAGATGCGAGCCGTTTTCCTTTTGCAACACCCTAGAAGAGGGAGAACCTTGAAAGCAATATGTATGGAAAGAGGAGAGAGGAAAGGTCGTGGAATAATTTCCAAAGGTGGCAAGGGGGCTGTCGGTTTTGATGTAAAGGAGGGGGGCTGGTTCGGTTGAGTGGTGGTGGAGGTTGGTGGCCAAGAGTTTTGAGGGTGGTCGGCTAGGGTTGGCAAGGAGGTGTGGGCTCGGGTTTGGTTGAGTAGGAGGGGGGCGATAAACCTTAGAGATGAAGGAGGAGAGGTAGAGGAGAGGGTTCTCACAAAGAGGAGGAGTAGGAGGAGGAGGTGGCCGAGCCACTAAGAGGGGAAGAAGAGAGGCCGGTGGCCAAGAGAGGAGGATAAACTAGGAGGGGCCGAAATTTGTCTTAGAGGGAACGAGGAAAGAGGGGGAATTCAAAGCTTAAATTGTAGGTTTTTCTTTTTCATTCTTCATTACAATACTCAACATAAGCATGGCTATATATAGCCTACACAACTCTATCTCCACCCTTCATGAAAATACAAACTCTTGATGGTTATAGGAACCCATCAATAGAGAAGAAATGAAATAATTAAAACAACACATGATGATCATAGGCACCCATCATTACACATGAAAAAAAATTATTAAACATGAAATAAACACTAAGTATGAAATTGCTTAAAATAAACAAATGCAAAAATATATAATTATAATTATTTAATTTATAATTATATATTTTATTTAATGATGGTGGACGTCGTGCAAAATATGTAGCGGCGTTGGAGATGAATATCGTGGTAGCCATCCTCGAGCTTGTAGCAACGATCATCCCAATCCACGAACTCTCTATGATGGGGATCAACGGCCGCATCAACAATGTTTCCATCAATCCTCCCCCACTCAAAATTACTCATCACCGATGAGTGGCACGTGTGGAGAGAAGAGTAAAAAGCAGCAACAACATGGGGAAAATCTGGCCCCGCTATCCATGTCATAGTAGTATGAACATCCATCAGCATAGAGAACTTGTCTGGCATAGAAACAACAAAACTTTCGAGGAAAGTCGAAAGGGTGTTAAGCAAAAGAAAAATAACTTGAATCTTACCATCCGGTTCAAGAGCCACAGAATCAACGTAGGAAATAGACACGGTAGAACTAACACTCCCCAACCTAAGAGAACATTTAGTGGGAAGAAGAAACGATGGAGAAAGACACTCAGATGGAATAGAGACATACAGTAAAAAGTCCAAAAACTTGAAATAAAGTGAAACGCCTTGTGCTATATAAAAATCTTAAATAAAAGCAAGAAATCCGACGTTCTTCATAATCAAGGATGGGTCGGCGTTCCTATGAATTAATTTATTAATGGAGCTAGAAGACATCCGCTCGGGGACTGACCAGACTAAACCCAAATCAGTAACTCTAGCATCGGACAGTCTCGGAAGGGAACGGAAGTGCGTGTGACATAACTTAAGATGAAACACTAACGTCCTAGATACATGAGAAGAGAATCCATGTGCTACATGACTTGACCCAAAAAAGGATAAAGTGGGGTAAGTCAGGTGGCACAGGAGCCATATAATCAAAGATGGCTTCAATGGGCTCCAAATTTGCAGTATTAATTTTATATTTTAAATACTCACGCTTGGCATGAAGATATGTCAAGGAGAACTGCTCATCATAAACAATTGATTTGGACGCTCAAGAATGTGTAAGGATGTGCGAGCGACACAACTCAAGGGACCCAACTATAGTCACTAACATGTGGACATGTGGGTCATCAAAAGACGGTGGATAAATGCATGCAACTGGGTGTAGTATATAAGTATTTCTAGGTGACACCTCATCCAGAGGCACAATAACCAAAGAGTCGGAAACAGTCGAGGACAAAAATGTAGACGGACACGCAGAAAAATGAACAGTCAAATATGACGCAGAGTCAGATCTACGAGGTGCGCTGAAAAGACCAAATACTAGTGCGCTTAATTTATTAATATATATACACTGAGATAACTCCAATGTAGGAACTAATAAAGTGGGCGTCATACAAAAACTTAGACTAGGACTAACGGTTTAATGTCCTAAAAAGTAATCTAAAATAGGAAAATAATCAGGAGGAAGGGTCGGCAAAATCAAATGCGAGATAACATCCAAATCAAGCTAAATTTCACCCAACGGTGATATCATAAAAGAACTCTCTGATGCAGGCTCACACGTTGACACCGAAAAGATCTACGGACACACACGAATGCCTCTCTATGATCCAATTCTACACTTGCACAAAACATCCAATGTGGCGCACACGCTAAGCAATTATATCAATTAAATGCTAACGTACGGGTAGCCAAACCGATTAGGATCGAATAAAGCCTATATGCCAATATTCTGTCCAGCTAAAAGGACCTACCCGGTCCGATCAAGCGAAGGTTGTACCAAAAGAGATCTATAAAAAAATTACGATTCTGAAATGGTAGATCTCTCCCAACAAAAAGTAAATGAGGTTCGCCAATCCTCTCGAAAATTAAATCAATCAAGATAGACACCAAATCGATCGAAGAAAACCACGATTATTTTAAGGCTATCAAGAATCAACGATATAATTTACCACCACAAGAATAATTTAGGAAAAAGAAAACACACGAAGGTAGAAGTTCTCGTTACCCAATCGGAATGGAAGATTCTGATTTCACTATCTTGGATTGCTCTTCAACGGCTCTACTGGAGTTACGTTGGATGGAGAGAAACTCGTCCGCCTTCATCGCTTCACGCAGGAGTTAGATTCTCAAGGAGGAATCTCTTTGGCTTGGCCGAATTTCACCAAAAGGGTGTGAGGTGGTCGGGTTTCTTTAGAGAGGAAAGGTGAGGGAGGAGGAAGTGGAGAGGAGGCCGAATAGAGAGAGAGGAAGGAAAGGTGGACGACGGCTAAAGAGAGTGGAGGAGAAAGAGGGGGGATGAATTTTGCCTAAGGGGGAAAAGAGAGGTAAGTGGGAAATTTAAATTTGGAATTCAAAGTTTCAATTTTTCATTCTCTAATAAAATCCTTCATAACATGGCTATATATAGCCTACACCACTCCATCTCCTCCAATTCATATTTCAAAATGAAACTATGATGGTTATATGCACCCATCATGAAATAAAAACAATACAAAATTTAAATGCATGAAATTAAAATACTCTTGATGGTTATAGGCACCCATCATACAAGAATTAAACTACATTAATTAAATGCAATAAAATAAAATGCATGAAATAAAATTGTTTAAAATAATAATTGATAAAATAATAATAATTTGATAAAATATATAATTATAATTATTTAATTTATAATTATATATTTTATTTAATAGCGATGGCGTCGTTGGCATCGTGGTAGAGTCCCATCCTCGAGCTTGCGGCAACGATCGTCCCAATCCACGAACTCTCTCAGATGGGGATCAATGGCGACCAAATCAGCAACGTCTCCATCACTCTCATCCGGGTGTAGAACAAAATAATCATTCAAAAGTACCCTTCCCTCAGATGGTAACTCATCCATAATATCAATAGGGCAATTCTTAATGAATTCTCTGACGCTACGCGCCTCACTCGTCACCTAAAGAGTTCTTCACTTTCTCTGACTTCACAAAGCAAATTCATCCTCACTCTCAGGCCCCTCAGATGACTCAGATACAATATCAGTGGGTGTAATCATAGGCTCTAACTTGATGGGGATCGTAGCCTGGAGAGGGCACTCAATACTAGGGTGGTCAGACACAACACTAGCAGTGCAAGTAATAGGCAACAAAATACTCTCACAGATAAGAATGTAATCATCCCATACATCATTTTATAAATCACTAGGTATTCCCTCAATGTCAGAATCATCAGACTCGTCGGGCACTATCGTATGTGAAGGAATACTCTCACCTTACTGATCATCCTTAGAATCAAGTGATACTACATCTACATCAGCATCCTCATGGGTAGAATTCACAATCTTGGGAGGCGTAGTTGACACAGATAAAGGAGGTAAGACCCTAGTGGTAACAACTTTCGAGTCAAAGACATATGACCTATAAGGCATGGTTTCCCTAAAGGTGGTAGTAGGTACTTTATGGGCAGGCCGAATTTTTGGAGAAAATCATCTAGCATTAGGCTTATAATTATTCCTATAGGAAGGTATGGGACTAGCGCCATAACAATACTCACTCACAGGCTTGGTGTCAGTAGTGCGGAGGTAGGAAGGATCAAATTGATCCGAGAGTAGGCTACGCATTGCTGACCAAGCATGTTTATAACTACCAACATGATGCTCTTCGTTTTGCCAAAATGCAAGGGCTTGACCTACTAATCGTTCTCGAGCTACGACAACCTTACAGTGGTCATCCCAGTCATGACAATAAAATTTAATTTTTAATCTCTTAAGCCAGTCTCTAAAAGTTTTGGGACACCCATAACTGTCATAAGTGCATACCTTTCTTCTAGTGTCAGGATAAGCGTGGGGAAGGTTGGTATTTCTATGGTATGAAGGCAACGCTGGGGTGTGTTGAGCCATTGCTTTATCATACCAATAGTCTAAATAGAAAGCATAAATGTCATGTGCCATATCAGTGAGAACCGGAGAGAAAACTCACCCTGATCTAGTGCACATGCAATGAATAAAAGGACTCTAACCCTATATAAATTGCAACAAATGGATTTGTTCCCACTATCTAACTAAGGTCATAAATATATGATTTTTATTATCATGCTGGAAATATTATGAAGATATTAAATAATATATTTTTTTTTATTTTGGAGAAAAATAAAAATTTTAGGCCGCTATTTGCAGACCAAAAATAAATTTTTTTTTATTTTTTGGAAATGAAACGTGCAAGTGCGTGTCGGCGTACTAATAAAAGGGGGAGGGTTATAATTAAGAAATTGACGTGAACCTTCCTCTGATATTAAATTGATGCAGGCCCATGGTTTTGACGGATTAAACACTACGCGTTCTTAGGATCGGTAATTAAAATAAATACGCAGTGAGCAATATTTCTCTAAATTAATACTAACGATGATTTCAACAATATAACAATCCACAATGCAAAGGGTCGCTACCCCTTATAGAGATTGAACAAGGGCTATATTCTAATGTTCGCTTAAGCGAATAGGACCTACCCGATCCGGACAATTAGAAATTCAAATTAAAATTATTCGCTAGACTTCACAAACCCAACAAGAGAGGAATCCAGGCTAAATAGCGATTTAAAATAAAATCCAAAATCATTTTCGAAATTAATTTAAAGCAAGGTCGACCAGATCACCTGAACTCGAAGAGAAATCAAAGGTAGTGAGTGAACCCGATTTCTTCTGGTGTTCATGAGATCTACCCACTCCGATTTATATGAAAATATTCGGAAGAAAACACGCTTAAAAATCAGATTTAACTAAGCACATTATTCAATATAAATCAGAACTAATTACAAGCCTTCTATTCCACCAATTATCACAAATATATAGAAGAACACACAAAGAGTTGGTTTAGAAATCATTACCCAAATCCCAAGAAAAATCCGTCTATAAGATGAGTGGAGGAAGCGCTCACGACGGTGGTTGAATCTATCTCCACGCGACTCCATAGATCTGCACCGGATGATGAAGATGCAAGCCGTTTTCCTTTTGCAACACCCAAGAAGAGGGAGAACCTTTAAAGCAATATGTATTGAAAGAGGCGAGAGGAAAGGTTGTGGAATAATTTCCAAAGGTGGTAAGGGGGGTTGTCGGTTTTGATGTAAAGGAGGGGGCCTGGTTCAGTTGAGTGGTGGTGGAGGTTGGTGGCTGAGAGTTTTAAAGATGGTCGGATAGGGTTGGCTAGGAGGTGTGGGTTCGGGTTAGGTGGAGTAGGAGGGTCCCGAGAAATCTTGGAGATTAAGGAGGAGAGGTAGAGGAGAGGGTTCTCACGAAGAGGAGGAGGTGGAGGAGGAGGAGGTGGCCAAGCCACTAAGAGGGGAAGAAGATGAGGCCGACGGCCACGAGAGGAGGAAAAACTAGGAGAGGCTGAAATTTGCCTTAGAGGGAAAGAGGAAAGAGGGGGAAAATTCTAATCTTGAATTCTAGGTTTTTCCTTTTCATTCTTCATTACAATACTCAACATAAGAATGGCTATATATAGTCTATACCACTCCATCTCCACCCTTCATGAAAATACAAACTCTTGATGGTTATAGGCACCCATCAATACACAAGAAATGAAATAATTAAAACAACACATGATTGTTATAAGCACCCATCATTGCATATGAAATAAAATTATTAAACATGAAATAAACACTAAATATGAAATTTCTTAAAATAAACAAATGCTAAAATATATAATTATTATTATTTAATTTATAATTATATATTTTATTTAATGGTGGCGGACGTCGTGCAAAACATGTAGCGGAGATGGCGATGAACGTCGTGGTAGACCCCCATCCTCGAGCTTGTGACAACGATCATCCTAATCCACAAACTCTCTATGACGAGGATCAATGGCCGCCTCAGCAACGTCGCCATCACAATGTTCTAGTATATTCCCGGAGTGCTGAGGAGCTTTCCTAACACTTGCGCTTAGTTCTGTCTACTTTAAGAGAGCACAAATTATTTGTGAAATTGCTTAAGTGCAAATTTTGGCTTCCTCAAGTGTCTTTCTTGGGTCATGTTGTGAATAAGGATGGAATTTCTATTGACCCAAAGAAGATAGCTGTCGTGATGGATTAGAAAAGACCTACCACACCTAAAGAGATAGGAAGTTTCCTAGGATTGGCAGGCTATTATAGACGGTTTGTGGAAGGATTCTCCATTTTGTCTACACCTCTAACTAAGCTTATACAGAAGAACACTGTGTTTGAGTGGAGTAATGTGTGCGAAGGAGACTTTCAGGAGTTGAAGAAGAGATTGTGCACTGCTCCATTTTTGACCTTACCTACCGAAGGAATTGAGTATACTTTTTATGTGGATGCATCGCACGTCGGGCTTGGATGTGTCTTGATGCAAGAAGGAAAAGTAATTGTGTAAGGGTCAAGGACTTTGAAGATTCATAAAAAGAATTGTCCTATGCATAATTGGGAGTTTGCGATAGTGATTTATGCCCTGAATCTTTGCAGAAATTTGTTATATGGCGCGTTGTGCAAGATTTATATAGATCATAAGAGCTTTAAGAACGTCTTCACTCAAAAGGAGTTGAATTTGCGCCAGCGCGGAAGGTTGGAGTACGTCGCAGATTATGATGTCAATATCCTTCATCATCCGGGCAAAGCTAACGTGGTATTCGGCGCATTGAGTAGAAAGACAACACAAGACTTCAACCTTTAAGTGAAATCCTTGGTGGAGGAGTTTTTATTAATGAACATAACTGTTGGGAGTAGCGATTTGCACCGCAGTAGATATTGCTTACAAGGCTACATCAGAAGGACAGTTCTGATTTGAAGCATATCCCGAGTATAACTGAAAAGGGGAATTACCGAACTTTTCGAATGACGGTGCGGGTATCTTGATGCACTGCAGTAGATATTGTATTCACGGTATTGAGGATATAAAAGCAAGGATATGAAGTGAAGACCATGATTCTAGTGTTGCCTACCACCCGGGCTTTACAAAGATGTATAGGGATCTGTCGCAGATCATCTGGTGGTATGGGATGAAGAACGATATAGCTAAGTTAGTGTCTGAGTGCTTTAACTACAATCATGTTAAGGCAGATCATAAAAGGCCTGGTGGTAAGCTAACGCCTTTGGATATTCCAAGTTAGAATTGGGAGAGCATCTCTATGGACTTTATCACCGGTTTGCCAAGGTCTCTCATGGGCATGATTCTGTGTGGGTCATAGTTGATATATTGACGAAATATGCTCACTTTGTTCCTTTTAAGATTGGCTATTACATAAAGAAGAGAGCAGAATTGTATTTTGACGAAGCCATCAAACTGCATGGAGTGCCGATAAGTATTGTGTCAAATAGAGACTCCAGATTTATGTCGCATTTTTGGAAGAGTTTGCAAGAAGGGTTAGGCACTGACCTTAGGTATTCAACCGCTTACCACCCGCAGACCAATGGTAAAATGAAAAGAGTTTATCAAAATTTGAAAGATATGATCAGATGTTATATTTTGTACTATGGTGGAGCATAGGATCAGCGTCTCAGACTGATGGAGTTTGCTTATAATAATAATTATCAGGAGAGTCTGCAGATGGACCCCTTTGAGGCTTTGTATGGGAGGCATTATATAACTCCCTTATTTTGGGTTGCGGTTGGTGAGAGATAGTTGTTTGGTCCGGAGGCCTTAAAATACATGAGTATTTCTGTAACATATATTCGTAAAAAGCTTCGTGTGGCTCAGGAGAGTTATGAGAAAAATGCAAATTGATGAAGGGTTGATCTTGAGTTCGCAGAGTGGGACATGGTTTTTATGAAGGTTTATACGATGCTAGGTGTTAAGAGGTTTCGGAGGAACCACAAGTTGGATCCTAGGTATGTGGGACATTTCCAGATTGTTGAGTGCATCCAGATTGCTGAGCGCATCGGACTTTCCCTGGTGTTCACGATGTAACATCCCGATTCATTATAGACCCCTCGCACGCATTTTCAAGTCAGGTTAGTTAAATTGGGCTCAGGGTACACTGGTGGATAGGCTTGCACCCGAGCTGGGGGAAGTGTTGACTCGTTACTGAGTGTCTGGACCCTTCTGCTTGGCGGAAGCGGGATACCGCACAGCGGTAGCGATCTTCAAGTGTATATAGTGAATGGCAAGAGGAGTCGAGAGCGTCGAGTGGACTTAATGATCGTCGAGTACTTCCATTCAGAGGTAGCATAATACCGCACGACAGTAGCGAGGAGTCGAGAGAATCGAGTGGACTTAACGGTCGTCGAGTACTACCACATTACGGTAGAAGGATACCGCGCGGCGCAAACCTACTGAGTTATCAGTGTATCGCACTGTATGCAACCTCTTGGCAATAGTGATACCGCTAGTGACAGCCCCACTAAATTATTCAGAATGTTGTTCGGTGAGATACCGCGTGGCATTAGAAGAATATTGCGCAGCAGTAGCAGTATAGGTGGTGGTGCCCGAGTGGTTGGTTTGGGCTGTGGCGCATGAAAGAACTCATTTTATGGAGGTACCGCGTGGCAGTAGCATACTACCGCATGGTGGTAGCCCTCGATTCAAAAAAAAACCTAGGTCTATTTAGCCTCTCCTTTATATACGTTATCCAAATCTTGGTCGCCAATCTCCCTCTCTCGATGCCGAACTTCATCGCAGGAGACAAGGTTGATGGGAGATCTTTCTCACGTAGGAGGAGAATGATACCGACGAGGAAACCAATCATGCAGCCAAGGAGGATAACGAGATCCATGGCCAGAAATGAGGTGAGATTCCTAACCTTTCCCTTTGTGCTAGATCTTCAGTTATGAAATAGGAGAGATGCCGACTTAAAGGGGCTTGACTTTGGTGTTAAATGAAGATCTCCTTGGAAGAGACCACGCTAGGACCTTTGTCTTAGGATTTTATTTTCTTTGACCTTTCCACTCTTCATTATGAAGACGATGGACTTGGATTCGTGAAGAATGGTGGTCTGTTGAGGGTGAATAAGGGAGGAGGAAGAGCTGAATGTAACTGTTGGGAATATTGCCCTCCATGTTCCATTGATTTGATTTGAAGAGACATCACCATCAACACTAAGAGCATAGTTGTATTTGATGTTGTTTAAGCTCATCATGTGCAGGTTGTTCCGTGGAAAAAGTTTAGACATTTGTCTAAGTGATAGTGACAGGTGGTCACAAGTTAGGCCGGTGGAGAGACAGAAATTCTATCCAAGTCCACAGGCATTGAGTGAGGATAGCTCACTCAAGGATAGATGAAAAGAAATGTGGCTAAATCCACAGGCGTTGAGTGAAGCAAGCTCACTCAATGACAAATGCAAAGAAATTTTGTTAAGTCAACAGGCATTGAATGAAGCAAGCTCACTCAATGCCAGATGCAAAGAAGCGTCGTGTGTTGTCAAGCTTTTGCATTAGCAAGCAGAAAAATTGACCAAGTCCATATGTGTTGAGTGAATACAGCTCACTCAACGCCATATAATAAAAAGCGTCGACTAAAGGAGTGGACATTCAAAGCCCAGCAGTTTGCAAAGCAATTCTACGCCTAAGTCCACAGGCATCGAGTGAATACAACAATGTCATCGTGTGATGTTAAAGCTTTATCTTTGACAGGAAAGAAATTTGGTTAAGTCCAGAAGCATCGAGTGATGAAGGCTCACTCGACGCCTAATCAGTTAAGACTACAAAAGTCTAGATGGCATTGAGTGTTGAAGGCTCACTCAATTCTAGAGAAGAAAGTATTTTGTTCTCTCAAAGCTCAAGGAAAGAATGGATAGCAAATCTGTCTAAGTATTTTGGCGTTGAGTCAAGCTTACTTACTCAACGCCCAGTGATAGAAAATCTATCAAAGTGTTTTGGCATTGAGTCAAGCTTACTCACTCAATGCCTAGTGACTTAAAATCTATCTAAGTGTTTTGGCATTGAGTGATGGTTGCTCACTCAGCGCCTATACCAAAGTTCCAGCAAGCAACTTTCTGAAGAACATTTTCTAGAAGCTGTAAAGTAGAAGTCAACACTAAGTTTGCTCAGGAAATAAAGAAGAAGAACCTGCTCTCATGTGGTATGTGATTCACAAACAGTTTGCTGGTTAGAGCTATAAGATACATCTTGTCTTCAATAGCAAGGTCAGAAAGTTCACTTTCTAAGGAAGAAGAAGAAAAGTTAGGGTTGAGTTTGTAACGCCCCGAAACTCAGAAGAGGGACGGGTGACGTTTTTAGCCAAGGCTGGGACTTGGAGCAGGTGTCACGGGCGTGTCACGGGCGTGAAACAGGAATGCCACACTAGGGAGTTTTCTGAGTTATGTACATGGGCCATGACACGAGCACAGACAAGGGAATGTCATATGTGACACGGGCGTGTCGGGTGCCGTGTCGAAGGCAGTGACCTCCTCGAGAAGCAAGAGTTGGTAGTTGTACACAGGCCATGACACGGGCATAGACACGGGCGTGTCACATGTGACACGGGCGTGTCGGGTGCCGTGTTGCAGGCCATGTCCTTCTCGGGAAAAGAGTGTTGGTCGTTGCACACGGGGCATGACATGGGTCGTGACACGGCCGTGTCGCATGCGACACGGGCGTGTCGGAGGCCGTGTCGAATGCCGTGTGCTGGTTATCACGTCGGTCGAGACGGCGATTGGGTTACACGGCCATGCACACGGCCATGTTGCAACCCGTGTTCGGCCCAGTTTTTTTAATTTCACGCCCTGATCGTGGCCGTTCGTTTCCTTGGTTTGGGATCTAACGGTGGGGAGTTGGTTCTGGCGGTTTAAACCCGAAAATATGGTTACAAACCCTAACTTTCATTTGGGTGTTCTCTCTCTAAGATTTTAGAGAGAAGGAAGAGCAAGGAGGAAGGAGGAGACCAAGATCCGGCCGCCGGTGGAGCTTCACAGCTCCGATTCGCGATCCGAGTCCAGATCCACGAAGGCGACGACGTTGCGGTGCTTTCTAATCGCGTAGATTTTTCATGGCGCCGTGGAAGAATGCAAGGGTAACGATTCTCATCCTAGGGCATGTGAAGCCCTCTTTTCCTTTCCTTAGGAAGCCCTCTCTCGCGAGTGAGCGAAGAGTTGGAGCGTTCCTTGGGGTAGATAAGTAAAGTCCCCCTTGTATAAAGTCCGTATGCGAAAACGGGCATAGGCATTGTGTGTGAAGCCTATCCGGACAAGTTGATCCGGATCGGTGATGTTGCATTGCATATGAACCGAGCAAGACTCCGGGTGTTTGGGAATTTTTCGGGTTTTCTACGTGGTAGATTGCAGCAGGGAGACTTAGAGATTAACTCCTAGGTGCACCCGGAAAACTGGGCAAAAGCGGGTTTTGCCAACACGATGGTCGGGGAGCCAACGTGAACATAACCGGGTTATGTGGTTGTTGTGGCGGAAACGGGACTCGGTGAGTCTTTACCTGCGCATATGGCTTAAATTATAGTTGCGGAATGAGCACGGGTCAGGCGGAACCATAGCCGATCTATGTCGTTTAGGGGGACCGTTGGCATGGATGAGAGTCTTCGGCAGTTTATGGCTTAAATTGTCGTGACCAAGGCCAGGAAGACAAAATGCTCATATGATTGGCCGTCCAAGGGGCGGTGGTGGAATGGGAACGTCTGTGGCTTGAATTGACGTGATGTTGGCTGGTTCGCCGTGAATGTGCCCCGTGTAATACCCCAAAACCCAGTTTTGGTTTTCAGGCCAAGTTACACGGCCTGGGACACGGCCGTGTCCCAGGGCGTGTCAAGCTAATTCTCGAGCTGGTCTCGAGTAAGTTTCAAAGTTGGGTTTCGGGTGTTTTTGGAGTTACACGGCCTGAGACACGGGCGTGTCCCAGGGCGTGTCATCCTCGGGTTGCTGCGGGCCGCGCGTTCGACGATCGTTGAGAATCGTGAGCGACGATCAACGAGAAGAGGCGACACGGCCTGTGACACGGGTGTGTCACAGGGCGTGTCCTTCTCGACGATCGGAGAGATCATGTCGACGATCGGCGAGAATAATCTCAGCGATCGACGAGATTCGTCGAGAGAGGCGACACGGCCAGAGACACGGGCGTGTATCAGACCGTGTCAGGTAAGGCGGTGGTCACGGGCGTGTTCAACCCGTGTGGTGAGGCGGTTCTTTGCCGCATAAGGGACACGGCCTGTGACACGGGCGTGTCACAGGGCGTGTCAGGGCCGAAATTGACTTTTTTGCAGATCTCGGTCGTTTGTTTCCCTCTTTCCAGATCTGGTGGTCTTTAGTTTTTCCAGCCCCTGTAAGACCCCGAACAAGCAAGTTTTTCCTCACTTTATCTTCTTAAGTGACAGAAGGAAAGAGGAAGAAGGAAGGAAGAAGAAGAAGGAGGAAGGAAAGGGAGATCCAGCTAGTCCAAGCTCGGATTCGCGATCGGAGGCCATATTCGGGAAGGCAGAGCTCCAAGCAGTGCTTGCCATGGCTCCAAAACGTCATCCAAGGGTAACGACTTCCTCCTTGGATATGTGAAATCCTTCCTTTTTGCATATTCATGAATCCTCTACAAAGGTAGAGTTGAATTCTCTTGGGATGTTGAACCCCATCCCTTGATTCTTATTAGAGTAGTCCCGGAAGTGAGAAGTACGGGTAGGCATGCTGTGTGAAGCCATCTGGACAGGTTGGTATGGATTGGTGATGATTGTATGCATATCAGAGCAAGACTCTGTATTATTGTGATGCGTGTGATGTTCTTGGTGGACACCTGCAGCTTGGTGCAGCAGGATAGTATGCGGATGGGTTGATGTTGTGTGATCTCAGCCCATGTAGCTGTGAGTGCTACTTTTGGGGGGTTGATGCTGTGTGATCTCAACCCTTATAGTTATGAATACTACTTGTTGAGCCGGTGGGGCTGCAACTATGGAAAAGCCTGTGTGGCGAATGGGCAAGGTGAAGTTGTACCCGTGTCAGTCCTGATCGACGCCTGACGTATGTGAGCTATGGGAAAGGCTGATCTGTACCCGCATTCTGGTTGTCTAACCGTGGGGAGCTTAAGGCCCTGTTAGGATCATAGAATGAGAATCGCTCCGGCTATTTGAGCCATGGAGGATTGGAATGCTCACAAATTGCCATCATGTCTGGGACCTCTGAACGGTGGTGGGACCCTTGTTTTCCGGTACACCGATAATGTGCCCTGAGAGCACGGAACGTCGGGCCGTAGTGCCGACGTTTGTGATGGATGATGACTTGTATGGACATACAAGTGTGATGTGCTAAAGCATAACCTTTTGATTGTATATAATATAAGTGCAATGCAGGGAAGGAATTCCGCTGTCCCGTGCCAGGGACAGGGTCGTTATAAATGGTCAGCCAAATGCTGACCGTTGCTTTATTTGCCACTGCTTGGTGGATATTTTGCATGCAGGTCAAGAAGGGCCAAGCAGGGATGAGGGCGGAAGACCCTAAGCTATTGTTGCTGAGTGCTAGCCCTTGAAGGCTATTTTTGTACCTTGTGTAAGAACTCATGTATGGTCGGCCTGCGTGCCGAAGTATGGAAGATACCTTCTTGTATAAAGAGGAACACTTGTAATAGGCCATAAGGCCATACTTGTGGTTTTATATTATGGCATGTTTGGTTTAGCTGTGGACTTCTTTGTTTATCTTTGAGTTCATTCTTGCAACCCTTTAAACTTCCGCTAGAATGCTCTGTGATAGGATACGTATTTGGTATTACTTAGTAACGTCTCCGCCTGTTTGTAAGACATTGTGTGGGGCCCCGGCTGGACCTTCTAATATGTTGCACGTAATGGGTAGGGGTGTTACAATTTTGTATCAGAGGGAGGTCACAGGCCTTCCGAACTTGCAGAGCGGATATCAACATCTCATGTATTGCCGGAAGGCTATTTTTGTACCTTGTGCTGCTGCTGAGTGCTAGCCCTTGAAGGCTATTTTTGTACCTTGTGTAAGAACTCATGTGTGGCCGGTCTGCGGCTCGTGTGTGAGTGTATAAAATTGAACTCAAACATGTCCACATAGGTTTGAAATGCACTGGTGTGTTACACTTGTGTGTTTGTTTTGACTGTTTGTTGTGTGGCTTGTCGCTGAATTGTGTGGTTTGACACATATAGGTGACACGAAGTGTTGCGGGTCAGTCAGAACGTCAACATTCTATTGAGAGTGCGGCACCGGCAGAGGTGCCCACCCCTCCTCCATCAGCAGAAACTGTACGTTTGATTACAGAAATGGTACTTGCGGTGATGAATGCTCAGCAGGCAGGGCAAGCTCGGCCTGAGGCTCCCGTGCCTGTGGCAGTGCGTCAAGAACCGGTGGGCATAGCGGTTGATCAGCGTGCCGCAGATCAGCAGCTGAAGCGGTTTATGAGCTTTCATTCTCCGACGTTTACCGGGGCGGGTTCCCCAGCTCAAATAGAGGATTGGCTTGCTCGGATCAAGCGCATCTTGACTGCCCTTCGGGTTGATGAGGAACAGAAAGTCACGTTAGCCACTTTTCTTCTTGAACGAGAAGCTCGGCTGTGGTGGGATGAGGTAGAACTGCACCACTTGGCAGGCAGACAGTTGACGGGAGTCTCTATGGACGAGTTCTCTCGGTTGTTCTTGGGCAAGCATTTGCCGTTGCAGCAACGGATTGCTTTGGAATTGGAGTTTCAGCGGTTGACGCAAAAGCAGAGCAGCGTGTATGAGTATCTGCATGAGTTCACGCGTTTGGGGCATTATGCGGGCGCTATCTTTGCCGAGGAAGAGCGCAAGACCAGTCAGTTTTATGCGGGACTGCGGGATGAGTTGCGGCATTTACTCTCGAGTTCCGTGAATCAGGGATTTCAAGCTCTGGTCTGCACCGCGAGGGAATTGGAAGCAGATTTGAAGCGAGGACAATCTAAAGGACCTTTGGCTATTGCAAAACCGGAGTTCGAACCGCCGCGTCCGGAAAGAAGTGGATTTCAAAAGAAATGGGGTAAGAAGTCCAGACGTTCTGGGCAAGCTCCTTCATCAGTTACTTAGGAAGCGTCGTCGGGCTATGAATCCCGCACTTGCTATACGTGTGGCAAGCCGGGACATCTTGCTCGGGACTGTCGGGTTGGTCCTCCGAAAGGTGACAAGAAGCCGGGCGCGTCCAATGCGGAAAAAGGGAAGGCGGTGGTGGAGTCTTCTGCTTCGTAAGTGCAGCCTCGAGTTTTCAATCTGCGACAACAGGAGGCCATTAAGCAGGCCGACGTCGTCACAGGTGCGCGTGATCTCTTAGGTCTTTTCCCTTTGTGTAGTGCTGCTATGTTTTTGGTGTTTATTGTGCTGTTGCTATGTTAGGCTTCGTCCTAATTTGGGATCATCCAGCACGAGCACTGTTTGATACTGGTGCGTCACATTCGTTTCTGTCAAAGGATTTCGTATTGCGCATTGGCGCGCCGATACGAGGCACGATAGAAAGTTTGAAGGTACTCTTACCTAACGGATGTGTTTTGTGCGCGGATCAGTCTGGGTGTGTAGAAGGAAAAATAGGAAGTTGGGACTTCAGATTGGAAGCACTTGTGCTGCCGATTTCGGAATTTGACATAATCTTCGGTATGGATTGGTTGTCAGAGCAGCATGCTCGTAGTGATTGTAAATCTAAGGAAGTTGTGTTGGGGAAGAACACTGAACAAGAAATAAGGTTTAGCGGCAAGTAGGGGATAAATGAGATGTTGATATCCGCTCTGCATGTTCGGAAGGCCGTTAGAAAAGGTGTCGAGTTGTTCTTCACGCTAGTAGCAGTGGTAGAGCCAAAGGCTAGTGTGAATGAGGTACCTGTTGTGTCGGAATTCCTGGACGTGTTTCCAAAAGACCTTCTGGGGTTACCACCCAAAAGAGAAATCGACTTCACGATAGAACTGGTACCGGGTGCAAAACCTGTGGCCCGTTCCCCCTATCGTGTAGCGCCAAAGGAAATGGCGGAGCTGAAGGTTCAGTTGCAAGAATTGCTAGATCAAGGTTTTATAAGGCCAAGTCAGTCACCTTGGTGTGCACCGGTTCTCTTTGTGAAAAAGAAGGACGGCAGCTTGCGTCTATGCATCGATTATCGAGAACTGAACAAGCTGACAAAGAAGAATAAGTATCCGATCCCACGGATCGATGATTTGTTTGATCCGCTAGTTTGCTCTTCGGTGTATTCTAAGCTGGATTTGAAATTAGGTTATTACCTGCTGAGGGTTCGGGAAAGTGACATACCCAAAACGGCGTTTGGCATGCGCTACGGGCATTATGTGTTCACGGTGATGCCCTTTGGATTGTCTAATGCACCTTCGGTGTTTATGGATTTGATGCACCGAACGTTTAAGCAATATTTGGATCTCTTTGTGATCGTCTTTATCGATGATATCCTGGTGTATTCCCGATCCAGAGAAGAGCATGCAAACCATTTGAAGATGGTATTGCAAACCTTGAGGGAAAAGAAGCTCCATGCCAAGTTTTCTAAGTGTGATTTTTGGTTGTCATCCGTGGCTTTTCTGGGCCATGTAGTTAGTGGAGAAGGCATTGTCATAGATCCTACCAAGATTGTTGTTGTGCAGGAGTGGCCTGTTCCTTTGTCGGTAGCCGAAGTCAGGAGTTTTTTGGACTTGCGGGCTACTACAGGCGTTTTGTGGAAAATTTCTCAAGAATAGCATTGCCTCTCACTACCCTAACGCGGAAAGAACAAAGGTTCGTTTGGTCGCCCGAGTGTGCATGAGCTTTTGAAGCGTTAAAGAGTCGGTTGACTACGGCCCCAATTTTGACAACACCTTGTGGCATAGATGATTTTGAGGTGTACAGTGATGCATCGGGTAGCGGCTTAGGCTGCGTTCTCCTTCAGCGTGGTAAGGTGATAGCATATGGTTCGCGCCAATTGAAAGCCCATGAGCGGAACTATCCAGTCCATGATTTGGAATTAGCCGCAGTCATCTTTACACTTAAGTTGTGGCATCATTATTTATATGGTGTAAAGGTGGATATCTATACCGACCACAAGAGTCTAAAATATCTTTTAGATCAAAAAGACTTAAATATGCGACAGAGAAGGTGGATGGAATTTTTTGGTGATTATACCTTACAAATTCATTACACCCCTGGTAAAGGGAATGTAGTCGCAGATGCCCTGAGTCATAGGACTCCGGCAAGGGCGAATTGGTTGTCATACCATGATGAACGGTTGATCTACGAGCTAGAACGGATGGATATTACTTGTGTGGAGAAAAACACTGCTGCGACCATGTGTTTGAATTAGACAGAGGTACAGTATGACCTAATGGATAGGGTCCGCTAGGCGACGGAATTGGATGATAGTTTGCAGCGTTATGCAGCGGAAGAGAAGAGCTCTCGGTTTTCTTTTGACAATGGACTTTGGAGAAAAGACGATCGAGTATGTGTTCCTTGTCAGAGAAATCTTCGTGAAGAAATCATGTACGAAGCCCATTTTTCAAGGTATTCGATTCATCCTGGAAGTTCAAAAATGTATAAGGATTTGAATAAGAACTTCTGGTGGCCGGGTATGAAGAAAGATATAGCACGTTATGTTGCTAAGTGCCATACATGTGCTCTGGTGAAAGCAGAATGCCAAAAGCCAGGAGGATTCCTGAAGTCATTACCGGTCCCAGTGTGGAAATTTGATGATATTTCCATGGACATCGTGCATGGATTGCCGAGATCTCAGCGGGGTAACGATGCGATTTGGGTGATTGTGGATCGATTAACAAAAGTTGCTCATTTTATTCCAAATCGAAGAGATGATCCAGTCGACAAGTTGGCTAAAATGTACGTAGATTCGATCGTCCGATTGCACGGGATTCCCCGTAGCATTGTTAGCGATCGAGATGGATGCTTCACATCAGGTGATTGGAGGTTAATTCATGAGCTGTTGGGCACAAAGTTGCATTTCAGTATGGCCTTTCATCCCCAGACGGACGGTCAAACTGAAAGAACCAACAGGACGTTGGAAGATATGCTCCAGATGTGTACGCTAGATTTTGGAAGTCGCTGGGAAGATCATTTGTTCATGATTGAATTTGCCTATAACAATAGTTACTAGGTCAGCATTCAGATGGCCCCTTTCGAAGCTTTGTATGGCAGGAAGTGCCGCACACCGTTATCTTGGGCGGAGACGGGTGAAACGAAGCTTTACAAGCAGCAAGATGTGACTGATATGCATGAAATGGTACGTACAATTCGTGAAAGGTTATTAATTGCTCAAGATAGGCATGCCAAATATTATAATGCCAAGCACTGAGACGTAAAGTTTGTGGTGGGTGATTGGACATATTTAAAAATCAAACCTTTTAAAGGTGTGTCCAGGATACGGCGTCTGAAAAAGTTGAGCCCGAGGTATCTAGGACCTTTTAAGGTGATTGAATGCATAAGTGAGGCAGCCTATCGGTTATTGCTACCGCCTGAGTTAAGTAGTTTACATGATGTGTTTCATGTATCGGTGCTGCGGAGAGCAATAAAAGAGCCGTCGCAAGTGATAGTTGCAGATCGAATATCAGTCGATAGTGGGCTAACTACAAAGGTTAGGCCCATTCGAATTGAAGATGCCACCGAGAAACAATTGAGGAACAAAATAATCGGGATGGTCAAAGTCCGGTGGGATAATTGTGGCCGAGAAGAGCTTACTTGGGAGCGTGAGCAAACCATGCGGACAGAATTCCCCGAGTTATTTGTGTAATTGGTTGTGTAGTAGACCTTGTCATAATCAATAAATATGGACTTTATTGCGATTTTCAGTCATTCAAATTTCGGGACGAAATTTTCTGCAAGGAGGGGAGGATTGTAATACCCCAAAACCCAGTTTTGGTTTTCAGGCCAAGTGACACGGCCTGGGACACGGGCGTGTCCCAGAGCGTGTCAAGCTAATTCTCGAGCTGGTCTCGAGTAAGTTTCAAAGTTAGGTTTCGGGTGTTTTTTGAGTGACACGGCCTGAGACACGGGCGTGTCCCAGGGCGTGTCATCCTCGGGGTGCTGCGGGTCGCGTGTTCGACGATCGTTGAGCATCGTGATCGACGATCGACGAGAAGAGGTGACACGGCCTGTGACACGGGTGTGTCACAGGGCGTGTCCTTCTCGACGATCGGCGAGATCATGTCGACAATTGGCGAGAATAATCTCGGCAATCGACGAGATTCGTTGAGAGAGGCGACACGGCCAGAGACACGGGCGTGTCTCAGGACGTGTCAGGTTAGGCGGTGGTCACGGGCGTGTTCAACCCGTGTGGTGAGGCGGTTCTTTGCCGCTTAAGGGACACGGCCTATGACACGGGCGTGTCACAGGGCGTGTAAGGGCCGAAATTGACTTTTCTGCAGATCTCGGCCGTTTGTTTCCCTCTTTCCAGACTTGGTGGTCTTCAGTTTTTCCAGCCCCTTTAAGACCCCGAACCAGCAAGTTTTTCCTCACATTATCTTCTTAAGTGAGAGAAGGAAAGAGGAAGAAGGAAAGAAGAAGAAGAAGGAGGAAGGAAAGGGAGATCCAGCTAGTCCAAGCTCGGATTCGCGATCGGAGGCCATATTCGGGAAGGCAGAGCTCCAAGCAGTGCTTTCCATGGCTCCAAAACGTCCTCCAAGGGTAACGACTTCCTCCTTGGATATGTGAAATCCTTCCTTTTTGCATATGCATGATTCCTCTACAAAGGTAGAGTTGAATTCTCTTGTGATGTTGAACCCCATCCCTTGATTCTTATTGGAGTAGTCCCGGAAGTGAGAAGTACGGGTAGGCATGCTGTGTGAAGCCATCTGGACAGGTTGGTCTGGATTGGTGATGATTGTATGCATATCAGAGCAAGACTCTATATTATTGTGATGCGTGTGATGTTCATTGTGGACACCTGCAGCTTGGTGCAGCAGGATAGTATGTGGATGGGTTGATGTTGTGTGATCTCAGCCCATGTAGCTGTGAGTGCTACTTTTGGGGGGTTGATGCTGTGTGATCTCAACCCTTGTAGTTGTGAATACTTCTTGTTGAGACGGTGGGGCTGTAACTGTGGAAAAGCCTGTGTGGCGAACGGGCAAGGTGAAGCTGTACCAGTGTCAGTCCTGATCGACGCCTGATGTATGTGAGCTACGGGAAAGGCTGATCTGTACCCGCGTTTTGGTTGTCTAACCGTGGGGTGATTAAGGCCCTGTTAGGATCACAGAATGAGAATCGCTCCGGCTATTTGAGCCATGGAGTATTGGAATGCTCACAAATTGCTGTCATGTCTGGGACCTCTGAACTGTGGTGGGACCCTGGTTTCCGGTACACCGATAATGTGCCCTAAGAGCACGGAATGTCGGGACGTCGTGCCGACGTTTGTGATGGATTATGACTTGTACGGACGTACAAGTGTGATGTGCTAAAGCATACCCTTTTGATTGTATATAATATAAGTGCTATGTAGGGAAGGAATTCCGCTTTCCCGTGTCAGGGACAGGGTTGTTATAAATGGTCAGCCAAATGCTGATCGTTGCTTTGTTTGCCGCTGCTTGGTGGATCTTTTGCGTGCAGGTCAAGAAGGGCCAAGCAGGGATGAGGGCGGAAGACCCTAAGCTGTTGCTGCTGAGTGCTAGCCCTTGAAGGCTATTTTTGTACCTTGTGTAAGAACTCATGTGTGGTCGGCCTGCGTGCCGAAGTATGGAAGATACCTTCTTGTATAAAGAGGACCACTTGTTGTTGGAACCAGCAAAGCCGATTCCACCTAAAGCTCGGAACTACTGAGGCAGCTCGTGCTTATACCCTTGGGATCACTCTACAGGCGAAGAACTAGACTGGGGGCTTCAGTGAGGAGGTCCCACCTCTTACCCGGAAGAGACTAGAACTAGAGCTCTTCCCCTCCCTAGCCAATACTGAGCTAGGTGCCTTTGAAAAGATAAGAGGAGTCAAGAATGCCTGCTTCTCTAAGGCACCTTACCGGTCTATTTATAGGCCTCTGAACTGGGACTGCTAATAACCAAACTATGCTGCTGTGAAAATACCAGAAGACCCTTGGCTGGGTCTGCCAACAGCTAAACTCCGCTGTCTTAAAAGACTAAATGCAGCCCACGCAGGGTAAAAGAGTAAAAACACCTCCGGGGCCCAGAAGGTGGGCCCGACCTTACCTGAACCGGCCCTGAAACCAAGACGACACTTCTCTCGAGGCACCTCTCACTAGGGTCCTCTCGCCAGGCCGAACCCTCTCGACTCGCCTAGGCCCTCTCTACTCGGAGCTTCTCTTCTGAGTCCTCTCGACTCGCCTAGGCCCTCTCTACTCGCTGGGCCGAACCCTCTCTCCTCTCGCCTGGGCCCCTCTCGCCAGGCTGCGAGCCCGAGGTTGTACACAATCCCCGCTCTTTTCGAGGTTGGCACAAGCTCGGAAAGATAGTCCAACCGAGGCTTGCGATGGTACAGCCAATTTATTGAGGGAATCTTTTGGTGGGCCCCTTGCCTGACCTATAAATATAGAACCTCCCTCCCCTCAAAGGGGTGTTTCCTCTCTTTCTCCCTCCTTAACGCTTGTCCATATGTCTCTCAGCCAAAGTGTTCGGGACCACATCGCGGCCGTGCGCCAGCGGAATAGGGCGACGGCGGTGGGTCTGAACAAGATCCCTGCCCGTGCTCCTCCCTCGCTACCGCTATCCGCATCTCCTCCTAAGAAGACGAAAACTCCTGAGCCTCATATTCTGGCTGAGGAACCCTCTCGCACCTATCCAAGGGGGTCGACGCCCCCGGCCCCTGCTAGCCTCAAGGGAAAAGAAGTACGTTCTTCCAACCCCTCCTGGTTTCTTGTCACTGCCCACTCGTTATTTGTTGTCTATTCTCAGAGATTTTTGGAGGCCTCTCAACGTCCCGAGACCATCCGAATAAACATTTCCGAACTCCCTTCTCAGCGCCTCTCACCCCAGGACTCCACTCCTTCTACGCCGGTGACGAAGAGGGATGACCCTTTTACCGCCTCGGACCGCACTCGCCGATTTGGTAAGAGATCTTATCACTGACTTGTTCCATCCTTGTCATTCCTTCCGCCACTCTCAGCCAATATTGGTCTTCTGGCAGGTGCGAGTGGGGGGCCTGCCGAGAGCACTCTGGCCGCCGACTCGCCAGCTAAGGGTTATTCTGGGCGAGAAGCCTTCTCGCCTCCTCCGCTAGTAGACGAGATTGACGATTATCTGGGCGATCCCGCGAACCCCATAGGGATGAAGCGAAAGGTGGCCGAGATTCTGCGGAAACACGCGTTGCTCATCCAAGCACTGGAAAAAGGAAAGCAGGCCGCGGACCACCGAATTGATTGGCTCGAGATGGAATGTGTTAGCCTGTCGAATGAGATTGAAGTCGTCACGGAGGTGGACCAGACTGATCCTCTAGCGATTCTGAACGATGTCGATCAACAGCTTCGTCTCGCCCGGCGCGGTGTTGCGGCTGCTCGCGCCTTCCACTTCCCCCGTCGCCCCCCTGCGTGAGAGGCCGTGGAGGACGATGGAGGTGGGACAAGAACTGACGGAGCCCGAGCGTTCTTTCCTCCTGCAGTCGCCTCTCGCTTCTCGCCTTCCGCCCAATAACTCTCTTTTCTTATCCTGTAATAAGATTGACTGGTATAGCGCCTGTTGTGCGCTCTTTGAACTCGCCACTCGCCATGCGCGGGATTAATTAATTTCATAATTTGTCGGTTTAATCGTCACTACTGCTTCTTATTGGATATTAATCAATTTTTATTCAACATTATTGACTTTCATCATTAGCTGTCTGCCCCGCTGTCTTTTCACCGCTCTTTTCTCGAGAAGGCCGCTCACCCGGCGTTCCGCTGCCCGAGACCCGGAGGGCGAAGGGTCGGCCGACCCTTCCCCTCCCCTGACGCAACCCCCTTGCCCGTACTTCCCTACTGGGGAAGGTTATAAATACCCCCCCCCCTGCCAGGGCAAGAGGTATGCTTTCTTTAGACTTCCACTCGCGAGTAACCTTCTTCCTGTGGCTCGCCTCGTGCTCCAACCCCTCCAGCTTCTTGCGCTAACTCGCTCGTCTCTCACTCACCAGCCACATCCCTTTCTTCTCGTCCTGCGCTCATAATGGTAAAGAAGAGGTCCGAAGAGAGTGAGGGGCGCAGCCGCTGCGGGAAGCGATTCACCGACCACGACTTCCCCCCCCCCCCCGGTCGCCTCCCTGCCGACGATTACGAGACCTTTCGGAGTGATTACCCGCCAGAAGGCTTCGAGTCGCGCCCTCCCCGGGTCTGCGAGAGCATCAACACTTTCTACCCGGGAGAACTCGCCTTCCCAATTTCCCATTTTGAGGCTGGGCTCCGGCTTCCCTTTTGGCCAGAGGTAAAACAGGTCCTGAAGTACTTCGGCGTTGTACCCGCTCAACTGAACCCGAATGCCATCTCCGTCATCATTGCATTTGCCTGCTATATGCGGAGGGAAAGGATAGAGTTTAGCCTTACCGTCTTCCGAAAGATGTTCGTGTACCACGCCAATCAGGACGGAGTGTCCTTCTTCACTGGGCTGAACCTGAAGGTGTGCGAGACCCCTAACAAGAACCACCACTGGCTCACCCGCTTTGTATTCATTCACGGAAATCTAGGCGAAGTTCCTCTCGCGCTGGTGTCTCCTGCTGAAATCTTCTACACCTCCCCTCAGGTGGGCGGCACGGACAGACTTCTCTGCGAATACCTTGCAGGGAAGAATTTTGAAGTCCGGTATCTGAGGAGAGGGCTCGCCTCTCTACCCCCCGTGCTTCCTGGAGAAGGTACACTTCGAACTTCTCTTTTCATTATCCCTTGCCTCTTTCTCTCGCGAGAGCTTGTCTTCTGATGTTAGTTCTCTCTCTTTTCTTCTCAGGAGAGAGGATCGTGCCAATGCATCCCCCCTATCGAAGCGCTATTAAGCCTTCCCCCGATGTGGCTCTCGCCACTATGGCGGCCGAGGCGGCCAGAGAATCGCTGGCCCCTCCCCCCCAAAAGAGGGTGGCCGAGGATTCCGCGCCGCTCCGCCTTAGCCCCTCGAAGAAGATGAAGATAAAGACCAAGAAGACCGTCTCCTTCCCCTCTGGGAAGGGCAAAACTCCTGCCGATCTCGTGGGGACGCCGGGATCACTGAGCCCAATTTCCGTGGGGTCTCGGTCTCCCCACTCGCCCCCTCTAACTTCTCCACGTAAAGCGGTCTCGCTCCTCGAGGGGGCAGCCCCCTTCGCTCCCCCGGCGAGTTCATCCTACCCTACCCCTCGATTCCCCTCTCGCGAGGGTACTTCTCAGATTCCTCCGCCGTCCGATCACCTCAACTTCGACATGGGGCCGGCGGTCCCTGACGGCAACAATGACCTCTCTCTGATCTAGGACAAGGGGTCCTACCGAGTCTCCATCTCCACCCTCCTGTCCTCCTGGAGAGAGCAGGCTGAGCCCAGTGCTCACGCTTTCTCCTTGGGCTTCGGCCTATATGGAGGCCTTACTCCCGATCCACTCGACGCGGCCACTACGCGAGACCTGGTCCTGAGGACGGCACACTCGCAGCTGCGCACTTTAGAGCTGTCGCACCGCCTCTCGCGGGGCCTGATTTTCAACACCAAGAGTTGGAAGGAGATACACGCCAAGCTGGAGGCCGAGTGTGAAAAGTCAGGGGATCTCGCCCAGCGGCTAAAGGTGTCCGAAAGCCTTCTGGCGAAAGCTAGCGGCGGAGTGGTAAGTCGATACCCCGCCAATGTTCTACGGGCACTTGCCCCGGTACCCCCTTTCTTTTTTTCTCTTTTACACCTCTTCCTTTCTCTCGCAGGATGCCGAGACGGCCGATCGACTACGTTCGCGGGTGGAAGAGCTGGAGGCCGAAGTAAGAGAGCTGAAGGCGGAGAACGCCAGGCTTAAGGAAGTTCCCCTTCCCCGTTCGCAGGCCTCCCCACCTCCTCTCGCGCGCTACACCCACGATGATGTGGAAGAGTTCTATAAGGATGCTAACATAAGGACCGCCGAGCTCATTCTCAAGATGATGCGAGAGCTAGGTTTTGTAAAAGACGACTGCGAGGACATCACTGCTCGAGACCTCGTGCCCGAGATCTATGGCGAGGACGAGGATCCCTCAGCGAGTGAGAGGGGCTAGGGCCTTCTTTTTTCTATCTTTTGCTGAGATTGTAATACTTCATATTCCATAGTCGTAGGGTGTTAAACGCTGCTATGACTCACGTTTAAATTCTTACTTTTTTGCTCGCCTCTCGCTTCTCTCTTATCTTGTGAATACGTTGTCTTAAAACATTGATATGACTCATGTGCATGTTTATATATATATATTCTTGCTCGCGCCTTTTTAAGGCCAGCCCTTTCTTTTATATCGGGATTGCTCGAGGAACCCTCGAGATTGTTGATAGGCGAGAGAAAACTGCCTTTCCTCTCGCCTAATTATTACCTGTGGGCTTGGCTCCTGGGGTGAGTTGGTGAGCCTCCATGGTTTTCTGTGAGAGAGAGGAGTATTTCCTCGCTCTCGGCTCGCGGGATGGCTCCTCTTGGCGCGAGTGGACAGGGAGGGTTTGCTATCCTCTCTCTCTCCCCCTTTTCTCCTTCCTCTTTTTTTCTTTATGCAATGACTTCCCCTGAAGCATCCCTTTTTTGCTAAGGGGAATAGATTTTCCTGATTAGCCGACCTTCGTTGCTGCTGGCGGACATTAACACGAAAGCACAAACCCTTGTTTGCGGAGGGCCCGAGAGTATTGAGTCCCTCCTCTTCTCTCTCCTCCAACCACCGAGTGAGCCTACAGCCCTGCTAGCTTGATGAGAGCCTGGTCAGCGGGTCTGCTCGGGGTCTCCTCTCTTCTTTCTCCTCCAACCACCGAGTGAGCCTACAGCCCTGCCAGCTTGATGAGAGCCTGGTCAGCGGGTCTGCTCGGGGTCTCCTCTCCTCTTTCTCCTCCAACCACCGAGTGAGCCTACAGCCCTGCCAGCTTGATGAGAGCCTGGTCAGCGGGTCTGCTCGGGGTCTCCTCTCCTCTTTCTGCTCCAACCACCGAGTGAGCCTACAGCACTGCCATCTTGATGAGAGCCTGGTCAGCGGGTCTGCTCGGGGTCTCCTCTCCTCTTTCTCCTCCAACCACCGAGTGAGCCTACAGCCCTGCCAGCTTGATGAGAGCCTGGTCAGCGGGTCTGCTCGGGGTCTCCTCTCCTCTTTCTCCTCCAACCACCGAGTGAGCCTACAGCCCTGCCAGCTTGATGAGAGCCTGGTCAGCGGGTCTGCTCGGGGTCTCCTCTCCTCTTTCTCCTCCAACCACTGAGTGAGCCTACAACCCTGCCAGCTTGATGAGAGCCTGGTCAGCGGGTCTGCTCGGGGTCTCCTCTCCTCTTTCTCCTCCAACCACCGAGTGAGCCTACAGCCCTACCAGCTTGATGAGAGCCTGGTCAGCGGGTCTTCTCGGGGTCTCCTCTCCTCTTTCTCCTCCAACCACCGAGTGAGCCTACAGCCCTGCCAGCTTGATGAGAGCCTGGTCAGCGGGTCTGCTCGGGGTCTCCTCTCCTCTTTCTCCTCCAACCACCGAGTGAGCCTACAGCCCTGCCAGCTTGATGAGAGCCTGGTCAGCGGGTCTGCTCGGGGTCTCCTCTCCTCTTTCTCCTCCAACCACCGAGTGAGCCTACAGCCCTGCCAGCTTGATGAGAGCCTGGTCAGTGGGTCTGCTCGGGGTCTCCTCTCCTCTTTCTCCTCCAACCACCGAGTGAGCCTACAGCCCTGCCAGCTTGATGAAAGCCTGGTCAGCGGGTCTGCTCGGGGTCTCCTCTCCTCTTTCTCCTCCAACCACCGAGTGAGCCTATAGCCCTGCCAGCTTGATGAGAGCCTGGTCAGCGGGTCTGCTCGGGGTCTCCTCTCCTCTTTCTCCTCCAACCACCGAGTGAGCCTACAGCCCTGCCAGCTTGATGAGAGCCTGGTCAGTGGGTCTGCTCGGGGTCTCCTCTCCTCTTTCTCCTCCAACCACCGAGTGAGCCTAATGCCCTGCCAGCTTGATGAGAGCCTGGTCAGCGGGTCTGCTCGGGGTCTCCTCTCCACTTTCTCCTCCAACCACCGAGTGAGCCTACAGCCCTGCCAGCTTGATGAGAGCCTGGTCAGCGGGTCTGCTCGGGGTCTCCTCTCCTCTTTCTCCTCCAACCATCGAGTGAGCCTACAGCCCTGCCAGCTTGATGAGAGCCTGGTCAGCGGGTCTGCTCGGGGTCTCCTCTCTTCTTTCTCCTCCAACCACCGAGTGAGCCTACAGCCCTGCCAGCTTGATGAGAGCCTGGT
Organism: Platanthera zijinensis; assembly: GCA_039513925.1. NCBI lineage: Eukaryota > Viridiplantae > Streptophyta > Magnoliopsida > Asparagales > Orchidaceae > Platanthera > Platanthera zijinensis. Next base: position 82,966,956 of record CM077093.1, on the reverse strand, counting down.
CAGCGGGTCTGCTCGGGGTCTCCTCTCCTCTTTCTCCTCCAACCACCGAGTGAGCCTACAGCCCTGCCAGCTTGATGAGAGCCTGGTCAGCGGGTCTGCTCGGGGTCTCCTCTCCTCTTTCTCCTCCAACCACCGAGTAAGCCTACAGCCCTGCCAGCTTGATGAGAGCCTGGTCAGCGGGTCTGCTCGGGGTCTCCTCTCCTCTTTCTCCTCCAACCACCGAGTGAGCCTACAGCCCTGCCAGCTTGATGAGAGCCTGGTCAGCGGGTCTGCTCGGGGTCTCCTCTCCTCTTTCTCCTCCAACCACCGAGTGAGCCTACAGCCCTGCCAGCTTGATGAGAGCCTGGTCAGCGGGTCTGCTCGGGGTCTCCTCTCCTCTTTCTCCTCTAACCACCGAGTGAACCTACAGCCCTGCCAGCTTGATGAGAGCCTGGTCAGCGGGTCTGCTCGGGGTCTCCTCTCCTCTTTCTCCTCCAACCACCGAGTGAGCCTACAACCCTGCCAGCTTGATGAGAGCCTGGTCAGCGGGTCTGCTCGGGGTCTCCTCTCCTCTTTCTCCTCCAACCATCGAGTGAGCCTACAGCCCTGCCAGCTTGATGAGAGCCTGGTCAGCGGGTCTGCTCGGGGTCTCCTCTCTTCTTTCTCCCCCAACCACCGAGTGAGCCTACAGCCCTGCCAGCTTGATGAGAGCCTGGTCAGCGGGTCTGCTCGGGGTCTCCTCTCCTCTTTCTCCTCCAACCACCGAGTGAGCCTACAGCCCTGCCAGCTTGATGAGAGCCTGGTCAGCGGGTCTGCTCGGGGTCTCCTCTCCTCTTTCTCCTCCAACCACCGAGTGAGCCTACAGCCCTGCCAGCTTGATGAGAGCCTGGTCAGCGGGTCTGCTCGGGGTCTCCTCTCCTCTTTCTCCTCCAACCACCGAGTGAGCCTACAGCCCTGCCAGCTTGATGAGAGCCTGGTCAGCGGGTCTGCTCGGGGTCTCCTCTCCTCTTTCTCCTCCAACCACCGAGTGAGCCTACAGCCCTGCCAGCTTGATGAGAGCCTGGTCAGCGGGTTCACTCGTGGTCTCCTCTCTTCTTTCTCCCCCAACCATCGAGTGAGCCTACAGCCCTGCCAGCTTGATGAGAGCCTGGTCAGCGGGTCTGCTCGGGGTCTCCTCTCCTCTTTCTCCTCCAACCACCGAGTGAGCCTACAGCCCTGCCAGCTTGATGAGAGCCTGGTCAGTGGGTCTGCTCGGGGTCTCCTCTCCTCTTTCTCCTCCAACCACCGAGTGAGCCTACAGCCCTGCCAGCTTGATGAGAGCCTGGTCAGCGGGTCTGCTCGGGGTCTCCTCTCCTCTTTCTCCTCCAACCACCGAGTGAGCCTACAGCTCTGCCAGCTTGATGAGAGCCTGGTCAGCGGGTCTGCTCGGGGTCTCCTCTCCTCTTTCTCCTCCAACCACCGAGTGAGCCTACAGCCCTGCCAGCTTGATGAGAGCCTGGTCAGCGGGTCTGCTCGGGGTCTCCTCTCCTCTTTCTCCTCCAACCACCGCTCTCATCCTCTGAAGGAGGGCATCCTGAGGTGTAACGACCCCATCCGTTAGATGATGTATAGTAGAAGGTCCGGCCGGGGCCCCACACTATATGCCACAAACAGACGGTGAGGTCACAGGATAATACCAAACCAAATACGAATCCTAACTCAGAGCATTCTAGCGGAAGCTTTAAGTTACAACTTTGGAACTCTCAACCGGAATGTCCAATATATATAAAACCACCTTTATATATAACTATCACGGAATGTACACAACCACAAGAGCTTGGCCTTAAGGCCTTACAGTTCCTCTGAACATACATCATGATTTACAAACCTCGGCGCGCAGGCCGGCCATACATGAGTAAAAAGAGAAAACAAAACAACACCATTCGCTGAGCCTTCAAGTGCTAGCAGCAGCAGCAGCAGCAACAGCAGTAGGGCTCGCCAGCCCATCACTTACCACTTGGCTCTCCAGCACCTGCACGGGAACAATCCACCCAACCGGTGGCAAACAATGCAACGGTCAGCATTCAGCTGACCCAATTATAACAATCCTACCCCTTTCTCGGGGCATGAGCATTCTTTCCCTGCAAGCATGGCATCAGCAAATAGCAACTATGTGCGCGCAGGCACATTCAAGCCATCACAACCATCGGCCACCCGGCCCGACGGTCCGTGCACTCAGGGCACATTTTCGGTGTACCGGAATACCAGGGTCAACACCACCGTCTACACGGTATTTGAGCATTTCTAGTCTTTCCGGCGCGCGGGCCTAAGACTCTCATTAGGCGCTCCAACAAAACCTATACCAGGCTTCCAAGTCGGACGGACCTAACGCAGGTACGGATCAGCCACCCCCCGTTGCTCAAGTCGCCGAGCCACCTCGAATACGGAAGTATCCATGGCATTTTATAGGCGCGGGTCGGTTTCACCTTTCCTGTTCGGCAATCTGCCTTTTCAACGAGTTGCAGCCCAACGGCTCAACTACTCACAAAGTGGCAACGCACGGCCACAAGAGTTGCCGCCAACCCTCTTCATTTCCTGGACATCGTCCAGTACTTCCTGCCGCACCAAGCAACAGGTAGGAACAAGGCATCACAAGCCATTATCACGGAGCCTTCTCCGATATGCAAACAAGCATCACCAATCCAGATTCCATCCAGATGGGCTTCACACAGCATGCCTAGAGCCGTACTCCAATTCCGGCCTCTAACAAGGGGGACTTCACATATCTACCCCAAGGGACACCACAACCCACCGCACACTCGCGGGGAAGGGCTTTCCCTATGCAATGCAGAAAAGAAGGACTTCACATGTCCAAGGAGGGAGATCGTTACCCTTGTCGATCTCTTCGGTGCCATCGAAAACTAGCCGGTGAGAAAGAACCGCAGCAGCCTTGCCGTCACAACGCCGGCTTCGGATCACGAATCGAACCATGGGAGCTCCGCCGGTGGCTTGCTCTCCTCCTCCTTCTTCCTTTCCTCTCTCTTTCTCTCTTCCTTAAGGATAAAGAAGAATGACTTCTTCATTCTCTCTCACGACTTAATCCAGCCCAAGAAATCACCTGAGCCTTTGGATCAAAAGAGAGGAAACTGAACGGCCAAGATCTTCCCAAAACATCACTTTTTGGCCGACACGGCCTGTGACACTCCCGTGTCACAGGCCGTGTACCCTTTAAGCGGTACACACAGCTTGAACCGACTGAACAACACGGGTCATCGACACGCCCGTGTCGGACCTGACACGCCCGTGTCAAACCTGAGACACGCCCGTGTCTCCTGCTCGATCGAGCTGCAACCAGTACACGGGTCGGAACACGGCAGCTGACACGCCCGTGTCCAGCCTGACACGCCCGTGTTCCCGGCCGTGTTCAAGGCCGTGTCCGGCTCTGACCTGAATAGGCCAAACTCGCAAAATAAATAGAACACGCCCTGGGACACGCCCGTGTCCCAGGCCGTGTACACCCGACACGCCCTGGGACACGCCCGTGTCCCAGGCCGTGTAACCTGACCTGCTACTCAAACTTCAAGTTGAGTCTTTTGGGGTCTTTTGGGGTGTTACAACCCTCCCCCCTTATCAAAATTTCGTCCCGAAATTTGCACGGTAAGGAAACAAAACCAGCAATGCTATAACTCTGTTATAACAAAAAGTACACGGTCTACAGTTTATACAAATAATTCGGGAAACTCAGCTCGCATGGTCTGCTCTCGCTCCCATGTTAGCTCTTCACGGCCACAATTGTCCCATCGGACCTTGACCATCCCGATCACTTTGTTCCGCAACTGTTTCTCGGCTCGATCCTCGATCCGAATGGGTCTAACCCTCGTCGTTAGCCCATACTCGACCGGTACCCGATCAGCCTCCACTACTTGAGCTGGATCCGTTACCGCCTTACGAAGGACTGAGATGTGAAACACATCATGTAATCCACCCAAGTCCGCTGAAAGTGCTAGTCGATAAGCAGTTTCCCCAACTCGCTCCACCACCTCAAACGGACCAAGATACCTCAGACTTAGCTTTTTCAAACGCCGAATCCTGGACACACCTTTGAAGGGTTTGATCTTCAAATATACCCAATCACCCACCGCGAACTCCACGTTCCGGTGCTTGGCATTGTAGTACTTTGCTTGACGATCTTGGGCTATCAATAGCCTCTCCCGAATAGAGCGTATGAGCGAAGTAGCTTCTTCGACTTCCTTTTTCCCATTCAGCTTCGATTCGCCTGCTTCTGCCCAAGCTAAGGGTGTACGGCATTTCCGACCATACAACGCCTCAAATGGTGCCATACCAATACTCGCTTGGTAGCTATTATTATAGGCAAATTCGACGAGAAATATATACTCTTCCCATCTCTTACCAAAGTCTAGGGCGCACATGCGGAGCATGTCCTCCATCGTCCTGTTGGTTCGTTCAGTCTGGCCATCCGTTTGGGGATGAAAGGCCGTACTAAACGCTAATTTTGTACCCAACATTTGATGAACGAGCCGCCAATCATTCGATGTGAACCGCCCATCACGGTCACTAACGATGCTCCGAGGAACACCGTGCAGTCGAACAACCTGCTCCACATACAGCTTGGCCAAGGTTTCCACTGAATCGTCTCTTCTGTTTGGAAGGAAGTGCGCCACTTTCGTCAACCGGTCCACAATCACCCAGATTGAATCATGACCGCGTTGAGATCTCGGCAATCCGTGCACGAAATCCATCGAAATATCATCGAACTTCCACTCCGGAATAGGTAACGACTTCAGGAAACCGCCAGGCTTCTGGCATTCTGCTTTCACCAACGCACAGGTATTGCATTTAGCCACATAACGAGCCACATCTTTCTTTAGTCCGGGCCACCATAACAGCTTTTTCATGTCCCTGTACATCTTTGTGCTCCCTGGGTGAACTGAGTACTTTGCAAAGTGAGCTTCGTACATCAACTCTTCTCTCAGTTTACCCACACTTGGGACGCACACTCGACCATTTCTCCGTAACAACCCGTTATCCCAAGAGAATTGATCATCCGACCCATCTTTAGCATAGCGCTGGAGACTTTCATCAAGCTCCGTTGCTCGCCGAACTCTGTCCGTAAGGTCATATTGCACCTCCGTCCAGTTCAAGCACGCATCGGTTGACGCACCCTTGTCAACACACGATATCTCCATTGCTTCCAATTCCTGGATCAAACGCTGATCATGCCTCTGCAACCAGCTTGCCCGTACCGGAGTCTGTCGACTCAAAGCATCAGCGACCACATTTCCCTTCCCGGGGGTATAGTGAATCTCGAAGGTGTAGTCCCCGAGGAACTCCATCCATCTTCGTTGTCGCATATTCAGATCCTTCTGATCCAACAAATACTTTAGGCTCTTGTGATCCGTATAGATATCCACTTTGACGCCATATAGATAGTGCCGCCACAACTTGAGCGCAAAGATTACCACCGCCAACTCCAAATCATGGACGGGGTAATTCCGCTCGTGCACTTTCAACTGACGCGAGCCATAAGCAATCACTTTCCCAAACTGTAAAAGAACGCAGCCTAAGCCGCTCCCAGATGCATCACTATAGATCTCATACCCATCAGTACCACATGGCGATGTCAACACAGGCGCCGTGGTCAAACGACTCTTCAAGTCTTCAAAAGCTCGCGCGCACTCCGGCGTCCATATGAACTTTTGATCTTTTCTCGTCAGCGTGGTGAGAGGTACAGCAATCCGTGAGAAGTTTTCCACAAACCGTCTATAGTCGCCCGCAAGTCCAAGGAAGCTCCTGACCTCGGCCACTGAAGACATCACTGGCCAATCTCGAATGGCACTTATCTTCAACGGATCCACCGCGATACCCTCTCCGCTTACCACATGGCCTAAAAAGGCTACTGAAGAGAGCCAGAACTCACACTTTGAGAACTTGGCAAAAAGTTTGTTCCTCCGCAGGGTATGCAAGACCAATCGCAAATGGTTTGCGTGATCCTCTTCCGACTGAGAGTATACTAAGATGTCATCGATAAACACAATAACAAACAAATCCAAATACTCTCGGAACGTTCGATGCATTAGGTCCATAAATACCGAAGGCGCATTACATAGGCCAAACGGCATTACCGTGAACTCATAATGACCGTAGCGTGTTCCAAACGCTGTCTTGGGAATGTCACCTTCCCGAATCCTTAGCTGATAATATCCCGATTTCAAATCCAACTTGGAATAGACCGTTGATCCCGCCAGCTGATCAAAGAGGTCATCAATCCTCGGAATCGGATATTTGTTTTTTTTCCGTCAGCTTATTCAACTCGCGGTAGTCAATACACAACCGTAAGCTACCGTCTTTCTTTTTCACAAAGAGAACAGGCGCGCTCCAAGGTGACATACTTGGGCGTATATATCCCTGCTCCAACAACTCTTGTAATTGGACTTTCAACTCAGCCATCTCTTTTGGCGCGACGCGATATGGAGAGCGGGCCACAGGTTTCGCACCTGGCACCAACTCAATAGAGAAGTCAATCTCCCGCTGGGGTGGTAACCCAGGAAGATCTTTAGGAAACACATCGGCAAACTCTGACACAACTGGCACTTCACCGACACTGGCCTTTGGCTCAACAGCCTGAATTAGCGTGAAGAATAACTCCGCGCCCTTCCGCACAGCATTGACGACTTGGAGTGCAGACAACAACGTTCCGCCAACTCCTTGCATACCAGCGAACTTCGTCACAAGCCCGGTATTCTGGCCCAGTGTAATCTCTTTGGAGTTGCAATCAATAAAGGCACGCTGCTCCGAGAGCCAGTCCATACCAAAGATCACATCAAACTCCGATAACGGTAGCACAGCTGCACTCAAACCGAAGTCCCGACTTCCTATTTGCACATCCACATCGCAAGCCCTATCCGCAAGCATCACACAGCCATTCGGCAATAGCACCCTTGTACTATCCACCGTCACATGACTTGGTACCCCAATGCGAGATACGAAATCCTCAGACAGAAAAGAATGCGAAGCACCCGTATCAAACAGGGCTCTCGCTAAATTATTCCGAATCAGGACAAAGCCTGCAGCACACACACATCATGCACAAGCTAAACATAACCAAAAGCACAGCAAGTAAACTAATTCAACTCGTACCTGTGACGACGTCACTTTGCTTAATCGCTTCCTGTTGGCCAAGTTGATAGATTCGGGGCTGCGCTTGGGAAGCAGAGGAATCCACCACCGCTTTGCCCTTCTCAGCATATGACGCACCCGTCTTCTTCTCCCCTTTGGGCTGCACAACTCGACAGTCACGAGCAATATGCCCCACCCGGCCACAGTTATAGCACGTACGAGCATCCGGCCTTGAAGTCGCTCCCGACACAACGGTCGTAGTCACTTGCCCCGATGGCTTGGACCTCTTGCCCCCTTTCTTCTGGTAAAACGACTTGCCTGGGCGAGGTGCTTGAAACTCTGGCTTAGACACCACCAAGCCCTTATTCCCTTGCACTCGCCTCATGTCCTTCTCCAACGCGCACGCAGTATCAACCAACGCCTGAAACCCTTGGCTCACAGAACTCGAAAGCAGGAATCGTAACTCATCCCGCAATCCTTCATAGAACCGATTCGTTTTCCTTTGGTCATCCGCGAAGATTGTTCCCGCATATCGTCCCAACCTGGTAAACTCGTGCAAGTAGATATCCACACTATCGTCCCCTTGCTTTAACCGTTGGAACTCATTTTCCATAGCAATACGTTGCGCCGCTGGGACATGTTTCGCCAGAAATATCCGAGAGAACTCCTCAATCGATACTTGTGTTAATTGCCTGCCCGCCAAATGGTGTAGCTCAACCTCGTCCCACCACAACCGCGCCTCCCCTTCAAGCATGAAGGTGGCTAAGGTGACCTTGAGAGTTTCCTCCGCCCTGATCGCTGTCATTATCCTCTTGACACGCGATGACCAATCTTCCGCCTGCGTTGGGGATCCCATTCCCGCAAACGTAGGAGGACTGAAGCTCATAAATTGCTTCAACTGTCGGTCAGCTGCTCGTGGATCTACAGCCTCAACCGGCTCGGGTCTTACATCAACACGAACTGGCACTACCGCCGGCTGCGCTTGCCCGGTCGGCTGAATCATGGCAAATAGCGCCTCAGCCACTAAGCGAACAGTTTCTGCAGATGGAGGAGGAGTTGGCACCTCAGCTGGTGCCGCACTCTCATCAGAACGCTGGGGCTCAGACTGCCCAGCACCACTACGTGTCACCTATAGGTGGACAAGACACACATTAGCGAACGTATGCAAGCAAAATAACACAAAAAGGAACGCGCAGATTCCTCAAATAAGATTTTGTACATTCCTTAATGGACATTCCAGAGTTCATTAGCGTTACAGCAGGTCGCACAAACACGTGCTCGCCACCCCACAAAAGAATTCGACCACGAATTCGAAAGAGGAAGACCGACGAAAAGCTGATACCAAAATGTAACGACCCCATCCATTAGATGACGTATAGTAGAAGGTCCGGCCGGGGCCCCACACTATATGCCACAAACAGACGGTGAGGTCACAGGATAATACCAAACCAAATACGAATCCTAACTCAGAGCATTCTAGCGGAAGCTTTAAGTTACAACTTTGGAACTCTCAACCGGAATGTCCAATATATATAAAACCACCTTTATATATAACTATCACGGAATGTACACAACCACAAGAGCTTGGCCTTAAGGCCTTACAGTTCCTCTGAACATACATCATGATTTACAAACCTCGGCGCGCAGGCCGGCCATACATGAGTAAAAAGAGAAAACAAAACAACACCATTCGTTGAGCCTTCAAGGGCTAGCAGCAGCAGCAGCAGCAACAGCAGTAGGGCTCGCCAGCCCATCACTTACCACTTGGCTCTCCAGCACCTGCACGGGAACAATCCACCCAACCGGTGGCAAAAAATGCAACGGTCAGCATTCAGCTGACCCAATTATAACAATCCTACCCCTTTCTCGGGGCATGAGCATTCTTTCCCTGCAAGCATGGCATCAGCAAATAGCAACTATGTGCGCGCAGGCACATTCAAGCCATCACAACCATCGGCCACCCGGCCCGACGGTCCGTGCACTCAGGGCACATTTTCGGTGTACCGGAATACCAGGGTCAACACCACCGTCTACACGGTATTTGAGCATTTCTAGTCTTTCCGGCGCGCGGGCCTAAGACTCTCATTAGGCGCTCCAACAAAACCTATACCAGGCTTCCAAGTCGGACGGACCTAACGCAGGTACGGATCAGCCACCCCCGTTGCTCAAGTCGCCGAGCCACCTCGAATACGGAAGTATCCATGGCATTTTATAGGCGCGGGTCGGTTTCACCTTTCCTGTTCCGCAATCTGCCTTTTCAACGAGTTGCAGCCCAACGGCTCAACTACTCACAAAGTGGCAACGCACGGCCACAAGAGTTGCCGCCAACTCTCTTCATTTCCTGGACATCGTCCAGTACTTCCTGCCGCACCAAGCAACAGGTAGGAACAAGGCATCACAAGCCATTATCACGGAGCCTTCTCCGATATGCAAACAAGCATCACCAATCCAGATTCCATCCAGATGGGCTTCACACAGCATGCCTAGAGCCGTACTCCAATTCCGGCCTCTAACAAGGGGGACTTCACATATCTACCCCAAGGGACACCACAACCCACCGCACACTCGCGGGGAAGGGCTTTCCCTATGCAATGCAGAAAAGAAGGACTTCACATGTCCAAGGAGGGAGATCGTTACCCTTGTCGATCTCTTCGGTGCCATCGAAAACTAGCCGGTGAGAAAGAACCGCAGCAGCCTTGCCGTCACAACGCCGGCTTCGGATCACGAATCGAACCACGGGAGCTCCGCCGGTGGCTTGCTCTCCTCCTCCTTCTTCCTTTCCTCTCTCTTTCTCTCTTCCTTAAGGATAAAGAAGAATGACTTCTTCATTCTCTCTCACGACTTAATCCAGCCCAAGAAATCACCTGAGCCTTTGGATCAAAAGAGAGGAAACTGAACGGCCAAGATCTTCCCAAAACATCACTTTTTGGCCGACACGGCCTGTGACACGCCCGTGTCACAGGCCGTGTACCCTTTAAGCGGTACACACAGCTTGAACCGACTGAACAACACGGGTCATCGACACGCCCGTGTCGGACCTGACACGCCCGTGTCAAACCTGAGACACGCCCGTGTCTCCTGCTCGATCGAGCTGCAACCAGTACACGGGTCGGAACACGGCAGCTGACACGCCCGTGTCCAGCCTGACACGCCCGTGTTCCCGGCCGTGTTCAAGGCCGTGTCCGGCTCTGACCTGAATAGGCCAAACTCGCAAAATAAATAGAACACGCCCTGGGACACGCCCGTGTCCCAGGCCGTGTACACCCGACACGCCCTGGGACACGCCCGTGTCCCAGGCCGTGTAACCTGACCTGCTACTCAAACTTCAAGTTGAGTCTTTTGGGGTCTTTTGGGGTGTTACATGAGGTATAGTGTTAGCATATTCAAAAGAGGGAGGATTATTAACGATATGCTCAAGTAAATTCAAAGGACTTTTATTACTATGGATATAAATGTTTCAGATCATCGCCACTGCGGGCGCAGTCCAGGGGTATCCCGTCCACATCCTGGAGGTGATACCCCCCTGACTTTAAGACTTCTTTCACTATGAAAGGACCTTCCCAATTGGGGTTGAGCTTCCCCACCGAGGCTCCCCTTCCTGCAGTATCTACCTTCTTGAGGACCAAATCCCCTTTTTGAAACTGCTTGATTCGGATGTGTTTATCGAAGTACCGGGACATCCGGCGCTTGACCTCCTCCTGCCGGACTGTTGCTAGCTCTCTGAGCTCTTCCACGAGGTCGAGAGAAAGCCTCTGCTCCTCTCCATTATCGAACTGCCACCTTTCCTCTCCTTCTCTGGTTGCTGTGACCCTTGGCGATTCAACTTCAAATTCCACAGGTATGACGGCCTCGGAGCCATGAGAGAGCTTGAAGGGCATTTCTCCTGTGGCCGTATTAGGTGTAGTTCGCAGAGCCCACGGGACAGAGGGGAGCTGTTCCACCCAGCTCCCCCTCAAGTTCTCTACTTTCTTCTTCAGGAGGTTCACTATAATCTTGTTTGCTGCCTCGACCTGCCCGTTGCTTCGTGGATGATGGACCGAGGCGAACCGAAGGTCTATGCCGAGCTGTGCAAAAAAATCCACAAACTCTCTGCTAGCAAATTGCGGCCCGTTATCGGTGACTATGGCTAAAGGAAGCCCGTGCCGGCAAATAATCTCCCCCCATACGAAATTCCTCACCACCTGTGAGGTTACCTTTGCCAGGGCCTTAACTTCTAACCACTTTGAGAAGTAATCCACCATGACCAGTAGGAACCTCCTCTGACCACTGGCTTGAGGAAACGGTCCTACCAGATCCAATCCCCATATGGCGAAGGGCCAAGGAGAGGTGATCGTTCGCAGCCTTTGCGCTGGAAGGAGCTGCAAGGGAGCAAACTCTTGGCACTTTCTACACCTTTTGGCGAGCTCTTCTGCTTCTCTTCGTAGGGTAGGCCAAAAATAGCCTTGCCTTAGCACTCTCCCTTCCAAGGTTCGACTTCCCGAATGGCTCCCGCACTCTCCCGAATGGACCTCTTCCAGCACCCTTGTGATGTAGGGATACCGGGGGATATCCGAAGATCAATGGATTAAACCTATTATCACTCACGTTCGACTCGTTACGGTTAAATCTTATTTTAGCAACTTCGCCCTACGCAATACCACACAAATAAATCTATCAATTAATGCTAGCCAACGGGTAGCCAAACCGGTAGGGATCAAATAAGGGCTATGAGGCCAATATTTGATCAAGCTAAATGGACGAATATTGCGTCCGGCCGAGCGGCGTTGTACCAAAAGAAATCTACCGATTAAGCTTCGATTCGGATTAGGTAGATCTCTCCCAACGAAAATGAAGAAACAAGGGGCTCGCCAAACCCGCTGAATCAAATAACATAAACAAGAGAAAAGCAATACAATAGGAAATCAACCACGATGGGTTTCAACGATTCAACGTAACGCTACGGATTATTCCACCACAAGAATATTCAAGAAGGAAATCACAAGGGAAGTAGAAACGTTTCGTTACCCCCAATCGGAATAGATAATTCCAATTATTTCTCTACTTGGATCGTTCTCCAATGGCCCCGCCGGAGTCACGCCGGAAGGAGATGAAACCTTGTTCGTCTCTATCGCTTCGTGCCGGAGTTGAGATGTCACGAAACCGATCTCAATCTTTGAACTTTTCTTCTTCCTCACAAATAGTCTAAGGGCTGTATTGGAACTCTCTATAGGGGTTCGGTTTTGTAGAGGAGTGGAGATGTAGGGGTCGGGTTTGGTGTGGGTGAAAGATGGATTTGGTAGACTCGGTTTTGCTAGGGGTTGATGGTGGTCGGGTTTTAGAGGGTGAATGAAGGAGGCCGAGATATTGGGGAGTTGTAGGGGAGAGTCGTATCTACGAAAGAGATGATAACGGGGAAAGGATATGGCCGAAATAGGAGGGGAGAATGAAAGGGATCGGATCTATGAAGGAGAGGATGGCTTGAAGAAGATGTGGTGGCCGATTGGAAAGGAGAAGGTTGTGGGGGCTCGGTTTTTTGGAGGTGGTGGAGGGTGGTGGCCGAAGGCTCAGAAGGAGATTGAGAGGAGTTGGGAATTCGGTGGAGGAGAGGAAAGGAGGAGAGGGGGTCGGCTTTGGAGATGAGGAAGAGGACGGGTGTAGGGAGGCCGGCGGCTAGGGTGAGGAGGGGCAAGAGAAATTCGGCTAGGGGGAGGAGAAAGAGGTAGAGAGAGAATTCTCAAAGAGGGGATTTTAGGGTTTCTTTATCTTTCTTCTTCAATGCCTAAAATGAGAACAAACATGCCTTTATATAGGCTACACCACTCCATCTCCTCCATACAAATGAAAACACTCATGATGGCTAATAACACCCATCATGACATGAAATAACTATAGTCCGTACATGAATTAAAATAGCTAGGATGGTTATACGTCTCCATCTACATGAAATTAATACATGAAATAAAAATATTAATCTCGCGATAAAATAGATAATAAACTATATTAATTCTCCATATTAGTTTATTAATAATAATTAGTAATAAACTAAAAATGGGCTTGCGCCGCGGGCGGATATTTTGGCGCCGTTCCACATGATCGTCACAGCGCCGCCAGACTTTATTTGGAGGCAGAGAAATGGAATCCGTAAGCGCGCCATCATCGTCTTCACCTTGTTGAGGGCCGTCGTCGCCATCAATCCTCCCCCTCTTAAAATTACTCATCACCGATGAGTACCGGTGCGGGGAGGCATCAACCTTTAGAACCATGAAGCGGCACACGTCACCACTTGGAGAGCAAGGCACATCCACCTGGAGTATCCTGTCATGCAATAAAATGTCCCTGGGGAACCTTGGAAAAGCATTAGGCAATAAAGGAAAACAAGATTTAACATCATCAACCAACATACCTCCAGAGAAGACCGGTGAAGAAAACAATCCAAGTAAAAACTCACTACCCATACCCAAAGAGAACAAAGTGGACCCACACGGATAGATATGAAATTCAAGTGGCGGAGAATCGTATAGCGTTAAATCAAAACATCAAAAACAAGGGAAAAATCCCAATCAGTGAGAGATTCCAAATGACATGTGTATTCTCCGAACGTTATTAAAATCCAAATAGGGTCCAACTTACCAACTCGCCAATTTTCTAAAGTGCCCGAAGGCATCCGTTCAGGGACGAGAAACACCAAAACAAAATCGTCACTCTTAAAGTAAGACACTCTTTTTTGTAAGCTAGCAATAAAATGATATGAGATAATTTGTATGGCTAGCGCATTACGATCGTGCGTACATAAGAAGAAATCATAAGTAGCATAATCCGGAGTGAGAGTCGGCGACAAACTAGCGGGTAACTCATGAAATGATACCAAAGTGAAAAATTCATTAAAATAGTACCGAGAGAAATGGTTACGGTGTGGTGTGAAACCATGTGCAACGTGACTGACCCCAAATGCAAAACATAAAGGATTTAAGTCCGGGGGAATGGGGGCCTTAAAAGCAAAGATGATTTTTAGAGGCATAAACTTCGCAGCTCTAATGTGATACTTAAAATAATAACGCTTGGCACGAAGATATGCCAAGGTAAGCCGCTCTTCACTAATACAAATAGACTTATATTTAAATTTTAGAACGTCATGAATAAAAACTAACGGAAAACACTCATCAACAAATATAGACGTGGACGCTTGCAGAAATGAAGGGAAGTGCGAGTGACCTAACTCAAAGTACCCATATTCCATCACGGATGTGTGCATGATAGGGTCAACAAATGGAGGAGGATAAATGCGTGCGATCGGGCTTGGCAGATAAGTGTGTCGAGGCGACATCACATCATAAGGCACTATAGCCAAGGGATCACTAGCAGTCCGACTCGAAATCCCAAAACACGGATTTGACGTCCAGAAAGGAGCATCCGGTTGCAAACCATTATATTCATAGGAAAACTCAAACAGGGGGTTCACCCATACGGAAAACTCATCCGACGTGTCTTCCAATTCATGAGGTAATTCGTGTAATTCCAACTCAGTGATCGGGTCAGAAGAAAGAGTTGGTAGCACGACAGACGGGAGAGAGTTAAGTTCATATTCCATATCAGGCAACGGGGTTAGCATCAGGGAATGCTTATCCGGTTCCACTCCAATAACGTCTTCTAGAAATAAAACTCTCTCGCTAGGACATTCTTCCGAACATAATTCTTCCCATGAGGTAGGGACATCGTCAAAAATAGGGGATAGACAAATCGAATCCAAGGGAGTATTATAATTAGCTTGAATCCCAAGCGGCGATGATATCGTCAAAGAACTAACTCCCGGATGTATCACACTAAGATTATCCCAGACTGAACAACCATCCCAAGGTGACTCGTCCAATATCGTAGGAACAACTAATAAGCCAGGGTCAACCAATATAACATCGGGTCCAAGCAAGTCATCATCTAACTCAGTAACATGTAAGCTCTCTACATCGGACGACTCTACTGTCTCAGCCAACATATCTACTAACTCAAGATCATCAGCAGACTGTAACTCTTCTGTCTCAGACAAAATATCAATCGACTTAGGATCATCAAAAGGTTCCACAACGGTTAGAGGGGATGACTGTGAAATGTCGTCGAAGGGAAGTGGGGGTGGTTCCTCAAATGAGAAATCCTCATCCAAGTCACTTGGGTAACCAATCTCCTCATCGTCACTCAAATTGTCATCAATAATAACCTCGTCCTTAGTGACGGGTACACTTGTAATCACAACCTCAGATTTCAAGAGAGGATCAACGACTAACTTGGGTAAATTAGGAGGAGACTCATATGCTAGCGTACGATGGTACGGAGAGGCGTACTCATCCTTCAATATGGCCTTCATGCTATCCCAACTTAGACGTGATCTACCATACTTAACTATTAATTGAATCTCTTCCACTATCCAAAATAGTTTAGCTTTTCCTATCAACTTAAGTCTAGCTATTCGCACCATATCCGCGTTGTTCAAATCGTACCACTCAATGTAATACTCCATATCCTTAACCCAATCTAAGAAAACACGTAGACCTCCTAAACCGTCATAAGTGGGGGTCATACTATTTGTGGGAGGGTAGATGTGGGAACGAGTAGCATGGACATCGTAAGCCATCCTAGCGCGAACCGGAGGTGAAAATTCACCCGGAATTAGTGCATGTGCTAGGGAAATAAGATCTGGACCACTTAACTCTATCAAAGACGGAATTGTTCCCGCTTAACCACTAAGGTTTTAAACATTTTAAAATAGGGTTTTTGCTGGAAAAATATAAGGATTATTAAAAAAATTTCTGGAATTTTTTTTATTAAGGAAATAAAAATCTAGGCCGCTATTGGCACACCAAATACTAAATTTTCAAATTAATTAATAAAAACAAAGTCTTGATGAAAAATAATTTTTTTTTTGTTTTATTACTGAAAATTATATGAAGAATTTCCAGAAATTTTTAATTTTTAATTTTGAAAAATATTTGGGCAATTAAAGTCGTTATTTGCAAACCACTTTGAAGGTAACTAGTTTTAGTGAATTTTCGTTGAAATAAAAATGTGCGTGCAAACGTGCCACATACAAGGGGGAGGAGTGCCAATTAGGAAAATGACGTGAACCTCCCTCTGAAACCAAATTGATGTAGGGATACCGGGGGATATCCGAAGATCAATGGATTAAACCTATTATCACTCACGTTCGACTCGTTACGGTTAAATCTTATTTTAGCAACTTCGCCCTACGCAATACCACACAAATAAATCTATCAATTAATGCTAGCCAACGGGTAGCCAAACCGGTAGGGATCAAATAAGGGCTATGAGGCCAATATTTGATCGAGCTAAATGGACGAATATTGCGTCCGGCCGAGCGGCGTTGTACCAAAAGAAATCTACCGATTAAGCTTCGATTCGGATTAGGTAGATCTCTCCCAACGAAAATGAAGAAACAAGGGGCTTGCCAAACCCGCTGAATCAAATAACATAAACAAGAGAAAAGCAATACAATAGGAAATCAACCACGATGGGTTTCAACGATTCAACGTAACGCTACGGATTATTCCACCACAAGAATATTCAAGAAGGAAATCACAAGGGAAGTAGAAACGTTTCGTTACCCCCAATCGGAATAGATAATTCCAATTATTTCTCTACTTGGATCGTTCTCCAATGGCCCCGCCGGAGTCACGCCGGAAGGAGATGAAACCTTGTTCGTCTCTATCGCTTTGTGCCGGAGTTGAGATGTCACGAAACCGATCTCTATCTTTGATCTTTTCTTCTTCCTCACAAATAGTCTAAGGGCTGTATTGGAACTCTCTATAGGGGTTCGGTTTTGTAGAGGAGTGGAGATGTAGGGGTCGGGTTTGGTGTGGGTGAAAGATGGATTTGGTAGACTCGGTTTTGCTAGGGTTGATGGTGGTCGGGTTTTAGAGGGTGAATGAAGGAGGCCGAGATATTGGGGAGTTGTAGGGGAGAGTCGGATCTACGAAAGAGATGATAACGGGGAAAGGATATGGCCGAAATAGGAGGGGAGAATGAAAGGGATCGGATCTATGAAGGAGAGGATGGCTTGAAGAAGATGTGGTGGCCGATTGGAAAGGAGAAGGTTGTGGGGGCTCGGTTTTTTGGAGGTGGTGGAGGGTGGTGGCCGAAGGCTCAGAAGGAGATTGAGAGGAGTTGGGAATTCGGTGGAGGAGAGGAAAGGAGGAGAGGGGGTCGGCTTTGGAGATGAGGAAGAGGACGGGTGTAGGGAGGCCGGCGGCTAGGGTGAGGAGGGGCAAGAGAAATTCGGCTAGGGGGAGGAGAAAGAGGTAGAGAGAGAATTCTCAAAGAGGGGATTTTAGGGTTTCTTTATCTTTCTTCTTCAATGCCTAAAATGAGAACAAACATGCCTTTATATAGGCTACACCACTCCATCTCCTCCATACAAATGAAAACACTCATGATGGCTAATAACACCCATCATGACATGAAATAACTATAGTCCGTACATGAAATAAAATAGCTAGGATGGTTATACGTCTCTATCTACATGAAATTAATACATGAAATAAAAATATTAATCTCGCGATAAAATAGATAATAAACTATATTAATTCTCCATATTAGTTTATTAATAATAATTAGTAATAAACTAAAAATGGGCTTGCGCCGCGGGCGGATATTTTGGCGCCGTTCCACATGATCGTCACAGCGCCGCCAGACTTTATTTGGAGGCAGAGAAATGGAATCCGTAAGCGCGCCATCATCGTCTTCACCTTGTTGAGGGCCGTCGTCGCCATCACCTTGGTGCTTCCTTCTCGGATACGCATCGGGCTAACAGTCCAGACAGCGTTTTTCGATAAAGTACTCCTTCCTTCAACAAATAGTATGCAGACTTGTATCGGATTCGTTTCTTCTCGAGACCCCCCTCGGGTAGTCGTCCCGACGCCAGGAAAGTCAGAAAGGGATCCATCCAAGACCTCTCCTGGTCGATCTCCATCACCTCCCCCTCTTCTATGGAGGGTCTGAAGAGCTCGGTCATGGTCCCTCCGGCCTGAGGGCCATGCTTCGCGAGCAGGTCTGCCCGAGCATTCTCCTCTCGAGGAACATGCTGAATGGAGAAGCTATGGAACTGTCCAACTATGCCTTTTATCTTCACTAGGTACAACTGGAGAGTCGGCTCCCTCACCTCAAACTCTCCGCTGATATGTCGCGCCACCACCAAGGAGTCCGTGAAGACCCTGATATCCTGTATACCCAACTCCCTGGCCAACCGAAGTCCGGCGATGATGGCCTCATACTCCGCCTGATTATTGGTGAGGGTGAAGTGTATTTTCAAAGCTTGCTCAATCCTAGTCCCCTCAGGACTCGCCAGGATGACCCCTCCCCCGAAAGAATTCCTACCAGAAGCTCCGTCCACCAGCATCTTCCATGCTGCTACGGGAGGTACCTCCGTTTCTTCGTCCTCCAGTACGTGGTCCACCAAGAAATCTGCCACCACTTGTGCTTTAATAGCTTCTCGAGGAACGTAGGAGAGGTCGAATTCACTGAGCTCTATCGACCACTTGGCCAACCTCCCCGAGTGTTCGACCCCTTCGAGGATACGGCGAAGGGGGTGATCCGTCACAACCTGGATGGCATGGGCTTGGAAATAGGGTCTGAGCTTCCGGGCCGACACAATGAGAGCGAAGGCCAACTTTTCAAGGATGGGGTACTTCAGCTCTGCCTTCTTGAGGACTCTGCTTACATAATAGATTGGGAACTGCCTCTTCCCTTCTTCGCGGACGAGGACTGAGCTGACCGCCCCCGTCCCTACCCCGAGGTAGAGGAACAAGTTCTCCCCTTCCCTCGGCCCCTGAAGTAGCGGCGTCTGAGTGAGTTGCTGCTTTAGAGCCGCGAAGGCTTTCTCACACTCAACGGTCCATTCGAACTCCTTCCCTCCCCTTAGGGTTCGAAAGAAAGAAGAGCACCTCTCTCCCGCTCTGGAGAGGAACCTGCTCAAATCGGCTTGTTTACCAGTGAGACGTTGGACTTCTTTGACATTCCTAGGAGATCCCAGCTCCAGTATCGCCCTCACCTTGTCAGGGTTGGGCTCCACCCCTTCAGGGGTGAGGAGATGTCCTAAAAACTTCCCTCGGCTGGCCCCGAACACACATTTC
The DNA here is from genome assembly GCA_039513925.1 of Platanthera zijinensis. Classification (NCBI taxonomy): domain Eukaryota; kingdom Viridiplantae; phylum Streptophyta; class Magnoliopsida; order Asparagales; family Orchidaceae; genus Platanthera; species Platanthera zijinensis. The sequence goes on along the minus strand of CM077093.1, from coordinate 82,947,748 downwards.
AGAGGGTTAAGCCTCATCTTATACTTTCTAACGGTTGCAAAAGTCTCCTGTAGGTCTAGGACATGAGACCCAAGGTCCCGACTCTTTACCATCAAGTCGTCCACGTAGACCTCGAGGTTCTGCCCTTTCTGCTCCGGGAAGATCCGGTCCATCATCCTTTGGTAGGTTGCTCCCGCGTTTTTTAGCCCAAAGGGCATCATGTTATAGCTGAAGCAACCATCCTCTGTGACGAAGGTGACATCCTTGACGTCCGGAGGGTGCATGCGTATCTGGTGGTACCCTGAAAAGGCATCTAAAAAATTCATTAGTGAGAAACCGACGGCTGAGTCAACCAGCGCGTCGATCCGAGGCAGGGGGTAACAATCCTTAGGACAAGCTTTATTTAAGAGAGAGAAATCGATACACATCCTCCACTTGCCCTCCCCCTTTTTCACCATTACAACGTTGCTCACCCATCCCGGATACCTGTTAGCCGATATGAATCCCGCCCGGAGCAGCTTCTCTACCTCTTCTCTGATGGGCCCGGCCATCTTGGAGGCGATGGATCTCTTCTTCTGCTGAATGGGGCGAACCCCAGGGTCGAGGTTGAGACGATGGCACGCCACATCCGCGTCGACCCCCGGCATGTCTGCTGCGCTCCAGGAGAAGACATCAATGTTCTCTTCTACACACTTCCGAATTTCTTCCTGGTCCTGCGGAGTGAGCTCGTCGCTGATCTTTATCTTCTCTTTTCTCCCATCTTTGGTGAGGATCTCGACCTCCAGAACTTCTACCGCCGCCCTCAACCTCGAGGGTTCTTCCTCCTCCTGCTCTCTCATCTCTTCCTCTAGATCCTTCGACCCGCACCCAACTCCTGAGACTTCCACATCAGCCACCCTCTCCTGGGCCTTTCCTCCTTCTCCCTTCTCCAACCCCTCTCCTTCATCCATCTCCTCCTCCACTACCAGACTTCCTTCCACTCCTGCTCCTGCTCTTCCCAGCTCCTCTCCTCCAGCCACCTGCTCTCCAGCCATCCCTGGCTCCACCGCAATGCCCCTCTCCACTACTATCTCCAACTCCTCTCCTTCAGCCACCTCTTCTTCTGCTACCAGATCTTCCTCCACTCCTGCTCTCACTCTTCCCAGCTCCTCTCCTCCAGCCACCTACTCTCCAGCCATCACTGGATCCACCGCAATGCCCCGCTCCACTACTATCTCCAACTCCTCTCCTTCAACCATCTCTTCTTCCGCTACCAGATCTTCCTCCACTCTTGCTCTCACTCTTCCCAGCTCCTCTCCTCCAGCCACCTGCTCTCCAGCCATCACTAGCTCCACCGCAATGCCCCTCTCCACTACTATCTCCAACTCCTCTCCTTCAGCCATCTCTTCTTCCGCTACCAGATCTTCCTCCACTCCTGCTCTCACTCTTCCCAGCTCCTCTCCTCCAGCCACCTGCTCTCCAGCCATCACTGGCTCCACCGCAATGCCCCTCTCCACTACTATCTCCAACCCCTCTCCTTCAGCCATCTCTTCTTCCGCTACCAGATCTTCCTCCACTCTTGCTCCCACTCTTCCCAGCTCCTCTCTCTCCATCCTTGCTCCCAGCTCCTCCGCATCCTCCATCCACGAGATGGTGTTGACCGCCGTTACGTAGCACTCCCGAGCCGCTTTCGGGTCCCCTCTCACCCGGATCTGGGTTCCTCCCGAATTGAGCTTCAGGCACTGATGAAAAGAGGACGGAACGCATCTAAAGGCACTGATAAGAGGGCGCCCAAAGATCGCGTTGTAACTGCTGGGAGCGTCCACTATCACGAAACGACAATTCCTGGACAACCCACCCAAGGTCACCTGAAGTCCTACTCCTCCCTCAACCTCCTTCCTTTCTCCTGAAAAACCAAACAACGGCCCATCCGCCGCCAACACCCTTCGAGACTCCACCCTCATCTCATTGAAAGCCTTCTTGAAGATTACATTAACGGAACTCCCATTGTCCACCAGAATGCGGGATACCGTGAAGTTCTCGATGGCAGTCCTGATCACCAGCGCGTCACAGAAAGGGTCCTCGTGGTCAGGTAGGTCCCTTCTGGAAAACGTGATTTTCTCATCCGGGGGCGGGGTTTGCGACGTCGAGGCAACGCTCCGACGATACATAGTGTGAAGACTGGCCTTGCGGGTGGCCTCGATCCCCACCCCCCCATGAATCACTCCAATCCCCCTCGATCTCCTGTATCTGACCGGTCTACACACCGATCTTCCTCCCCAGCTCCCGGCACCTCTACTGTCCGCACTGCCGGTTGTCGGTCTTCTCCTCCTTTTCCTCTCTTCAACTCCAAGAACTCGGGACATGTTGCCGTCGCGTGACCCTCCTCCTCGTGGAAGTCACAATAGGGCAAAACTCCCTCCCCACGTCTCTCTTCTGGGGGATTCCTCCTCCTCCCCGCTCCCGCTCTCCCACGGTCTCTTCCTCTTCCTCTCCCTCTGCCTATGGCCATAGCTTGCTGAGGTGGGGGTGGGAGCGGCCTCGGACCATGCCCCCATCCTAGCGGGTGAAACCTTCCTGGTCCTTGATAAAAGTTTCTTCCCCCCTGCGGAGGACCTCTTCCAGGTCCCTGAACCGGGTCTCCTGGTTGTCTCCACCCCGGCTCCGGGTGCACGGGCCCTCTTAGTTCCTCTCTCCTCCTTCCTTCTGGCTGCCTTCCCCCTCCTGGCTCCCTCTGCTCCACTTCCGTCAATCTTGCCAACTTCCTTGCGAATGCCGGGTTTGCCGCCTCCATGGCTATTTCTTTCGCGGCCTTCTCCATCAACCCTTTGAAGGACAACGGCGCCTTCCTGGTGAGGCTCATCTTGAAGAAGCCTTCCCTTAGCCCCACGATGAAAGCCATCTGGAGGGAGAAGCCAGGCACATCCTGAATGTCCAACATCTCCTCCTGGAAGCGGTCTACGTACTGAGCCAAACACTCGTCTGCGCTCTGCTTGATCAGGAAGATGGACTCCGGGTTCCTCTTCCTCTTTTTGGAGGTTGAGAACCGCAGCTGGAAACTTCTGCTCAGGTCCTCGAAGCAATAAATAGAACCAGTTGGGAGTTGGTGGAACCAATCCCTAGCCTTATCCTTCAAAGTGATGGCGAAGAGGCGGCACTTGAAGGCGTCCGTCATGGGTCTGATGGAAACTGCGTCTTCAAACCACTGCAAGTGTTGGAGGGGGTCATCCTTCCCCACGTAGTAGTTCATTTCCGGCTCACGGAACCCTTCTGGAACGGATGCCGAGAGGACCAACTCGCAAAAAGGAGATCCACTCGCCAGTGATTTCGCCTGGTCCACTCGCGCCACGAGGTCCACCGGCGCGGCACTCGCCGGACTAGGGAAGAGCTCCCTTCCTTCCACCTCTCGCCGACTTCCTTCCGCCATTACCTCTTTTCCTGGCCGCCTCCCAGGTGCATCTTAACCTATCCTCTCCGAGTCGGCCCCTCCCCTGGGCGCGAGATCTGGCACTTGAGGAGGGGGGGTCTCGCACTCGCCTCTTTGTGCGAGTTGTTTGAGGAGATCCATGATCCCTCTAATGGACGACATGAACTCCGTCCTCCCCATATACTCCTCCTGGCTGGGGGATCTCTCGGCTCCTCCCGCATCTCCCGCCATGAGATAACCCCTCGTTCTTCCGCACAGGCTGCAGCTCCACGCTCACCGCACCAAAAATGTTGGAACCAGCAAAGCCGATTCCACCTAAAGCTCGGAACTACTGAGGCAGCTCGTGCTTACTCCCTTGGAATCACTCTCCAGGCGAAGAACTAGACCGGGGGCTTCAGTGAGGAGGTCCCACCTCTTCCCAGAAGAGACTAGAACTAGAGCTCTTCCCCTCCTTAGCCAATACTGAGCTAGGTGCCTTAGAAAAGATAAGAGGAGTCAAGAATGCCTGCTTCTCTAAGGCACCTTACCGGTCTATTTATAGGCCTCCGAACTGGGACTGCTAATAACCAAACTATGCTGCTGTGAAAATACCAGAAGACCCTTAGCTGGGTCTGCCAACAGCTAAACTCCGCTGTCTTAAAAGACTAAATGCAGCCCACGCAGGGTAAAAGAGTAAAAACACCTCTGGGGCCCAGAAGGTGGGCCCGACCTTACCTGAACCGGCCCTGAAACCAAGACGACCCTTCTCTCGAGGCACCTCTCACTAGGGTCCTCTCGCCAGGCCAAACCCTCTCGACTCGCCTAGGCCCTCTCTACTCGGAGCTTCTCTTCTGAGTCCTCTCGACTCGCCTAGGCCCTCTCTACTCGCCGGGCCGAACCCTCTCTCCTCTCGCCTGGGCCCCTCTCGCCAGGCTGCGAGCCCGAGGTTGTACACTTGTAATAGGCCATAAGGCCGTACTTGTGGTTTTATATTATGGCATGTTTGGTTTAGCAGTGGACTTATTTGTTGATGTTTGAGTTCATTCTTGCAACCCTTTAAACTTCCGCTAGAATGCTCTGTGATAGGATGCGTATTTGGTATTACTTAGTAACGTCTCCGCCTGTTTGTAAGACAAGGTGTGGGCCCCGGCCGGACCTTCTACTATGTTGCACGTAACGGGTAGGGGTGTTACACCCTATGTGCACGAGGTTTGTGGCCGTGCGAGCCTACGCCTGTGATGAAGTGTGTTTACAATATTTTGATGCTATACTAATAAAGTGCAGGGAAAGATCATCGCCGCCCTGATTTTGGGGGCGGGATCGTTATAATTTGGTCAGCATTGTTGACCGTTATTTTGTTTACCACCGGGCGGTGGATTGTGGCTTTCATGTGCTGCGGAGCCGAGCAGGAAATCGCGGGCTAAAGGCCATGTTGCGGTGCTGGCCCTCGAAGTCCTAACATTTTTATGTTTTCCGTTTATCTCATGTATGGCCGGCCTGCGAGCCGAAGTATGAAAGACACTCTTGTTTGAGGAAACTATTGTAAGGCCATAAGGCCGGTACTTTTGTATTTAACATTCCTATTTTATTTGAGTAGTGGACATTCGTGCTTGGCAGGGTTCTTATTTTGTGCAACTTAATAATTACTTCCGCTAGGTGTTGTGTAGGACGTTGTGGTTGGTTGTATGGTTTCAACGCGTAACCAACTTGTCTGTCTGTAGTATATGGCGTCGGGCCCCGGCCGTACCTACTGCTATATGCTATGTGGCGGATAGGGGTATTACAAATTGGTTTCAGACTACTGGTTTCGGTCAAACTTAAATGAATTCGTGGGCGAATTCACTTTAAGGGGTGGTGAGCACAGGTGTGTGCGTCATCGTTATAACATGAAAAGAACCCATGAATGTCCACTTAGGAATTAAAATACACGTGTTTGAGGAACTTGCATGTTCCTATAATTGCTGTTTGCAATATTGTTTGGTCGCTTATCGATGTTTTGCACGATTATAGGTGACCAGAAGTGGTGCTGGACTGTCGGAAAGGCTAGGTTCCGAGGCAAGCAGCGCACCAAGTGATGCGCCTGCAACACCTCTGTCAGCCGAAATCATTAGGTTGGTGGCAGAAGCTGTCATGACAATGATTAATGTGCAACCTGCAAGGAAGGTGCAGCAGCCTGCTCCTGCGGTGGAGCAAGTGCCGCTCTAAGCGGCGGAGCCTAGAAGGGTTGAACAGGTGGTGGTGGAGCCGGAGTTGCCTCGGAGAGCAACTGAGAGACTGCTTAAGCATGTGATGGGCTTCCATCCACCGGTGTTCTCGGGAACGGGAACCCCGACCCAGGCCGAAGATTGGCTCTCAAGAGTCAATAGGGTAATGACAGCAACAGAAACGGAAGAGTGGAAGAAGACCACGATAGCAACGTTTATATTGGACGGGAATGTAAGATTATGGTGGGAAGGCCTAGAGCTACACCAGTTGAGGGGAAGGCCATTGGCCGAAGTACCTATGGAGGAGTTTTCGAGACTGTTCATGGCTCGATACCTCACCTGAGCGCAGAGGATCGCATTGGAGAACGAGTTCCAAAAGCTGGTTCAAGGTGATAGCACTGTAAACGAGTACCTCCACGAGTTTACTCGATTGGGGAGATATGCTAGCGCTACCTTTGCCGATGAGGAGCGAAAGACTAACCGCTTCTTTGAAGGGTTAAGAGATGAGCTGAGGTTGCTACTGTCGGGGCCCATGGCGCAGGGTTTCATGACCCTGGTCACCTTGGCCCGTCCTTGGAGAAGGACATGAGAAATGTGCAAGCTAAGAAGGAATCTGGTGGGAAGAAATCGGAGTTCAAGGCGCCGACTATGTCGAAGTCGGGCTACCGCAGATTCTACAAGAAGGCTTGGACGTCAGGTCCAGCTTCTTCTGCAGGTGCCTCGGGGGAAACTACCAATCGAACCCCGGGTGCATGTTTCACGTGTGGAAAGACGGGGCACTTTGCCCGCGATTGCTAGAGCGGACGCCCAAAGTCCGAGAGAAAACAAGGAGCTACTTACGAAGAGAAGGGCAAGGCGGTGGAGTCAACCGCGTCCAGTTATACTCTGACTCAACCTAGAGTGTACAACTTGGGCCAGCAGGAGGCAGTTAAACAAGCTGACGTGGTGACAGGTACGAGTTAATTTATAGCAAGTTAACTTTAAATACTGTTCTCTATTGCTTGTTAGCCTAATATGGTTTGCATAGGCTTTGTTTGATTAGCGATAGTCCGGCACGAGCCCTGTTCGATACGGGAGCTTCACACTCCATCTTGTCCGAAAATTTTATATCGCGCATCGGAGTCCCTTTTTCGATGGCGAAGGACAAGTTGGATGTGCTGATACCGAATGGGTGCTCGATGCGTGCGGACAGAGTGTGCGCCGGAAAGGTTCACATAGGGAGCCAAGAGTTCGACTTGCTAGCGTCATTGCTGCCGCTAGTAGAGTTTGACGTTATCTTTGGGATGGATTGTCTTTCAGAGCACAAGTCTTGGATTGATTGCAATAGTAAGGAGTTCAAGCAGGGTGTTGGACAGGAGACAACATTCACGGGACTGAAGGGGTCGAGCAGGACGCTGATGTCTGCTCTTCAGGTTGTAAAGGCAGTTCGTGCTGGCGCAGAGCTGTTCTTCGCAATAGTGGGGGCTGTAGAGCCAAAGTCCGCGTTGGATAGTATCCCCGTGGTTTGTGAATACCCCGATGTGTTCCATGATAGTCTTCCCGGAGCCCCACCACAGCGAGAGATTGAATTCACTATCGAGCTTGTGCTAGGTGCCAAACCTGTGTCACGTGCTCCATATAGGCTGGCGCCGAAGGAAATGGCAGAGTTGAAAGTTCAGCTAGAGGAGCTGATTGAGCAAGGTTATGTGCGTCCAAGCTCGTAGCCTTGGAGCGCACCGGTCCTCTTCGTTAATAAGAAGGACGGGAGTATGCGGCTATGTATTGACTACAGAGAGTTGAACAAGCTGACGGAGAAGAACAAGTACCCGATCCCGAGGATTGATGATCTCTTCGATCAGTTAGTCGGATCGTCGGTATATTCTAAGTTGGACTTGAAATCGGGGTACTATCTGTTGAGGATCGGGGAGTGTGATATCCCCAAGGCGGCGTTCAGCACAAGGTATGGGCATTTCGAGTTCACGTTCATGCCGTTTGGACTGATGAATGCGCCATCAGTGTTTATGGACTTGATGAACAGGATGTTCCGAGATTTCCTGGACCGCTTTGTGATCGTCTTTATTGACGATATATTGGTGTACTCGCAGTGCGAAGAAGATCACTTCAAGCACTTGTATCTGGTGTTGGAGACTCTTAGAAGGAATGAACTGTATGCGAAATTCTCCAAGTGTGAGTTCTGGCTACCCTCAGTAGCATTCCTTGGTCACATTGTCAGTGGGGAAGGTATAGCAGTGGATGCGGCGAAGATCGTTGCGATACGAGAGTGGCCTGCATTGTCTTCTATCGCGGAAGTCCGTAGTTTTCTCGGGCTTACCGGATATTACAGGTGCTTCGTAGAGAACTTCTCGCAGATAGTGCTACCTCTCACGAAGTTGACAAGGAAAGATCAGAGATTCTTGTGGATGCAGGAGTGCGTGCAAGCTTTTGAGGAGCTGAAGAGACGGTTGACCACGACTCCAGTTCTTAGTTCGCCGAGTGGGACCGAGGGCTTCGAGGTTTATAGTGATGCCTCGGGTAGTGGTTTGGGCTGCGTGCTGTTGTAGCATGGGAGCGTGATAGCTTATGGATCGCGTTAGCTAAAAGTGCATGAAAGGAACTATCCGTTCCACGACTTGGAGTTGGCGGCCGTGATATTTGCACTTAAGCTGTGGAGGCACTACCTATACGGCGTAAGGATCGATATTTACACCGATCATAAGAGCCTGAAGTACCTGTTGGATCAGAAGGATCTTAACATGAGGCAGAGGAGGTGGATGGAGTTCCTGGGGGATTACACCTTCAAGATTCATTATGTACCCGGGAAGGGCAATGCGGTTGCTGATGCGTTGTGTCGTAGGGCTCCTGCCCAAGCCAACTGATTGTCGGTTCATGATGAGAGGCTTGTACGGGAGTTGGAGGCATTGGAGATCTGTTGCGTGGACAAGCAGACAAGCGCCAAGGCTTTGTTGAACTGGACGGAGGTTCAATATGACCTGGCTGATCGAGTTCGGTAGGCAATGGAGTTGGATGACACCATGAAAGAGCTTATGGAGGCGGCATTGGATGGGTCAAATTCCCAATTTTCTGTTGAGGATGGGTTGTTAAGGAAGGATCATCGGTTGTGCGTCCCAAGCGGCGGTAACCTGCGGGCGGAGTTGATTTACGAGGCTCATCATACCAAGTACTCAATCCACCCAGGGAGCACAAAGATGTACCGTGACCTCAAGAAGCATTTCTGGTGGTCGGGGCTCAAGAAAGACGTAGCGTTGTTTGTGGCTAAGTGTCAAACGTGCGCCTAAGTGAAGGCGGAGTGCCAAAAGCCGGGAGGATTCTTGAAGTCCTTGCCTATACCGGAGTGGAAGTTCGACGACATATCGATGGACTTTGTGCATGGTTTTCCAAGGTCGTAGAAGGGGAACGATGCCATCTGGGTGATCGTAGACCGGTTAACTAAAGTGTCGCACTTTATTCCGCATAGGAAGGATGACTCGATGGAGAATTTGGCGAAGCTATATGTGGATAATATAGTTAGACTGCACGGTGTGTTCCGTAGTATCGTGAGTGATCTCGATGGGCGTTTCATGTCCAATGATCGGAGGTTCGTGCAGTAGATGCTGGGGACAAAGTTTAAGTTCAGCACAGCCTTCCATCCACAGATGGATTGACAGACCGAGAGAGTCAATAGAATGATGGAGGAAATGCTACGCATGTGTGTTCTATACTTCGGGAAGCATTGGAAGGACCACCTGTATTTGGTGGAGTTCACGTACAACAACAGCTACCAGGCAAGTATCCAAATGGCGCCCTTTGAGGACCTATATGGTAGATAGTGTCGCACGTCGTTATCGTGGTTAGAAACGGGTGAGGCAAGGTTGTACAAGAAGTAGGAGGTGGAGAGTGCTTCCTCGTTGGTGCGGATCATTCGGGAACGCTTGTTGATCGCTCAGGACGGGCACGCGAAGTATTACAATGCCAAGCATCGGAACATGGAGTTCGCGGTAGGCGATTGGGTATACTTGAAAGTGAAGCCGTTCAAGGGTGTTTCACGGGTGAGACGCTTGAAGAAGCTGATCCCAAGATACCTTGGACCCTTTGAGGTTCTGGAGCGGGTCGGCGAAGCGGCATACCGATTGAGGCTATTGGAGGAGTTAAATGGACTACACGATGTGTTCCACATTTCTGTGTTGTGGTAGGCAGTGCAAGAGCCTTCGCTAGTGATCGTAGTTGATTAAGTGCCGGTGGACGAAGGGTTGACGACAAGGGTCAAGCCCGTTCGTATCGAAGACTCTGAGGTCAAGAGACTCCGTAACAAAGAGATCCGGATGGTTAAGGTCCGGTGGGATAATTGCAGTCGGGAGGAGCTCTCTTGGGAACGGGAGCAAACTATGTTGGAGGAGTACCCGGAGTTATTCCGCTCAGGTACCGTTAAAAGCTTTCAGTTCCTATTGTTTTCCTTTAGTAAATTTCGTGGGCAAAATTCTTTTAAGGGGGAGAGAGTTGTAATGCCCCGAAACTCAAAAGAGGGACGGGTGACGTTTTTAGCCAAGGCTGGGACTTGGAGCAGGTGTCACGGGCATGTCACGGGCGTGACACGGGCGTGTCACGCTAGGGAGTTTTCTGAGTCATGTACACGGGCCATGACACGGGCACAGACACGGGCGTGTCACATGTGACACGGGCGTGTCAGGTGCCGTGTCGCAGGCCGTGTCCTCCTCGGGAAGCAAGAGTTGGTAGTTGTATACGGGCTATGATACGGGAACAGACACGGGCGTGTCACATGTGACATGGGCATGTCGAGTGTCGTGTCGCAGGTCGTGTCCTTCTCGAGAAAAGACTGTTGGTCGTTGCACACAGGGCGTGACACGGGTCGTAACAGGGCCGTGTCGCATACGACATGGGTGTGTCAGAGGCCGTGTCGAATGCCGTGTACTGGTTATCGCGTCGGTCGAGACGGCGAATGGGTTACACGGCCATGCACACGGCCGTGTTGCAACCCGTGTTCGGCCCAGATTTTGTAATTTCAGGCCCCGATCGTGGCCGTTCATTTCCTTGGCTTGGGATCTGACGGTGGGGAGTTGGTTCTGGCAGTTTAAACCCGAAAATAGGGTTACAAACCCTCACTTTCATTTGGTTGTTCTCTCTCTAAGATTTTAGAGAGAAGGGAGAGCAAGGAGGAAGGAGGAGACCAAGATCCGGCCGCCGGTGGAGCTTCAGAGCTCTGATTCGCGATCCGAGTCCAGATCCGCGATCCGAGTCCAGATCCGTGAAGGCGACGACGTTGCGGTGCTTTCCAACTGCGTAAATTTTTCATGGCGCCGCGGAAGAACGCAAAGGTAATGATTCTCATCCTAGGGCATGTGAAGCCCTCTTTACCTTTGTATAGGAATCCCCCTCTCGCGAGTGAGCGAAGAGTTGGAGCGTTCCTTGGGGTTGATATGTAAAGTCCCCATTGTATAGAGTCCGTATGCGAAAACGGGCATAGGCATGTGTGTGAAGCCTATCCGGACAAGTTGATCTGGATCGGTGATGTTGCATTGCATATGAACCGGGCAAGACTCTGGGTGTTTGGGCATTTTTCGGGTTTTCTACGTGGTAGATTGCAGCAGGGAGCCTTGGAGATAAACTTCTATGTGCACCCGGAAAATTGGGCAAAAGCAGGTTTTGCAACCACGATGGCCGGGGAGCCAACGTGAACATAACCGTGTTATGTGATTGTTGTGGCGTAAACAGGACACGGTGAGTCTTGACTTGCGCATATGGCTTAAATTGTCGTTGCGGAATGAGCACAGGTCAGGAGGAACCGTACCCGATCTATGTCGTTCGGTGGGACCGTTGGCATGGATGAGAGTCTTCGGCGTTCTATGGCTTAAATTGTCGTGACCAAGGCCAGGAAGACAAAATGCTCATATGATTGGCCGTACAAGGGGCGGTGGTGGAACGGGAACGTCTATGGCTTGAAATGACGTGACGTTGGCCGGTTCACCGTGAATGTGCCCTGTGTGCACGAGGTGTGTGGTCGTGCGAGCCTACGGCTGTGATGAAGTGTGTTTACACTATTTTGATGCTATACTAATAAAGTACAGGGAAAGAGCATCGCCGCCCCGATTTTGGGGGCGGGATCGCTATAATTTGGTTAGCATTGCTGACCGTTATTTTGTTTACCACCGGGCGGTGGATTGTGGCTTGCAGGTGCTGCAGAGCCGAGCGGGAAATAGCGGTCTAAAGCCCATGTTGCGGTGCTGGCCCTCGAAGGCCTAACCTTTTTATGTTTTCTGTTTATCTCATATATGGCCGGCCTGCGAGCCGAAGTATGAAAGACACTCTTGTTTGAGGAAACTATTCTAAGGCCATAAGGCCGGTACTTTTGTATTTAACATTCATATTTTATTTGAGTAGTGGACATTCGTGCTTGGCAGGGTTCTTATTTTGTGCAACTTAATAATTGCTTCCGCTAGGTGCTGTATAAGACGTTGTGGTTGGTTGTATGGTTTCAACGCGTAACCAACCGGTCTGTCCGTAGTATATGGCGTCGGGCCCCGGCCGGACCTACTGCTATATGCTATGTGACGGATATGGGTGTTATAGAGTTTATCTCAGCTCAAGAAGCAGCAAAGGGCCATCCCTAGCTACAACACTTCCAGCACAAGCCAAGTCAACCTAAAGATCAGTTCCTTGTTATTGCGAAGAAGGTAGAGCTGAGACTTTATAAGTCCAGGAAGGTAGACTAAGAGATCATATCTCTGAAGTCATATTTCACGAACCCAATTTCATCATGTAGGATCCTTTTGGATCTTAGCTGTTGGCCTGAAATTATAAAGGCTGAGTGGTAGGATTCTGTTGAGAATCTAAGGTAGGGCCTGTGTGCCTGAGGTAGGATTTGGCCTGAGAGTTGGATCCATTTTGGATCTTAGGTACGGCTTTTGAGCTTGAGGTAGGAGATCCATTCTCTCTGAGTGTAGGACCTTTGGGTCTGAGGTAGGATCAAGCTTTGGATCGTAGGTAGGGCCTTTGTGCCTGAGCTATTGGAGAGTCATTCTCTCTGAGGTAGGGCTGTCCTCCTAGCCTGAGTTGTAGGTCTTTTTGGCCTGAGGTAGGTGATCTTTGGATCATTGAGTTGTAGGTTCCCGAGCTATTGGTCTTGAAGGAGACTGAGTGGTCATGAGGGATCTTGTTGTAAGCTCTTAGGAGCTGATATTGGAGAAGTGCCTTGTCTAACAAATTATTAGAAAGGTTAGAGGGAAAGTGGACGTACCCATAATCTGGGGAACCAATATAAAAATCGTGTGTTGTGTTGTGATCTTGAAAGCAATCTAACTAACCTAACTTAACACACCTAAAACACAAAGAAAATTAAAGATAGTTACAAGAGACTAAGAAACCTATTCACCCCCCTCTAGGTGATTTAGCTCTCCTTAAAATTAAAGACTTTCAAGTGGTATCAGAGGGAGGTTGCTCAAAAAGGACATAATTATCAGAGTAGATCCCCAAGGATATCTAAAAGGATTGTACTTATGGGTTCAGGAGTGAACCATAAGGAGTGGAGCTCAATAGAGCTTCAAGTCTGCAGAAAGGAGGACTTTGGGATCTGGAAAGAGTGGGTCAGGCAGTTCATGGATGCTTATGATCCTCGGATCTTTGCAATAGTTCAAGAAGAACCCTTCATCCCCATGAAGGTGTCTGTCTTAGATGCTGGAGTCCAGACTCCAAATAGTTAAGCTGAAATGACTGAAGATGAAATCATCTCGACAACAATGGACAAGATGGCATTGTAAGTGCCTTAGATGACTCTACCTTCCAGAACTTGGTCCACAGCAAGACAGTCAATGAAATATAGGACACATTGACTGTCCACATGGAAGGCATAGAGGAGGATGATATGGAAGAAGATGCCAACTGCTACTATGGGCTGATGGCTATGTCATAAGAAGAATCCTACAAGGATAACCCTTGTCTAGATCAGGTACAATCTCTATCTAGTTCTTCTTATTCCTTAGGTCATGATACCAATCCAGATTTTGATACATCTTCATCTAGTAATGAAGATGACTCTGAGTCTGAGGTAGATGTCATTCAATTGATTGATATGTATAGTAAAGTGTTGGATGCTTTGGAAAAAAATCAGGAAGTTGGCCAAAGAGCAAGCTGAGGAGATTACCTCCCTTCAGCTTGTTGTTGCCCAACAGGATGAGACAACATCCTTACTAGATCAGAAGGCTAGGGAAGTCAACCAACTAAAGGCTATCTCAATCATCCAAATTTAGACCATAAGCAAGAAGAACAAGATCATTTTGAATCCTTAAGAGAAACTCTAAAAGGATAAAAAAGTTGTGGCTAGTTTTTCAAAGCCCCAAATAGTGTTATCACTTATTGACCCCTTCACCTCTCAAAAAGATGAGAGAGGTTTAGGGTCCAAGTTGAATTCTAGAGTTGGCAATTCTAAAGGGAAAGGAAAGGCTCCGATAGTGCCTCAGACCACCTTTCACAAGGTAATCCTCCCTTTCAATAGGCATGACCAAGACTGCATGCGTGGTCACTAGAAGAATGGGAATTCTCCTTGTAAGAGTACAATTATATCTTGCAATGGAAGAAGGAAGGGCATGGGTTTGAGTTCATAGAATGCTCCCCATGAAAAAATTCAAATCAACCATCTTGGACCACTTGCATTTGGAGCTATAGCCCCCACATTCAAGAAGAATGTAGTGGTCTTCACTCAAACCAAACCAGTAAATGTTCAGACCAAGGGCAAGTCTGTTAGAAGGCCATATCTAGCTATCTCTGATGTTATATACAACATGTCATCTGCAAAGAAGACTACTACACATGGTAGTTAGAGCTAGCAAAGAAAGACTGCTGAAAGGCTCACCTTCAATCAGATCCTAGCAGAAAGGAACTTAAAGAAGGTTGTTGCACCTCTTCCTTTTGCTCAGTCTAGAATTAAACAAATTGTATGATCTATTATGAGAAGAAGATACAACATTCATGAATGTTGGTGTTGTGGCAATGTGGGTCACTTTGCCATAGATTGTTGGCACAACCCTAGTGTGCCAAGGGCAAGGGTAAGTCTTCCTGACAGAGCTAGTGTTAGTCTTCCTGTCAGAAAATCTGCAGGAAGGCACATGCATTTTTATGCTAATCAGAACCTAGGAACCAATAATTATTGGGTCCTAAGGTAAGGTAAACTCTATTTGGCAGGATAGTCTAAGTGCCTTTACTCCCATGTGGTATTTGAATAGTGGTTGCTCCAGGAATTAGACTGGAACAAGGAGCTAGCTTGAGGATCATACTCCAGTGAGAAATGGACATAAGATCTTCAGTTGTGAAGATGGAGATGGATAAACAGACCATCATGATTACTCCACCTACTGCCCAAGGGGAAGAAGATGGTGTATTGTTGCGTGTAGTCCTGAAAAAGGAAAAAAAACACTAGACCTTCTATAGTCCTTCAAGTGGTATCTGATTGGATAATCAGACCAACAAAATCAAGCCATTAAAGCCCTAAGATGTCTAACTGATGGGACATAGTACTATTGCCACTTCAGCAAAACTGTGAGGAGAAGAACAAGAATTTTGTACTCATCACTGAGGAAAGCACTAGAAGTAGCTCTTCTGAGAGCAGCAAGGAAGGAGCACATAATGCTCAGCTAAAAAGGTTCTCAAGTGGTATCCTCAGCTGCCAGGCTCTTCTAAAGAAACAAGAAGAGAAATATATTCTCAGGTTTCAGTGTCTCCTAAACCTACAACAAAGTATGTCCAAGTTTATGGGTTTTATGGACAGGATCTGTGCAATTTTTAAGGGAAAGACTGTTAAGCTAGATGCTCCTACTTGGGGAGCATGTTCATTCAAGTTTGCTGGACAGGCTTGAGTCTTACCTAGAGTACCTCTGACACTAAATTGATCAGCAATACTGATGAAGTTCAGTAAGTCTCTATGGACTTTACTGAGGTTGAGAGGAGTAGACTATCCAGATGGTTTCACCTGCTATGGGAGTGCAAGTACAATCAGGTTAAGAACAGCTGGATTGCTCCAGCTATAGTTTATATAAGTTTAACCTAGGTTGCTAGATAAGCTTGATTCTTACAAGAGAATCTCCAGCATTGATTAGATCAGCAAAACTGTTGAAGACCTGAATGTCTCTATGGACAATGCTAAGATTGAGGGGGAGATTCCAACAAATCTCCCTACTTAAGATGATAAAAGTGTCATTGAGATGACTGAAGATGCTTCAAAGGATAATGATCTATCTGGATGAAGAGGTAGATCAGCCCAAGATTTCCCTGTCCTATAATATTATCTCCCTTATTGAAGAAGTAATAAAGGGGGGAGAAAGCAATGGGAGATGGCCATGATCAAGGGGGTGTATGCAGTACAAGCAGAGATGGTATACAAAGAGATAGAATAGTCCAAGTGGTATATAACCAACTCGAACAGTTAGATAGCTTGAGCAAGATGCAAAACTATTTCTAAAGAAGTTGAAGAGATCTGGCTCAATAAGAAAAGACCTTCAAGTGGTTGGTCACTGAAATAAATCTGGCTCAGCAAAAAGAGGAAGTAGTGTAAGAACAAATCTTCCTCCTCCTTGTATCACAAGACGGATCACAACAAATCTGGGAACATGCTCTCCAAATGAGACAGGTATGATCCTAAACCCAGAAAACATATTTCTCTAACATAATATGTTATTGTTGTAGCAAGGCTGGGCATGTTAGTGATGACTGCCCAGTCAGATGAAAGGAGAACAGGTGATAAGAAGCACCTCCACGACAGGGTGCAAGGAAGATTGGATAAGCATGGATGGAACTTGTGATATCCTAGGAAAAAGACTGACTACTTGGAGCAGTAAGAAAGAAACCAGTCTTGCAATTTAAACTCCAGTATCAGATCAAATATCTGTTGGGAGCTACTGTACTCAACTATTGTGGATCCAACATCAGCTCCATGGTATCAGGACCATAACCTACAGTAAGTAGAACTCCTTTATATTGAGATTCTACTAGTGTAATATAAATTTCTAGGAATCCTGTCTCTCATAGTAGAACTCTGCATATAAAGATTAAGTATCAGTTAGTTAGGGAGAAAGTGGAAAAGGAAGAACTCAGTCTTGAGTTTGTCCCCGCAGTCATGCTAGTTGTTGATACCTTTACTAAGCCACTAGATAAAGCAAAGTTCAACACCCTCAAGATTGAGTTGGTTATGTTGAACTTAGTATATCTTCAGTTACCCCATATTATATTTCTGTAGCATTACTCACCTCTCTTGCAGTAAGATAAGTCTTTAAAATGGTATCAAGACTATCAAGTCTGACATTTGATATTAAGTGTTTCAAGTTATATTAAGTGGTATCAAGACTAAGATGGACTCAAGTGTCCAGTAAAGAGAATGATAGTAGATGCTCCTGTTGAGTGGGAGCAAATCCAGAAGTTATAGGAACAAAGCTTCCTGTTAAGAGGCAGCCAACAGCTGTAGTGGATAAAAGATTATCACAGCTGATTAGCAGGTTCTCAGGACCATGCACAGTCTGAGGGGGAGATCAACCACTGTGGATGGCTATTGTTGTGCAGTCACTGCTGCTGTAAAGGCATTCTGCTGCAGGATAAGCGGAAAAGCAAGCACCTCCCTGACTATAGCTGCTTCTACAGAAGTCATAAAAAGGGGAGGAGTGGTATTAGCTCAAGTGGATCAATGATAGCAGCTAGCTCAAGTGGATCAATGGACCACTCAAGTGTCAAGTGGATGTAGTGATGTGTTATATAAGTGGTATCAACATAAGAGGTATGTTCTCCAGTCAACTAGTTTAATCACTAGATTAGTGGAATTAGGCCCGAATCAAGTGAGAAATTCTCCCATGATCCTATCTCCTCCCTAAATAGATATATACCTATAACTAGAAGCTAGAAAGGGGGAGATGTGTGGCAATACTTGGAAAGGGAGTGATGTAGAAGCAATACTTGACATGACTAGGTCATGTTGAGTTAAGTGCATATTACTTGGAAAGATTCAAGTATTATAAGGAATACAATGACTACATATGGAGTCATGTTGAGTCAGTGCATATTATGAGGAAAGTGTTTCTAGTGGTGCTCCATTTAAGCATTACATGGTATAAGGAGAGTGCATATTACTTGAGCAATTATTCAAGTGGTATAAGAAAGAATTGACTTGACATGTTGAGTCAATGCAGTTAAATGGAGTATATTGCATTGATATGCTAGTAACTCGAGTAGCATAAGCTTGCAGATGTAGCAGATATAGCTTACAACTACATTATATTAATATGTTTTTATGTTAATGTTTCTTAGTATTGCTTGGTGTTCTGCCTTCTTTAAATAGGGGGAAATTGTTGGGAATATTTCCTTCAATGTTCTATAGATTTGATTTGAAGAGGCATCACCATCAACAGTAAGAACATAGTTGTATTTGATGTTGTTTATGCTCATCATGTGTAGGATGTTCCATGGAACAAGTTTAGATAGGTTATCTAAGTGATGGTGACAGGTGGTCATAAGATAGGAAGGTGGAGAGACAGAAATTCTATCCAAGTCCACATGCGTTGAGTGAGGATAGCTCACTCAATGCTAGATGCAAAGAAATGTGGCTAAGTCCACACGCATTGAGTGAAGCAAGCTCACTCAACCCCAGATGCAAAGAAATATAGTTAAGTCCATAGGCATTGAGTGAAGAAAGATCACTCAATGCCAGATGCAAAGAAATGTTGTTAAGTCCACATGCATTGACTGATGCAAGCTCACTCAACTCCAGATGCTAAGAAGCATTGTAATACCCCAAATTGTAATTTGGAGTTCAGGCTGGGTGACACGGACTTGAATATGTGTGTGTCCTAGGGCGTGTCCAGTGCATATGGCCTGGGACACGGGCATGTCCCAGGGCGTGTCCTGCTCGGGTTGGTAACCGGGCGGCGTTGAGTGGAGTGGAGTTGAGTGTGGAACACGGCCTGTGACAAGGGCGTGTAATAGGGGAGTGTTGGCCACACGGCCAAGGACACGGGTGTGTGCCTTATCCATGTTCTTCTCGGGTGATTTGGTCCTGTGTTGGTGGGGGGACACGGCCAGTCACATGGTCGTGTACTGGTTGACACGGGCATGTCAGGAAGTGACACGGGCGTGCCATAGCTCGTGTTCTGATCCAAATTGAGTTGGTTCTGTAGCCTCTCAAGGAACACGACCTATGACACGGGCGTGTCACAGGCTGTGTAAGCTTTATTTATATGCTTTTCAAAGCAGATCGAGGCCGTTCGTTCCCTTCTATTTAGATCATGTGGTCCAAGTTCCTCCTTGCTATGATAAGGCCGAGAATGGAGATGAATATCTCATTCTTATGTTGGCCATTCTATTTCTAAAGAGAAGAGAGAGAGGAGAGCAAGGAAGGAAGAAGTAGATGTTTTCCGACTGCCGGTGGAGCTTCAACGGTCCAAATTAAGAGCCGAGTTCAGCATTGTAGAGGCAAGGCCATTGCGGTTATTTCCATCCGGCTAGTTCTTTCATGGAGCTGAAGCGATCGTCAAGTGTAACGATCTTTCTTCCTTGGGCAGGTGAATCCCTTTATTTATGCATGTATATCTATGGAATCCTCCATCTTTTTATGGAGGAGCGTAAGTGATTCCAGTGGTTGAGTCTGCATTTAGATCAAGAAGTGTGTAGTACGGAATAAGCATGATATATGAAGCCCATCTGGACGTATAGTCTGGATTGGTGATGCTGCAATCCAGAGAAGACTCCGTATATACAATGAATAGCTTGCGGAGCGTGTGAGGATGTTTGTAAAGTGTGGTAAGGAAGCTCTGCATAGCTCCTTTGGTTGTATGCTCGGTACGAGCCCTATGATGGACTGGAAAGCGGCACTATATGCCGGTGTTGAGAGAGGGATGCGAGAACCTCTGAGTGGGTAGGCCACCCACTAAGATCAATGATCGGATTATTATAAGTGATCACCTCTGAGTGGCTAGGTGCGAGAGGTCTCAAATAGGGATTTAGAGGCCGATGCCCATCGTCAACAAGTTAAGAACCTCTGAGTGGGTGGGCCACCCAACAAGTTTAGTGGTATGATCGAGTGAGCGGTCGATTGGTAGAAATGCAGCGGGGAGATTTCCCTAGGCTTGTTGCACTATGTTTGTAGGTCGACTGATAGTGCTCACGGTTGCCATGAGGTTACTACCTCTGAATGGGATGGGAGAGAGGGTCTCCAGTCTGTGCGCTGTAGTAGACTATGCTCCATCACCAACAAGTTAAGAACCTCTAGTCAGTGGTGTACGAAGGATTTTCCGATACACCATAATCGTTCCCTGAGTGCACGGAGCGTATGGCACGAAGGCGGCGTTTGTGGTTTTGTTGTGTATTGTTATATATACATGTTTCGATGGTATTGCCTGCAGGGAAGGAACCACTGCCCCGGGTAAGGGATCGGGTCGTTATAATTTGTCAGCTAAATGCTGACCGTTGTTTTGTTTATCACCCATGGGGTGGATGTTCATAGGCAGGTGCTGCCCTTATTGATGCTGAAGTGGATTGAGAGGGCTAAAGCCCTTTGTGCTGTGGCTGCTGGTAGGCCCTTGATGGTCGTACGAATTATTGGATTTCATGTGTGGCTGGCCTCCGTGCCGATGTATGAAATCATATTTTGTAAAGTGAAACTTGAAAGGCCTTAAGGCCGTGAGCGTTTGAGTTGTATACATTCCTGATGTTTATATAAATGTGGTATTTATATATTAGTGGACATTCATGCTTTGAGTTCATGTAAGTTATAATCTTCCGCTAGAATGCTCTATGTTAGGGGCGATGGTATTTTGGTATTAACATGTGACCTCGCCGTCCGTTTGTGGCATATAGTGTGGGGCCTCGGCCAGACCTTCTATTATATGTTATTTAATGGGTCGGGTTGTTACATTTTGGTATCAGAGGCCCTCGGTTTTATGCTTTCGAATTCGTGGCCGAATTATTTTGTCGGGTGGCGAGCACGTGTACGTGCGATTCGTTTTAACATAATTGCACTCAAGAATGTCCACTAGGAATGTGCGTGTGTGTATTCGGTATGTTTGCCATTTTGGATTGAAGATTGATTATTAATATCTTGTTCACATATAGGTGACTGGAGCTGGGCAGTCTAAGCCCCAGCGTTCGGATGAGAGTGCGACACCAGCTGAGGTGCCCACACCTCCTCCTTTTGCGGAAACCGTGCGCCTAGTTGCTTAGGCAGTATTTTCCATAATTCAAGCACAACCTATTGGGCAGGCAAGGCATGTAGTGGAGCAAGTTAGGGTTGGTGTTAGGCAAGAGCGTACTGACGCTCAGGTGGACGAGCAAGCGGCTGACGAGCAACTAAAGCGGTTTATGGATTTTCATCCACCTACGTTTGTCGGGGCGAATTCCCCTACGCAGGTTGAAGATTGGCTTTCAAGAGTGAAGAGGATCCAGAAAGCACTCAGGATAGATGAGGGGCAGAGAGTTACGTTAGCCACTTTCCTACTGGAAGGAGAGAGGAGACTTTGGTGGGATGAAGTCGAGCTGCACTAATTGGCAGACAGAGGTCTGGGAGAGATTTCGATGGATGAATTCTCCAGATTGTTTTGGGCAAAGTATTTTCCATTATCGCGGAGAATTGCTATGGAGAATGAATTCCAACATCTGGTGCAGGGGGAGAAGTCTGTGGATGATTACTGCATGAATTACCAGGCTAGGGCGTTATGCAAGGTCGACTTTTGCGGAAGAAGTGCGGAAGACGAATAGATTCTATGAGGGACTCCGAGATGAGTTGAGACTGGCGCTTCCTAGTTCAGTGAACCAAGGCTTCAAAGACTTAGTAGATACAGTTTGTGCGCTGGAGAAAGATTTGAACAGGTGCAGGACAAGAAAAACTTGGCGGTAGAAAAGTCGGAATTCAAAGTTCCGCAGTCCGATCAATCAGAGTTTAGGAAATGTGATAAGAAGCGGTTCATGCCTGCTTAACAAGCGCAGTCGAATGTTACTTCGGGAGCAACGTACAGGCAAGGATGGGTGGAGACACGTACATGTTTTATTTGTGGGAGGCAGGGGCATATCGCCTGTGATTGTTAGAGTGGCGCCTTGAAGAGTGAGAAAAAGTCCGGTGCGGCATATGAGGAAAAGGGTAAGGCAGTGGTAGAATCATCTACATTTCGGGCACAGCCTCGAGTGTACACTCTTGAGTTGTAGTTGCCGCAAAGTTTAAACCGTGAAGAACATCCTAATCGCGTGCATAATTTGGGATTGCACGAGGCTGTAAAGCGATTTTGGATAGACACGGAGGAGCGGAAGTAAAGTAAAGGGTATACTTTATTTTGTTGTGTTATAAGAGGTACATATTATGTTGTATATATGTGTGTTTGTTTGTTGAGTACACGTGTGGTTGTGCGATGTCGTGGGGCGAGACAAGTTATGGCCTCTGAAATCTATACCCGGATCATTTTGGTTAATAGTGCATCGATTGCATTGTTGTGTTGATATCACAATTGCGCTAAATTTCGGGATGAAATTTTTATAAGGAGGTGAGGGTTGTAACACCCCAAATTGTAATTTGGAGTTCAGGCTGGGTGACACGGCCTGGGACACGGGCGTGTCCCAGGGCGTGTCTAGTTCACACGGCCTAGGACACGGTCATGTCCTACGGCATGTCCTAATCGGGTTGGTAACCGGGCGGCGTTGAGTGGCGCTGAGTGGATTGGCGTTGAGTGTGGAATAGACCTGTGACACGGGCATGTCACAGGGGCGGGTTAGGCACACAACCAAGGATACGGGCGTGTGCCTTAGCCGTGTTCTTCTCGGGTGATTTGGTCCTGTGTTGGTGGGGTGACACGGCCAATCACACGGCTGTGTACTGGTTCACACGGGCGTGTCAGGAAGTGATACGGGCATGTTGTAGCCCGTGTTCTGATCCATATTGAGTTAGTTCTGTATCCGCTCAAGGAACATGGCCTGTGACACGGGCATGTCACAGGCCATGTCAGCTTTGTTTAGATGCATTTCAAAGAAGATCGAGGCCGTTCGTTCCCTTTTATTTAGATCATGTCGTCCAAGTTCCTCCCTGCTATGTTAAGGCCGAGAATGGAGATGAATATCTCATTCTTATATTGGCCATTCTCTTTCTAAAGAGAAGAGAGAGAGGAGAGCAAGGAAGGAAGAAGGAGAAGCTTTCCGGCTGCCGGTGGATCTTCAGCGGTCCGAATCGAGAGCCGAGTTCAGCATTGAGGAGACAAGGACGTTGCGATGATTTCCATCCGGCTAGTTCTTTTATGGCGCCGAAGCGATCGTCAAGGGTAATGATCTTTCTTCCTTGGGCAGGTGAAGCCCTTTGTTTATGCATGTATATCTATGGAATCCTCCATCTTTTGATGGAAAAGCGTAAGTGATTCCAGTGGTTGAGTCTGCATATAGATCCGGAAGTGTGTAGTACGGAATATGCATGTTGTATGAAGCCCATCTAGACGTATAGTCTGGATTGGTGATACTGCAATCCGGAGAAGACTCCGTGTATACAACGAATAGCTTGCAGAGCGTGTGAGGGCGTTTGTGAAGTGTGGTAAGGAAGCTTTGCATAGCTCCTTTGGTTGTATGCTTGGTACGAGCCCTATGATGGACTGGAAAGCGGCACTATATGCCGGTGTTGAGAGAGGGATGCAAGAACCTCTGAGTGGGTAGGCCACCCACCAAGTTTAATGATCAGATTGTTGTAAGCGAGCACCTCTGAGTGGATGAGTGCGAGAGGTCTCCAATAGGGATTTGGCGGCTGATCCCCATGGTCAACAAGTTAAGAACCTCTGAGTGGGTGGGACACCCAACAAGATCAGTGGTAGGATCGGGTGAGCGGTCGATTGGTAGCAATGCAGCGCGGAGCTTTCCTTAGGCTTGTTACACTACGTGGGTAGGTCGACTGATAGTGCTCACGATTGCCGTGAGGTTACTACCTCTGAATGGGATGGGAGAGAGGGTCTCCAGTCTGCGCTATAGTAGACTATGCTCCATCGCCAACAAGTTAAGAACCTCTAGTCAGTGGTGTACGAAGGATGTTTCGATACACCGTAAGTGTGCCCTTAGTGCACGAAGCATCTGGCACGAAGGCCGGCATTTGTGGTGTTGTTGTGTATTGTCATATATACATGTTTTGATGGTATTGCATGCAGGGAAGGAACAACTGCCCCGGGTAAGGGGTAGGGTCGTTATAATTGGTCAGCTGAATGCTAACCATTGCTTTGTTTATCACGCATGGGGTGGATGTTTATATGCTGGTGCTACCCTTGTTGATGCTGAAGTGGATTGAGCGAACTGAAGCCCTTTTTTCTGCAGCTGCTGGTAGGCCCTTGAAGGCCGTGCAAAGTATTGGATTTCATGTGTGGCCGGCTTGCGTGCTGATGTATGAAATCATATTTTGTAAAGAGAAACTTGTAAGGCTTTAAGGCCGTGAGCGTTTGAGTTGTATACATTCCTGGTGTTTATATAAATGTGGTATTTATATAGTAGTGGACATTCATCGTTTGAGTTCGTGCGAGTTATAATCTTCTGCTTGAATGCTCTGTGTTAGGGGCGATGATATTTTGGTATTAACCTGTGACCTCGCCATCTGTTTGTGGCATATAGTGTGGGGCCCCGGCCGGAACTTCTATTGTATGTTATTTAGCGGGTCGAGTTGTTACAAGCATCGTGTGTTGTCAAGCTTCTGCATTGGCAAGGAGAAAATCGACCAAGTCTACAGGTGTTGAGTGAATACAACTCTCTCAACGCCATATAACAGAAAGCGTCGAGTAAAGGAGTGGACAGTCAAAGCCCAATAGTTTGAGAAGTAATTCTGTAGCTAAGTCCCCAGGCGTCGAGTGAATACAGTAAAGGCATCGTGTGTTGTCAAAGCTTTATCTTTGACAGTATAGAAATCTGGTTAACTCCAGAAGAATCGAGTGATGAAGGCTCACTCGATGCCTAAGCAGTTAAGACTACAAAAGTCTAGATTGCATTGAGTGATGGAAGATCACTCAACGCCAGAGATGAAAGTGTCGTGTTCA
This sequence comes from Platanthera zijinensis, assembly GCA_039513925.1. Taxonomy (NCBI): domain Eukaryota; kingdom Viridiplantae; phylum Streptophyta; class Magnoliopsida; order Asparagales; family Orchidaceae; genus Platanthera; species Platanthera zijinensis. Next base: position 82,923,185 of record CM077093.1, on the reverse strand, counting down.
CTCGAAGCTCAAGGAAAGAATGGATAAAAGATCTGTCTAAGAGTTTTGGCGTTGAGTCAAGCTTACTCACTCAATTCCTAGTGATAGAAAATCTATCTAAGTGTTTTGGCGTTGAATCAAGCAAACTCACTCAATGCCTAGTGACAGGAAATTTGTCTAATTGTTTTGGCATTGAGTGATGATTGCTTACTCAACGCCAATACTAAAGTGTTTGAATTTGACTAAGTCCATAGATACTGACATCAACAAAAGTCCACAAAGTCAACAAAATTATAAATGTGGTGGGATGGCTATGGTACAGCACAAATAGCATCGCAGGTCTAGAGGATGACTTTTCCGGTAAAAGATAAAGTTGCAGCTTTCAACTTCAATGGGGCCCACGGGTAAAAATAGTTGTTGATCGGCGGAATAGAAAATGCAGAGATAAGATAGAGGAAATTGGCTTTTGGAAATCATGCTAAACTTCATCTTTTGTCGGTAATTGTTGCAGAGCTTAAAGAAGCAACTTCAGATCATCTTATCGGAAAGTTCTAAAAGATAGTTGGTGTCATTTTAACCTGCACAAGCGAGGTTAGAGGAAATCTATGAAGAATAAGAAGAAGCAAGGTCTTAACCGAGCTGCAATTGATCTGAAAGCCGATGTAAGTTGTTGTTGCTATCTTCACCTACTACAGCTAGTTCAGAAGAAATTTTTTAGGTAAAAGAAAGAGCAGTAAGTTTTACCGTTGCTGCATCAGCTGGAAGCAAACAAGAGTTAGTTATTGACATCCTCACCATCAACATAAAGTTCAGGGACATCTCTCTGAGAAATAAGTAGTAGAAAGGGCTAACCCTAACTGTAGTTACTTCACAGTTCCAGCAAGAAATTTTCTTAAGAAACTTTTCTAGAAGCTGTGAAGTAGAAGTCAACACTGAGTTTGCTCAGGAAAGAAGGAAGAAGAACCTGCTCTCAAGTGGTCTATGATTCATAAATAGTTAGCTTGTTGAAGCTACATGACACAACTTATCTTAAACAGAAAGGTCATAAAGTTCACTTTTTAAGGAAGAAGAAGAAAAGTTAGGGCTGAGTTTATCTCATCTCAAGAAGCAGTAAAGGGCAAAACCTAGCTGCAGTACTTCCAGCACAAGCCAAGTCAACCTGAAGATCAGTTTCTTGTTACTGTGAAGAAGGTAGGGTTTAGACTTTCTCAGCCCAGGAAGGTGGACTCAGAGATCATATCTCTGAAGTCTTATTTCACCAACCCACTTTCATCTTGTAGGATCCTTTTGGATCTGAGATGTAATCCTGAAATTATAAAGACTGAGTGATAGGATTCTATTGAGAATCTGAGGTAGGGCCTATATGTAAGAGGTAGGGCTTTGGACTGAGAGTAGGATCAAGTTTGGATCTGAGGTAAGACTTTTGAGCCTGAGGTAGGCGAGTCAATCTCTATGAGTGTAGGACCTTTGGGTCTGAGGTAGGATCCAACTTTGGATATGAGGTACGGACTTTGTGCCTGAGCTGTGGGAGAGTCATTCTCTCTGAGGTAGGGTTGTCCTCCCAGCCTGAGTTGTAGGGCCTTTGGGCCTCAGGTAGGTTATCTTTGGATCACTGAGTTGTAGAGATTTGTGTAACATCTCATGTTACTTCTAGACCCCTTAACTTAGATTGGGTTAGGCATGGGGTGGTTTTAGGGAAATTAGCTAGGTTTGACCCTAGGTAGTGGGTTGTAGCCATGTGGGGCCCACTATAGGACCAAGTCAAACTAGGTAAAACTAGCCTAAATAAGGACCCTAGCAACACCATGACCCCACCACATTGCCCTAATTCTAAAAACAATCAAAGTGGACCCTAGGGCATGTCACTAGGTCAACACTTTGAGTCTAGTTGACCAAAGTCAACCTTGGGCCTAATTTGGTCAAACCCACACTCATAGGCCCAATTAGCCTAAGTAGGGCACCCCCTTGACCCAACCCAAGTTGGGTGATGCCATTGGGCTCATTACCATCAAGTGGGGTTAGCCTACTCATCATGTTGACCAAGTCAACTCTCCAAGTCAACAAAGTCAATAATTTGACCTAAAAGATGAAAATAGGAGCCCAAGCCATTTCCCTTGGGCAAAGCCCACCAGACTTGGCCCATGACCAGCCCAAGTGGACAAGGACATCCCCTAACCCCCAAAATGAGGTGAGAGAGTGCATGCAAGGGGGCATTATGGGGAATTCACCTAAAGGAGGAGAGATAAGGAGGATTTATGGGATGGAGGCCACTTGGACTTGGCTCTTTCTGCCTAAAAGCTGTTGGCTGACTGTCCAAGCAATTACAGAGAGGTTTAGAAGCAGGAGGACCACTTGGCAGCCATGGGCGGAGCAACCAAGGATGAGCCCGAGCTCACCTTGGTTGTATCTCCCCATATACCCCACCCCATCCCCAATTAACCCCTCCATCAGCTTCAGAGATAGAAAAGGAATTGAAATCGAGTGCTGGAGCAAGGAAAACGGTGGAGAATTGAGATTTTTAGCAGGAGATCGCCGGAGCACCACCGCCATGCTACACCGCCGCCAAGCTCACCGTCGAGCCTCCATTCAGGTCTTTTTCTCCTCACATTTACCCGTACTAGAATCCTAGATCAACTTGGAGAGATATCGGGCTCAATTGAGCCCGATGCCATGTGAGAAATGAGAGAATTTTCCATGAATTTCATCCCGCTCGGGATCGCCGTCGACGTCGTATCCCGCCGTCTCACCGCCGGCAAAAGATGGCCACCACCACTGTGAAGGTGGTGGCACCGTTTGCCGGCAGTGGTGCCGCCTCAACTGGCCAGAAACGGCCCCGCAAAGTGGCCCAGGAAAACCAATCTCCGCCCTTGATTCATCGGGGACGACAACCCGATGCCCTCCATTCTTCATTAAGATTTGTGCAAATGAATTTATATGATTTAGATTAAATATTATGAATAGTGTATTTTCTGTCACAAATTTACAGTCACCTTCTATGTAAATTTTAAGGTACTTGAAGGCATCAAATTAACTTAACTTCTGAATGAAAATTGTAGCACTTGGGGTTAACTTTAATTTGCCACCTTAATCTTAGAATTGTGTGCGGTGTATTATCCTGTAGGGCATTTCCCCTAGGACTGGTCCTAGGCTAGGGCAGAAACTAAAACTTAAGCCCAGGACAAACCAGAAGTCCACATAGGCTGAAATATTGGATATGTCGCTTATTTGGGCATATCAAGCCCCTGCCAAAAATTGAGAATTTTTGAGACAACTTTGCCCATAGTTTTTTTTTCATAATATTAGAAACTAAATAAATGAAATAATTGGAGTTATATACCTCCAAATGGCCCCAAATTTTGGTGGCAGGTCCCTGGAGACATCAGTGGTGCATGATAAAAATTTCACTACATTTGGATATCTGCATGTTGGTTAATCCACTTGCATGTGTTGGCTAGTTATAGCCTTGGGGTGCAAATAGCAATATTTGAAATATTGTGTATTCAGCCTAATTGAGGCATATAAAAATCATGGAAGAGATTCCAGAGGATCATTAGGATAAATTTAACCCCTCAAATTAATTATGGGATTTTTGGATCAAAAATCCCATTAATTGGAATTTTTAAAAATTATAGCTCCTTTTGAAAATAAATTGGAAAAATAGGTTTTTCTCAAGCAAAAATCCTCAAACTTTGCCATGTTAAAAAGAAGGTTATATTTGACTTATGAAAAATTGATCTTTCTGTTTGAGAACTTCTGGAGTAAAATACCTTGAAATGACCATTTTACCCTTATTGCATTTATTCATGAATTGATGGAAATACATATCAGAAAAATATGGAAATATTTCTAGTGCTACATAATTGTATTATTTGTCTTGTATAATTATCTCAGAATTTATGGATGTACTGATTATTTTAAATTAACATAATGGCATTTGGGTAAATATTTAAGAATGGGATTTGTTAGGCCATTACACTATAGTGGTTGATGAAACTATACCCTTAGTATTAAATTAATGTCTTATATGCTCTGAAATTTTCCTAGAATTTTTGTAATTAAATTCCTTTTACTTCCTTTATAAAATGATAATTTTGATGATTTTGTATTAATTAAAGAATAAATACAAATACATAAAGGAAAATTATAAATCTTGGAAGACAATGATATTTCACTATGTTATAGGTAAAAAAAATTCTCACATCAGTAGGATTATGATATGATATACTCCATGTGTTAAATGATTTGAAGGATTATTTGAAGAAATTAATTAATGGTTTAAATAATTGGGAAAATTATGAAAATCATCAAGGTCATCATATAGGTCCATACCACCCTAGGACAAATAATTTGAGACATATGGGTCAAGGAATTAGAAGTTGGATTCCGGGGTGGAGTTAGGTCATGGGCTGTGCATAGTAAAAGTATGTTATACTATAGGCCCACCAGGGGATAGATCGACAAGTGAGCTAGAGAACACGATTGGAAGTATAACCCTGGTGGTTTGTGTCGTCTTGGTGATGAGAGTAAAAGTGCAAGTCTTTGGGTAACCACTAGAGCGGAAGACGGCGGAAGACCGTCGCCCTTCCGATAATAATACCTTAAGTCATTAGGATAGTTCTAAAGTAACAATTAGAGTTGGTTGTGGATCATGGGTAGACATCAACTAAAAGTAATTATCCTTGCGAAAGGGAACTTTGGGCTTGTCATCCCATCTTGGTTCCTAGTGCCTTCGAGACCCCTTCAATGGGCATACCTTGGGCAGTCCTAGGATTAACCCTAATTCACTAAGTATATTAACCGATAGGTAAGAGTAGCCTAATAGGCTAGGTAAGCTGTACTTGTGTTATCACAGTGCCGGGTTGGAGGAACTTGGTGTCTGTTGACTACTTGCTCACCCGTGCCGGATTGAAAGGAATTGATATGGCAATATGCTCACCCGTGCCGGGTTGGAGGGACTTGAAGTCCGTTGACTACTTGCTCACCCAGGTAGGGTTGGAGGAATCAGGACAGGTTGGTCCTGTGAACTGGAGACTCGAGATGAAATACATGTATGCGCATAAATTAGTGGCGGGTCATGCGGTACTGGGCCAATCGTCACACCGATGGCAGTACGGTGACTCAGGTAAGGTGTACGAGTGGAAGGGCCAGTATGTTGTTTAATACTGCGGTCAGGCAGACAATCCTCAAAGACATGCACGCGACCTAAAAGACTAGCAGGTATCTAGCAATAGTACGCAGAGACTCAAGAGTGCACTTGTCGGTGTACAGAGGTGTACAGGAGAGGTCTTGGCCTGGTAGTGTGTATACCCGCCTAGAAAGCGGAAGCGCCCGTTCCGCTGCTGTCGTAGCCACAACGGCGGTACCTTAGAGTGATGCTAGCTCTCGAAAAGTGGGAACTAAAGGTATGTGATCACGGAGTCGTTGTGTGTGATTTGCACTTGCCTGCTGCATAATTTGCATCAAAACATTCATTCATATTAGAGCATACGCTTCATAGATCCTTATCATATAAATTAGTACGGACACTTTTATATGATAAGTTATATTTCCTGGAAACCTTAACTTATAAATTTGTATGGGCATTTTTATAAGTTAAGGTACGCTATGTGATGATAGTGTAGTGGTAGTGTAGTTTTACTTTCCTGCATTACTTTCAGTTCTTCCTTTAATAGTACTGCTCTTTACTTACCTATATTATATACTTGGAACTGCTAGAGTAGAATGTTAATACCTATTATAATTGCTAGTTAGCTCTTGTCACCTGCTTCCACTATTGTTATCCCTTGTTATCCTCCGCTTCGTCCTCCCGCTCGGCGCCTAGGAGCTGCGGGGCGAGGTGCGGAGGAAACAACTTAGTCTTTTTGACTAATGGTCGGTGACCATATCATTTTAGGATCCCGAGGAGATGGATCAGCACGTCGAGGAGGAAGGACTTGAGGAGAAGATACCGATACCACCTACTACCGCTACTGGAGCACGTCCTCAGGTGAGATGAGTTGAGATGATAGATTCCGCTGCTGTTAGATTGAGAGAGAGAGAGAGAGTGATTTGATATTGATGTACTGGGCATAAGCCCTTATTCACTTTCATTTTCGTACTCATTTTGGACTATATTCATATACTTTTCATTTGATATTTATATGATTAGTACTGTGGCTGTGGACTGTGATATTTAATCTGTTTTATATTTCTATTTCTCATATTGGCCGACAGGTTTATGATCGTACTAGCCGGCAGAATCGGCGACTTGCGGTATCGACTAACCCGTGTGTTAGTGTCACCGTAAGGCGACGATTCTGGGCATAAGATCTGGGTACTCCTCGGGAGGGGGAATCAAATCTTACAAACTGGTATCACCTTAACAAACGATCATATGAGAAAGAAGTCCACAACACTGGAACACCCCGCTCGAGCATTAGTTTGCGAACAAACTATGTAGCGGAAGCAATGGTGTGCCCATGTGCAAAAAGTCACATAAAACAGTCCATTAAACAATGAGTTAGGCCAATTTTGACGTTTACCTTACCTTTATGCAGCCTCCACAGGATGTGGTTCCTCCACCTCCGGCTTTCATTCCCTTCATGCAGATAGAGATGGTATAAACTCTGACGGCTATCCTGGATTTGATCAAAGCCCAGTAAGCCCCGACACAGCTGCCAAACCCCGGGTCGAACTGGTTGAATGCCTTTAAGAGTCTGTCTCCGCTAGTGTACCGCGAGACAAAAGATGCGGTGAAGACGGAGGAGTGGCTCGAGACCATTCAGGAGCTGCTAGCTGGCATCAGCTGCCCCATCAGACAGGCTATCCCTCTAGCTACCTCAGTACTGGAGGATCATGTGAAGAGGTGGTGGAAGTCTGTATGAGACTCTACATACGTTGATAGGGAGCTGATGGATATTACTTGGGAGGAATTCAGTGATGAGTTCTTAGAGCACTATATATCCTCCACAGATAGAGATGCCTTGGAAGCGAGGTTTCTGAACCTCCAGCAGGGGAGCAGATCCGTGATCGAATATCAAAGAGAGTTCTCCCACTTGGCTAGGTTTGCGGGATTCCACGACCAGGATGACCGGAAGTATGCAAAAGGGTTCTACCATGGGCTCCGGGACACCTTGAGGCAGCCCTTGTTGTTCATATCGCATGGCACCACTACACAGATCATTGAGATGGTGAAGAAGCTAGAGGCTGACCAGCTGATGGTACAAGGCAGAGGGAAGAGACCACTAGAGGGGTAATCATCCGGAGAAGGTAGCAGGACATCTCAGAGAGGCTGGACAATAGGATACAAGAGGGGTGGGGGACGTCGTCGTCCCAACTACAGGCAGGATCAGGGGCCTCCTCCACCATTGGCTCCCCCACCTCTACAGATGCAATGGCCGGTGAGGCAAGACAATCGGGGTCAGAGGCAGATCACGTGCTTTTGATGCAGGCAGCCTGGACACATTAGGTCGCAGTGCCCACATCAGATCCACACACTCCCTCCTCCTCCACCTTTAGTGGCCCCTCCAGCACACCAGGGTCGAGGCCGAGGAAGAGGTTCTATCCTCTTTTCTCTTATCCAAGCTTCACCTCTCCATCATTTTCCTTGGCAGATGATTCCTTTATGGATGATTCCCCCTCCTCTCCTCCAGAGCCTCCCTCTACCTCCACATTCCAACAAATGCTCCAAGAAATTCTATCCCAATCATCCTTCACACCTTCTCTTGCCTCACCTATCTTCACCTCAACATCTTCAATCCCCTCCTTTCCCCTTTCAGAGCCATCCATACCCTCATTCTCCATGCCACCAGCTCCAGCAATCATCCTTCCAACAACCTTCTCTCCTACCTCTGCTCAAGCCCCTCTTGAGCATGTAGCTTTATCAGCCCTGGCTGACAGGTTATATGAGCTGCTAGCTCCTAAGCTAACCTCATTACTGGAGACCACTCTGGCTCCACTCCTGACCCATGTCAAGGAGCTGTCTTCCAAGCTCTCCTCCTTCTCTCCCTCTCAGGCAATTACCTCTTCTGGGTGCCTTGACTCAGTTATCCCTGAATCCAGGCAGGGGAGATGCCTTCTGAAGTAGTGTTTGTGCCTGAGTATGCTCCAGCTCTGGCTCCTGCTCCTGCTTTTGCATGGACCTCCAAAGCTTGCTCTCTGTGTTTGATATAGTTTACCTCAGATCTTTGCCAGTTCCTCATGCTGAAGACTTGTCTAAGGCCATTGTGCCTATTTCTGTCTGTGATCCCAGCCAAATTGAAGCATATGTAAATTCCTGGAAGGCTGCGGATGTCTGTGTTTCCATCTCTGATGCTGCTACTAAGGCCATTGTGCCTCTTGTTGTTGAAGCTGCTGCTGCTGTTACTGAGGATACTGAAATGGTTTTTGTAATTGAAGATACATCTGCTGCTGAAGAAGTTGCTGCTTACCTAGAAGATCCTGCACCTGCTGTTGTTATTGTGATTACTGCTGCTTTTGCTTCAAAAGTTCCCTCTGCTCAAATTTCTGATGCTGCTCCTACCCTGACTGCTGATCAGTTCAAGTTACAAGAGAAATACATAAAAAGCATTGATGATTTGTATGACAATCCTCAAAGTTCAGAGAGTGATCAATTTCAAACTGATTCAGATGAATCTGCAAATGCTATTGCCAAGAAGAGGAAGGCCAGAAGCAAGGCCATGATGTCAGTCCCCCCAGCTAAGGCAAAGGATTCTAATGACATTCCCTACTACATTCTGCATAACTGCCCCATATCTGAGCCCTGGATGCAGTATTCCAAAAACCAATCAAAGGCTATGAAGAAGAGAAGGAAGCTAAATAAGTATGAAAAAGGATCTTCTCAGTATCAGCCTCCTCCTCCTCCTCCTCCAGATTCTGGTTCAGGCTCAGCCCCTCAAGCTCCAGCTTCCAGGCAAAGCTCCTCCCAGTCTTATCAGAAATATTATCAAAGGGGGCAACATCAAAGGGGATATCAATCTAGTAAGGGCCAATATAGAGGAAGCCAGAGAGGGCACAGATTTCATCAAAGGGAAGGACAAAGTCATACTGATTCTACTTCAGGTCCTTTCCCTTATAAGCTAAAAGATGCAGTTGTCTCCAGGACTCCTTCTACTGATTCTGAATCCATCAACAGATATGAACCTCCTGTTTCATTTGAGGATCCTGAGAACAACCCCTTGTCCTGGACAGCTAGAATGAAAGAGTTGGCTGCTCTTGATCAAATAAAAAAGGCCAGAGAGCAAGGCAAGGACACTTCCAACATAACAACTTTATCAGATCAGAGAAAGAAAGAACTGGAGAAATATACATCAAGAAAATTCTTTAATCCAGAAGATTATATGAAGCTGCACCCTGAGGCTGTAGTTCCAAGGCCCAGATCTCAAACTTCCTTAGGTGCAGAAGATGATAGAAGATCCAAGAAAGAAGCCCTCAATCCCAACAGAGAAATTTTGTTTAAAAAGGGAACTGAGAAGTAAATTGTGTAAGCTGAACAATCATCCTCCTTTGGATATTTGCTGACTTCTTATCCATGATCTGCATTGCTGCTATATCTTTTCTTCTGTACTGTTGATTTAGTTTCTGTCTTGAATGTATACTTATTTATTTCCTAATTCTGTCTGTAAATAGTAATCCTAACCCAAATAGGGGGAGATTGTTGGAACACCCTATTACTAATTTGGGTAAGGATCACTATGTTTGTCTTAGGGAACTAGGTTGACCTAGTTGTATAGTTGTAAAGGTCAACATTAGAATGAGTCTAGGGCTTAGAACTTAGGTTTGAAGCTGCCCCCAGGACCATTCCAATGTCAAGGATATAGAGCCAAGTCTAAGGCAATTTTCGTCGAGCTCCGGTTGACGAAACGTCGAACTCGGTTCGACGCTCTCTGAGCTCAACTTGATAAATCGTCGAACTCCGATCGACGATCTTCGAGCTCAGATCGATGATCTGCTTTCAGACAATTTTGGTTAGTCGTCAATCTGCATTCTACATTTTTCTAGCTCAGGTCGACGATCTTTCTTCAGCTATTCTTCAGGTCGCTGAGCTCGGCTCGACGAACTTCGAGCTCAGTTTGACGTTTTCTGTCTGCTTGATCTGTTTCCATCTCTGAGCTCAGTTCGATGATAGTAGATCTCAGATCGACGATTTTTCTGAGATATCAACGATTTTAAGGATTCAAATGCTGCCAGTCTTTGGAATGTTTTTGAAATCCCTCAACATTTATGTTAAGGAGATCTGCCAGCCGTTTGTCTTTATTCTGGAGCAAGTTTCAAGGAATTATTCAGGAAATGTTTTATTGGACCTTCCTCTAGAAGACAAGACTCTTTATGGAAGACATTTATGACTGCCAACGGCTATCCTTGACAAGAATTTTTCAGAGAATAAGATCCTTTTTGTCCTCAAAAATACAGAGAGAATATACAACACCCAGAGAACAAAAAGAGAAGAATTAAGCTGTGACAGATAACAAGTGATCATCTTCTGAAGAATCAGAATAACAATTTTTGCTTACAGAAAAGTGATCACAGCCTCATCTCAAGAACTCCAGACACCTCATCTTTCAGCCTTTTTGCTGAAACAATCCTTTGCTGGAGATCTAAAGTTCTGAAGGCCTATCACCCTAGAGCATAGCTTCCATTCCTGAACTTGTTTACAACTTAGGGGGAGCTTTGACAACAAAAGATCCACTAGTCTTCTCTCATTTGATTTGAGAACAGAGAAAACAACTTCACCTCTTTATCTTTTCTTTTTCTGCTGTAAAGGGTTCTTGAACTCCCTTCAAAAGTCCTGTCTGGTTCTGAGAGCCTTGTCAAAACTCAGTGGTGGCAAGACACCTTATCAAAAAATCCAGTTTTGATTTTTGAGCACCTTATCAAAAGCTCATTGGTGTCAGGACACCTGATCAACTCATCCTGAGTGGATTCCTACCAAGGGTGGTAGAAGAGTGGATGTACCCAGGTTTTTGGGGAACCACTATATTTCCTTGTGTCTTCTGGATTGTTTGTGTGATTGATTTGCTGTGTGCTGTGCTCTTTACTTCTTTATTTTTAACTCTTCATTAACACTCTACACTATGCTATAAATTGAATTTTATATTTGCTGATCAATTTCAACTGTGAAATTAATTTAAATAAACTCTATTCACCCCCCTCTAGAGTTGAGATAGATCTTACCCTCACTTTCACAAGGGCTGAACTGTATCCGCGTTATGGTTGTCTAACTTGAGTTCCTAGGTTATTAGAGTTCGTTAGGATCACATAATGAGATTCTTGGGATGTACTCCTTCAAGACTAAAGTCTCCGGCCGAGGGCCGTGGAGCATGAATGCTCAAATTTGACCGTTGGATTTGGTACCTCTGAACGGTGGTAGGACCCTGGGTAATCCGGTACACGGATAATGTGCCTTGAGTGCACGGAGCGTCGGGCCGTGAGGCCGATGTTTGTGATATATTGAAATTTTCGGAAGTTCCCTTTCTTGTGAAATATCTGCTGTGATTGCATTGGGGATTAAACCGTTGCCCTGGGTATGGTGTAGGGTCGTTATAATTGGTCAGTTGAATCCTGACAGTTGCCTTGTTTACCGCCCTTATGGTGGAATGTCCCTGTGCATGTTCTGGACCAAGCGGGAAATAGCGGGCTGAAGCCCTTGCTGCTATGCTGGCCCTCGAAGGCCGAGTGGAAAAGTTTTACTGTTTTCTTTTGTGGTCGTCCTGCGTGCAGATGTTTGTAATCCACACCTGTAAAGTTTAACTGTAAGGCCTTAAGGCCAAATACTTTTGTGTATTTTTATATACGTTCCTGTTATATATATAAATGTTGTTGTTTATATATATTGTACATTCATGTTTTATGAGTTCAATAATAACCCCTAAAGCTTCCGCTAGAATGCACTGTGTTACGATTCGAGTTGTTGGATCTCGTGGCCAACCTTTTAGGGGGGGGGGCGAATAATGTTTTACGCATTAATAGAAATTTAAAAATGTTTTGCTCAGAAAGCCGAGTTCTGGAAGCTACCGCGGGGCGTTAGGTATCTAACGCGCGACGGTAAGTCTATGAACTCATTTTCCTGCGCAAGTTCATTCGCAAGCCCCACAACACAAGCACTCATTTTAACAAACCAGAACAATCACAAAGTTAATCAAAACAAAAACTGGAATTACATTGCATGAATCAGAAAAAATATTGTTCTAGATGATTACAAAAAGGGTGATCTCCGTGACGCTGGAGATCAAAGGCGATGAGAAATAAAAACTCTTTTTGTTTCTATGCCGATCCGCTCCACGGACCGGTTGGCTCTCTCCTTTTCCCTCCAAGAAAATTCTTCGAGTCGGCTCCTCACCTCCTCACAGGGAAGGGTCTTAGAGCCCTGCTAGATCCTCCCGATCTAGACGTCCTTATCCCCAGGATAATTTCCCACGGAGTCCTACCCGGAATCAGACGACCCTTACCGGTGGATTTTCCTCTCCACAAGATTTTGAAACAAATAAATATTACAAGAGTAAAAGATGTAAATGTTTTAAAGATGTTCTCCCTCTTGAAGACTTCTCCGTAGAGCGATTCGTGGCCGGTGCCTAAGATCTCCGTTTCCTAGCAACCGGTCGGCACTTCGTAGTCGATGTAGATCTTGGATCATCGGAGTCTTTCGATCACGAGTGAGAGGGAGATGACTTTCTTCCTTTTAGACGAAGATGATCAGAGCGGTTGCAAGGAGGCGGTCGAACCCTAGAGTGCAGAAACTTCTGTCTATCTTTTGTCTGGATTCTCTTGTTGGTCAGGGCACAAAAACCAAGGCGACCTTTAATACGTCTTCATGAAAATAGGCTACCTCCAACGGTAAGACTAGCGCTCGGTGGTAGGTTCGCGCGCTTGTTGTACCAGCTGTTGTCCAAATATGGAATAATAATTAAAACGAATATTTGTCGTTTCATCGTTGCTAGCACCGCGCGGTTACAACTACCACCGCGCGGTAATATAGGATAGGACGATTCGAAAACAACGTGTCGATATTCGTCGAGAGGCTAAAATGGTGCGGTAACTACTATTGTCTGCGGTAGTTTTATTTCTCGAGAAATCCATCTCATCATTCGTCGAGAGGTTAGCGCGGCGCGGTAACTGCTATCACCTGCGGTAGTTTAATTTCTCGAGAAATCCTTCTCATCATTCGTCGAGAGGTTAGCGTTTTGTGAGAAGTCCTTCTCGACATTCGTCGAGAGGCTAGCACAACGCGGTAAGCACTACCACCTGCGGTAGTTTCCCGAGAGCCAGGACAAATTAATTCCTTGCATTAGTGTGTGCAGTAGGACTAGCGCGGCGCGATTGTTTCCCGAGAACTCTATCTAGTTAATGCACGGCTACCGCCCATCGGTAACTTCTTCTGCTCGGCGTTAATATCCATAGAATTCTTCTTCTTCTCTTGTACCTGTTAACCTGCACACTCTATCAACACAAGATATGATCTAATACAACCTGGGAGTTGATATTATCAAACACAGTGTAACACCTTCGTCCGTCACATGAAATATAACAGAGGGTCTGGTCGGGACCCCACGCCATATTCCGTAGACAGTCGGCGACGTTACTTATTAATTTCAAAAATAGTACACGCATCCTAACTCAGAGCATTCTAGCGGAAGCTTTAGGGGTTACTACTGAACTCAACAATCAGGAATGTCCACTATATATAAACAACCACATTTATATATAACACAGGAATGCATACAGAATTACACAAAAGTGTTTGGCCTTAAGGTCTTACAGTTAAACTTCACAAGTGTGGTTTACATACATCGACATGCAGGCCGACCACACATGAAAATAGAAAAACTATTCCTCTTGGACTTGGAGGGTCAGCAAAGCAGAAAGGGATTTAGCCCGCTATTTCCCACTCAGCTCCCCAACACCTACACAGAGACAATCCACTACGAGGATGGAAAACAGGACAACGGTCAGCATTTAGCTGACCAATTATAACGACCCCACCCCTTACTCGGGGCAGTGATTCTCCTTCCCTGCAAGCAATGCAATATCAACAGATATATCACAAGAAAGTGCACGACGACATATTTCAATATATTATAAACGTCGGTTGTATGGACCGACGCTCCGTGCACTCAAAGAACATTATCGGGGTACCAGATTTCCTAGGGCCCCACCACTAACATTAAGCATTTATGCTCCACAGACCACGGCCAGAGACATTAGTTTTGATGCCATACAGACCAAGACTCTCATTATGTGATCCTAACGAATGTCAATATCCCAGGCACTCAAGTTAGACAACCATAATGCGGAGACAATTCATCCTTTACCCGTTGCTCAAATTGCTAATTTAATGTCTACACTGACACGAGTCGGCTTCCCCTTATCCGTTCGTCACGATGGCCCTTAAGAGCTCGTAGCTCACGATAGCCACACTGCCCTCCAAGGACTTACTTCACAATCAAAAAGGGAGTTTGTGCCAGCGTTCATCACGATCGCTTGGCGGGGCCAACAGAAGCTCTCTTTCTGCGCCCAAACTCAACCCAAACCCTGTAGAACCTTTAATGCCAGAAAACTGGTCTTTCAGACCACAAATATCTCTCTGGGAGTTATCGCCGTCGGCGACACCCACTATCGCCCTATGACATCAACAGTTTATCCAAAACTGTGATTTTACTTGGGTATTTTCCTGGAGATCCTCTCAAGTACTTCCTGTTACTCCAATTCGCAGGCACAACCCACATACTCCATAAAATACTCGTTTATATGCGGAGTCTTCTCCGGTTCGCAAAAGAAATCATCAACAATCCAGACCAACCCGTTCGAATGGGTTTCACACAACATACCTATCCATACTTTACATTTCTGGATCTAATGCAATATTAAATGAGGATCATACCAATCAACCCAAAGGAATCCACCTTTCTTCCACCTTTTTGGTGAGGGGTTCTATGCAGGTATGTGTATTGAGGATTTCACTTGTCCAGAATAAAATCGTTACTCTTGTAGTTCGTTTTGGAGACATGGCGTTAGCGTTCTATCCGGATGGAAACGAGCACGTCGCTTTCCTCTTCACAGATCTAGTATAGGATCTTGATTTCACCCACAAGATCTTCTTCTCCAAGCTATTCAAGCTTCAGCACAAACTCAGCCTTCTTTCTTAGCTTTCCTTGCTCAAGGAGAGGATGAAATGAAGAGAGAGAGTAAGAAGGAAATAATAATCTCCTCAATCCACACCCTCTACTTCAGTGACCTCGGGTTTAACCCCATCCATATGATTAATCCATAAAAATGAAGCAAAGGCCAAGATTTGGGTTGACTGGTCAACTTTGGCATTATCGCCTAGCGACATCAGCTGTTGCTACTCGGCGACATCGACTTAACCGCTTAACCGCTTTGACCCAAGTCAACCATCGCTTATTGGCCGCTCTTTGGACAAACTGACACGTGTCTCACATCACGTAGCACTATCTCCCAGCGATATCCACTGTTGACACTCGGCAATGCCATTCAACGATTCGTCGAGTGCGTCGAGTGCGTCGAGTGCGTCGAGTGCATTGAGTGCGTCGAGTGTTGACTCAATGCTTTAACGCTATCGCCACCAAGCGATACCCACTATCGCACGACGATAGTGATAAAAGTTCTGCTGTAAATTTTGGGGTGTTACAACCCTCGCCTCCTTACAGAAATTTCGTCCCGAATTTTACACAAAGTTATAAGAAAGACAGTAACTTAAATGTCACAATAACTTTTTATTCATAAAAATATTGTTACAACAATGTTACACAAACAACTCGGGATATTTAATACATATGGTTTATTCACACTCCCATGTCAGTTCCTCATGGCCACAGTTGTCCTACTGGACCTTGAACATCCCGATTATCTTGTTTCGTAGCTGCTAGATCGCCGTATCCTCGATCCGAATGGGCCTAACTTTCGTCGTTAGGCCAATTTCGACCGGTACTCGATCATCCGCAATCGCTTGAGTGTTCTCTTTCACAGCTTTGCGTAGCACCAATATGTGAAACACATTGTACAAGCCACTTAGTTCCGTTGAAAGAGCTAACTGATAAGCAGCTTCTCCAACTCGCTCCACTACTTCAAACGGGCCAAGATATCTTGGACTCTGCTTTTTCAAGCGCTGAATCCTGAATATGTCCTTGAATGGCTTGATCTTTAAGTATACCTAATCGCCCACCGCAAATTCCAAATTTCGGTGTTTGGAGTTGTAGTATCTCGTCTTCCTATCTTGGGCTATTAATAGCCGCTCTCGAATAGTACGTTTTGTCGAATTTACATCTCTGACCTCTTTATGTTTATAGAGATTTCACTCACTTGTTTCGCCCAAGCTAACAGTGTACAACACTTTTGTTGGGTAGTGTATCCACAAGAACCCAGATTTGGTAAAGTCAGCCATGAACAAAGATGAATTAAGTTGTATTTGATGTCTTGCTTGAGTTATGTGTTTGTAGGATTATATTGCAAAGTGTAGACCAATGTCAGTCTACAATGGGTCACCAAACTCAGGACCATACAATGTAATCCCTCATTGTGTGATCCATGGTGTTGACTCATGTGTAGCCTCTCTATTGGGATACACTTCATGTTTCAAGGACTAGGATTGATTGGAGAAAGAAATATTGCTGAGTTTATTGAAGAATAGAAAATTCTGTTGAAGAAATTTTTTTCTAAGTCTTTCACTCGAGTAGTATTTTATATATACTCGAGTTGTATAATTAGTTTATACTCGAGTAAGTCTAACTGTACTCGAGTAAGGGAATGACTCTCGAGTAGCCTAAATATAGCTCTCGAGTAGCCAAGCCAATCACTCGAGTAGATCATCTCTTACTCTCGAGTTAATAGAATTCCCTCTGATAATTTTTTCTAAGTCATTTACTCGAGTAGTCATATTAGTACTCGAGTAGATTAGCCCTTTGTCTCGAGTTATAGAAGACCGGAATTCGTGTTGTTTTACTTCACTCGAGTAGTCAAGATCATGTACTCGAGTAGTCTATCTACTACTCGAGTAGTCCAGGTTTAATACTCGAGTGATAAGTTTTTCATCCCTCAGAAATTTTTCTAAGTCCATTACTCGAGTAGTGATAACCATTTACTCGAGTAGTTTATCTCCTCTCGAGTAGTTAATTTTTATTCTCTCAAGTAATACTTCTTGTACTCGAGTAGTTCAACTCCACGTCTCGAGTAACTATATTAGCACTCGAGTAAGTCTTTGTGTACTCGAGTTGTTACTTATTATTTCTAGATTTTCTCTAAGTCATCTACTCGAGTAGTCTCATTCTACTCTCTCGAGTAATCTTATTAAGTACTCGAGTAGGTAATAGTTTACTCGAGTAAATCAGTCAATCTTTTTAGAAAATTTGCTAAGTCTAGATTTGATGGGAATTTCCAATGCCTTGACGTGATTGGTCCACATGTACGTCATTAAGACTAAATATGACTGTTAGGGAAATCTTATATAAGGTCTTGTCATTTCGACTAACCCTAACAACAACAAGTGCTGTCAAGATTTATGTTAAGAATTTCTGAATCTTATTTTTCTCTGTCCAAAAACGGAAGCCGCCGCCGCCGATCTTCTTCGTGCAATCGCTAGGGCTTTCGATCCAAGAGATTCAAATAAAGATTGACTTTCCGATCGAGATTGCTTTTTCATTCCTCATCATCTCTCGGATCTCGTGAAGTCAAAGAAATTTTCAGATCCAGTTCTTGCCGAGATACTTCTTCAACCTTTCTTATAAAGATGCAAAGATAAAAGGAGAAGACCTAGGTCAATAGATTCTAGATCTGAGATTTACTGTTTGTATTTTCATATACTCTCAATTTATTTCTTGTAGGAGATTTCTCTCTGAGTGTGGGAGCTCTTTTTGTCTCCGAGTTGTAGGAAGTTTTATCTTTCGAGTGTAGATCCATGTTGTGGATCGAGATTGTAGGAACTTTGTTCCGAGGCGTAGGATTGGTTTTCAATCCGAGATAGTGGAGTAGCCGAGTTTAGTGCTTTGCTAGATCAGTGAGGTAAAGTGGATGTACCCAAGGTTGGGTAACCACTATAATTCTTTTGTCATCTGTGATTGCTTGGTTGATAATTGTGTGCATAGATCTCTAAATTTTTATTCCGCAAAAAGATGCAAAACTCACCTATTCACCCCTTCTAGGTGATTTAGGTAGACAACTGAACAATTTTCAATTGGTATTAGAGGGAGGTTGATAATTAGAAGGTTAACACCTTGATCAGATCCGTCTCTAGTTGTCTCTTGAGATTATCCAAGCATGAACATGGCTAAGATTTTGCCAAGCTTCCATTATGCACCAAGGATAACTTTCCCATGTGGAAAGAAAGAATCAGATTTTTCATGGAAGCTGTGGATCCTAGGATCTTCATGATTGTTGAAGAAGGTCCTTACATTCCCATTACCGTCTCTACAATAGATCCAACAAAGAAAGTTGCAAAGAAATTAATGGATCTAGACAAAGACGAGATTGCACTTGTGTCTTTATACAAGAAGGCCAATAATATAATAGCAAGTGCAGTCGATGACTCCATGCTGCAAAACTTGATCCACTGCCAGTCTACTAAGGAGATATGGCAGTCCCTCATCACATTGATGGAAGGCACAAAAGAAGTTAGGGGTGATAGAAGATACCTTCTGAATCAGAAATACAAAGCCTTTTGACAAGGACACAAGGACACCATTGCTAACACTTTTGAGAACTTCTTCAAGATAGTAAACAACCTAAGAGTATATGGCCGAGTCTTCACCAATGGAGAGCTGAATGACAAGTTTCTGAGGTCCCTAACCAAGGAATGGGACAATAAAGTCCGTGCCATCAGAGAATTTGACAAGCTAGCTGAGTCTGATCCTCAAAACCTATTCAAAAAGCTGATGTCCTACGAACTTCAAATAAATTCCAGAAAAGCTGAAGAAGAGAAGGGTCGGTTCACTCCAAAGGAGAAGTCTGTCGCTATGAAGGCAGATAGTTCAAGGAAGGGCAAAGCTGCTTCACCTTGCCTTGCTCCAGAAGAAAGTGAAGAGGAGTCATCTGAGCCAATCATTCTCACTACTCTCACCACAGTTTGAGAAATTCTTGAACAAAAAGAAGCACTGGAAAGGCAAGGATGCCTCCTACAGAAGATCACGACATGATAGTGATCGACACAGAAAAGGCTCAAGCAGCCATGGCAGGTATAATCCTAAACTGAATAAACATATTTAAACTGACATCGTTTGTTACTGTTGTAATAAGGCAGGTCATGTCATTGCTGATTGCCCCCACAAGAAGAAGGAGGGTGGAAAGAGAGAAGAAAAGAAGTCCTCATATAATAAGAAGAGGACGGAGAAGAGCCTAATAGCCAAGAAGGGCAAAACTCTTATTGACTACGACTCATCTGAGTTGAGTGAAGAATAAGAAGACTACTTTGGGCTTATGGCTCAGACAGATGATGAACAAGAGCCCCAGTTCACTGGGAAGGTAAACTCTCACTCTCCTCTTTCAGAATCTGAAGCTTCTGAGCATGATAATGAGGACAGCTCTTCTGACGATAAGTCTGAACTCATGGCCCAGTATAAGGAGTTAATCAAGGCTTACGACAAATGTCAACGAGTCGTGAAAACTCAAGCTAAAGAGATAAAGTCTCTAAACGCTTATGAGAGCACCTTGAGTGAGGAAG
The DNA here is from genome assembly GCA_039513925.1 of Platanthera zijinensis. Classification (NCBI taxonomy): domain Eukaryota; kingdom Viridiplantae; phylum Streptophyta; class Magnoliopsida; order Asparagales; family Orchidaceae; genus Platanthera; species Platanthera zijinensis. The sequence goes on along the minus strand of CM077093.1, from coordinate 82,903,564 downwards.
TCACTAAGAATGACTCACTCAAAGAGAACTTCAATACTGCTATTGAAGAATATAATAAGGCTATAGAGCACCTTGACTTTAAGGATAAAATCATCAAAGAGTTGGAAGAGTAACTCGCCGCTGAAAAGAAACTTGTTGAAAGTTTCTCAAAGCCCAAGACTGTCCTTCCATTCATTGCTGAATTCTCAGCTAAGGACAAGGGTGCTAGGCTAGGCCCTGTAGAAGTTCCTAGTAAATCTTCTAGGAGGAATAAGGCTCAAAGTAAGAATAAGGCCGCCAAGAAGGCCTTGGACAAAGAAAAGGGGAAGGCCCCCCAAGATCAGACTTCTTTCAAGAAAGTCATATTTCCAACTAATGAGTTTGATCTTGACTCGTCCTATGGTCACTTGACTATACCTACTTATATAGAGCCAAAGTCACGTTATAAAGGATGGACTCGCCCCAGAAACTTTGGTGAGAGTGTCTTTAAGGCACCTTATGAAGAAGTCATTTTTCAGAGCTATGGCCCTTATAATCATGGTCATAACTTCAAGAAAGCACCAAAAGTAAAGCCCATTGTGGAAAAGCCTATGAAGGAGAAGAAATCAGGTGATTGCCTTCACCATGAAGCTTCTTCCTACAAGAATGTTGCTCTTGCTAGACCACTATCTCATAAGGTCAAGTAGGAGAACATAAGGCAAAGATACAGCAGGTTTGACTGTTGGTGCTGTGGCAGAATTGGTCACTTTGCCATCGACTGCTGGTTTAATTCCAAAAATTTTGCAACTCCTCAAGTTGGCAATATGAGAAAGATCACTCATAATGCTAATCCTCGTAGGGGGAGTATTCTAACACGAGAACAAGCACCCAAACGTGTTTGGGTTCCTAAAGCAAACTGATTATGATTGCAGGTATGTCCAAAGGCCACCAAAATGACAATCTGGTATTTGGACAGTGGATGCTCTCGGCACATGACCGGGACAAGAAGCCTACTTCAGAACTATTCTCCAGTCTTGAACGGACCAAAGGTCATCTTTGGAGGTTCAGACCGAGGAATCACTAAAGGCTATGGTATGATCATTAACGGTCGCGTATCCTTCTCAGATGTGGCTTATGTTGAAGGATTGTAACACAATCTCATTAACATAAGTCAGCTCTGCGATAAAGGATACATAGTTGAATTTCATACGGATAAGTGCTTGATAAAGTCCGTTGACAATTTGGAAACAATTTTATCAGGTACTCGTAGTAGAAATATATTTTGTTTAAATTTTATTTGTATAGATTCTTCTACACCAGTGTGTCTTTTGGGAAAAGATAGTGCGTCTCTTGGTGACTAATGACACAAGAGATTAACACATATTAATTTTAAAACTATTAATAAATTATTTTCTTTGGATTTAGTATGTGATGCCCCGAATGTTAAGTGCGCTAAGGATAGACCCTGTCATGCATGTGTGAAAGGCAAACAAACAAGGGTTACTTTTAAAAGCATTATAGGCAAAGACTCTAACAGGTGTTTACACCTGCTTCATATGGACTTGTTAGGTCCACTACAAGTTAGAAGTTTAGGAGGTAAGGATTATACGTTACTTATCGTTGATGACTTGTCGCGCTTTGTGTGGGTGTTCTTTTTGAAACACAAGTCAGATACCTTCGATGTCTTTACAAATTTTGTCAGACAGATCCAGAATGAATACAACTATTCTGTAGTCAAAATCAGAAGTGACTATGGAACTGAATTCAAGTCTGGGGCCATGACAAAAGTTTGTGAAAGCCTAGGTATCTTTCATGAGTTTTCCTCTCCTCGAACTCCTAAGAAAAATGGAGTAGCTGAGAGAAGGAATAGAACACTCATAGAGGCCTTCAGGACTATGTTGAGTGATGCCTCACTACTGGAGTACTTCTGGGCTGAAGCCGTCAACAATGTATGTGTTGGGTACACTGAAAAAATATGCACCAGATTTGGAGAAGCCTCATCTTACTCATCAATATACATCAATTTGTATTTGATGGATGTTTGAGTTTCATTATACAGGTGTAAGGTTTGCATGAAAATTCTCTAAATACAAGTGTCAACACTTGTGAAGAATTGTGTCGACACCCAGAAGTTATGTCGACACTAGAAGCAAGGCTTGTGTCGACACCAAGGCATTGTGTCGACACCTGAAGAAGAAGCTGTGTCGACATTCAGAATTGTGTCGACACCTGAGGAAGGAATTGTGTCAACACCTGAAGTAGAAGCTGTGTCGACACCCAGGAGTTATGTCGACACCAGAAGAAAGGCATGTATCGACACCCAAGAATTATGTCAACACCTAAAGAAAGTTTGTGTCGACACACAGGACTTGTGTCGACACACACTCAACGCCAACTTTAAACAACATCTTTTCTGAGTCTGAAAGGCTTGTGTCGACACACAGGACTTGTGTCTACACACACTCAACGACATCTGGACATACACTCAACTCCATCTGTCAGCATCAGCTATGTAAAGACCAGGAGCAGTTGTGTCGACACACATGACTTGTATCGACACACATTCAATGATGTCTGAAAATACACTCAACGCCATCTGTCAGCATCAGTTATGTCGAGAACAAGAGCAGTTGTGTCGACACACAGGACTTATGTCGACACATACAAATAGAAGCTGTGTCGAGAAACAGAAGAATGACTGTGTCGACACATTAAGTGTTGTGTCGACATCATCAATGCTTGTGTCGACACTTAGTATATTTGTGTCGACACATGTGAAGTAATTTTCTTAGTGCCTGCTGAGATATAAAGTTATTGTAGAATTAGCTGTCACGGATAAAGACTTGACAACAGTCATAAATAACAAGTCTGACACCTTTGTCAGAACTGTCAGAAGGTTGTTACAAACCGGATCAGCCGGTAATCATTGAAAAACTCTATATATAGGAATGATCCATGACAACCAAAGCAACAGTAACAATTAAGAAACAATTAAGAGGGAACAAATCAACACAGACCCAGAGAGAGAATTCAACAACAAGAAAGGGGGGACCCTTAAGAAGGCAGAACCTGAACAGTCTGCAAGAAAGATTCATATCTATTTCTGAATCTAAGAAGGGAGCTGTCTGAAGATCAACTTCTACTCGAAGTCAGATCAACCTCATTTTGTTCAATCAAGAAACTTTGAAAAAGCTATGTCAGGTTGGATCTAAAGTATACAGTTTGTGCAAGAACTGTTCAAGAAGCTCAAAACAATTGAGAGTTCTATCTGGGTGAAATTTATGTACTACTAAATATTCTTTTTCCTTGTAAAATATTCTTAGATTTTAGTTGTAAGCCTGTGTTTATAAAGGCTATGATAGGGATGAGAGCCTGAGGTATAGAACTTGTGAATGTCTGAGTTGTAAGCCTGATGTTAATGACCGTGGTAGGGCTGTTGCCTGAGGTAGGGTTCTTGGGAAGAATTTTAGGCAGGACTTGTATAAGTCTGAGCTGTAGGAACCTGTTAGGTTCTGAGGTGTAAGATCTGTGGATCTGAGTTAGTGGAAGGAAGTTTGGCTGAATCCAGTTCTCTACTAGATAGGCGAAGGGGGAAAGTGGATGTACCCATAACTTGGGGAACCACTATAAATCTAGTGTACTGTACTGTGCTGTGATTGCTGTGCTGTGAATTATATTATCTGTGCTAAGTTAGAACAAGATAATTGCCTAAAATTTATTAAAAAAAATTAGAACCTATTCACCCCCCTTTAGGTGTCTAGGCTCATGAAATCAAGTCTTTCATGTGGTATCAGAGGGAGGTTACTCAAAGATTGACCTAACATTCTAAGTGAATCTCAAAGGCAATTAATAGATTTCAAGAATGGGTTCAAATGAGAATCAGAAGGAATTTGGATCTATGAAACTGCCTATCTACAGGAAAGAATGCTTTGGCATATGGAAGGAAAGGGTCAGGTTGTTCATGGAAGCATTTGATCCAAGAATCTATATCACAGTACAAGAAAGTCCCTTCATTCCAATAAAGGTATTAGTTCTGGATGCAAATGTTAAAACCCCAAAGAGTTATTTTGAAATGACCAAGGATGAGATCATCCTGGCAACATTAGTCAAAATAGCACAAAACATTATTGTAAGTGCTATAGATGATTCCATATTTAAGAATCTGGTGCATTGAAAAATCTCTAAGGAGATGTGGGACACCTTGATTGTCTATATGGAGGGAACTGAAGAAGTTATAGAAGACAGAAAATCTATGCTGAATCAAGAAGATGAGAGCTTTAGACAAGCCAAGTCTGACAGCATAGCTGAATGTTATAAGAAGTTCTTCAGGATAGTAAATGAGCTGATGACCTATGGAAGAGTCTTCAGCACATATGAATTGAATGAAAAGTTTCTCAGATCACTAACAAAGGACTAGGACACAAAGACATGTGCCATCAGAGAGGTGGCCAGGCTTGCTGATACACATCCACCCACACTATTTGGAAAGCTGCTATCCTATGAAATGCAGCTCACTTCCAGAAAAGAGGAGGAGAAAAGCAGTAGGTCTGAGTACAAAGAGAAGTCAGTAGCCTTCAAGGCTGAAGGCACAAGAAAGAGTAGGAAAAAGTCTCCTTCTCCACCCAGAAAGAGTACTGAGACAGAAGAAGAAAATCCTGACAACAACACATCAGATAGCCACACCTCTGATGAGGACTTTGCTGTATTTACAAGGCAGTTTCGAAGGTTTATGAAAAAGAAGAAATTGAGAACTAGAACATCAACATCCTTCTCCAAGGATGATTATTACAAGAAAAATAAGACTCCCAAGGAGGATAGGTATGCCTAAAAACCTAGTAAACAAACTAATACTAAGATTGTTTGTTATTGCTGCAACCGGTCTGGACATGTCATATCTGACTGTACTGACAAGAGGAAGGAGTCTAAAGACAAGAAGAAGCATCAAGTAAAAGGCAAGAAGGATAAATCCCTTGTTGCTCAAAAGCAAAAGAGTTGGACAAACTCTTCATCATCAGAATAAGGAGAGGAAGATGATGCAGAAGCATATGTTGGGTTGTTCTCTATAGAAGAGGATTCTAGGGAATTAGAATTTCTACAAATGTTGGACTACATAAATGGAGTTGAAGACTATTGCTGTAGAGGGCTGATTGCTCTATCAGAAAATGATCAGTGCCAGAATCAGCCTGGTCCAAGTAAGGTATACAGTTCTCCCTAAGCTTCTGATTATTTTACTGGATCTGAATCAATAGCATTAAATTCAAGAGAAGTTGATGGTTTTGAATCTGAGGGGGATGTACATCAACTCATAGATGAGTATGGTGGGTTGTTGTAAGCTGTAAAGAGGAGCATGTTTCTTGTCAAAGAGCAGGCCAAGAAAATTGAATCTCTTAAGCAGGCTGCATCAGAATCAGCCAAGCTATTTGATTTGAAACTGATGGAGGTTGCCAAACTGAAGAACCTAACTGTTATTCAGATGGGCACAATCTATTTCAAGGAAAATCATATCAAGAATCTGGAGGCAAGACTCCAGAAAGAAAGGGATCTAGTGGCTAAATTTTCAAAGCCAAAGTCTGTCTTGCCTTTAATAGATAAATTCATATCTTAGAAAGGAAAGACAGGGCTAGGCTTCAAGGAAAGAACTAGGGCATCCAATTCTCGAGGAAAAGGCAAAGGCCCAGTTCAGCCACTAGCCACAAAACCCCCTATTTCCTTTAGGAAAGTTATACAACCAATAAACATGTATGATCATGATATTACTTATGGTCACTATGAGTATGGAGATCTCATTGGCAAGGGTGTATATGCCAATAGGCCACTTTATAAGCAAACACATCATATTCTTAAGGAATCATTGGGTTATGCTGCTCCAGCACCAACACTTAAAAGGAATGCTGGCAATAATGTTGACAAGCCTGTACCTAAGAGAAGGTACAACAAATTTGAATGTTGGTGTTGTGGCAAGGTGGGCCACTTTGCCATAGATTTTTGGTTCAACACAAGTGTTAAAAACAAGAATAGCTTACCTATCAGAAAAGCTGCAGGTAAGCATGATAGATTTCAAACTAACAAGAACCTAGGACCCAATAACAATTTGGGTTCTGAGGATAGGTAAATCTTTCTTTGATGCAGGTGAATCCAAGTAGCCATACCCCTATATGGTACTTGGATAGTGGATGTTCCAGGCAAATGACTGGAACAAGAAGAATGTTAAGGGACTATGCACCCATAGTGAATTGACCCAAAGTAATATTTGGTGGATCTGAAAAAGGAATCATCAAAGGATTTGGTAATATTTCTAGTAATTCTATTACTATCACTCAAGTGGATTATGTGAAGGGTCTGAAACATAACCTGATTAGCATAAGTCAACTTAGTGATCTAGGTTATGAAATCTCTTTCCTCAAAGGGGAGTGCCAAATAAGGAGGTTAAGTGATCAAGAGATCATTCAGACTGACACTAGGAAAGGGAATGTATATTGTCTTAACCTTGATTGATAATTTAACAACTCACCCATTTGTCTAGTTGCAGGTGAGAAAGCATCACAGTGTGTCAAATGGCATATGCGGCTAGCTCATCTAAATTGTAACACCCCGAAACTCAAAAGAGAGACGAGTGGTATTTTGAGCCAAGTCTGGGACTTGGAGCAGGTGACACGGCCTGGGATACGGGCGTGTCAGGGGCGTGTTCGGCCACGGGTCACGTGGCCGACGTTTTGGCGGTCAACGGTCGTCGAGTCGGTGGACACGGCCTGGGATACAGGTGTGTCCCAAGGCGTGTCGCGCTCAGGAGTTTTCCAGTTTGCACACACGGGCCGTGACACAGGCACTGACACGGGCATGTCAAAGGTGACAAGGGCGTGTAAAATGCCGTGTCACAAGCCATGTCCATCTCAGGAGAATTCTCAATTATGAATACGGGCCGTGATACGGGCATGTCACAAGTGACACGGGCGTGTCAGAGGCCGTGTCACAAGCCATGTTCTGGTCGGGATATCGGAGGCATGGCGAATGGCTAACACTGCCCTGAACACGGGTGTGTCGCAGGCCGTGTTCGGCCGAGGATTTATAATTTTCGGTTGAATCGTGGCCGTCCGTTTCCTTAGTTTGGGATCCGATGGATGGGGGCTGTTCCTGGTGGGTTATATCCAGGAATAGGGCTTGGAAACCCTCATTCCATTTGAGTTTTCTCTTTCTAAAAGCTAGAGAGAAGGGGGAGCAAGGAGGAAGAAGAAGGAGGTCAACTTCGGCCGCCAGTGGAGCTTCAGAGCTCCGATTCTCGATCTGAGTCCAGATCTGCGAAGGCGAGGCCGATACGTTCTTTCCATCCAACTGGATCGTCATGGCGCCGAGGAGAAATGCTAGGGTAACGATTCTCACCTTGAGCATGTGAAGCTCTTCTTCTTTTGCATGGGAAAACCCTTCTCCCGCGAGTGTGCAGCGAGTTTGCGGTATTCCTTGGGGTAGATATGTAAAGTCCCCCTTGTTAGAGTCCGGAATCATAGTACGTACATATGCATGATGTGTGAAGCCTACCCGGACATGTTGGTCTGGATCGGTGATGATTTGCTATGCATTGTTAGCCGGAGAAGACTCTGAGCGTTTTGATTGTTTTCGGGTTGTTATGCGTTAGAATGCATCAGGGAATCTTGGGGTGACCCCAAGGTGCACCCGGAAACCTGGGCCGAAAAGCATTTCTGTCATATTGGTGGCATGGGAGCTAACCGGGTACATAGCGGGGCTATGTACCGTGTTTGATCGATAGTTGGGACTGGGGAAGCTTCGCCAGTGTCAAAGGACAAATGACAACGGCGGGGTGAGCAACGGGCTGGTGGACCCCTCCCCGCTCCATCTGCTTGGTTAAAGTGACCTAAAGTTTTATGTGGAACTTGCCAAGGTTTGGAGAACAAGTCTAGGATACGGCTGAAAGGACTAAATGCTCACAAGGTTTGCCGCCCCATGGGGGTGGTGGTGGAGTCAAGGACCTGACGGGGTTTGGACTGGCTCCACCGAGTAAGTGCCCTGAGAGCACGAGGTGTATGGCCTTGTGCGCGTGCACCTGTGATGTGATGCTTCTTTGCTATGTTGCTTGTTTTGCTAACAAGTGCAGGGAAGGAGCTTTGCCTCCCTGGTCTGGGGGCGAAATCGTTATAATTTGGTAAGCTTTAGCTAACCGTTGCTCTTGTTTACCACCGTGCGGTGGATTGTTGCTTGCAAGTGCTGCGGAGCTGAGCGGTAAATAGCGGGCTAAAGCCCAAGTTGCTGAGCCGGCCCTCGAAGGCCTAATTGTTGAGTGTTTTCTTGTATTCTCATGTATGACCGGCCTACGTGCCGAGGTTTGGAAGACACTTTTATTTGAGCAAACTAATGTAAGGCTATAAGGCCAGTACTTGTGTATTGTACTTTCCTAGTTGGTTTGTGTAGTGGACATTCATGCTCTTGGCAGGGTTCTTTATTCTTTGCAACCTTAATAAATTGCTTCTGCTATATGATCTGTGTAGTACGTTGTGATTGGTTGATTGGTTTCAATGAGTAACCAACCGATCTGTCCGTAGTATATGGCGTCGGGCCCCGGCCGGACCTACTGTTATATGCTATGTGACGGATAGGGGTGTTATAATTTGGTATCAGACTACCGGTTTCAGTTAAGCTTAAATGAATTCGTGGGCGAATTCACTTTAAGGGGTGGTGAGCACATGTGTGTGCGTCATCGTTATAACATGAAAAGAGCCCATGAATGTCCACTTAGGAATGAAAATACACATGTTTGAGGAACCTGCGTGTTCCTATAATTGCTTCTTGCAATTTTGTTCAGTCATTTATTTGTGTTTTGAACGATTATAGGTATCCGGGAGTGGCACATGGCAGTTTGAACGCGACGTGCCTGAGACCCCTACTCTTGTTGAAACCTTGAGAAGGTTGGTTGAAGCGGTGTTCGTTGTGACCAACGCACAACATGGAAGAAATGTGCAACCCTCTGTCCCTGAGATTGCCCCAACGCCGGGCGGTATGTTGGATCAAAGGGCATTTGGAGGTCCATTAGGCCAGCAGATGAACATGATGGTGGTGCAGGGAGCGTATTTAGTAGACGAATATTTGTAGACGTTCCTTTTGATAAGGCGCTACCCAAGATTTGAGTGGGAAAGCGAGTAGTTTATAGTCGATAGATTCTATAATTGTCTGCGCAACGAGTTGCGTATCCTACTGCTAGGACAAAAGCTATTGGGATTCCGAGCTTTGGTGGAGTCGGCCAGAGCCTTGGAAGTAGAGTTGAGGAAAAATCACCAAATACCAGTGGATAGGGTACCGAACCCTATAGATCCTAAAAAGACTACCTACCGCAAAACGGTAAGAAAAGAGGCTAGATCATCTACTAGCCAAACCACTTACAAATGTCATTCTTGTGGCAAGAAAGGGCACTTTGCCAGAGAATGTTGGGAGGCTGCTCAGAAGACAACGAAAGTTATGGCAGGAGCAGTTGAATCCTCTGGTGCAAAGGAAACGATGTCCAACAAGCCGAGCACCTCAAAATCTGGGTACCGTAGATGGTACAAGAAGGCTAGGAGATTAGGTATAGTCCCTTCCTCTAGCACATCTGTAGCGACTACAGCCCAAACCCCGGATGTATGCTTTGTTTATAGAAAGCCAGGACACTATGCCCGGGAGATTCGAAGTGGGCGCCCAATGTCCGAAAAGAAGTCGGGGGCAATATTTGAGAAGAAGGGCAAGACGGTGGCATCCATCGCATCACTATTTACTCCGGCCCAACCGGGAGTGGGCATCCTTGGCCAGCAGGAGGCCATGTGGTCGACCGTCGGGATGTCAGGTATGGTTTTCTTGATAGCAAACTAGATTCTTATACCGGATACCTTATGCGTGTTAACTTAGAACTGGATGTTATAGGCTTTGTTTTGGAATTTTGGTAATCCGGAGAGAGCATAGTTTCGATTTGGGAACTTCGCACTCCTGTTATCCGAAGAATCTGTATCACGCATCAGAGTTTTCCCTTTGATGGTAAAGGAACAATTCGGATGGGTTATTGCCCAGTAGTCGTTCAATGCGGGCGGAGATAAAGTCTGTGCTGTAAGGTTCATATTGAAAGTCAAGGGTTCGACTTGCTAGCGTCACTGTTGCCGCTAGTAGAGTTCAACGTCATCTTTGGTATGGACTGGCTTTCAGATTTGAAGGCTTTTATCGTTTGCAACCGTAAAGAGATCTAGCTGGGTGTTGGGCAGGAGACAACGTTTGCGGAACTGAAGGGATCGAGCAGGACACTAACGTCTGCCCTTCTGGTGGTCAAGGCAGTTCATGCTGGCACAGAGCTATTCTTCACGTTAGTGGAGGTTGTAAAGCCTAAGTCCACTCTGGGTAGGATCCCAGTGGTTTGTGAGTACCCCGATGTGTTCCCAGACAATCTTCCCGGAGCCCCACCGCAGCGAGAGATCGACTTCACGATTGAGCTAGTGTCAGGTGCTAAACCTGTGTCATGCTCGCCTTATAGTTTGGCGCCTAAGGAGATGGAGGAGTTAAAGGTTCAAATAGAATAGTTGATAGTGCAAGAGTATGTGCATCCAAGCTCGTTGCCTTGGAGCACACCGGTCGTTTTTACCAAGAAGAAGGACGGGAGCTTGCAACTTTGTATCTGTTGTAGAGAGCTGTATAAGTTTGCAAAAAAAAAGGACAAGTACTCGATCCCAATGATAGATGATCTTTTGATCAGTTAGTCTGGTCTTCGGTGGACTCAATAGTGGATCGTAAGTCCGGTTACCCTCAACTAAGAATAAGGGTAAGTGATATCGTAAAGACGGCGTTAAGCACGAGGAATGGTCAATCCGAGTCTACGATCGTGCCTTATTTGCAGTCAAATGCGCCATCAGTGTTCATGGACCGGATGAACGGAACGTTCATGGAGTACCTAGTCCATTTTTGTGATCGTCTTCATCGATGACTCATTGGTGTACTTGAAGTTCAAAGAATATCACTTCTGAATACCTACTTTTGGTTTTGGGGATGCTAAGGAGGAACCATTTATACGCCAAGTTCTCCAAACGCGAGTCTTGGGTTATCCTCGGTAGCGATCCTCAGTCTTATAGTTTGAAGAGCGGGAGGGCGTGGATCCAGCGTTGTTAGTCACGATACAAGGGGGGCCTGTATTGTCTTAGTAGCGGAAGTCCAGAGTTTTTTGGGGTGGCCGGCTACTACAGGCGCTTCGTAGAGGACTTCTCACGGATAGAGTTACCCCTCATATCGTTGTCAGGGAAAAACATAAAAATTTGTTTAGATGCGCGAGTGCGCCCAAGCTTTGAAGGGTTAAAGAGTTGGTTAACCACGGCGCCAGTGCTAAGTTCGCCGAGTGGAACCAAAGGCTTTGAGATCTACAACACTGCCTTGGGCAGTGGATTGGGCTGCGTGCTGCTGCAGCATAGTAATGTTATGACTTATGGCTCACGCTAATTGTAAGATCTTGAGAGGAATTGTCCGGTACCCCATCTGGAGTTAGCGGCCGTGTGTTTTGCGCAAAAACCGTGGATGCATTATTTGTATGGCGTAAAAGTCGATTTTTATACTGATCATAGGAGCCTGATATATCAGTTGGATAAAAAGGATTTGAACTTGAGGCAGCGGAAATGGATGGAGTTCCTGGGGGACTATACGTTCGAAATTTATTTTGTGCCCGGGGTAAGGCAATGCAGCCGTGGATGCATTGAGACGCAGGGCTCCCGCCCAAGCTAACTGGTTGTCGGTTCATGTTGAGAGATTGACCCGGGAGTTGGAGACGTTAACTATCTCTTGTGTTTACAAGCAGACTAGCGTCGAAGTGTTATTTAACTGGACGGAAGTTCAGTATGACCTGGCTGATCGGATTTGGTAGACTATGGATTTGGAAAGCAGCATGAAGGAAATCATGGATGCGGCTTCGATGGGTCAAATCCCAAATCGACAGTTGAAGGTGGAATGCCAAGGAAGGACAATCATTTGTGCGGCCCAAACGTGGGTAATTTATGGGTGGAGTTGCGATACGATATACCAAGTACTCAATTAACTTAGGAAGCACGAAGTTGTTCCGAGATCTGAAGAAGTTGTTCTGGTGGCTAGGACTCAAGAAGGTTATGGCACTGTATGTGGAAAAATACAAGACTTGCGCCTTAGTGAAGGCAGAGTGCCAATAGCCAGGGGTTTCTTGAAATCCTTGCCTATTCCGGAGTAGAAGTTTGACTGAACTTTGTGCATGGCTTGCCAAGGTCACAGTAGGGAAACGACACCTTTTGGGTGATCGTGGTTTGGTTAACAAAAGTGTCGCACTTCATTCCGCATAAGAAGGATGATCCGGTGGAGTAATTGGAAAAGATGTTTGTGGATAACATTGTTAGACTACACGGTGTGCCCCGCAACATCGTGAGCGATCGAGATGGGCATTTTACGTCCAATGATTGGAGGTTGGTGCAGCAAATGTTTAGGACTACGTTGTAGTTTAGTACAGTCTTACATCCGCGGACGGACGGGCAGACCGAGAGGGTCAACACGACGTTGGAGTACATGCTTCGCATGTGCGTTCTGGACTTCGGGAAGCAGTGGGAAGGCCATCTATTTTTGGTAAAGTTTACGTACAACATTAACTACCAAGCAAGCATACAAATGGCGCCCTTCGAGGCCCTATATGGTCGAAGTTGTCGCATGCTGTTGTCATGGTTAGAAATGGGTGACGCAAAGTTATACTTAAAGCAAGAGGTGGAAAACGCTACCCCTTTGGTGCAAATCATACGAGAATATTTGCTGATCGCTCAAGAGAGGCAAGCTAAGTGCTTTAATGCCACACATCGGAATGTGGAGTTTGTGGTTGGCGTATTGGGAGTTATAGCCGTTCAATAATGTTTCACGGGTGCGACGCTTGATGAAGCTGAGCCCGAGATACCTTGGACCACTTGAGATTTCTGGAGCGAGTCAGTGAAGTGGCTTATCGCCTAAGGATATCAATGGAGTTGAGAGTAGTCTATACGATGTAATCCACATAGCAGTAATGCAGAAGGTGGTGCAAGAGCCTTCGAACTTGATCGCTGGTGATCAAGTACCGGTGGACGAAGGGTTTATGACTAGTGTCAAGCCCGTTCGTATTGAAGACCTTGAAGTCAAGAGACTTCGTATCAAGGGGTTCAGGATGGTCGAGGTCTATTGGGACAAATGTGGTCTGGGAGAGCTTTCTTGGGACTGGGAGCAGACCATGTTGTGGGAGTACCCAGAGTTATTCCGCTCATGTACCGCTTAAAGTATTCTGTTTTCTTTTCCTTTAGTAATTTCGTGGGCGAAATTCTTTTAAGAGGGAGAGAGTTGTAACACCCCGAAACTCAAAAGAGGGACGAGTGACGTTTTGAGCCAAGTCTGGGACTTGGAGCAGGTGACACGGCTTGGGACACGGGTGTGTCCCAGGGCGTGTCAGGGGCGTGTTCAGCCACGGGTCACGTGGTCAATGTTTTAGCGGTCAACGGTCGTCGAGTCGGTGGACACGGCCTGGGACACGGGCGTGTCCCAAGGCATGTCGCGCTCGGGAGTTTTCCAGTTTTCGCACACAGGCCGTAACACGGGCACTGACACGGGCGTATCAAAGGTGACACGGGCGTCTAGAATGCCGTGTCACAGGCCGTGTCCATCTCGGGAGAATTCTGAATTATGCACACGGGCCGTTACACGGGCCCTTACACGGGCGTGTCACATGTGACACGGGCGTGTCACAAGCCATTTTTTGGTCGGGATTTTCGAGTGATGGCGAATGGCTAACATGGCCCTGGACACGGGCGTGTCTTAGGCCGTGTTTGGCCAAGGATTTCCAATTTTTCGCTGAATCGTGGCCGTCCGTTTCCTTAGTTTTGGATCCGATGGATGGGGGCTGTTCCTGGTGTGTTATATTCAAGAATAAGGCTTGGAAACCCTCATTCCAATTGAGTTTTCTCTTTCTAAAAGCTAGAGAGAAGGGAGAGCAAGGAGGAATAAGAAGGAGGTCAACTCCAGCCACCGGTGGAGCTTCAGAGCTCCGATTCTCGATCCGAGTCCTGATCTGCGAAGGCGAGGCCGATACGTTGCTTTCCATCCCACTGGATCGTCATGGCGCCGAGGAGAAACACTAGGGTAACGATTCTCACCTTGAGCATGTGAAGCTCTTCTTCCTTTGCATGGGAAAACCCTTCTCCCGCGAGTGTGCGGCGAGTTTGTGGTATTCCTTGGGGTAGATATGTAAAGCCCCCTTGTTAGAGTCCGGAATTGTAGTATGGACATAGGCATGATGTGTGAAGCCTACCCGGACATGTTGGTCTGGATCAGTGATGATTTGCTATGCATTGTTAGCCGGAGAAGACTGTGAGCATTTTGATTGTTTTTGGGTTGCTATGAGTTAGAATGCATCAGGGAATCTTGGGGATTAACCCAAAGGGTGCACCCAGAAACCTGGGCGGAAACGCATTTCTGTCATATTGGTGTCCTGGGAGCCAACCGGGTATATAGCGGGGCTATGTACCGTGTTTGATCGATAGTTGGGACTGGGGAAGCTTTGCCCGTGTCAAAGGACAAATGGCAACGGCGGGGTGAGCAACGGGCTGGTGGACCCCTACCCGCTCCATTTGCTCGGTTAAAGTGTCTAAAAGGTTTACGTGGGACTTGTCGAGGTTTGGAGAACGAGTCTAGACAACGGCTGAAAGGACTAAATGCTCACGAGGTTTTCCTCCCCATGGGGGTGGAGGTGGAGTCAAGGACCGGATGGGGTTCGGACTGGCTTCGCCGAGTAAGTGCCCTGAGAGCACAAGGTTTACGGCCTTGTGCGCGTGCACCTGTGATGTGATGCTTCTTTGCTATGTTGCTTGTTTTGCTAACAAGTACAGGGAAGGAGCATTGCCGCCCTGGTTTGGGGGCGGAATCATTATAATTTGGTTAGCTTTAGCTGACCATTGCTCTTATTTACCACCGTGCGGTGGATTGTTGCTTGCAGGTGCTGCGGAGCCGAGCGGTAAATAGCGGGCTAAAGCCCTAGTTGCTGAGCCGGCCCTCGAAGGCCTAATTGTTGAGTGTTTTCTTGTATTCTCATGTATGACCGACCTACGTGCCGAGGTTTGGAAGACACTTTTATTTGAGCAAACTAATGTAAGGCTATAAGGCCAGTACTCGTGTACTGTACTTTCCTGGTTGGTTTGTGTAGTGGATATTCATGATCTTGGTAGGGTTCTTTATTCTTTGCAACCTTAATAAATTTCTTCCGGTAGATGCTCTGTATAGGACGTTGTGATTGGTTGATTGGTTTCAATTAGTAACCAACCGGTCTGTCCGTAGTATATGGCGTCGGGTCCCGTCCGGACCTACTGCTATATGCTATGTGACGGATAGGGGTGTTACATGAACTATAAGTCAATAGGACATCTATTCAGTATGGGGTTAGTGAGGAATGGTCCTCAAGTCAAGTGCATTAAAGATGGAGTGTGTTCAGCTTTCCAAAAGGGCAAACAGACTAAGTCCTCTTTCCATGTACTTGATACCAAAGATTTAATGACATGTTTATATCTCTTTCATATGGATTTGTTTGGTCCTATGCCAATTCATAGTCTTGCTAGGAAAGTATACACATTGGTTATTGTGGATGACTATTCTAGATACACATGGGTTTTCTTCTTGAGGCAGAAATCTGAAACCCCTACAGTTTTTTAGACCTTTGTTAGACAAATTCAGAATGAATCTAATAATTCAGTGGTCAAAATCAGAAGTGATCATGGAATTGAATTTTAGTCTGAGTGTATGACAAAGTTCTGTGAAGAACTTGGGGTTCATCAGGAGTTCTCCTCACCTAGAACACCCCAACAAAATGGAGTTGCTGAAAGAAAGAATAGGACTCTAATTGAGGCAAGTAGAACACTACTTAGTGATACTACTCTCCCTGAGTACTTTTGGGCTGAGTCAGTAAATACTGCATGTCATGTACTCAATAGAGCCTCCATCAATAAGAAACATAAGATGACTCCCTATGAGATTTTTAAAGGTAGAAAACCAAACATTTCCTACTTCAGAATCTTTGGTAGCAAGTGTTATGTCCTAGTTAATGGTAAGCACTACCAAACTAAGTTTGCTGCTAAATCTCTAGATGAGATATTTGTTGGGTACATAAATAATAGTAGGGCATACAGGATCTACAACTTGACTACACAAGTATTAAAAGAATCTGTCCATGTATTATTTGATGAGTCTAAGTTGATTAACAGTGAATTGTCTAGCTCTTCAGGTAGTTCTATAGGTTTAAAGGATAGGCTGGACAAGTTGACTATTAATGTAGAAGCACCTGCTAGGCTGGATGAAGAAAAGGATGCATGCTGTCCAGGGGGAGAACAAGACTCACTGGATGAAGAAGACAATGAGGAGCATCAGGTTGAGGAAAATGAAGAAGGACAAGAGGTTGGCAGATTTCCTCCAGCAAGAAGACACCCGAAGGATCATCCATCTCATCAAATCATTGGTGATGCAAGTCAAGGTATACTAACCAGGAGCAAGAGCATGAACACAGTTTTATGTTCAAGTTTCTTATCACAGATAGAACCTAATAAGATTGAAGAGGCCATGCTAGACACAAACTGGATTGATGCTATACAAGAAAAGCTGAATCAATTCAAAAGATGTAAAGTCCGGGAACTGGTTCCTAAACCAAAGGATCACAATGTGATAGGAACCAAGTGGATCTACAGAAATAAACTTGATGAGAATGGAACCATAATCAAGAACAAGGCCATGCTTGTAGCAAAAGGCTACATGCAAGAATAAGGGATTGACTTTGATCAAACCTTTGCCCCAGTGGCAAGGCTGAAGCTATAAGGTTGTTCTTGGCCTATGCTGCCTATCAAGGTTTCAAGGTATAGCAGATGGATGTAAAGTCATCATTTCTGAATGATGACTTAAAAGAGGAAGTCTATGTTGAACAACTCTCAAGTTTTGTAGACTCTCTCTATCCTAACTATGTATATAGGCTTAAGAAAGCTCTATATGGTTTGAAACAAGCCCATAGGGCTTGGTATGAAACCTTGTCTGCTTTTCTTATTGAGAATAAATTCTCTAGAGGAAAGATAGACAAAACTCTGAAAGTTAGGGTTAGATCTGATATACTCTAGAGGGGGGGGGGGGGGGGGGGTGAATAGAGTATGTCTGTGTGTTTTTAAAATTTTCTTCTCTAACAGTATACTATCTTTACCTTTAATAAATATATCTAACTATCACAGATTAAAGTAAATCAAAGATCACAGGATATCTAACTAACACATCCATAACAAGAACAGAAAAAAAGAGCAACCAGACAACACAAGAAATTTATAGTGGTTACCCAATCTGGGTACATCCACTCTTCTACCACCCTTGGTAGGAATCCACTACAGGTTTTTATCAGGTGACGATCACCAATGAGCTTTTGATCAGGTGCTCAAAAACCAAACCTCAAGTCTTTTGGAAGGAGACTTGCAACCAGAATAATTTTGAAGGGAATTAAAACCCGGTATAGAGGTGGGAATGAGAGAGTAATGTAAGTCTTCTTTTCTCAAATCAAAATGAGAAGACTGTGTGGATTCTTAGTTGTTGTCAAAGCTCCCCCTGAGATCTTGTATGGTTCAGGAGGGGAAGCCTTGTTCAAGGGTATAGGCCTTCAGCTTTTGATGATTTCTCTACAGCAGACTTCTAGAATGATAAGTGTGTTTTTCTCTTTGAATCCTTGGAGCAGATTGAAGACAGATGAAGAAGATGAAGATTTTTTTCTGTCTCTGTATATTGTTGATGTCGTGTGTATTGTTTATTCAGTAGAATCACACATTTTTTTGTCGACGACCATTTAAAATTTTGAATTACTCCTGTAATTAATGTTATTGACGTTGAGAATTATACGGCATTGATTACTTTCCCAAACTGTTTCATTGGAAATATGGCAGGTAATAATCCTGATGAAGACCGTAATTAATGCTCTGTCTAACGGTAATATTCAAAGGATGTTAGAGCATTAATTACACAGGAATTACTGCACTAAAATTGAAACAGAAGGAAGGAAATAACTTAGTCTTGAATCGTCGACCTGAAGATAGAATTCGTCGAGCTGAGTTCAGAGTTCGTCGAGCTAAGTATTGCTGTTCGTCGAGCTGAGTTACCAGATCGTCGAACTCTGAATACCTGACTGCTGCTATACAAAATCTTCTTGATCTGTGCTCTATGCTCGTCGAGCTGAGAATAGCTTTCGTCGCCCTGAGATCTGCTTTGGCTTTGAGTTAAGTATGTCGCTGAGTCCATTTTGGCGTTCAGTGTTCTTTGTCTCTGAGTCTGCCTTGGCTTTGAGTGAATTATGGCGTTGAGTGTTCTTTGTCTCTGAGTCTGCCTTGGCTTTGAGTGAATTATGGCGTTGAGTGTTCTTTGTCTCTGAGTCTTCCTTGGATTTGAGTGAGTTATGGCGTTGAATGTCGAAGAGTTAGTCGATCTGAGAATGAAGTTCGTCGAGCTCTGTTAGGAGAAGTTTATCTCTGAGATAGTTGAGCTGAGTACGACTATCGTCGACCTGAGATTGATGAACGTTGATCTCTTTCTCTAAATCTTGATTTCTCTAAGTCTTGAGTCTTTGGCAGTGATGGAGGATGGTCCTTTATACTGTTGACTCTAAGGACTTGCCCTAGACTCTAAGACACACCTATGACCCTGATCTATACATATTGGGTCATATCCTAACTCAGTGAACCTAGCCCAAATTTCACTAGAGGTTCCAACAATCTCCCCCTATTTGGGTGCGGTTACTGATTACAGGCTCAATAAAAAAATACACTAAGCTGGAACATAACATATATCTGGCAGATAATTTACTAACAAGTGCAACAGATATAAGTACATAGCTTTGTAACAGATAATAAAAACATAAATTTAACAAAGTATACCACAAATAGAAATTTTTCCTTCAGGATTTTCTGCTACTACTTCTTGGATTTTTCTTCCTTCTTCTTTTCTCCTGGCTTTGTAAATATAATTTCCCTGTTAGAATTTTCAGCTTCTCTTTTTGACATATATAAATCAGCTGCTCCAATCACTGTCTGAGTTGATGTTCTGGGAAGAATTGCTTCTGGATGTCTAGCCATATAAACCTTTCAAGTTCTTTTTCTCTGTATGTTGACATTGTGGAAAATTTTGTTGGATCCTGTCCTTCTTCTCTGGCCTTTTTCATTTGTGAAAAAACAATTAATTCTTGAAGTCTGACCATCTTGAAGTTTAAATCATCATCCTGACTGGCTGAAGATTGATCTTCCTGTGAGGATAGCAGTGTAACAGGCTTGAAATGTGTAGACTGTGCTTGAAGGTTTTCCTCAGCTTGGCTTTCAGAACTTATAGTGTATAAGGATTTGGGAGGTGCAGCTACACTGTATTTTCCTTTAGGCTTGAATGATTAAGAATGCCTTCTTTGTTAAGTTTGAGGTTGAGGAGGAGGGAATTCTGGTTTTTGATAAACAATTTCCTTTATTTGTTCTGAACCACTAACACTTCTCTGGTGACTGCTTCTATGAGAATGCTGATTGGATGACCTTTCCTATCTATGATAAGTTCTTGTGTAGGAGGGCTAGGAAGGTGCATCTGACTTTTGAGAACTCATTCAAGAAGCACCAACAGCTGGTGGAGGAGGAGGAGGAAGATCCTTCCTGTATTTGTGAGCTGGAGGTGGAGTATACCTTCTACTTTTCTTCGTGGTCTTCTGTTCATTCTTTGAGAGCAACATCCAGGCTGGCATTCCCTTATATGGGGTTATTTTTTGAAGGATATAGTAGGGAGTATCATTGGTATTTCCAGGTTTGGGAGCAGGAGGAGGTGGAGCCTTCCTTTTCTTTGAGAGCTTCCTTTTCTTAGATTCCTTATCAGAATCATCATCATCATCATTAGAGGATTGAGGGTTGTCATACAGGTCATCTATCTCTTTTAAGAGCTTAGCAGGAATGGAGGTTTTTTCATGCTGGACAGGAGCTGGAGGAGGAATGTCAATTGGTCCTGGAGAGTTGCTAGAGACAGTGCTTTCAGCAGCTGCCTTATTCTCTTCTTCAATATCAGCCATGATCAAGGCATCAAGATCAGGCATTGGAGAATCATCCATGATAAATGTTGGAGCAAAAAATGTTTATGGAGGGGAGGAGGCTCTGACTGAATCAGCTTCGGTTGTCTCTGCTGGAGTTTGGGAAATCTTGGCAAAACTGTCCTTAAGTTGCTTAGCAACAGCAGGACTTATTGGGGAGTAAGGGATAAGAGCCAAGGATGGATTAGTATACTCAGCTGGAGGGAGACTTAGGTAAGCTGTATCAAAAGTCTTCAACAGACTTACCAAGTCTACTGTGGGATTGATGACAACATCACCAATAGATTTTATTTCAGCTATTACTGACTCATCAATGTCCATGTCAGTTTCAATGAATTGAGTTAAATTAAATATATCAGAATCTATACTATCTGTCACTACTTCTGCTTTTGCTTGAGCTGCTTGAACTGCTGTAGCTGCTTCATCATGAAGTATCTCCCCCTGCCTGGTTTCAGTAGGCACTGAAGCCAGGCCCCTAGATGAAGAGAGGGTAGAGGTAAGGGTAGAGAGTTGAGCAGTGAGAGATGATATGGAAATAACCAGAGGGAAAATAACCTCTGCAATGAGAGTTTTGAGGACATGCTTGAGGAGCTCAAGAAGTGGTTAGATGATAGAGGGATTTAAAGATGTGGAGTCCGCAGTTTGGGTAGGAAGAGGTTGAGAAGGGTCAGAGGTAGTGAAGGTAGTTGCTGGAGGAGATGGTTGATTGGAAGTGTTTGGAAGGGGGTCCTGTTGAGGAGAGTGTTGAGGAGAAGGAGTGTTTAGAATTAAAGAGAGAGTGGAGAGGGGGATATCAGCAAGATAAGATGGAAAAGGAGATTGGGGGAGGGGTGTAGGGATGGATGTATCAGCCCTAGGAGAGGGAGGATTGGATGGAATATTGGTAGGGGAGGAAGGAATTGGAGATGCTGGTGGTGTAGGGGTATATATTAGAATAGAAGTGGAGGCTGGGGTTTGTTGAACTTGAGGCTGAGATAGAGCTTGAGAGTCAGGAGGAGGTTGAGGAGTGGAGAGGAGCCCTTTAGAGGGGTGGGGAGTGGCTGTAGCAGCCCTTGTACTTCTTGAAGCTTCGGTGGCAGAGGATGAAGCCTTAGATGGCTTTGTGATTGTCCTCTCCCACCTGCCAAACAAGGTACATGCGAGCCTCTTACTGGCATTGATGAATGTGGTCAGGGAGACCAGTGATTCAGCAGCCTTTGCTATCAAGAAGATCCCTAGGATCCTTCCAAAGTTCACTTCCTTCTTACTGTTCCTTTTCCTGATAAGATCAAAAATGATCTGAGCCCAGTCCACCTGCCTTTTGTTTACCACTGCACACATGACTAGAAATTGATGCTTGGTTATATAATCATGTGCAGTGTGTTTGCCCAACAATATTTTCCCAACTATATCTGCGAGAAATTTGAACTCGGCAGATAGGTGTTTCTTCAGTAGTTTATTAGGGTTTTCCCCAGAGTACCCCATTGTGTTAAGCATTATATCACACTCTTCTGAATCAATTTCTAACTCTTCCTCACCATTTCTCAATCCAAACAATTCAGTAAGAATATCAGGGGTAAGGGAGATTTCGTTACCCGCGATGCTGCCGGTCATCTTGTTCTCATTGACGGTAATCGTGTACACCCATTCTCCGCTTTCTGTGCTGGGTAGATTGATTCTCATGGTCAGTAGTTGCTCTTCCAGTAGTTGCAGGATGGGAAGAAATATCGGATCTAAATGCTGGAATGAGTCAAAATCCATGTCGAATCCTGTGTCAAATTTCATTGCCGCAAGAGTGCTTGTTGGAATCGCCATGAATGCACCTGTAAGAGAAGTCGAAGATCAAGTGCAAGAGAACTGAAAGCGCGGGATAGAGGTCGAAGAAAACCTAAATATAGTGTTTTTCGGAATATGAACCGATAGACTCCGTTCCACGAAAAATGAATAGATCTTCGATCTGAGGTCGACGAAATAATTTGGACAAATGATTCGTCGATCTTCGTCTGAAGGGTTGAAGACATTTCGTCGATATTCATTCGACGATAGTTTTCTAAGGTAGGTTCGTCGATCTCAGTTCGATGAAACTTACTTCACACACAGAGAGTTTGTCGATCTCCGTTCGACGAATATCTCACAAACTTCCCCCAGTTTGTCGATCTCCGTTCGACGAACTTTTAAAAATTCGTCGAGTGCAGACAGAAATTAAACTAATTCTTCTCCATTTAGCATTCCAAGCTGATTTATGAAGAACACATGATTTATTTCATCCAGAGGTTTGGTGAAGATATCAGCTCTTTGTAAATCAGTGTAGATATTGACAAGGTTAATTTTATTGTTGTCTACACACTCTCTAATGAAATGATGCCTAATGTCTATATGCTTAGTTTTACTGTGATGAACTAGATTTTGTACTATGACTATAACACTTGTGTTATCACATAATAATGTTGAATTATTTAAGTTGAGACCATAGTCCAGTAGTTGGTTTTGAATCCACAACATTTGGGAACAGCAACTGCCAGCTGCAATATATTCTTCTTCAGCAGTTGATGTAAACACAGATGACTTCTTCTTGCAAAACCAAGACACTAATCTCATACCAAGGAACTGAAAAGTTCCTGAAGTACTTTTTCTGTCCACTCTGTATCCAGCAAAGTCAGCATCTGAGTATCCAGTCAACTCAAACTCTGACTCAGTAGGATACCAGAGACCTAGACTAGGACAACCCTTTATATATCTCAAATTTCTTTTTAGAAAAACTAGATGAGATTCTTTAGGGTTCACCTGGAACCTAGCACAAAGGCATGTAGCAAACATAATATTAGGTCTGCTTGCTGTAAGGTATAGTAGGGATCCAACAATGCCCCTATATAGTTTCTGATCCACAGGTTTCCCATGTGCATCAGAGTCTAGTACATCATTTTTAGGCATAAGTGTTTTCTTTCCCGAGGCATCAGCCATCCAAAACTTCTTTATGAGCTCTTTGGCATATTTAGCCTGGGAAATGAAGATGCCATTAGGAAGCTTCTTCACTTGGAGACCAAGGAAGTAGGAAAGCTCACCCATGCTACTCATCTCAAATCTTGAATGCATTAGATCATAAAATCTCTTGCATAATTTGGGATCAGTAGAGCCAAATATTATATCATCTACATAGATTTGTACTAACAGTATTTTATTATGATGCAATTTGGTAAACAAAGTCCTATCAACTATGCCTCTTGAAAAACCATGAGCTAACAGAAAGCTAGCTAGGGTCTAATACCAAGATCTTGGAGCTTGCTTTAACCCGTAGAGAGCCTTGTGCAACTTAAACATAAAAGAGGGATGAGTTGAAGAAATAAAACCTGGAGGCTGTTCAACATAACCTCTTCTTTAAGTTCTCCATTCAAGACGGCAGTCTTCACATCCATTTGATAGACTTTGAACTTTTTGAATAAAGCATAGGCCAGAAATATCCTTATTGCTTCTAGCCTGGCAACTGGAGCAAAGGTTTGATCATAGTCAATCCCTTCCTCTTGTCTATACCCTTGAGCAACAAGCCTAGCCTTGTTCCTCACAATCACACCTTGGGCATCAAGCTTATTTCTGAATACCCATTTGGTTCCAATGACTGGGTAGTCTTTTGGTATTAGAACCAAATCCCAAACCCTGCATCTCTCAAACTGATTGAGCTCATCTTGCATTGCAATGATCTAGTGGGGATCTTGCTCTGCATCAGATATGGTCTGAGGCTCAAACTGAGAGAGGAAATAGGCATGCATCAAGTCTTGGTTAAGTTGATGCCTTGTCTGTACACCTACTATTATGTCTCCAATCACTTGGGAGATGGGATGATCCCTCAGTGTGACAAGATCAGTGGGTGGAGTTGGTTCAACAACAACATTTTGGAAGAATTCCTCTTATGGAATTACTTCTGCTATTGTGGAGGGTTCAACTGCATCCAAATTTTCTTCATCACTTTCTTCATTGGCTTGTTGAGGAGACTGGGATGTAAATTTCAATTCATCCAATTTCAAACACAAGTTATTTACCTGCAGGAGGTTTCTAGTAGAAATTTCTTTCTCCTTATAAAACATGTTAGTCTCATCAAATATAATATGCATGGATTCTTCTATTTTCAATGTGGATTTATTGAAAACCCTATAAGCTTTGCTGAATTGGGAATATCCTAGAAAAATTCCCATTGCAGCCTTTGTTTCAAACTTTCTAATGTGCTTTTTGTCATTATTATGAATATAGCATACACAACCAAAAACTTTAAAATAGTTAATTATTGGTTTCTTCCCTTTGAGCAATTCATAGGGGGTTTTATGTTTTAGTTTGTGTATCAAGCTTCTGTTCAGGACATAGTTTGTTGTGCTCATTGCCTCTACCCAGTAGGATAGTGGCATGTAAGCATCTGCAAGTAATGTGCCTGTAGCTTCAATGAGTGTTCTATTTTTCCTTTCAGCTACCCCATTTTGTTGAGGAGTTCTAGGAGATGAGAAGCAGTGTCTTATACCTTCTTTCCTACAGAACTCTAGCATAAGAAGAGACTCAAACTCAGTGCCATGATCACTTCTGATCAATGCAACTTGAGTAGAATACTCAATCTTTATGTTCTTGAGAAAATCTGTAAGAACTTGAAAAGTATCTGACTTTGCTCTCAAAAAGAAAACTCAAGTGAATCTGGAGAAGTCATCTACAACCACTAAGGTATAAGACTTCCCTCCTTGGCTTTGTACAACAATAGGTCCAAAAAGGTCCATATGTAGTAAGTACAAAATCCTAGGTGAATCACTCTTATTAATGGATTTAAAACTAGATTTAGTTTGCTTGCCTAGTTGACAAGCCCTGCAGAAACCTTCTTTCTTATAGGGGCCAGAAGGTAAGCCTCTCACAAGGTTATCCTTAAATAACCTAGCAATGTTTTTCAGATTTACATGTCCTAATCTCTTATGCCATAAGTCATTCTGACTTCTAACTAAGTTAAGCAGACATATATGTGAAGTAATGGACTGGAAATTAACTAAATATATGTTTCCTTGTCTACTGCAAATTAAAACTGGTTTGTTTTCTCTTAAGGTAATAGTACAAGATTCAAAGTTGAATGATACCTGATAGCCTTCATCACAAAGTTGGCTTATGGAGATGAGATTGTGCTTTAATCCACTCACATATGCAACTTTCTTGAAAGTTACAGCTCCAATCCTGATTTTGTCATAGCCCTCTGTTTGGCCACAATTTGAATCACCAAAGATGACTTTTGGTCCCAGCTTGGACTTATAGTCAATTAAGTTGTCCTTGTTGCCTGTCATGTGCTTGGAGCAGCCACTATCCAGATACTAGTGTTGATTATATGCTGGATAGGTCTTCATCTTCAAGTATAACACTTAGTTGTTCTTGACCGAGGTGACCTTGGGTCCTTGTTGATTTACATAGGAATAACTGGAAATATATGAGCATTCAGGTTGATCTTTATAGCCTTTAGGATGATATCTTCTGGGTGGTATTATCCATGTGCTAAAGGGATTAAAGTTGCTCTTAGAATTTGGAATTCTGTTTTTAAAATCTGGGATCGACAATTTCTAGTTGGATCGTCGAACTGAGCTCGACGATGTTGGATGAGATCGTCGATCTCTACTTGAAGAATGAGAGTATTCATTCTTGGAGTACCAAAATCGTCGATCTCTGTTCGATGAACCATACTGATGTCGTCGATCATAGATCGAAGAATGATTATTACTCAAGTTTGCGTTCAGAGATCGTCGTTCTGAGTTCGACGATCTGTTCATATATCATCGATCTGCGTTCGACGATAATTGCTGAACATGGTTATTTTTAATTTCAATCAGTTCAAGAACTTTATTAACCCTATTGACCTGTTCAGTATTTTTTTTTCCTTTGTCAGATATAAACTTTACTTTTTTAGAAAGATTATTTTTCTGAATTATAGGTGGATTACTAGGGGAGGCACCTAATCCTAGTTTGCTATTGTTGATTCTAGCATTCACAGTACTAATGATATCTAATAATTGTAGACTTCTCCCATTTAATGATTCTTCTAATATCATGGCCTTGCAAAGTTCAGATTTCAAAAAGGATATTTGTTGATTAGCAGAAATATGTTCATTTGTTAGGTTAGCATTCTCTGCAGTAGTTTTATCTAGGTCATTTAATTTTCCTTTGAGAAGTTTGATTTCCTTCTTAGAGCTGATTAAGTCTAAGCACAAATTTTTAAATTCAAGTTTAAATTCCTTTGATTCAAAATCATAAGAGGCTATTACGTGATCCTCAGCTGATAAGAGCTCTTCATCTTAAGACTCATCAGCATCTGATCTGCTACTGCCTGCCTCAATAGCCATGAGGAAAACTTCTTTGGCCTTCTGATCTTCTTCATCCTCACTAGAGATGGAGGAGGTTGACTCTTCTTAAGTGTCACTCCATGACTCAGCAACAAATCCCTTGTCCTTACTCTTGTGCTTGCTTGAGGAAGGCTTGCTGTAGTGACCCTTCCTTGAGTCACCCTCCTTTCTTTTATCCTTCTTCTGAACTTCTGGGCACTTAGAGATGAAATGCCCATGTTTCCTGCAGCCAAAGCACACTACTTCTTTAGATGGTATTTTGTCATACCTTGGCTTGTCTTCATACTTGGATGGTTTCCTTCTGAAATATTTTCTAGCTATCTTAAAGAATCTCTTGGCAAAGAGACTCATCAATTATACATTCACAGGAATGACTTCAGAGTCTTCTACAGCTTTGAAAGCTATGTTATGCTCTTTTCTAGTTGGTGTAGGAGTCTTGACTTCAGCTACTGCTTTCCTTGATTTTATCAGATGCTCATAGGACATTAGCTTTCTTAGTAGAGCTTCAGTTGATATCTCTGTTATGCTTCTAGCTTCTCTGATGGGCTATATTCTTGAGTCCCATGTGCTGGGGAAGCACATGAGGATCTTGTCATTCACTTCAGTCAAAGTGATTTCCTTATCTAGAGTCCTCAGCTCACTGATAATGGAGCTGGGTCTGTTGTACATCACTTCCACTATTTAAGCTTCATCCGTTTTGAAGTTTTCATATTGAGTAATGAGGTTGGATCTTCTATCCTTCCTCTCATCTGCTAGTCCAGCAACCATTTGGTTCAGTGAGTCCCAAATGGCCTTGGCTGATGAGCACTCAGCAACCTTTTGAAATATCTCATCTGACATTATTTGAGCCAATATGTTCATGGCTCTGGCATCAGCTATCTTTGCCTTTTTCTGTGCATCTATTCATCCATGGGGTGGAACTGCACTCATGTCTGTTGAAGTTTATGGGGTTGAAGCCATTGGAGCTGGTGGTCCTGTTAAGATAGAATTAAATATATCCTCATCAATAGAGTTTATGTAGAGTCTGATTCTTGCCTTCTAGAGTGTGAACTTGGACAAGTTACACACTGGAGGTCTGGTGCTTGCATACTCTTTATTCTGTGCCATGCTGTATAAATCTAGAAGATGTAAGAGAACAGATCTAACTTGGGATCTTTGGTTCAAGGGTTAGCTTGTACAACCAAAAGAACCTCCTCTGATACCAATTGAAAGTTAGGGTTATATCTGATATACTCTAGGGGGGGGGGGTGGTGGGGTGAATAGAGTATGTCTGTGTGTTTTTAAAATTTTCTTCTTTAACAATATACTATCTTTACCTTTAACAAATATATCTAACTATCACAGATTAAAGTAAATCAAAGATCACAGGATATCTAACTAACACAGCTACAACAAGAACAGAAAAGAAAGAGCAACCAGACAACACAAGAAATTTTAAGTGGTTCCCCGAACTGGGTACATCCACTCTTCTACCACCCTTGGTAGGAATCCACTGCAGGTTTTGATCAGGTGACTGTCACCAATGAGCTTTTGATCAGGTGCTCAAAAACCAAACCTCAAGTCTTTTGGAAGGAGACTTGCAACCAGAATGAAAGTTTTAACTTCAAGATAACCTAAACACCATGAGGGGGGAGGGGTGAATAGGTTCTTTTCCTTGTTTTAAACTAAGGAAGAATATAACTTCAGTTCTTTGATGTAAGTCTCAAATCTCTACAGCTAACCCAGCATATAATATCAAAGAATCTAAAATAACACAAGCATCACAGATTGCACATAGGTTTTATAGTAGTTCCCCAAGGTTTGGGTACATCCACTTTCCCCCTTCACCTATCTAGCAGAGTGCTAGATTCGGCCTAACTTCTTCCTTCTTCTCAGATCCACAAATCTTACAGCTCAGAACCCTGAAAGGTTCCTACAACTCAGAATCCTATAAGGTTCCTACAACTCAGGCTAACAGCCCTACCTCAGCCTTGCCACAAGGCCTACAACTCAGAGAACTGATTCTCCTACACTCAGGCTCAAACAGCCTTACCACTCAGAGATCTGAATCTCCTACACTCAGCCTTTATAACACAGGCTTACAACTCAGAGATCTGAATCTCCTACACTCAGCCTTTATAACACAGGCTTACAACTCAGATATTTGAAAAGATCCTATAGAAATTGATAAGTAATTTGATGCACTTTTACCTTTGTTGAGAGAGAAAGGATAAGAGAATTCTTAATCAGCTTCTTGATGAACCTGATGACAGAAATCAACCTATTCTTAGCTTTCTTCAAAGCTTCTTGAATCTGAACTTAGTAGGGTTGATCTCCTTTGAAGTTGACTGACTGGCAGCTTCCTTCTTGGATTCTAGAAATAGATTTGGATCTTCTTTGTAGAATAGTTCAGGATCTACTTCTTAAGAGACTTGTGATTGTCTCCTTCTTGACCTCAAAACAGCTGGAGCTCTCTCTCCCCAAACCTTCTGAAGTTACTTCTGAATTCTGAATGAATTCCCCTTAGATAAAATCTGAGTGGATAATCACTCCAGAATGTCTTCTTAGATCTTCTCACGAAGATCTTCTTCTGTGACTTGCACTTTATTGATCAGAGATTAATCTAACAATAGTTGTGGTAGTTGTATATATTGTAACTTGTTGTATTATTCTCTTGTTATCCTTCTTCTAAATCCATCTATATATAGACTTCATCCTTGGTAACCAGCTGATCCGGTTCCTAACGAACTTCTGACAAGTCTGACAGCTTCAGTAAACTTGTTAGAATGCACAGCTGTCAAGTCTTCAAATAGTTCTTGAGCCTTTATCTTTGTCAGCAAAGCGTCGAGACTGGCTGTCATTAAGTGTCGAGACAATCTATCAATATGTGTCGACACAAGTGACTTAAGTGTCGACACAGACTTTGGTGGTGTCGACAAAGCTGCCTTGATTTCGACACAGCTTCTTGACACTGCATCTTGAGAATGTGTTGACACTGATTATTTGTGTCGACACAATCACTTCTTCATTCCACAGCAATCACTATGTTGAACCTCTGCTGAGTGTCGACACAAGTCCTGTGTGTCGACACAGTTGATTTAGTCTCAGAATTTGTGTGTCGACACTGCCTACAGGTATCGACACAGTTGATGTCGACTCTGCTTCTGTGTGTCGACACTGCCTCCCGGTGTCGACACAGTTGATGTCGACTAACTATTCTGTGTGTCGACACTGCCTCCCAGAATCGACACAGTTGATGTCGACTAACTATTCTGTGTGTCAACACTTCCTCCCGGCGTCGACACAGTTGATGTCGACTACAAAATTCTGTTTGTCGACTACAAAATTCTGTGTGTCGACACAGTTGCTTCAGGTGTTGACACAACTTTTCCAAGTGTCGACACAGACTTCCTTAAGTGTCGACACATGGACTTCGAAACTTTTTCTGCATTTTAGCCAATACTTAACCTGCACATATAAACTCAAAATAACATCAAATACACCTTGATTTATATAGTTGAGCTAAGTGAGGCTTCACCAAATCAGGTACACATTTGTCAATGATATACACCACTTATGATAAATAAACATGATGATGTATAAGCATTATTTAACAAGGTAAATTATAAACAAAACAAATAATAAAATCACATCACAGAATAAGGATGCAAACTAAATGATCATGGAACATGGTTTTTTATTATTCAAAAAGTTTCTTAATACAGATTACATAGACTTCTTTGAAAACTAAGAATTACATAGTTCTTAAAACAAACTAGTAAAACTAAACTAAGGCTGGACTTACTCCTTGATGACTATTTCTTTTCTAGATATAATCCGAGCCTGCAATGAAGGTTCATGTATCTTCAATAGGCTTCTTGCCTTTCAAATCAGCCTTCTTTTGAGCTTCAGCCTTAATCCTTTGCCTTT
This sequence comes from Platanthera zijinensis, assembly GCA_039513925.1. Taxonomy (NCBI): domain Eukaryota; kingdom Viridiplantae; phylum Streptophyta; class Magnoliopsida; order Asparagales; family Orchidaceae; genus Platanthera; species Platanthera zijinensis. The sequence goes on along the minus strand of CM077093.1, from coordinate 82,873,279 downwards.
CAAAGTAATGAAAAGGCTTAGGGAAATACTTGCTAGGCTACTGAGCATCAGGAGGTAGCTTCCCACTCTTAGCCTTTCTTCTGAATTGAACTATGGCTTCTTTCCTAGCCTCATACTTCTGCTATTCCTGCTCATTATACCATTTACCTCTTTCATGAACTTGGTCTTTTACAGCTTTCCATGCAGTTAATATGATATTTCTTGAAGTGGGGCCCCATTGCTCAAAATCTGGTTTTAATTCTGCCTGCTCTCTGAATCTCTTCTTTGATAATTGAGCATCTTGCTGAGCTTTTAGACAAGCTTCTGACATATCTACTTTTTCAATAATAACATTAGTAACTGGTTGTAGAGGACTGTACATAGACTGAACTTGTTGATGTATCATCTCAAGATCTGCAGGGGGTAAATGACTTGGGCAACCTCAGGTTGATCACCTTCAAGTAGAGTTGGTTGCACCCCTGACTCAGCCACATTATAATCATCACATAAGGGTGGATATCCCAGAGTGGCTCTAATACTGCTGGTTATCCATTTGGCATGATCAGAGCCTGCATATACTAACACCCTCTCCCCCTTTATGACTTCTCTGGCCACATGTTCTCTCAAATCATCTTTTTGAAATCTAATTTGCCCATCCAGGTAATTGATACCATCTTTAAAAAATGGCTTTAACTTTTGAAGCTTGTCAGCAATTAACTTCTCAGATGAAGTAATGGCAGTTTGAACTCAATCTAGGGCAGCCTGTAGCTTCTTATTATATTTTTCCATTTCAATAGCCCTTGCAGCAGTCAATCCAGTAACAGTATTTTTGAACTCAGTGACTATCACATTGTGAGATTCAGTCAGATTATCATTCATTCTTATTTGATTTTCAAGGACATAGCCTTGTTTGACAGCAATATCATCCACTTGTTTCTTAATATCTGCTTGTTAAGTAGCCAAAAATACCACAGCATTGCCCCCCTTGTGGAAGCAATCTGTCATTTCCTTCTTATGCTGATTTACTTCAAATCTGATTGATTTTATATCTTGGGCTAGATCAAACTGGAGGGCCTTATGGCTTTCATCAACATATTTTTCCATAGCCAATCATTGCTCATCTAATTTCACTTGTAAATCTACCAAAAATTATTTGTAATCAGTTGCAGGAGCTGGTTGGGAAGTAGTAGCTTGCAAAGCCTGCTTATAGCTCTGTCTTCTCCTCTTGAAAACCATCAGTTTTCTTTTCTTGATATTTATAATCTCCTCATCCTCTGAAGAAGAAGTACTGACAATATCAACTCTTTCTTTAGGACTAGGAGGCAGCTCCTTATCAGTCCCATGCTGCACCTCCTCAATATTTACCTGCTCCCCCTCAACTGCTGCTCCCTCTATGTCTGGAAATAACTCGTCCATAGTGAACTCTTGTTGATTGTGAACTGGTGATAGTTATTTCTCAGTAGCATCAGAAACTCTAGAAGTATCAAGATCAGTTTGTAGAACTATTTCTTCTGATAAGTTGATTCTATCTTCCTCCTGCACCTGTGTAGACTGTGGCTCCCCCTGCAACTGTGTAGGAACTGTCTCCTCATGAACTTGGACAGTTTCAGCCAGGTCCTGTACCTGTTCTCTTACTTGCTCCCCCTGCACTTGTGCATTCACTGTGTCCTCCTGCACATGATCATGATCAGTAATGTCATGGACTGGTGATTTTGCTACAGTCTTCACATCAGGTATGTCCTTTGTGAGGACCCTATCCTATCTGGATATTATCCTGATATCCATCCTTCTCATATGATTTATCTTAGTTCCTGGAAGCTGATGCATTACCTATGGAATTGCTCTAGCCAGGTATAAGCTCATTAATCTAGCCAAATTAGGCTTTTTGATTCCTTCTTTTATCTTCTCAAACAGAACTGCAGACTAGTCTGTGTTAATCTTATAGATTATCCTAGTCATTAGACTGAACATAAAGGTAGAGATCCTATCATGGCCTCTTGGTTTACACAAAATCACCTTCCCTACCACTTCAGATAGAAATTTTCCTTGTTGATTGATCCCTTTTCTGTTGATTATTGCTCCAATCTTCATGGCTGGATCCAATCCACACCACTGAAGGGCCTCCCTTGTCTTTGAGGCTGGGACCTCTTCTTCATCTTGGATTCTTGGAAGGTGAAGAATCTTTCTTAAACTCTTCAGTGTAAGTTTGACTCTATTACCATGAACTGTCAATTTAATCTTTAGGCCAGTGGAGTCCACTGTCTCAGCAGCATAGAATTCACACACTTCTTTCTTCCAAATCTTGGTAGGTTCAGAAACAAGAAACTCTAATCCATTATCATTAATAAGGGTAAGGACCCCTTTAATCTCTATCGGCGCATCATCAAAAGCATTGCGCACCAGCTCATAGCCTTCATTGATGTTGTCTTCAATCTTTGGCGCCATTGGAATGGAGAGAAATCTTGAATTGAGAGAAGAGAGTTTGTCGACACAAGGGTTTAGTCTCGAAAATCTGGAGAGTGTGTCGACAGAATATGTTCTCGACCTATTTATACCTTTTTAAACACAGAAGGTCAAAAGGCGGGCAAAATTTGTCTAAAAGTGTCGACATTATTGAAAAGTGTCGACACATACTTCTATTGTCTCGACCACGGAGCTGACTACTATGTGTCGACACCAATTGATGATATGTCGACACTGGACATACTTAGTAGTGCATCAGAAATTCTGTGTCGACTCTTATTACAAGTGTCGACACAATTTCTGTAAGTGTCGACACCATTACTCTGGTTGTGTCGACACTACTTTTCTGGATGTGTCGACTCTTTGTCCCTTAGGTGTCGACACTACGACTCTGTGTCGACACAATTTTCCTGAATTGTAGACACAAATCCTCTGTGTCGACACAATTTCCCTGAATGTGTCGACACAATTATACTTAGCCAATTCTGGTAATCTAACATATGGTCAACATTCCTAATTCAATTTTAAATCTATTGAATTTAGTTTCATCTAGAGGCTTAGTAAATACATCTGCAATTTGATAATCTGTCTTAACAAATTCTAGTGAGATGTCCTCTTTCTCTACATGTTCTCTAAGAAAATGGTATCTTATTTCTATATGCTTAGTCCTACTATGTGAAACAGGATTATTACAAATAGAGATAACACTCGTAGAATCACAAAACAAAGGTGTTCTACTTACCTGAATACTATAGTCTTCTAGCTGATGCTGAATCCATAACAACTGTGCACAGCAACTTCCTGCTGCCACATTTTCAGACTCAGCTGTGGATATTTCCACACTAGTCTGCTTCTTACTGCTCCAAGATATCAATCTTCCTCCTAGAAATTGACAGATTCCTGTAGTGCTTTTCCTATCTACTTTACAACCTGTAAAGTCTGCATCTGAATAGCCTGTTAGTAGAAAATCTCCATTCCTAGGGTACCAAAGGCCTAGATTAGGTGTGCCCTTTAAATATCTCAAAATTCTCTTTACTGTAGTGTAATGAGATTCTTTGGGGCATGATTGGTACCTAGCACAGACACATGTTGCATACATAATGTCTGGTCTACTAGCAGTTAGATAAATAAGAGAGCAAATTATTCCTCTATACAAAGACTCATCTACAGGTTTACCTGCATCATCTTTGCATATTTGCATACTTGTTCCCATAAGAGTTCTCATGGTGGAGGATGATTCCATACCATACTTCTTAATTAACTCCTTGGTGAACTTAGACTGGGATATGGACAAGCCATCTTCAGTCTGTCTTACTTGGAGTCCCAAGAAGAACTTAAGTTTCCCCATAATGCTCATTTCAAACTTCCCTTGCATAAGTTTTGCAAACTTCTTGCAAAGGTTGTTTTCTGTAGACCCAAAAATTATGTCATCTACATAAATCTGGACTAAGATTATCTTACCTTTGGATTCTCTTAGGAATAGAGTTTTGTCTATTTTCCCTCTTAAGAATTTGTTCTCAATAAGGAAAGTAGACAGGGTTTCATACCAAGCCCCTGGGGCTTGCTTTAACCCATACAAAGCTTTCCTAAGTCTATAAACATAATCAGGTTTGAGAGAATCTACAAAACTTGATGGCTGCTCTACATAGACTTCTTCTTATAGATTTCCATTCAGGAATGCTGATTTTACATATATTTGGAATACTTTGAATCCTTGATATGCTGCATAGGAAAGGAACATTCTAATGGCCTCCAGTCTTGCTATTGGGGCAAAGGTTTGATCAAAGTCTATTCCCTCTTCCTGCCTGTATCCTTTTGCAACAAGTCTTGCTTTGTTCTTCACAATAATTCCACTCTTATCCAATTTGTTTCTAAAGATCCACTTTGTTCCAATAATATTGTGGTCTTTTGGTTTATGAACTAGCTCCCAAACCTTGCACCTTTTGAACTGATTTAGCTCCTCTTGCATGACATTAATCCAATATGGGTCTAGGATAGCTTCTTCAAATTTCTTTGGCTCTAATTGAGATAGAAAGCTTGAGTGCAGGACCGTTCTCAAATTCCTGCTTCTGGTTTGCACTCCTTATCTTAGATCACAAATTATCTGATTTACTGGATGATCTTTTAAGTGTCTAACAGCTGGAGGTAGTCTTTCTTCAGGCTGAATTCTTTCAGTTTCTTCAATGTGTTGCACCTCTTGGTTTTCTTCAGCTTCTAGAGAGTCCTGTACTCCCCCTGGACAATTGCCACCATTTTCCATTTCTTGATCTGCAGTTGAATCTTCTGCAATGGAAAGCTTGTCCAATCTCTCATTTATACCTGTTGGACTGCATGAACTACAAGGCAACTCACTGTTGATCAATCTAGTTTCATCAAATACAACATGTACAGATTCTTCTACCACCTGTGTAATCATGTTGTAGACCCTATAAGCCTTACTATTATTGCTGTACCCAACAAATATCCCATCTTGGGATTTGGCAGCAAACTTAGTTAGATATGACTTGCCATTATTAAGGATATAGCACTTGCAACCAAAGATCCTAAAATAAGATAGATTTGGTTTTCTACCTTTCATGATCTCATAGGAAGTCTTCTTGTGATACTTGGTGATAGAAGCCCTGTTGAGCACATGACATGAAGTGTTTATTGCCTCAGCCCAGAAATATTCTTGGATAGAAGTGTCACTTAATAGAGTTCTACTAGCCTTAATCAATGTTTTATTCTTCCTTTCAGCAATACCATTTTGCTGTGGTGTTCTAGGTGAGGAGAATTCTTGAAAAATCCCAAATTCTTCACACAATCTTGTCATACTTTCAGATTGAAATTCAGTGCCATGGTCACTTCTAATTTTGACAGCTGTACTATCCAGTTCATTCTGAATTTGTCTGACAAAACTATGTAAAACACTTGGGGTTTCTGAATTTTATCTTAGAAAGAACACCCAGGAATATCTAGAATAGTCATCTACCACCACAAAAGTGTAGACCTTCCTACCTAGACTATGAACTGGCATAGGACCAAAAAGATCCATATGTAAGTGGTACAGACACCTCACTGAATCCTTATTTTCAAGGCTATGAAAGGAGGATTTTGTTTGCTTGCCCTTTTGACAAGCTGAACATATCCCTTCTTTTATACACTTAACTTGAGGACCTTTCCTCACTAACTCTTTGCTAAAGAGGTAGCCAATTATTTTATAGTTAAGATGGGCCATCCTCTTGTGCTATTTTACATAATGAGAGGCTTTCTCATCAGCTACAAGACAAATAGGAGAACCTTTGTTATCACACTCAAAATTGAGACAATACACATTCCTCTTTTTATATCCTGTCAAAATGATCTTTTGATTACTTGACCTTTTGATATGACATCCATTCTTAACAAATGAAATGTCATATCCTAAATCACTCAGCTGGCTTATGCTTATAAGGTTGTGTTTCAAACCCTTCACATAGGCCACTTGAGTGATAGTAATCTGGTTACTAGAAATGTTACCAAATCCTTTGATGATTCCTCTTTATGAGCCACCAAAGATTACTTTAGGCCCATTTGAGATAGGTAAATACTCCTTCAACAATCCCTTTGTTCCAGTCATGTGCCTGGAACATCCACTGTCCAAGTACCATATAGGGGTATTGTAACTTGGACTCTCCTGCAATAAAGAATTACTTTCCCTTAGAACCCAAGTAAGTCTTGGGTCCTTGGTTCAAGTTAGCTTCATTCTTAACAAATCTACCTACAACTCTTCTAACAGGTAGACTGTTGTTCTTCCTGACACTAGTGTTGTGCCAACAATCTATGGCATAATGACCTGTCTTTCCACAGCACCAGCATTAATACTTGTTGTATCTATTTTTAGATACATTCTTGACAGTCTGGTTGACAGCAAATCTTTTGTATTGTGTTGGTACTGCTGCAGCTACACCCACTGGTTTCTCATAACTATGGGGTTTATGAACATGTGCTGCCTTATTGACATAAGCACCCTTGTCATTCACAACTTCAGTCTTATTATGACCACAAGTATTCTCAAGGTCAACTTATTAGAAGGCACTTGTACCTTTCTAAAAACTACAGGAACTTTGAAATTCAATGGCTGGACTAAGGCTTTGCCCTTTCTCTGGAATTGGGCAGCCCTTGTGTTACCTTTAAAGCCTATTCCAGCCTTACCCTTTTGAGCCACAAACTCATCTATTAAGGGTAAAACTGATTTTGGCTTGGAGTAACTAGCCACCAAATCTTTCTCCTTTAGATGTCTGACTTCCAGACTTTTGATTAGATCATTTTTGTATGTGATTGTACCCATCTGAATAACAGTAATAGTTTTCAGCTTGGAACCCTCATTCATTTTTTGATCCAATTCTTTCTCTAAACCAGATGCAGCCATCTTAAGATCTGCAATTTCCTTAGCCTGAGTTTTGGCTAGGTTCTTGCTTTTCTTTAGTTCCTACAACAAGTCCCTATATTTATCTATCAGCTGATGAATATCACCTTCAGACTCAGATCCATCCACATCACTTGATGCTGATGTATCTGACTCTGTGTAAGTACTACAAACTGAATTACATGATAAATATTGTACCTTGCTAGGACCAGGCTGATCCTTGCATTTGTCTTCTTCTGATACAGCCATCAGTCCTATGCACTGATGGTCTTCTTGTGCATTGATAGAGTTCAGCAATTGCATAAACTCATCATCATCTTCTGCTGCATATAGGTCAATGTATGCCTCAGCTTCAGATTCTGACTCTTAAGATGATTGATCTATCAAGCTCTTCTCCTTCTTAGAAACAAAGGATTTCTCCTTCTTGCTCTTTTGTTGAGTCTTCCTCTTATCAGCAGACTCATTTCTTTTGTCTGGACACTCAGCAACTACATGTTCAGGTCTATTACAGCAATAGCAAACTATCTTTGAGGTTGTAGATTTGATAAGCTTAGACCTGTTCCTGTCCTTCCTAGATGACTTTCTCTTTTGATAATTGTCATCAGCTGGCTGTGATGTTGAGGGCCTTGACTTCCACTGCTTATTCTTCAGAAATCTCTGAAACTGCTTTGTGAAGGTAGCAAAATCTGTATCTGAATCACTGCTATCTGAATTTTTGTTGTCTAAATTATCTGAGGTAATATCAGTAACTTCCCTAGGAGGAGATGGAGACATCCTCCTATTCTTTCTAGTGGCTTCAACCTTGAAGGCCACAGTCATTTCTTTATGCTCCACTTTAGCATTTATTTCTTCCTCTTTTCTAGTCATTAGTTGCATTTCATAAGACAGCAACTGTCCAAATAAAGTTGGAGGAGAAATATCTGCCAGTTTGGCCACTTCCCTAATGACAAAAATCTTGGTATCCCAATCCTTTGTCAAGGATCTTAGGAATTTGTCATTCAGTTCATATGTACTGAAGACCCTTCCATAAGACATCAACTCATTTACTATTCTATAGAACTTCTTATAGCACTCAGATATGCTATCTGACTTCCCTTGTCTGACACTTTCATATTCCTGATTTAGCATAGACTTTCTATCTTGTCTAACTTCTTCAGAACCCTCCATATAGACTAGCAAGGTGTCCCATATTTCCTTGGAGGTCTTGCAGTGAATCAAATTATGAAAGGTTGAATCATCTATGGCACTTACTATGATATTCTGGGCTCTTTTATCCATAGTTGCCTGGATGATCTCATCCTTAGTCATCTTAGAAAAATCTTTGGGAGTTCTTTGATTTGCATCTAGAGCAGACAAATTCATTGCAATATAAGGACCTTCTTTTACTGTAATATAGATCCTTGGGTCAGAAGCCTCCATAAACAACCTGACTCTTTCTTTCCAAATTCCAAATATATCCTTCCTACAGATGGGTAATTTCATAGAACCTAGTTCCTTGAGATTTTCTCCAGAACCCATTTTCTTGATTCTTGATTCTGCCTTAGGGATCTAACTAAGACTATTAAGTCCTTCTTTGAGTAACCTCCCTCTGATACCACTTGATAGTTTTAACTTCAAGACAACCTAAACACCTAGAGGGGGGGGGGGTGAATAGGTTCTTTTCCTTGTTTTAAACTAAGGCAGAATATAGCTTCAGTTCTTTGATATAAGTCTCAAATCTCTACAGCTAACACAACATATACAATCACAGAATCTAAAATAACACAAGCATCACAGATTGCACATAGGTTTTATAGTGGTTCCCCAAGGTCTGGGTACATCCACTTTTCCCCTTCACCTATCTAGCAAACTGCTAGATTCGGCCTAACTTCTTCCTTCTTCTCAGATCTACAGATCTTACAGCTCAGAACCCTAAAAGGTTCCTACAACTTAGAACCCTATAAGGTTCCTACAACTCAGGCTAACAGCCCTACCTCAGCCTTGCCACAAGGCCTATAACTCAGAGAACTGATTCTCCTACACTCAGGCTCAAACAGCCTTACCACTAAGAGATCTGAATCTCCTACACTCAGCCTTTATAAAACAGGCTTACAACTCAGAGATCTGAATCTCCTATACTCAGCCTTTATAACAAAGGCTTACAACTCAAATCTTTGAAAAGATCATATAGAAATTGATAAGTAATTTGATGGACTCTTACCCTTGTTGAGGGAGAAAGGATAAGTGAATTCTTGATCAGCTTCTTGATGAACCTGATGACAGAAATACCCCCTGTTCTTAGCTTTCAACAAAGCTTCTTGAATCTAAACTTAGTAGGGTTGATCTCCTTTGAAGTTGACTGACTGACAGCTTCCTTCTTGGATTCCAGAAATAGATTTGGATCTTCTTTGTAGAATAGTTAACGATCTACTTCTTAAGAGACTTGTGATTGTCTCCTTCTTGACCTCAAAACAGCTGGAGCTCTCTCTCCCCAAACCTTCTGAAGTTACTTCTGAATTCTGAATGAATTCCCCTTAGATAAAATTTGAGTGGATAATCACTCCAGAATGTCTTCTTAGATCTTCTCACGAAGATCTTCTTCTGTGACTTGCACTTTCTTGATCAGAGATTAATCTCACAATAGTTGTGGTAGTTGTATATATTGTCACTTGTTGTATTATTCTCTTGTTATCCTTCTTCTGAATCCATCTATATATAGACTTCATCCATGGTAACCGGCTGATCCGGTTCCTAACGAACTTCTGATAAGTCTGACAACTTCAGTAAACTTGTTGGAATGCACAGCTGTCAAGTCTTCAAACAGTTCTTGATCCTTTGTATTTTTCAGCAAAGCGTCGAGACTGACTGTCATTAAATGTCGAGACAATCTATCAATATGTATCGACACAAGTTACTTAAGTGTTGACACAGACTTTGGTGGTGTCGACATAGCTGCCTTGATGTCGACACAGCTTCTTGACACTGCATCTTGAGAATGTGTCAACACTTATTATTTGTGTCGACAAGATCACTTCTTCACACCACAACAATCATCTATGTTGAACCTCTGCTGAGTGTCGACACAAGTCCTGTGTGTCGACACAGTTGATTTAGTCGAGGAATTTGTGTGTCGACACTGCCTCAAGGTGTCAACACAATTGATGTCGACTCTGCTTCTGTGTGTCGACACTGCCTCCCGGTGTCGATATAGTTGATGTCGACTAACTATTTTGTGTGTCGACACTGCCTCCCGGTGTTGACACAATTGATGTCGACTAACTATTTTGTGTATCGGCACTACTTCCTGGTGTCGACACAGTTGATGTCGACTATAAATTTCTGTGTGTCGACTACAAAATTCTGTGTTTTGACACAGTTGCTTCAAGTGTCGACACAAGTTTTCCAAGTGTCGACACACACTTCCTTAAGTGTCGACACATGGACTTAGAAACTTTTTCTGCATTTTAGCCAATACTTAACCTGCACATATAAACTCAAAATAACATCAAATACACCTTGATGTATATCATTGAGCTAAGTGAGGCTTCTCCAAATCAGGTACACATTTTCCAATGTACCAACATAGAATAATTTTGAAGGGAATTAAAACCCTGTACAGAGGTGGGAATGAGAGAGTGATGTAAGTCTTCTTTTCTCAAATCAAAATGAGAAGACTGTGTGGATTCTTAGTTGTTGTCAAAGCTTCCCCTGAGATCTTGTATGGTTCAGGAGTGGAAGCCTTGTTCAAGGGTATAAGCCTTCAGCTTTTGATGATTTCTCTACAGTAGACTTCTAGAATGATAAGTGTGTTTTTCTCTTTGAAGCCTTGGAGCAGATTGAAGACAGATGAAGATTTTTTTCTGTCTCTATATATTGTTGATGTCGTGTGTATTATCTATTCAGCAGAATCACACATTTTCTTTTATCGACGACCATTTGAAATTTTGAATTACTCATGTAATCAATGCTGTTGACGTTGAGAATTATACGACATTGATTACTTTCCCCAACTATTTTATTGGAAATATGGCAGGTAATAATCTTGATGAAGACCGTAATTAATGCTCTGTCTAACGGTAATATTCAGAAGATGTTAGAGCATTAATTACACAGGAATTACTGCACTAAAATCGAAACCGAAGGAAGGAAATAACTTAGTCTGGAATCGTCGACCTGAAGACAGAATTCGTCGAGCTGAGTTCATAGTTCGTCAAGCTAAGTATTGCTGTTCGTCGAGCTGAGTTACCAGATCGTCGAACTCTAAATAGCTGACTGCTGCTAGACGAAATCTTCTTGATCTGTGCTCTATGTTCGTCGAGCTGAGAACAACTTTCGTCGACCTGAGATCTGCTTTGGCTTTGAGTGAAGTATGTCGCTGAGTCCATTTTGGCGTTTAGTGTTCTTTGTCTCTGAGTCTGCCTTGGCTTTGAGTGAATTATGGCATTGAGTGTTCTTTGTCTCTTAGTCTGCCTTGGCTTTGAGTGAATTATGGCGTTGAGTGTTCATTGTCTCTGAGTCTGCCTTGGCTTTGAGTGAGTTATGGCGTTGAGTGTCGAAGAGTTAGTCGATCTGAGAATGAAGTTCATCAAGCTCTGTTCAGAGAAGTTTATCTCTGAGATAGTTGAGCTGAGTACGACTATCGTCGACCTGAGATCGACGAACGTAGATCTCTTTCTCTAAATCTTGATTTCTCTAAGTCTTGAGTCTTTGGCAGTGATGGAGGCTGGTCCTTTGTACTGTTGACTCTAAGGACTTGCCCTAGACTCTAAGACACACCTATGACCCTAATCTATACATATTGGGTCATATCCTAACTTAGTGAACCTAGCTAAAATTTCACTAAAGTTTCCAACAAACTCTATTCTTTAGGGAATCTAATGGCAAGAATATTCTTGTCCAGATATATGTTGATGACATTATTTTTGGATCTACTAAAAACAACCTTTGTAGAAAGTTTGTCAAACTTATGCAAGGGAAGTTTGAAATGAGCAGTTTGGGTGAGCTGAAGTTCTTCTTAGGACTTCAAGTTAGACAGACTGATGATGGATTGTCCATATCTTAGTCTAAGTTCACCAATGAGTTGATTAATAAATATGGAATGGACTCAGCCTCCACTATGAAAACTCCAATGGGAATAAGTATGCCTATAGGCAAAGATGGGGCAGAGAAACCCGTTGATGAGTCTTTGTATAGAGGGTAATTAGCTCTCTACTCTACTTGACTGCTAGTAGACCTGACATCATGTATCCAACATGTGTCTGTGATAGATACCAAGCATGCCCAAAGGAATCTCATTACACTGCTGTCAAGAGGATTTTGAGATATCTTAAGGGCACACCTAATCTAGGTCTTTGGTACCCTAAGAATAGAGATTTCTTACTAACAAGCTTTTCAGATACAGACTTTGCAGGGTGCAAAGAAGACAGGAATAGTACCACAGGAACTTGTCAATTCCTAGGTGGAAGGCTGGTGTCATGGAGCAGCAAGAAGCAAACAAGTGTAGCTATCTCAACTGCCGAGTCAGAATATATTGCTGCAGGTAGCTGCTGTACACAGTTGATGTGGATAAAGCATCAACTTGAAGACTATGACATCAAGGTAAGTAGAATTCTACTATTCTGTCATTCTACTAGTGCTATTTCTATTGCTAAAAACCCTATTTCACACAGTAGAACTAAGCATATAGAAATTAAGTTTCATTTCATAAGAGAACATGTGGAGAAGGAAGATATTATTCTAGAATTTGTGAACACAAATAATCAAATTGCTGATATTTTTACAAAACCTCTGGATGAAACTAAATTCAATTATTTTAAAATTAAATTAGGTATGTTGAACCTAGAATAGGTTAACACAAGATTTCTTAAGTAGAATATGTAAGTACAAAATTTCTCAGGAAATTTGGTTAAGTAAGAAAGTTTGTGTCTACACAAGCAAATTATGTTGACACTCTCAGTATGTTGTGTCAACACATAAACATAATTGTGTCGACATAAGAATTGGTGTCGACATACTCTATTGAGACTTGACTAGCCCATGTCGACACTGACAAAAGTATGTCGACACATAGATATGTCGACTAAAATTAAGTTTTGTCGAGCCCTAAGTCTCTTATGTCGACACATGTAAAACTATGTCGACTAGTATTATGACTAAGTTAGGCATGTCTTTTGACCTACCCTTTACCAGTAGATTATAAATAGGGGGAGACAAAATATGGTCGACTATGCCTTCAGATTTTTCGACTCTAGACCTCGTGTCGACATAGATATTCACTTATTTTCTCTTCTTTTTCTCTCTCTCTCTCTCTCTCTCGTCAATGGCGCCCCACCAGGATGATAAGGTGAATGAAGGTTATGAGATGGTTCGTGGAGGATTCACGATAGCTTCACAGGACATCCATGGTGTAATTACCCCAATTTCGGAAAATGGTTTGGAGTTCTTGGTCTCGGAACCAACAAGAATTTGGAAAATGGAAGTACTGGAATTCTACTGATCAGCAATTGTGGACACTGAGGGAAAGAAGATCAAAGCCACAGTTCAGGATTCAAGAGTAAAACTCACACTAAAGATGATCACGAAATCGCTCCAACTTCCCAAGATTAAGGATGATGATGAAATAGTTCCATCCATGACAAAAGATGCACTTAGTTGGTGCAGGCGGAACCCTAATACCAAAGTTGGATCATCTATTACCAGAAGGGATGAATTCCCAAGGTAAGTTTCTTTCTGAAATCATAGACAAGGTAATTCTGTACAAGACTGGTGGACATGACAGAATATCTGCCTACATGTTCAACCTAATGACCAGAGTCATATTCACTATAAAAACAGACTTGTCATCAGTAGTATTTGACAAGATCCAAGAAGGAATCAAGAAGCCAAATCTGGGAAGGATCCTAAGCTTATGTCTAGCTTTAACTATGCTAGATGTTATGAACAAACTGCTAGGATCCAAGATAAACCATATGTGGAGGATGGATGTAAGGATTCTATCCAGATGGGATAGGATATTGACCAAAAAGGTTTCTACTCCACAGAAACAGGTCAAGAAGGATAAGAAAAAGAAAGAAATTGTTCAGCAAGAAGAATCCTCAAGTGATTCTGAAGAGGAGGTAGTCTTCAATTCATATGAAGATCAACAATAAAAAGAAGCTCAATATCAAGTAAAGAGCAGTCAGCACCCAAAGCAATAGATAGCCTCCATTCAAGGGGGAGCACACCCTGATTCAGCAGTACAAGATGCTGAACTATCTGAGCTACGTGCCCAAGGGGGAGGCATTGCTGAAGCTACTCTGGAGAGTGAGTATGCTGCTGATACAGTGATGGACATTGTATTAGACATAACCAAAGAAGCACTGATCATTGCTGAGAAGGAAGCACAAGATGTGCAGATAAAAGATATAGCTCAAGATGAGCAAGTAAGTATCTCCTTTATAGAGAGGGCACTGGACAAAAATCTAGATATCCAGGGAGAACCTTTTATTTCCCAAACAAATCTTGTTCCTCCTATTCAGATGCAGTAGTAGGTAACTATTAAAGGGCTGTTTTCTGATTTACCTGTAATAAGGACTGAGGGGGAGCAGTAAATAGAAGAAAAGAAACTGCAAGGAACTAAGGGGGAGGAGCTATTGAATGACCCTTCTAATAATGAAACAGTTGATATAGAAAGCTCAACACAATATTCTGATGATGAGGAAGCCTCTATGGCTAAGAAGAGGAAGATAGTTTCAATTAGGAAAAGGAGCTCAGGCTACAAGAAAGCCTTGCAAACTGTCACACCACCACCTGCTCCAAGCATGGACTTTAGTTCATTACTGGTCCAACTACAAGTCAAATTGGATGAACAAAGGCAGTCCTTAGAGAAATATATGGATGAGACACATAAGGAGATGCACTTCCAGCTAGCACATGACATCAAGTCCATTAGATTATAAGTCAATTTGAATAATAAAGAGATGACAGATTGCACTTCTATAAGGGAGGTAAAGCTGTAGTATATTTGGCTGAGCAACAACAGCTAATAAAAACTGAAGTTGAGGACATTACAGTTAAGCAAGGATATATCTTAGAAAATTAATTCAGATCAAATGAAAATCTCAAGGAGTCACATGAAGAAATTCTCAAAAAACTGGGAAATATTGCTACTGATTTGAAAACTGAAGTCTCCAAGCACATTCAAGCAGATCTAGCTGTTGTCCAAATAGCCATTGAAGCCTCTCAAAAGACTATTTCTGATCACCTAACTAAGTTCAAAGTCTACTATAAAGAAGGTACAAAATATCTGGCTGATCAAATAAGGTTTCAAAAGAATGATCTGAGAGATCATATAGCCAGAGAAGTCATAAAGGGGGAGAGAATATTAGTCAAAGCCAGCTCTAATCATGAAAAATGGGTATCTAATACCATCAAAGCTTCACTTGGATTTCCACCCCTATGTGAGGATGATAATACTGCTGAGTCTACAGTGCAACCTGCCTATATTGAAGGAGATCAGCCAGAGGTTGCACAGGTCATTTATCCTCCAGCTGATTTTGACATAGTCCAGCAAGAAGTTCAGACAATGTACATTCCTCCACAGGAGGCACAAAATATTATTATTGAAAAAGTAGAAATGTCAGAGGCTGCCAAGGAAGCTTAGAAGGAAGCACATCTGTCCAAGAAAAGGATTAGAGAACATGATAAATTAAAGCCTGATTTTGAGCAGTGGAGCCCTACTTCCAAGAATATTATTTTGATGGCCTGGAAAGCTGTGAAGGATAAGACCCATGATAGGGGTAAATGGTATTCTGAGCAAGAGTGGAACAAGTATCAAGCCAGGAAAGAAGCCATTCTTCAGTACAGGAGGACTGCAAAAGCTGGGAAGTTACCTGCTAATGATCTGGAGCCTAACAAGTACTTCCTAAAGCCTTTTCACTATTTTAAAAGGCAAAGGATAAAGAATGAAGAATTGAAGAAGAAGGATCTGAAAGGAAAGAAACCAACTGATGATACTGAACCTACTGTACAAGCATAGATCAGATCTGGGAAAGGAATTATAATTAAGGAGCCTAGTCTATCTTAGGATAAATAGGCTAATGTCTAGAATAATGTAATCCTTTTTTATTGTTCTAAAGAAATATATATAAACTTAGAATTTTCTGATTAATGAATGAAATCAGTTTCAGTATTGATTTTAGTTGTTATCCTGCAGTGAAATGTATGTACATCTATTTTTTCTGTGTTTTATTATGAGTGATGTATATCTTTGACTAAGAGTTATGACTTCTCCAAATAGGGGGAGATTGTTGGGTACACTGAAAAAATATGTACCAGATTTGGAGAAGCCTCATCTTACCCATTGATATATATCAATTTGTATTTGATGGATGTTTGAGTTTCATTGTGCAGGTGTAAGGTTTGTAAGAAAATTCTCTAAATACAAGTGTCGACACTTAGAAAGAATTGTGTCGACACCAAGAAGTTGTGTCGACACTAGAAGTAAGGCCTGTGTCGACACCTGAAGAAGAAGCTGTGTCGACACCCAGAATTGTGTCGACACCTGAGGTAGGAATTGTGTCGATAACTAAAGCAGAAGCTGTGTCGACACCTAGGAGTTATGTCGACACAAGAAGAAAGGCATGTGTCGACACCCAAGAATTGTGTCAACACTTGAAGAAAGTTTGTGTCGACACACAGGACTTTTGTCGACACACACTCAATGCCATCTTTCAACAACAGCATTTTTGAGTCTTAAAGGCTTGTGTCGACACACACTCAACGACATATGGATATACACTCAATTCCATCTGTCAGCATCATCTATGTCAAGACAAGGAGCAGTTGTGTCGACACACAGGACTTGTGTCGACACACACTCAATGATGTCTGGACATACACTCAACGCCATCTATCAGCATCAGTTATTTCGAGACCATGAGCAGTTGTATCGACACACAGGACTTGTGTCGACACATATAAATAGAAGCTGTGTCGAGAAGCAGAAGAATGACTGTGTCGACACATTAAGTGCTGTGTTGACATCATCAAGGCTTGTGACGACACTTAGTCAATTTATGTCGAAACATGTGAAGTAATTTGCTGAGTGCCTGCTGAGATATAAAGTCTTTGCAGAATCAGCTGTCACGGCCGAAGACATGACAGCTGTCATAAACAACAAGTCTGACACCTTTGTCAGAACTATCAGAAGGTTGTTACAAACCGGATCAGTCGGTAATCATTGAAAAACTCTCTATATAGGACTGATCCATGACAACTAAAGCAACAATAACAATTAAGAAAGCAATTAAAAGGGAACAAATCAACACATACCCATAGAGAGAATTCAACAACAAGAAAGGGGGGACCCTTAAGAAGGCAGAACCTGAACAGTCTGCAAGAAATATTCAGATCTATTTTTGAATCTAAGAAGAGAGCTGTCTGAAGATCAACTTCTACTCCAAGTCAAATCAACCTCATTTTTTTCAATCAAGAAGTTTTGAAAAAGCTAAGTCAGGTTGGATCTAAAGTATACAGTTTGTTCAAGAACTGATCAAGAAGCTCAAAGAAATTGAGAGTTCTATCTGGGTGAAATTTCTATACTACGAATTTTTTTTTCCTTGTAAGATCTTCTTAGATCTGAGTTGTAAGCCTGTGTTTATAAAGGCCGAGGTAGGAGTGAGATCCTGAGGTGTAGGACTTGTGAAAGTTTGAGTTGTAAGCCTTGTGTTAAAGGCTGAGGTAGGGCTATTGCCTGAGGCAGGGTTCTTGGGAAGAATCTGAGGTAGGACTTGTATAAGTCTTAGCTGTAGGAACCTGTCAGGTTCTGAGGTGTAAGATCTGTGGATCTGAGTTTGTGGAAGGAATTTGGGCTGAATCAAGTTCTTTACTGGATAGGCGAAGGGGGAAAGTGGATGTACCCATAACTTGGGGAACCACTATAAATCAAGTCTTTCAGCATGCCACGTGCAAAATCGAGAACTCATAAACAAGAACAACAATAAGACGCCTTATGAACTTCTAAAGGACAGAAAGCCGACTGTATCATACTTTACAATCTTTGGCTTCAAATGCTTCGTTCTTAACAACGATAAGTATCATATTACCAAATTTAGTGAAAAGAGTTTTGAAGGTATTTTCGTTGAAGAATCTATACATGTTGTATTTGATGAGATGAGCTTGCTGCAAAGCAACTCTTCAAGTGTGTTCATTGAAGATACAGGTTCAAGGTTGAAAGAACTTAACTTGGATGAAGCAGCTGAAGAGAAAGTTGAAAAGTTCATCAAGATCACCACTCCAACCCCGATTAGAGAGGTTTATGATCAAGGTTAAGGAATCATTTAAGTTAATGAAGTCACTCATGTTATTGAAGAATATCTAGATGCAAAGAACCTAGATCTCATACATCTGAAGGATCACCCAATTGATCAAATCATCGAAGATCCCCGGGATGGTGTCAGAACTCGTAGAGGTACTACTAATGAAAATCTATTTGAGTTATCTCTCGCAGGTTGAACCAAAGAAGTTTGAGGAAGCAAACTCTGATGCTTCATGGATTATGGCTATTGAAGAAGAGTTAAATCAGTTCAAGCGCTGCGAAGTATGGACACTTGTTCGAAGACCCAAAGGCAAGAACGTCATCGGGACGAAGTGGGTCTACAGGAACAAGATGGACGAGGATGGAACGATCATAAAGAATAAGGCCAGACTCATTGCCAAAGGATATCGTCAAGAAGAAGGAATCGACTTCGACCAAACTTATGCTCCAGTGGCAAGACTGGAGGCAATCAGGTTATTCCTTGCGTATGCTGCACTTAAGGGCTTCACCGTCTATCAGATGGACGTGAAGTCTGCCTTCCTTAATGGTGACATAAAGGAAGAAGTGTATGTGGAATAACCTCCAGGTTTCGTTGATTTTAACTTTCCTAATTATGTTTACCTATTATAAAAAGCTTTATATGGTCTGAAACAAGCTCCTCGAGCTTGGTATGAGATGCTGTCTAGCTTTCTTCTTGAGAACAAGTTCACAAGGGGAAAGATAGATAAGACATTATTTCTTAGGGAAATAAAAAGCAAGATTTTGCTAGTGCAAATCTATGTCGACGACATTATTTTTGGCTCTACCAATGACAACCACTGCAAGAAGTTTTCAAAACTTATGCAAGGGAAGTTTGAAATGAGCAGTATGGGAGAGTTGAAGTATTTTTTAGGGCTTCAGGTGAAACAATCTGAAGATGGAATTTTCATCTCGCAGACTAAGTTCACCAAAAGAGCTAATTAATAAATTCGGAATGGAGAACGCAACCTCTCTGAGTACTCCAATGGGTTCAACTATGTCCCTTAACAAGGATGAGAAAGGGAAACATTTTTGAAAGTTAGGGTTAGATCTGCTATACTCTAGAGGAGGGGGTGAATAGAGTATGTATGTATATTTAAAAACTTTTCCTGAGCTATAAAAGATTATACCTAAACTTAGATATAATATCATCATATACTAAATTGAAATAAATGAAATCACGGAAAAACTAAATAACACAACCACAGCAAGAACAAGAAGAAGAGGGCAACAAAACAACACAAGAATTTATAGTGGTTCCCCAATCTGGGTATATCTACTCTTCTACCACCCTGGTAGGAATCCACTCAGGTTTTTGATCAGGTGACTGCCACCAATGAGCTTTTGATCAGGTGCTCAAAAACCAAACCTCAAGTCTTTTGGTTAGGAGACTTGCAACCGGGAATCACTTTTGAATGGAGTAGAGAACCCTTTTTAGAGAGAGGGTGAGAGAGTGATGGTGTCTTCTCTTTATCAAATATAAATGAGAAGACTAGTGGAATTGATGTTAATAAAAAGCTCCCCCTGAAATATTGAGTTTGTTTAGGGAGGAATGGAACTTTTCTTCAGGGTGATAGGCCTTCAAGTCGTCAGCTTTTAACCAGAAGAACTTTAGGAACTTCTTGACAGATGTAGTATTGTTGTCCTACTAAAAGTTCCTGGGAGTATGGCAGAAGAAGACCCTTGATTTGGATGGTTGTTCTTCTTCTTCAGAAAGATTGTTCTTCTTTTGATGTAGTAGTTGTTGATTTCTTGACTGATCGATTCTCTATATCTCCAGAATTCTGTATCTCTTAGATTGTGTCTGTATTGTATATATCTGTAAGAAAAAGAACTTCTCATCTTTTATATCTTCCATGTGGAAGTGCTTTTGAATTTTGAAATTCTTCCTGTAATAAATGCTGACGGCCTTGGAATAATTTGGCATTGATTTGTTTCCCTAACTGTCCCTTAAAAAACAGCGGACAATAATCCTGATGAAGACCGTGATTAATGCTCTTGTCTAACAGTAATATTCAGAAAATATTAGAGCATTAATTACTCAGGAATCATTGCCACATAATAAGGACAAAAGAGGAAAACAGCCAAGACGGGATTCGTCAAACTGAGTCCATAGTTCATCGAGCTGAGAATAGCTGTTCGTCGAGATGAGATCCATGATCGTCGACCTCTGAATGCTACTTGATAACTTTCTTCTTCTGTGCATCAGGTTCATCGAGCCGAGATCTAAGATCGTCGAGCTGAGCCCTGAGAATAGAGTTCGTCTAGTTGGTCCAAGATCGTCGAGCTGAGTTTTGATTCTGGACTTAGACTATTTTCTGGTGTAGATTGTTGAAGTATCATTTTGGCATTGAGTGTAATGTCATCTGTTGTTGAGTGAAATGTCATCTGACGTTGAGTGAAATGTCATTTGGCATTGAGTAAAATGTCCTCTAGCGTTGAGTGTTGAATCACCTTATCCAAAATTAGTCGACCAGAGAATAGAATTCGTCTAGCTGATGTTCTTTGTTCGTTGACTGAAGTTTTGACTCAGAGAAGTTATCACTTTGTCCAGAGTTTGTCGAGCTGAGAACCAAGTTCGTTGAGCTGAGCTAAGAGATTTGTCTCTGAGTTCGTCGAGCTAAGCATGAATTTCGACGACTGGAGTTCGACGAACGTAGAACTTCTTTTTCTAAGTCTTGAATTCTCTAAGTGTTGAGTCTCTGACTTTGTTGAAGGCTGGTCCCTAGCATTGTTGACTCTAAGGACTTTACCTAGACTCTAGGACACAACCATGACCCTGGTCTATACATGTTGGGTCATATCCAAACTTAGTGAACCTAGCCCAAATCCAACTAGGGATCCAACAATCTCCCCATATTTGGGTTAGGTCACTAATTACAGACTCAATAAAAGAAAATGTACAAAGCAAGAACACAATATATATCTGGAAGAGAATTAAACAGTAAATGTGCAGCAGATATATTTACACAGTTAGCTTTGCAACATAAAACACAATTTATAAAAAAATATACCATATAACAGTTCAGATTCTAGTTTTTCTATTTCTTCTCCTTTTGCTTAGCTTATTTGCTCTTATCCCCAGGTTGAATAAAAATGATTTTCCTGTCAGGATTAGCAGCTTCTTTCTTTGATATGTACATATCTGCTGCTCCAATCACTGTCAGGGTGGAGGTTCTTAGAAGTACAGCCTCTAGGTGTCCAGCCATATAATCTACAGGATTAAATACCTTCTTGCTTACCTGAAGTCATTCAAGTTCTTTCTCTCTATATAAGGACTTGGTAGTGAACTTGGTTGCATCTTCTCCTTCTTCTCTGGCCTTCTTTAACTGTGACAGACCTATCAATTCTTAAAGCCTATCCATCCTGAAATTAGGATCAACATCCTGACTGACAGATGATTGCTCATCTTGGGAGGGTAGCAGAGTAGCAGGCTTGAATTGATTAGACTGTGCTTGAAAGCTTGTTTCTTTCTGGCTTTTATCACTCTTAGTGTATAGTGACTTTGGAGGTGCAGTTTCACTATATTTTCCTTTAGGTTTGTGTGATTCTGAATGCCTTCTTTGTTCAGCTTGTTGTTGGGGAGGAGAGAAATCTGGCTTCTGATAGACTATTTCCTTTATCTTCTCTATACAACCAATACTTCTTTGCATGCTGCTTCCATGAGATTGATGTCTAGATGGCCTTTCCTGCCTCTGATAAGTTCTGGTGAATGTAGGCTTGGAAGGTACATCTGACCTTTGAGAAGTGGTTCCTAAAGCACCAGCAGCTGGAGGAGGAGGAGGGGATCCTTCCTGTATCTATGAGGAGGAAGAGGGGAGTATCTTCTGCTTTTCTTTCTAGCCTTTTGTTCATTTTTTGATAGCCACATCTAAGCTAGCATCCCTTTATATGGAGTTATGTTTTGCAAAATATAGTAGGGAGTGTCATTTGTATTTCCTAGCTTAGGAGCAGGAGGAGGAGCCTTCCTTTTCTTAGAGATTTTCTTCCACTTTGGGTCCTCCTCATCATCATCAGAAGATTGAGGATTGTCATACATATCATCAATTTGCCTTATTTTATTTTTGGGAATTTCTTTACTTCCTGGAGTAGGGATAACTTCAGCATGGACTGCTTCAGTTTCTGTAGCAATGTCTTGAGCTATAATATCATCAAGATTGGGGAGAGGGCTATCATCCATAACATAGGATGGCCCAAGAGAGCTAGATGTTTGATCACCAGACTTATTTGCTGGAGAAGCAGTCAAAGAGTAATGTTTAACATCTCTGAGCTGGCAGGAGAGGTATAACATGTTATGGATTTAGATGATAAAATGGGGAAGGTAAGACAAAAATGAATATATGACCCAAAAATTTTTAGCAAAGCTGCTAGATTCACTTTGGGATTAATGAAATAAACCCTTCCAGGCATAATCTTTGGCAAAATTACCTCTTGAGTATTTCATACTATAATATCTGTACAATAAATGTTACTTGCATCTGCTACTGAGGCTGTTGTTTCTGCAACATCTATTTCCATATCATATTCAAGAAGATTCATGACATCTGTTTCCATATCAGCACCTGTTCCTTCTGCTGGTACTGCTGTTGGTTCTGCTGCTGCAACTGCTGCTTGTACTACTGTTGCTTCTTCTTCTACTACTGCAACTTCTGCTACTTCTTCATGAAGTATCTCCCCCTGCCTGGTTTCAGTAGGCACTGAAGCCAGGCCCCCAAATGAAGAGGGAGCAGTAGTGAGGGCAGAGATTTGGGCAGCAAGAGAGGATATGGTGGCAGCTAGAGGAGAAATGGCCTCTGCTATAAGATATTTGAGTAGGGGTGTGAAGAGAGTAATGAGAGGGGTGACAAGTGATGGTTCCAGGTTTGGAGAAGTGGATGGTGAGTCAGTAGCTGGTTGAGTGGAAACTATAGTTGCTGGGGGGGGTGATAGGTGGAGATGGAATGGGAGTGTCTCAGAGGGAGTCATGTTGAGGAGAGGGAGTGTTCAGTGGAGAGGATAAAAGGTTGAAGGATGGGAATGATGAGAGGTTGGTGTGGGGGATATCAGCCGAGAGATGATGAGGAGTTGAAAAACCTTCTCGATCTGTAAGTCTACCTTGATTTGAATCTTCTTGAACGCAAGCCCTAGGCGATTTGAACGATGAAGATCGGCGACGGCTTCTATTTTTGGAAAGAGAAAATCGATTCAGAGACTTATAATATTATTTGACAGCTTGTTAGGGTTAGTCGGTTTGACAAGACCTTATATAGGATTACTCCTAACGGTTAGAAAAGAAATTAATGATGACATGTGCACCAATCATGTCAAGTCATTCAAAAACAATTCGGCCGATCTTGACTTAAACAAATTTCAGAAAAAAATATATGTCTGCAGTTCTCGAGAAGTAGCATTAGCTCTCGAGAACTGATTGAATTTCTCGAAAACTAAACTGTCTGGAATTGAACTTAGTTTTCAAGACATTAGGATCAATACTTCTTGAAAATAATATGGACTTCTCGAGAACTATAGCCTGACTTATCGAGAACTATGAAGCTGAGTTTCTCAAGAACTAAAAACTTCTCGAGAACTAATCTGGACTTCTCGAGAACTATAGCCTGACTTCTCGAGAACTAAGGCTTAGAAAGAATTTCTTGAAACTTTCTGAACATCCTGAGAACTACTCTGTGACTTCTCGAGAACTAAGAGCCGAGCTTTTCGAGAACTGAAAGGACTTCTCGAGAACTAAGAGATACTTCTCGAGAACTAAGAGATACTTCTCGAGAACTAAGAGATACTTCTCGAGAACTAAGAGATACTTCTCGAGAACTAAGAGATACTTCTCGAGAACTAAGAGATACTTCTCGAGAACTAAGAGATACTTCTCGAGAACTAAGAGATACTTCTCGAGAACTAAGACTTATAAAATTTTTCTGAACTGAAACAGCTAGACTTCTCGAGAACTAAACTCCTGTTTCTCGAGAACTTCTAACTGTACTTCTCGATAACTGAAAGGACTCCTCGAGAAGTGGACTTAGAAATTTTTTGAACTTTTTAGAAAGAAACTTTTTCTTCTTTTCAAGGGTCCAATCTTCATTCCATGGTACAAGTGTTTGAATATAAAGTGTATCCCAATAGAGAGGCTACACATGAGTCAACACCTTGGATCACACAGTGAGGGATTACACTGTATGGTCCTGTGTTCATGACCCACTGTAGACTGACATTGGTCTACACTTAGTAATGATGATCTGCAAACACACAACTTTAACAAGATATCAAATACAACTTAATTCATCTTAGTTCAAGGGTGACTTCATGCAAATCTGGGTTATTGTGGATGCAATGCCCAACAATATCCCCCTATTTGTAGAAGTCAGAACCCTCTACACTAAGGTGAATTATGACAATTAATAAAAATTTGGAAATGAAAATTTAAACTAAGGCAGAAGAGATTAATTGAACACAATTAGGCAAAACTGAAAATTGTATATAAGTAATGTTTTAGATTTCTTAATCAACAACCATTTCAACAAAATTCTCAAGAATAACTCATAAGTACATTATTTGCTCTGAGGTTTTCTGTCTTGCTTTTCCTGGTGCCTTCTCAGATAGCTGAATGGTTTGGGATAATACCTTGGGGGCTTTGGAGGAGTTTTAGGATTATTCTTTCCATATTCCCTATCATATATCCTCCTTTTGGTCATGTACTTTTCATATAATTCCCACTCAACTGAGCTATAGTGAAGATTTCTATTCTCATTATATTCCATTACCAACTTAAGAGTATCAAGAATTAATCTCTTAGAAGTGGGGCTCCAAACTTTAGCAAATTCCTTTGCTTTCCTTTTATCTGAATCAACTTTGGGAATGCTTTTGCTGACAGATGGCCCTTCTCCATATTTCCTCTTCTTAGAAGTGTTGATCTCTGGTAAATCCTGAGGAATAATGTCATCCCATACCTGGTCATAAGAGGTTGGAGGAGGATCCTGATCTTCTGGTCTAGGAGAGAAGCAGGGCATTTGAGGTTATTGCATTTGAGCTGGCACCTGAATGGGCTGTCCTTCAACATGAGGATTCAGATGATGAGGAATAATATTGGGATCAGCCTGAAAGTCAGGGGAAATCTGATTGTGCATCCAAACTGTGGTGTCATAAGTATAGAACTTCACTGACTCGATTTGAGCAAAACATTCTTATTGATTTCATAAATTTTCTTAGCCCAGAGAGTGTTTGCATCTGTAGAAAACTTATCCACAAGTTTGATTACACGCTCTTTCACCAGGCTCTACTCCTTTCTGAATTCTACAAGGAGTTTTTCTATGGCTTCTTCCTTGAAAGTACCAACTTCCTCATAAACCTTCATCACATGTTTTTGAGCATTCTTTTCTAATTCAATCTGATTATTAGCAAGAGTTAGAGATTGTTCCATGACATGACCAACACTAGTAATAGTGTGATCTATGACTTTGCCACCAATCTAAAATAAGCTCTTGAGAGACTCAGTGTTGTGTTGGATCTCAGCAAATCCTCGACTCATTTCTGTTTCCAAGGCAATCACCTTGTCTTGCATCACTTTCATAGAATGGTCAAAGTGTTTCCTTTGATCAGAGAGCATTTGTCCTATCTGTATAATAGTTTCTGAGTTGGAAGGTGTAGTACCAGTAGCAACAGCATTAGAAGAGGTAGAGGCAGAGGTAGAAGCAGAAATAGTAGCAGGAGGAGGGGCTTTCCATAGAGGTATCTCTTCAAGAATCACTGAGCTTATAGCTCTGGTAGTCTGAACAGGGGTAATATTAGCCTGATCAATGAATGAGGGGATGGAGAAATCTAACTTCCTCAAGGGAATATCAGCAGGCTCAGGAGATATTCTGTCTTCATCAAAAAGAAGAACAGTCTCAGGGACATCTTGCTTGGCAGTAGGGGATTGAGAAGGAGGAGATTCTGGTAATCTGATAGGAGAAGGAGAGGGAGCTGGAGAAGGAGGAGATTCTGGTAATCTGATAGGAGAAGGAGAGGGAGCTGGAGAAGGATCTTTTGGATGTTCTTTAGGTGGTTCCTTGAAGAGGGGAGGAACATCTGAGGTGAGTTCTTCCACCATTCTGTCAATAGCTTCTACAGTGTTTTGGAGGGTTTCTTGGACTTAAGCATCTTGAATGGTATCTTCTAGAGAGAGTGCCACTGGGGACTTTGCTGGAGAGCTATCATGACTTCTGATGGGAGATTTGCTTGCTGAGCTTGCTGAAGAGGGAGGAGGAGATCTGACAACAAAAACAGAGGCTGCAGGCTCCCCCTGAGTTACTGCACCAGATGGTTCAGTAACATGATGATGGGAGGTATATGGGGTCCTGACCTCAGAGGCAGAAGCTGTAATTTCTTTAGCTAACTGTTTTGGATTTTTCAGCTTGAGTTCCCATCTTTGGATGGAAGCCAATGAGATCTTTTTCAGGTGGTGAACTAGAGTGCCTTTGGAAAGTTTGAAAGTTACTCGATCAATCTCACTCAGCAATAAAGAGATTATCCTTGCAAATTTGGGATCCTGAATGCTGTCCGTGATCATCTCAAATACCATCATGCCAAACTGAAATTTCTTTCTACAGATTACAACTGTCATTACTGCAAATAGATTATTTGTTATGAAACTAATCGACCCTATTTTGCACCATAAGATTTTTCCAATTATGTCTGCCAGAAGTTTTCCTTCATTATTGAAAAGATGTCTCCTTAAGGAGTAGAATTCCTAGGAAACTCCATAGAAGGAGTAAGTCCTGTCATAATCTTCTGGAGTTAGGTCATCCTCTTCTTCCATAATGGGCATCTTCAGAAGCTTTGAAACTTTGTTTTTATCTAACTTGATTTTGATCCCTTTCACTGTAGTTTTCAAAATCTTACCATTCCTCCTTACCTTTGCATTTCTAAAGAATTCTTCGACATTTGGAAAAACAATCATGCAGGGTTCTGAGAGAACGAACATCAGTCTGGTTGTATCTAGGAGAAGAAGCAAGTTCTGAAAATCATCTGAAATGTCTGCAATTCCTTTGACGACTAGTTCACTGCCGATTCTTATCTTCGAACTATGCGCCATGGATGATGTCGGCGGCGACGTACGGAGTGCGGGACGATGGCCGCGATGACGCTGTCTGTCGGCGGAAGACGAAGAGTTTTCGAGAATAGAAAATTTGAAATTTGGGTTGATTTGGGATTTATAAAATATTATATATATAATCCCATTAATGTCAATTAAGTGTCTAATTAATCTAGGATTAGGGCTTAAATCATCGTGTTTTTGAAATAGAAGAAATTAATTAGAAGTAGAAAAGGCAATGAGCATTTCTCGAGAAGTCAGGTATAGTTCTCGAGAACTTCCAGGGGACTTCTCGAGAAGTAAAATACTGGTTCTCGAGAACGGAAGAGACTTTTCGAGAGACAATTCAAAGTTCTCGAGAACTGAGAAAACTTTTCGAGAGATAAGTCTTAGTTCTCGAGAAGGAGTCTGAGTTTTCGAGAAATAAGTCAAGTTCTCGAGGAGTCTGAGTTTTCGAGAATGAATATGTTACTTTTCGAGAAGTTGACAGAGTTCTCGAGAACTACCTTCCTCTTGAGAAATTTCTGACCTGTTTAAAGTATCCCCGATTCTTGAGCTTTGAACTGATCTCCTGTGACTTATCCTTCTTTGTTCAGAATCCCAAGTTTAGTTTTGAAGAAATTGAACTTGGTCTCGTCCAGCGGCTTCGTGAAAATATCTGCAACTTGCCGATCTATTGGCACGTACTGCAGATCTATATCCCTTTGCTCCATGTGCTCCCGGATGAAGTGATATCTGAGCTCGATGTGCTTTGTCCGGCTGTATGAGACTGGGTTATTTGCGATTGCGATTGCGCTGGAGGAGTCGCAGAACAATGGAATGTATTTGATCTTCATATTGTAATCCTCTAGCTGGTTCTTTAACCAAAGCAACTGTGCACAACAACTACCGAGAGAAATGTATTCTGACTCGGCCGTTGGGATTGCGACACAGTTTTGCTTTTTGCTGCTCCATGAAATAAGTCTTCTTCCAAGGAACTTACACATCCCGGAAGTGCTTTTCCTTTCATCTTTGCTACCTGCAAAGTCTGCATCTGAGAAACTAGTTAGTTCGCTGTCATTACTTCTTGGGTACCATAAGCCAAGATTCGGTGTACCTTTAAGGTATCTCAAGATCTGCATTGTAGCAACATAGTGAGATTCCTTCAAGTTCACTTGGAATCTAGCACAGACACATGTGGAGAACATTATGTCTGATCTACTGGCAGTAAGGTAGAGCAAGGATCCAACTATGCTTATGTATTTGGTTTCATCAAAAGGTTTCCCTTTCTCATCCTTGTCCAAAGACATAGCTGAGGCCATTGGAATCCTCATAGAGGTTGCACTCTCCATTCCGAATTTCTTAATCAACTCCTTGGTGAACTTCGTCTGTGAGATGAAAATTCCATCTTCTAATTGTTTCACTTGAAGTCCTAAGAAATACTTCAGCTCTCCCATACTGCTTATTTCAAACTTCCCTTGCATAAGTTTAGAGAACTTTTTGCAGAGGTTGTCGTCTGTAGAGCCAAAAATAATGTCGTCGACATAGATTTGCACTAGCAATATCTTGCCTTTAATTTCCCTAGGAAATAATGTCTTGTCTATCTTTCCCCTTGTGAACTTTTTCTTCAGGAGAAAGCTAGACAGTGTTTCGTACCAAGCTCGAGGAGCTTGTTTCGTACCAAGCTCGAGGAGCTTGTTTCGTACCAAGCTCGAGGAGCTTATTTCAAACCGTACAACACTTTTGATAATAAATAAACATGCTAAGGATAAATAGGATCAACAAAACCTGGGGCTATTCCACATACACCTCTTCCTTTATGTCACCATTCAGGAAAGCGGACTTCATGTCCATTTGGTAGACAGTGAATCCCTTTAGTGCAGCATAAGCCAGGAACAATCTGATGGCCTCTAGTCTTGCCACTAGAGCGTATGTCTAGTCGAAGTCAATCCCTTCTTCTTGATGATATCCTTTGGCAACGAGTCTGGTCTTATTCTTGATGATTATCCCATTCTCGTCCAACTTGTTCATGCAGACCCATTTCGTTCTGATGATTTTCTTACCTTTGGGTCTTGGAACAAGCGTCCAAACTTTGCAGCGCTTTAACTGATTAAATTCTTCTTCCATGTACAAGATCCACGATGCGTCTGAGTTTGCTTCCTCAAACTTCTTTGGTTCAACCTGCGAGAGAAAACTTAGATAGAGATTCTCAATAGTTGTACCTCGACGACTTCTAACACCATCCTTGGGATCTCCTATGATTTGGTCCATTGGGTGATCCTTCAGATGTCTGAGCTCTAAGTTCCTAACATTTGGAACTTCTTTGGCCACTGGAGTGACTTCATCAACTTGGACAGCATTTTCATCTTGATCCTCTACCTCTCCAATAGAGGTTGGAGAGGTGATCTTGATGAACTTTTCATCTTTACCTCCGGTCGATTCATCCAAGCTGATCTCTTTAAGCCTTGTACCTGCATCTTCAACAAGCACACTAGACGATTTGCTTTGCAGCAAGCTCGTCTCATCAAATACAACATGTATGGATTCCTCTACAACCAGAGTTTTTCTATTGAAAACCCTGTATGCCTTACTATGGATACTATATCCCACAAAATTACCTTCAAAACTTTTCTCACTAAACTTAGTAGTATAATACTTACCATTATTAAGTACGAAGCATTTGCAGCAAAAAATTCTAAAATATGAAACTGTTGGTTTCCTGCCTTTTAAAAGTTCATAAGGTGTCTTATCACAATTATGAGGGCTCGATTTTGCACGTGGCAAGTAGTGTTGACGGCTTCAGCCCAGAAGTACTCCAGTAGTGAAGCATCACTCAACATGGTCCTGCAGGCCTCTATGAGTGTTCTATTCCTTATGTCAGCTACTCCATTTTGTTGTGGAGTACGAGGAGAGGAAAACTCATGAAAGATACCTAGGCTTTCACAAAATTCTGTCATGGCCCCAGATTTGAACTCCGTTTCATTGTCACTTCTGATTTTGACTACGGAACAGTTGTATTCATTCTGGACCTGCCTGATAAAATTTGTAAAGATATCAAAGCTATCTGACTTGTATTTCAAGAACACCCACGCAAAACGCGAGTAGTCATCAATAATTACCAATGCATAATCCTTACCTCCTAAACTTCTAACTTGCAGTGGACTGAACAAGTCCATATGAAGTAGGTGTAAACACTTATTAGAGTTTTTGCCTATAATGCTTTTAAAGGTAGCCCTTGTTTGCTTGCCTTTTACGCATGCATGACAAGGTCTCTCTTTGACGTGCTTAACATTTAGGGCATCACGTACTAAGTTCTGGGAGAATAATTTATTAATAGTTTTAAAATTAATATATGCTAGCCTCTTGTGCCATTGGTCACCAAGAGACGCACTATCTTTTTCCAAAAGACACACTGGTGTAGAAGAATATATACAAATGAAATTTAAACAAAATATGTTCCTGCTTCGAGTGCCTGATAGAATTGTTTCCATATTGTCAACAGACTTTATCAAGCACTTGTCAGCGTGGAACTCAACTATGTATCCTTTTTCGCATAGTTGACTTATGCTTATGAGATTGTGTTCCAATCCCACCACATAAGCTACATCCGAAAAGGATACATTACCGTTAGTGATCATACTTTATCCTTTAGTTATACCTCGATCTGAACCTCCAAAGATGACCTTTGGTCCGTTGCAGACTGGAGTGAAATTCTGGAGTAGGCTTCTTGTCCCGGTCATGTGCCGAGAGCATCCACTGTCCAAGTACCAGATTGGCATTTTGGTGGCCTTTAGAAAAACCTGCATTCATGATCACTTTGCCTTAAGAACCAAAACATGTTTGGGTCCTTGGTCTCGGGTTAGAACACTCCCCCTACGAAGATTAGCATTCTGAGTGGTCAATCTCATGTTGCCAACTTGAGGACTAGTAACTTTCCTGGTATTAAGCCAACAATCGATGGAAAAATGACCAATTTTGCCACAGCACCAACAGTCAAACCTATTGTATCTTTGCCTTACGTACTCCTACTTGAACTCTTGAGATGGTGGTCTAGAAGGGGTAGCACTCATGGAGGAGGAGGCTTCATGATGATGGCAATCACATGACTTCTTCTCCTTCGGAGGCCTTTCCTCAATGGGCTTTACTTTAGGTGTTTTCTTGAAGTTGTGGCCATGATTATAAGGACCATAGCCCTGAAGAATCACTTCTTCATAAGGTGCCTTAAAGACACTCTCACCAAAGTTCCGAGGGCGAGTCCATCCTTGGTACCGAGACTTTGGCTCTACGTAAGTAGGCCTGGTCAAGTGACCATAGGACGAGTCCAGATCAAACTTATTTGTTGGAAAGATGACTTTCTTAAATACAGTCTGATCTAGAGGGTCTTTCCCCTTTTCTTTGGCCAAGGCCTTCTTGGCGGCCTTATTCTTCCATTGAGCCTTGTTTCTCCTAGAAGATTTACTAGGAGCGGCAACATGGCCTAGTCCAGCTCCTTTGGCCTTAGCTGAGAATTCAGCAACAAGTGGAAGAACTGTCTTAGGCTTGGAGAAACTTTCAACAAGTTTCTTCTTAGCCTCGAGTTGTTTTTCCAATCCTTTGATGATTTCATCTTTAAGGTCGAGGTGCTTAAGAGCTTGATTGTGTTCTTCCATAGCAAAATTGAAGTTCTCTTGAAGAGAGTCAGTCTTAGTGACTTCTTCTCTCAAGCTGCTCTCAATAGCCTTTAGAGACTTAATCTCTTTAGCCTGAGTTTTCATGACTCGGCGACATTTGTCGTAAGTCATGATCAACTCCTTGTACAAGGAAATAAGTTCCGACTCATCATCAGAAGAGCTATCCTCACGATCATGCTCAGAACTTTCAGATTCAGAGAAAGAAGTGTGAGATTTTACCACCCCAGTAAACTGGGACTCTTGTTCATCATCTGATTGAGCCATGATCCCAAAGTAGGCTTCCTCTTCTTCACTTGACCCAGATGAGTCGAAGTCATTGAGAGTTTTGCCCTTCTTGGCCAACAGGCTCTTCTCTGTCCTCTTCTTGTGGTATGATGACTTCTTTTCCTCTCTTCTGCCACCCTCCTTCTTCTTGTGGGGGCAGTCGGCTATGACGTGACCTAGTTTGTTGCAACAGTAGCAAATGATGTCAGTAGAAATTTGTTTGTTCTGTTTAGAGTTATACCTGTCATGGCTACCCGAGCCTTTCTTTCGCTGAACATTGTCATGTCGGGATCTTCTGTATGAGGCATCCTTGCCTCTCCACTGCTTCTTCTTGTTCAAGAATTTCTTGAACTGGTGCTTGGCTCAGAGCTTTCTTCTTCACTTACTTCTTGAGCAGGTGATGGTGAGGCAGCTTTGCCCGTCCTTAAACTGTTAGCCTTTAATGCAACCGACTTCTCTTTTGAGGAGAAGCGACTTTTCTCTTCTTCAGCTTTTCTAGAATTGATCTGCAGTTCATAGGACATCAGCTTACCAAATAGATTTTGTGGGTCTGTCTCAGCTAGTCTGCAAAACTCCTGGATGGCACAGACTTTGTTGTCCCATTTTTTTGTGAGAGACCTCAGAAACTTATCATTCAGCTCCCCATTGGTGAAGACTCTGCCATACACTCTTAGGCCATTCACTATCTTGAAGAAATTCTCAAAGGTATCTGTAATGGTCTCCTTTGACCCTTGCCTGAAGGCTTCAAATTTCTGGTTCAGTAAGGACCTTCTATCATCCCTCACTTCTTCAATACCTTCTATCAAAGTAACTAGAGACTGCCACATCTCCTTAGCCGATTGGAAGTGAATCAGATTCTGCAGCATCGAGTCATCGACTGCACTTGCTATGATATTTTTAGCTTTCTTGTCAAACGAGACAAGTGCAATCTCGTCCTTATCCAGATCTATCAATTTCTTAGGAACTTTCTTGGTAGGATCTATAGTGGAGATAGTCATAGTAACGTAGGGACCTTCTTCAACAATCATGAAGATCTGGGGATCCTCAGCTTCCATGAAAAATTTAATTCTCTCTTTCCACATGGGAAAGTTATTCTTTATGCACAAAGGAAGATTTGAAAAATCTTTGACCTTGTCCATTGCTTGAAAAACCAAATGACAACTTTCGAGAGGAAATTGATCAAGGTGTTAACCTTTTAACGACCAACCTCCCTTTGATACCAATTGAAAGTGTAAAGTTGTCAACCTAAATCACCTAGAGGGGGGGGGGTGAAAAGGTGAATCGTGCGTCTATTTGCGGAATGAAATTTTAGCAATCTAGCACAAGAAGTCAAGCAATCACAGAAAGACAAGAAGATTTATAGTGGTTTCTTAATCTTGGGAACGTCCACTTTACCTCACCGATCTAGCAAATCACTAGACTCGGCTACTCTACTATCTCGGATTAAAAACAATCCTACGCCTCGAAACCAAGTTCTTATAATATCGATCCCCAACACGGATCTACACTCGGAAGATTAAACTTCCTACAACTCGGAGACAAAAGAAAATGCTCCTACACTCAAAGAGAAATCTCCTATAAGATATAAGAAAAGATTTGTAGAAATACAAACAATGATTTCTCAGATCTGGAAAATCTCGGTCAAAATCTTCTTTCTTTGAACTTGCGGCTTTATCAAAAATAGTATAAGAAGAAACTCGGCAATATCTGGATCTGAAATTTCTTTGACTCACACGATCCGAGAGATGATGAGGAATTTTAAAACCTTCTCGATCTGTAAGTCTACCTTGATCTGAATATTCTTGAACGCAAGCCCTAGGCGATTTGTACGATGAAGATCAGCGATGGCTTTCGTTTTTGGAAAGTGAAAATCGATTCAGAGACTTAGAATATTATTTGACAGCTTGTTAGGGTTAGTCAGTTTGACAAGACCTTATATAGGATTACTCATAACGGTTAGAAAAGACATTAATGATGACACGTGGACCAATCACGTCAAGTCATTCAAAAACAATCTGACCGATCTTGACTTAAACAAATTTCAGAAAAAAATATAAGTCTGCAGTCCTCGAGAAGTAGCATTAGCTCTCGAGAACTGATTGAATTTCTCGAGAACTAAACTATCTGGAATTGAACTTAGTTTTCGAGACTTTAGGATCAATATTTCTCGAAAACAATATGGACTTCTCGAGAACTATAGCCTGACTTCTCGAGAACTATGAAGCTGAGTTTCTCGAGAACTAAGAACTTCTCGAGAACTCACGACTTCTCGAGAACTATAGCCAGAATTCTCGAGAGCTAAGACTTAGAAAGAATTTCTTGAAACTTTATGAACTTCCCGAGAACTACTCTGGGACTCCTCGAGAACTAAGAGCCGAGCTTTTCGAGAACTGAAAGGACTTCTCGAGAACTAAGAGATACTTCTCGAGAACTAAGAGATACTTATCAAGAACTAAGAGATACTTCTCGAGAACTAAGACTTAGAAAATTTTTCTGAACTAAAACAGCTAAACTTCTCGAGAACAAAACTCCTGTTTCTCGAGAACTTCTAACTCTACTTCTCGAGAACTGAAAGGACTTCTCGAGAAGTGGACTTCGAAAATTTTTGAACTTTTTAGAAAGAAACTTTTTCTTCTCTTCAAGGGTCCAATCTTCATTCCATGGTCCAACTGTTTGAAAATTAAGTGTATCCCAATAGAGAGGCTACACATGAGTCAACACCTTGGATAACAACGTGAGGGATTACACTGTATGGTCCTGTGTTCATGACCCAATATAGACTGACATTGGTCTACACTTTGTAATGATGATCTATAAACACACAACTTGAACAAGATATCAAATACAACTTTATTCATCTTAGTTCAAGGGTGACTTCATGCAAATCTTGGTTATTGTGGATGCAATGCCCAACACTTTCGGGCCGTCCTTAGGAGTTGGGCTTTAAGTTTTTTCCTCTTCCTCTTCTCTAAAAAGCTCCAGCTTTTTCTTCTTCCTAGGTAGCTACTGTAACACCTCTACCCGTCAAGAAGAATATAATAGAGGGTCCGGCCGGGGCCCACACCATATTCCACAAACAGGAGGAGACGCTACTAAATAATATCAAAACCAACACATCCTAACACAGAGAATTCTAGCGGAAGCTTCATGGTTGAAACCTTGAACTCAAGTAAAACAAGAACTGTCCACTAAAATATAGGAATGTATACAACCAAAGCATCTGGACTTAAGGCCTTACAAAATTTCTCTTAACAAGGTGTGGTTTACAGACATCGGCACGCAGGCCGGCCACACATGAACAAGAAGAAAAAAAATAAAGCCTTCTAGGGCAGCAACGCAGCTTGGGCTTCAGCCCGCTTAGTCCCGCTCGGACCAGCACCTCCAGCACCTGCAAGAACCAATCCACCAAGCAGTGGCAAACAGGGAAACGGTCAGCATTCAGCTGACCAATTATAACGACCCTGCCCCTGGCATGGGGCAGCAGAATTCCATCCCTGCATAGTATTTTTCCAATAGTATGTATAGCAAACCACGCAAGACGTGCACGACCGCACAGTCAATACATATCACAAACGCCGGCACGACGGCCCGACGCTCCATGCACTCAGGGCACATTCGGGTGTACCGGAAACACCGGATCCCAATAATGAGCATTCTAGTCTTGATCGGCACGCAAGCCGTCGACTCTCACTATGTGATCCTAACAGGGCCTTAAGCATCCAAGGTTAGACAACCATAACGTGGGTACAGATTCGCCTATCCCGTTGCTCACATCGTCAGACTCAAGACTGGACTGACGCGGGTACAGCTTCATTTTTCCCATCCACCACAAGAGTTGAACCGAACTCTCACAAATTCCTGGACTTCCTCCAGTACTTCCTGCTGCACCAAGCAACAGGTATCCACAACAGATTGCACACAAACAATCAAATACTCGGAGGCTCCTCCAAAATGCAAACAAAGCATCACCAATCCAGACCAACACGTCCAGATGGGCTTCACACAACATGCCTAGATCCGTACTCCAATTCCGGATTCTAATAAGGGGGACTTCACATATCTACCCCAAGGGACACCAGAACCCACCGCACACTCGCGGGGACAGGTTTTCCCTATGCAAATGCAGGAAAGAAGGACTTCATATGTCCAAGATGGAAATCGTTACCCTAGGAATTCTCTTTGGTGCCATGGAGAGAAAGCAATTGGATGAAAGTCTTCGCAGCAGCCTTGTCTTCACAAATCCGAACTCAGCTCGCGATTTGGACCACCGTAGCACCACCGGCAGCCGGATTCCCCTTCTTCTTCCTCATCTTGCTCTCCCCTCTCTCTTAGCTTTAGAAAGAGAAAGATGAAACTAAAATGAGCTTTCTCCCCTTCACTCCCGGCCTTATCAACCCAGGAAAGAGCCCAGACAATTGGATCTTGGTCAAAGAAAATGAACGGCTCTGATAACCCCTGAAATTGATTTTCTAGGCCAAACACGGGTAGTGACACGCCCGTGTCACAGGCCGTGTTCCTAAAGCGGTAAACAACCGACTTAAGCCAAACAAGAACACGGGTGTCGATATGCCCGGGTCACACCCGTGTCGACACCTGACACGCCCGTGTGGAGGGGCGTGTTCCCCTATCGAGACGGAATCGCCATTTTTCCCGAGAACCACACGGGCACTGGACATGCCCGGGTGACTTTTTAACACGCCCGTGTCACGATCGACACGGCTGGGCCTCCAAGCTGTGTCCTTCATGGGACATTCTGGCTAATATTCTGGCATGAAATGCCCTGGGACATGCCCGTGTCCCCCGGCCGTGTCACCACTAAACTCCACTCAACGCCACTTCAATCAGCGCCACTCAATGCCATCCTAGCAGGACACGCCCTGGGACATGCTTGTGTCCCAGGCCGTGTCGACACTCAACGATCGTTGGCTCAACGATCGTCGACCAAGAAGAACACGCCCTGGGACACGCCCGTGTCCTAGGCCGTGTACCCTAGACACTCCCTGGGACACGCCTATATCCCAGGCCGTGTCAGCAAGCCTGAACCTCAATTTGACCTTTTGAGATTTCTGGGGTGTTACAATCCTCCACTCCTTAATAAAATTTCGTCCCGAAATTTGAAGACAGTAGGGAGATAACAACATAACACAATAAGAGACATATATGTTTCTATCACATATCCAAACGAGCGAACAGGTTCGAAAATAACTCGGGAAACTCGGCTCGCATGGTTTTCTCTCGCTCCCATGTCAGCCCTTCTCGGCCACAATTGTCCCACCGGACTTTGACCATCCCGATCGTTTTGTTCTGCAACTCTTTCTTGTCTTGATCCTCAATCCGAATGAGCCTCACCTTTGTCGTTAGCCCATACTCAACCGGCACCCGATCATTCTCAATCACTTGAGCTGGGTCTTTGACTGCTTTTCGTAGTACCGAGATGTTGAACACATCATGCAGTCCACCCAAGTTCGATGAAAGAGCTATCCGAAAGGCAGCTTCCCCAACTCGCTCCACCACTTCGAACAGACCGAGGTATCGTGGACTTAGATTGTTAAACCGCCGAATCCGAGATACGCCTTTAAAGGGTTTAATCTTTAAATATACCCAGTCACCTACCACGAACTCCACGTTCCGGTGCTTAGCATTGGAATACTTGGCTTGCCGATCATGGGCTATTAGTAGTCTCTCTCGAATAGAGCGTATTGTTTAGGTAGCATCCTCGACTTCCTTTTGTCCCAACAGCTGATGAATTAGCCTCCAATCTTTCGAAGTAAATCGCCCATCTCGGTCACTTACGATGCTCCGAGGAACACCATGCAATCGAACAATCTGCTCCACATAGAGCTTTGCCAACATTTCAATAGAATCGTCTCGCTTGTTCGGTAGAAAGTGAGCCACCTTTGTCAACCGGTCTACAATCACCTAGATTGAGTCATTTCCGCGTTGCGATCTCAGCAATCTGTGCACGAAATCCATAGAAATATCCTCAAACTTCCACTGCGGAACTGGCAATGATTTCAGAAAACCACTCGGCCGTTGACATTCTGCCTTTACCAAAGCACAAGTACCACACTTAGCCACATACTCGGCGATGTCCTTCTTTAATCCGGGCCACCAGAACAATTCTTCATGTCTTTGTACATTTTTGTACTCCCAGGGTGAATTGAGTACTTTGTAAACTGTGCTTCATATAACAATTCTTCTCGCAATTTACCCGCACAAGGGATGCACAATTGGTCATCCTTCCGTAATAAACCGTCATCCCAGGAGAATTGGTAACCAGACCCCTCCTTTGCATAGCACTAGAGATTTTCATCAAACTCCATTGCCCGCCGAACCCTGTCTGCAAGGTCATATTGAACCTCCAGCCAGTTCAAGCATGCATCGGCCGAAGAATTCCTTTCTACACAAAATATCTCCAACGCTTCCAACTCCTGGATTAGACACTCATTATGTATCCGCAACCAACTTGCCCGCACCGGAGTCCGACGACTCAAGGCATCAGCGACCACATTTCCCTTTCCGGGAACATAGTGAATGTCGAAGGTATAATCCCCTAGGAATTCCATCCACCTCCTTTGTCGCATATTCAAATCCTTTTGCTCGAGCAGATACTTTAGGCTTTTATGATCTGTATAAATATCTACCTTCACGCCATAAAGATAGTGCCGCCACAACTTTAGCGAAAAGATCACCGCCGCTAACTCCAAGTCGTGGATGGGGTAATTACGCTCATGCACCTTTAATTGACGTGAGCCATAAGCGATCACCTTGCCAAATTGCAGGAGAACGCAGCCTAAGCCGCTCCCTGACACATCGCTGTATATCTCAAAACCGTCTGTACCACATGGTGACGTCAAAACAGGCGTCGTGGTAAAACGACCTTTTAGCTCCTCAAAAGCTCGCGCGCACTCCGGCGTCCAAACGAACTTCTGATCTTTTCTCGTCAACGTAGTCAAAGGCAAAGCAATCCGGGAGAAGTTCGCCACAAATCGTCTATAGTAGCCTGCTAGTCCAAGAAAACTCCTGACTTCGGCCACCGAAGACATCACATGCCAATCACGAATGACACTTATCTTTGCCGAATCCACCGCTATGCCCTCTCCACTTACCACATGGCCCAGAAAAGCCACCGACGAGAGCCAGAACTCACACTTAGAGAAATTGGCATACAGCTTATTTCTCCGCAAGGTGTGCAATACCAACAGCAAATGGTTTGCATGATTTTCCTACAATTGTGAGTACACAAAGATATCATCAATGAACACAATCACAAACAGATCCAAGTATTCGTGGAACGTTCGATGCATGAGATCCATGAATACCGAAGGCGCATTACATAAGTCGAACGACATCACTGTGAACTCATAATGACCGTAGAGTGTGCCAAACGCCGTCTTGGGAATGCCACCTTCCCTAATCCGCAATTGGTAATACCCAGATTTCAAATCCAACTTGGAATAGACGGTTGAGCCTGCTAGCTGATCAAACAAGTCATCGATCCGTGGAAACAGATACTTGTTTTTCTCTGTCAGCTTATTCAGTTCGCGATAATCAATACATAGCCACAAACTACCGTCTTTCTTTTTCACAAAAAAAACATGCGCGCTCCAAGGTGACATACTTGGGCGTATGTATCCCTTCTCCAACAGTTCTTGCAATTGAACTTTCAGTTCGGCCATCTCTTTTGGCGCTACCCGATACGGCAAACGGGCTACAGGTTTCGCACCCGGCACCAGCTCGATAGCGAAGTTGATTTCCCTTTGGGGAGGTAACCCTGGAAGGTCCTTTGGAAACACATCAGCATACTCCGACACAATCGGCACTGTACTCACACTGGCCTTCGGCGCCACCGCCTCTATGAGTGTGAAGAACAACTCCGCACCCTTCAGAACTGCCTTAACGACTTGGAGAGCAGATAACAACATCCCACTCATCCCTTGTATACCAATGAACTTGGTCTATTGTTCGGTATTCTGCCCGAATGTGACCTCTTTTGAAGCGCAATCTATACAGGCACACTGCTCTGAAAGCTAGTCCATACCAAATATTATATCAAATTCCTTGATCGGCAATACTAGTGTTTCCACCTTGAACTCCCGA
Source organism: Platanthera zijinensis (assembly GCA_039513925.1). NCBI lineage: Eukaryota > Viridiplantae > Streptophyta > Magnoliopsida > Asparagales > Orchidaceae > Platanthera > Platanthera zijinensis. Next base: position 82,833,083 of record CM077093.1, on the reverse strand, counting down.
CTCCCTATCTTGACCTCAAGACCGCAAGATTTATCCGCACACATCAAACATCTGTTAGGTAACAACACCTTTACACTGTCTGTCGTGGTCCGAATAGGTACCCCGATACGAAAGACGAAATCTTCAGACAGAAACGAATGTGAAGCACCTGTGTCAAACAGTGCTCGCGCCGGATACTCTCGTATAAGGACAAACCCTAAAACATCACAATCAAAACAAGCACAGCACACAGTATAAAATAACATTAAAAACTGCGTGCACCTGTGACGACATCCGCATGCTTAATGGCCTCCTGTTGTCCAAGGTTGAAGACCCTGGGATGCGCGTGCGAGGCAGAAGACTCCACCACAGTCTTACCTTTCTCCGCATAAGATGCTCCCGTCGTCTTGTCACCCTTTGGAGGACCAACTCGGCAATCACATGCAAAGTGCCCCAACTTCCCACACGTAAAACAAGCGTGAGATCCATACCCAGATGTCTCTGTCACAGTCGCAAAAGGAGCTTGTCCAGTTGACTTGGACTTATTTCCCTATCTATTACGGTACCCAAACTTCTCCGGACGCGGCGGCTTGAACTCTGGCTTTGTCACAGCCAAGGTCCCCTTTGCTTGCCCCCTTTTCATGTCCGTCTCCAAAGACCGAGCCGTACAGACTAAGGCTTGAAATCCCTGACTCACAAAACTCGAGAGCAAATACAGCAGCTCATCTCGTAGTCACGCATAAACCTACTCGTCTTACGCTCTTCTTCGGCGAAGATTGTACCCGCTTATCTTCCCAAACGTGTGAACTCATGTAGGTAATCATCCACACTACGATCTCCTTGAGTTAACCGTTGAAATTCCATTTCCATCGATATTCTTTGTTGCATTGGTAGATGTTGTGCCAAGAATAACCGAGAAAATTCGTCCATCGAGACCTATGCAAGTTGTCTACTGGCCAAGTGATGAAGTTCAATCTCATCCCACCATAAACGAGCCTCTCCTTCCAGTAAGAAAGTGGCCAACATAACCTTCTGTCCCTCCTCAACCTTTATCGCTCTAATGATCCTCTTGATCCTTGCAAGCCAATCCTCTGCTTGGGCCAGCGAACCAACCCCAGTGAATTGCGGAGGATTGAAGATCAGGAATTGCTTCAATTGTTGATCTGCTACCCGCGGATCAACTACAGCTTCTGCCAGTTCTGGCTGTACCCCAGCATGCGTTTGCACCACTGCAGGACGTGCATGCCCAGCCTGCTGAGCATTCAACACATCAAGCACCGTTTCCATGATTAAACGTACTGTTTCAGCAGATAGAGGAGGTGTGGGCACCTCAGCTGGTGCCGCACTTTCGACAGAATGTTGAGGTTCGGATTGACCCGCAACACTTCTAGTCACCTTTATGTGTAACACACACAATTTAGCGACCAAGTAAAATTGCAAACATACAAAAAGAATACACCGGTTCAACAAACATGTGTATTTGCATTCCTAAGTGGACATTCTTGAGTTCAAGTTTAGTGTTATAACGACAGCACTGACACGTGCTCGCCACCCCTCAAAAGAATTCATCCGCAAATTCGAAAGAGATCGACCAACAAGTTGATACCAAATTGTAACATCTCTACCCGTCAAGAAGAATATAATAGAGGGTCCGGCCGGGGCCCCACACCATATTCCACAAACAGGCGGAGACGCTACTAAATAATATCAAAACCAACGCATCCTAACACAGAGCATTCTAGCGGAAACTTCACGGTTGAAACCTTGAACTCAAGCAAAACAAGAACTGTCCACTAAAACATAGGAATGTCAACAACCAAAGCATCTGGCCTTAAGGCCTTACAAAATTTCTCTTAACAAGGTGTGGTTTACAGACATCGGCACGCAGGCCGGCCACACATGAATAAGAAGAAACGACCCTGCCCCTGGCATGGGGCAGCGGAATTCCATCCCTTCATAGCATTTTTCCAATAGTATGTATAGCAAACCACGCAAGACGTGCACGACCGCATAGTCAATACATATCACAAACGCCGGCACGACGGCCCGACGCTCCGTGCACTCAGGGCACATTCGAGTGTACCGGAAACACCTGATCCCAATAATGAGCATTCTAGTCTTGATCGGCACACAAGCCGTCGACTCTTGCTATGTGATCCTAACAGGGCCTTAAGAACCCAAGGTTAGACAACCATAACGCGGGTACAGATCCGCCTATCCCATTGCTCAAATCGTCAGACTCAAGACTGGACTGACGCGGGTATAGCTTCACCTTTCCCATCCACCACAAGAGTTGAACCCAACTCTCACAAATTCCTGGACTTCCTCCAGTACTTCCTGCTGCACCAAGCGACAGGTATCCACCACAGATTGTACAAAAACAATCAAATACTCGTAGGCTCCTCCGAAATGCAAACAAAGCATAACCAATCCAAACCAACACGTTCAGATGGGCTTCACACAACATGCCTAGATCCGTACTCCAATTCCGGATTCTAATAAGGGGGACTTCACATATCTACCCCAAGGGACACAACAACCCACCGCACACTCGCGGGGACTAGTTTTCCCTATGAAAATGCAGGAAAGAAGGACTTCGCATGTCCAAGACGGAAATCGTTACCCTAGGAATTCTATTTGGAGCCTTGGAGAGAAAGCAATCAAATGAAAGTCTTCGCAGCAGCCTTACCTTCGCAAATCCGAACTCGGCTCGCGATTTGGACCACCGTAGCACCACCGGCAGCCGGATTCCCCTTCTTCTTCCTCACCTTTCTCTCCCCTCTCTCATAGCTTTAGAAAGAGAAAGATGAAACTCAAATGATCTTTCTCCTCTTCACTCCCGGCCTTATCAACCCAGGGAAGAGCCCAGACCATTGGATCTTGGTCAAAGAAAATGAAAGGCTCTGATCAGCCCTGAAATTGATTTTCTGGGCCGAACACGGGTAGTGACAAGCCCGCGTCATAGGCCGTGTTCCTGAAGCGGTCAACAACCGACTTAAGCCAAACAAGAACACGGGTGTCGACACACCCGGGTCACGCCCGTGTCGACACCTAACACGCCCGTGTCGAGGGGCATGTTCCCCCATCGAGACGGAATTGCCATTTTTCCCGAGAACCATACGGGCACTGGACATGCCCGGGTGACTTTTTGACATGCCCGTATCACGATCGATACGGCTGGGCCTCCAAGCCGTGTCCTTCACGGGACATTCTGGCTAATATATGGGCATGACACGCCCTGGGACACGCTTGTGTCCCCCGGCCGTGTCACCACTCAACGCCACTTCATTCAGCGCCACTTAACGCCATCCTAGTAGGACACGCCCGTGTCCCAGGCCGTGTTGACACTCAACGATCGTTGGCTCAACGATCGTCGACCAAGAAGAACACGCCCTGGGACACGCCCGTGTCCCAGGCCGTGTACCCTAGACACGGCCTGGGACACACCCGTGTCCCAGGCCGTGTCAGCCAGCCTGAACCTCAATTTGACCTTTTTAGATTCTGGGGTATTACAGCTACTTTGCTGCCAGTGCCGAGCTTGGGAAGGCAGCTGCTGGAGCTTGGTGGAGAGGCAAGTGGCTCCCTTGCCCTTGCTATTTATTTTATTCTATCTCCTAGCTTGTGTTCTGGTTGTTCTTCCCTAGAAGTAGAGCAGCAAGAGGATTTTTTTCTCTCCCGCAATCCCTCCTGAGTTGCTCCCTAAATTCTAGCTTTAGAAGCCGCGACTTTTCTTTTTTTTTCTTTTTGTTTTGTTTATGGTTTTGTTTGTCTCGGCCGGTGTCCAGCCTTAGTTATATTAGGTTTAGGCTTAGCTTAGTTGTAAGCAAGTTTAGGGTTGCTGTGGTCAGGTAGGAGAGGTAGGAGTGAGAGCTAGAATTAAATTCTTGCTCTCGGGTTAGGAGGAGCTGAGGGAGCTTGGTCGGGTTAGCTCCAGGAATTCTTCCTAGATTTTCTGCTAAGTCAAAACCATTGAGTGAGTGTACCTCACTCAATGCCTAGACTGTTATTCTGATGGCATTGAGTGTGGTGTACTCACTCAACGCCACGGTTGCTTTTGCGGCTAAGGGTGCCAAGGCGTTGAGTGAGTCGACCTCACTCAACGCCAAGGCAGGTCTGGCATTGAGTGAGGTGAACTCACTCAACCCCACAGCTAAGATCTGCGGCTAAGTCTTTGGCGTTGAGTGAGTAGACCTCACTCAATGCTGCAGCTATTTTGGCGTTGAGTGAGGTAGACTCACTCAACGCCGCAGTCTTTTCGGCAGTTAAGTCTGATGGCGTTGAGTGAGTCGACCTCACTCAACGCCAAAGCAGGTTTGGCGTCGAGTGAGTCGACCTCACTCAACGCCAAAGCAGGTTTGGCGTCGAGTGAGTCGACCTCACTCAACGCCAAAGCATGTTTAGCGTCGAGTGAATCGACCTCACTCAACGCCAAAGTAGGTTTGGCGTCGAGTGAGGTGGACTCACTTAACGCCACAGCCAGGGCTTGCGGTTAAGTATTTGGCATTGAGTGAGGGTACCTCACTCTAAGCCGTGGTTGTTTTGGCGTTGAGTGAGGTAGACTCACTCAACACCGCAGTTTTTCTTTAGGCTAAGTCTTTAGCCTAAGGATGTGTGCTTCTTTAGGACTATTAGAGGAGTTTTTCCTTCCTAAGGGGGATGTTGGGATGTTCGGCTAGTTTTTCATGCCGACTCGTGGACTATGGCCGGAGGGGGTGTTTTATGGACTATGGCGGGGTGAAATGTGTGTGCTGAGCTGTGGACACCACAAAGTCTGGACAATGGGGCTGACTTGTTTAGGTGTGTGGACCCTAAGGCTGCCATCGGATGTGTTCACCCTTGAGTATTTATTTTGGGGTCTGGTTGTTGGTGTTGGTACTTCCACCCACTCCAGCCCCTTATTATTTACACCCCAGTCATTTGCCCACAAGTTAGGATTGTTAGCTCTTTCTTTTCCTGCTTTTGGCTATTCCTGCTAGTATACTGATGCTTTACTACTGTAGGTTGTTTTTTCTGCCGAGCAGGTAGCTTTTGTGCTCACACTTGGTGTGATTTACCTTTACTGTCCTTTTGATAGTATTTTCTCCTTACTGTCATACTTTTCTCGTACTGTTAGCTGTTGATTTTGTTACTGGGTTGTTAAACCCTTTTTACTCTCACTTAAATCATATATTATTCATGCTTTTATATTATGCTGAGGCGTTCTTTCTTGAATGCCTCAGGTCTAGGTTGTAGCCGATAGAGTGGTTGTTCTCTTTTAATGGGTTTTGCTGATAGCCTCCATGGTAGCTGAGTTGCAGATCTTCCACCTTGTGAGGTATTTATTCTTCTTTTCTGCATGGACATGGACGCTCACCGGTGGGTTTGTGTCGGGTTGTCAACGCCCACTGGTGGCTTACTTGTTTTGCTGGATATGAATTAAAACTGCTATTTTGCCCTCTTTGGGTTGCTTACTTGCTTCTGGGAAGGTTTTATGCTAGGTTGCATGTTAGGTGTTTTAAAACCCTAAACTATTATATGTATCTCATGCATATCATATTTGTAAAACTAAAACACTATCTTCTTTAATCACAAAGAATATCTTTCATATATAAATACTATACTCACCTTAGGAGTCGTGCATACCATAAGTGGTCCCTTGAGGGCCCTTATACTCATTTAGGGTGTCAAATCAACTAAATCAAAGTATTTTTTTTTCCGCTGCAAGTAAATATATTTTCCTATTGTGGACTAGCTGATCCACTGTGTCGAGGGATACGGCCTTTAAATAAACTGGTTTTCTACTATTTTAGAACCTGTGATTTGAAGTCTTAGTGCGTTGCATGAGCGTCATCAGTTAACCCCTGCTCGACGTGGAATCACAACGCGTGTTTTCCCGTACTCTAATACTTTTTAACCTCGGGGAAAATGCGGGTTGGGACTGTTGGTATCAGAGGGAGGTTGATGACAAGTTAGTCGGGCAACCTTTACTTTTGATTGCATTAGATGTTTAGCTTCATAAGCATACACACACCAATATGTCATCAGCACGTCTTGGCCAAAGCACGAACACTACACTCATAAGCATAAAGAAGTATATGGGGCATATTATGTAGTATGTGATGCATAATGTATAATATGTGCTTGTATATGGATCCACCATAGGTGGCAACATATAAGGGTTATGTAGTATGGGATGCATAACTTCACCAGATGAATGCGGCTAGCACATTTTTTTTCGTTGCATGGGAATGTTATGTAGTATGGGATGCATAACATTTTCATGTGTACGCTGCCCATGGCATGCATTAAGGCCTTTTTAGGATGCATAGCACAACATGCATAGCATAACATTGCATAAGCACAACGTGTCAAGCTGAAGATGTTCATGATGACATATGTACATACATGGTTTTGAGTCAAAATGAATATAACAACATGCATTCATGGTTTAGGCACACGAGTTAGTATGATGGTGGTGAACCATCTCAGGTTAAGCATAACATCATTATTATAAAACGAATCCCAGAGCAAGTTTCGCGATTGAAATTTATATTTAAGTATGCTTGTCTGCACTGGGTAGTTTTGTTATAGCTGTTGGGCTTGGTTTTAACTAGAGCAGGTGCGATTATAGGATGGCAAAGCGTCCTATGACGCAATCAACTCCCCAATCTAAGGGTGAGTCTTCAGGATCCCACAACGAGGCGATAATCGAAAGCCTGCATCAGAGCAATGATGCCTTTCCAAGGCAATTGGTGGACATGCAGACCCAGATTCAGTCCTTGGTTGCAGTAGTGGCAGGGCAGGCTCAGAGAGTTCAAGACCCCGTTGGGGGTATAGCTGTTCCTCCCCCTCCTGCTCCTCTTGTGCCTCCATTCGTGGTGCCCCCGGAGATGGCCTTCATATCTCTGTTTCAGCGGCTTAGGCCCCTACTTATGACGGGCAAGCGGATTTCATGATTTTGGATGACTGACCGATTTCTACAGAGGAGATGTTCTCCAATTCTAGGATTACGGATGATCATAAGGTAATGCTCACTGCCTACCAGCTCAAGGGATTGGCTAAGAGTTAGTGGCTAAGGGAGAAAGAAAGCTTGGTGGCAGGATGCACGTGGGAGTCGTTTAAGGTTACGTTGTTAAGTAAATTTCTTCCCTCGGTCGAGCGAGACTGGTTGATGAACGACTTCCTGCATTTGAAGCAAAGGAAACTCACTGTCAGTTAGTATGAGGTTGAATTTAGCAAGCTGAGTCGGTTTGCTCCTGTACTTGTGAGTGTTGAAGCAGACCGGGTTAAGTGGTTTCTGGGTGGGCTAAGAAGCGACGTTCAACAGTTAGCAAATTCCTACGGAGCAGTCAGTTATGCCGGTGTGGTTGAAGCTGCCTTGAAGGTCGAGGTTATTGAGAATGCTAAGAATAGAGGCCAGCAGGCGAGGAAAGACAAGCGGAAGTCTGTTGGAGGGAAAGGCCCCTAGGATCCTGATGCAGTTTCAAGGAAGAAGACCTAGGGGACTTGTAGCTTCTGTGTCTGGCCGGGCCATCCTTTGGAAAAGAGCTTCAAGAGATTGGTAGCACAGAAGAAAGAGCAAGTCCATGCTATTCAGGGTGCTCCTAGAGGGGATGTGGTGTGTACTTTATGTGGAAAGAAGGGGCATGATGCGGCCCGTTGCTGGTTGAAAGATAAAGTTTGCTTTCAATGTGGGCAAAAGGGCCATCTCAAGACGAGGTGCCCTCAGGCGCAGCCCGTTCTCCCAGCAGTTCCATTGTAGCCGTTGCCGCCACCCCCGCACGTGGATAAAGGATAGGGGAAGCTGAATGTTATCTCTTCGGAGGAAGCGTTGACCTCGACCCAGGTTATTTACGGTTGGATTTCTTCCTAATTTGAATATTTTACTTCTTGTAAAGTTTAGCTTTTGTTTTCCCTTAGTTGCGTGGGCTACTTTATAGGGATATTTAAGGTAAAGAACCGTTGGGCACGCGTTCTTTTCGATTCTGGCGCTACCCACTCTTTTGCTGTTAGGGCTTTCGTGGAGCGATTCCGCTTGAGCCTAGATCATATTGGTGGAGCTTTCTGCGTCAAGTTCCCTTCTGGTGGCTCTGTGATTTTAGAATTGGGTATTCAAGGCTGCCCAATCTTGTTGGGGGACTTTCTAGCAAAGGCGGATCTGAAGTTGATTGACTTGGAGGACTTCGATGTTATCCTTGGCATGGACTGGTTGTCCAGATATGATGCAGTTATCCAGTGCAAGGGTAAGCGCTTATATTTCGTGAAGGACAATGGTCAACCCGGCAGCGTTTATGTCGATCCACTCCAGGAGTTTCCGGTTATTTCTACGGTACGTGCTCGCAAGTTGCTTGATTCTGGTTGTTTTGCCTATTTGGTCTCCCTGGTAGGGGAAGATGTAAGTGTGCCGCGGTTAGAGGAGATTCCTGTTGTTTGTGAGTTCTCTGATGTTTTTCCTAACGATCTTCCCGGTCTTCCACCCGATAGAGATGTCGAGTTTGTTATATATTTGGAGCCGGGTACGTGTCCTATTGCTAAGGCGTTGTACAGCATGGCCCCGCGAGAGCTGGAGGAGTTGCGGATTCAGCTAGATGAGATGTTGGCAAAGGGTTTTATTAGGTCGAGTTCGTCACCCTAGGGTGCGCTTGTGTTGTTCGTAAAGAAGAAAGACGGGTCTATGAGGCTATGCATCGACTACAGAGAGCTAAACATGGTTATAATTAAGAACAGGTACCCTCTGCCTCGGATTGATGATTTTTTTGACCAGCTGCGTGGTTGTGCTGTGTTTTCAAAGATAGACCTTCATTCGTGCTATCACTAGTTGAGGATTCGGGAGTCAGATGTTTCGCGGACGACATTCCGTTCTCATCATGGGCATTTCGAGTTCTTAATCTTGTCATTTGGTTTGACTAATGCGCCTTCAGCTTTCATGGATTTGATGAACCGCGTGTTCAAGGATTGCTTAGACAAGTTTGTGATTATCTTTATTGACGACGTTTTGGTGTACTCCCGGAATGCAGAAGAGCATGATCGACATTTGCGTCTGGTCTTGGCGTCTCTGAGAGACCATAAGCTTTACGCCAAGCTGAGCAAATGTGATTTTTGGCTTCCTCAGGTATCTTTCCTTGGCCATGTGGTTAGCAAGGAGGGCATCTCAGTGGACCCAGAAAAGATTGTTGCGGTTATGGAATGGGCGAGACCTGTTACTCCTCGAGAGATAAGAAGCTTCTTGGGCTTGTCGGGCTATTATAGAAGATTTATGGAGGGATTCTCCACCCTATCTGCGTCGTTGACCAAGTTGACGCAGAAGAATATAGCCTTCATATGGGATGGAAATTGTGAAGAGGCTTTTGAGGAGCTAAAGAGAAGGCTATGTTCAGCTCCTGTTTTGTCCTTGCCTACTAAAGGTGTTGAGTATGATGTATATGTGGATGCATCGCATATCGGGCTGGGATGCGTACTGATGCAATACGGGAAGGTGATTGTGTACGGGTCGAGACAGCTAAACACTCATGAGAGGAATTACCCTACGCACGACCTGGAGTTTGCTGCTGTGATCTATGCTCTGAAGTTATGGAGGCATTTGTTGTATGGTGTGCAGTGCAGGATTTTTACTGATCATAGGAGATTGAAGTATGTCTTCACGCAGAAGGAGTTGAATCTGCGTCAGTGGCAATGACTAGAGTACGTGGCCGACTATGAAGTCGAGATTCAGTATCATCCGAGCAAGGCCAATGTGGTGGCCAATGCCCTGAGTCAGAAATCAGGGAAGATTTTTTGGTCTCTAAGCCGAGTTGTTAGTAGAGGAGTTTCTGTTGATGGGCATTTCTGTGGGTAGCTGTGATGTGCAGAGCAGCCTGGCAGTGGCAGAACCTTCCTTTATCGCTCTCACGAGATTGCATCAGAAGGATGACCCTAACCTTCTGCATTTGTATCTTCGAGCTGAGAGAGGTGAACTGCCAGATTTTTCTATAGATGATACAGGTACTTTGATGTACCGTGGCAGGTTTTGCATTCCCGCGATTGGAGACATCAGGGTTATGGTGTGCAGAGAAGCCCATGGATCTAGCATTGCCTACCACCTAGGATCCACCAAGATGTATCGTGATTTGAAGCAGATTGCCCGGTGGTATGGGATGAAGGGAGACAACGCCAGATTTGTTTCGGAGTGCCACACTTTCAAGCGAGTGAAGGCTGATCATGGAAGACCAGGTGGCAAGCTGACTCCCTTGGAGATTCCGACTTGGAAGTGGGAAAGCATTTAGATGGATTTCATTACAGACTTGCCAAGATCTCCTAGGGGGCATGATTCAGTATGGGTGATCATGGATAGACCGACGAAGTGTGCTCACTTCGTGCCATTCAAGATCGACTACTCGATAGGAAGATAACAGAGCTGTATTTGGAGGAGGTCATCAGACTGCATGGTGTACCCGTGAGCATCATATCCGATCGAGACTCCAGGTTCATGTCTCGTTTTTCGAAGAGTCTTCAAGAGGGGTTAGGGACAGATTTGAGGTATTCCACTGCTTATCACCCGCAGACAAACGGTCAGACGGAGCGGGTAAATCAGATTGTGGAAGATATGATCCAATGCTATATTCTGGACCACGGTGGGGCGTGGGACGAGCGTTTGCGGCTTATGGAGTTTGCGTATAACAATAGCTATCAAGAAAGCTTGCAAATGGATCCCTTTGAGGCTTTGTATGGGCGGCGCTGCAGGACTCCTTTGTTTTGGGCTGAGTTGGGTGAGAGACCCTTGTTGGGTCCAGAAGAACTCGAGGAGATGGAGATTTCGGTGAAGCTTATTCGGGAAAAGCTTCGAATAGCCCAGGAGAGATATGAAAAGAATGCCAACCGGCGTAGATCAGATTTGGAATTTTCTATGGGGGACCGGGTATTCTTAAAGGTTTCCCCGATGAGCAGGATTAAGAGGTTTGGCAAGAACGGGAAATTGGATCCTAGATACGTGGGACCATTTTTGATTACTGAGAGGATTGGAGTACCAGCTTACAGGTTAGAGTTACCTGCAAAGTTTTCCTCGCGTGCATGATGTCTTTCACGTCAATAAGTTGCGGAAGTGTGTGTAGAGTGATAGGCAGGTTTTGGATTCTGTGCCCTAGTTGGAGCCAAACCTTTCTTTTGAGGAGGTGCCTGTCCGCGTCTTGGATGCTCAGGATCGCATGTTGCGGAGGACAACTATTCCAATTGTTAAGATTTTGTGGAAGAACCAGGGTGTAAAAAGTGCCACTTGGGAGCTAGAGTCGGCGATGAGGAAGGCCTATCCTCATCTCTTTCCCTGATCTCGTGTTTTGTATGTTTTTGGTGCTTTTTATAGCTTTGGCTTAGCTATTTCTTTTTCTTCTTGATTGAAGTTTTACGTTTAAAGTTTCGAGGCGAAACTTTCTTTTATGGGGAGTGGCTGTAACGCCCCCAGTTTTTCGGTGTTTTGTTTATTGATCGTTTGGCGTTACGTATACGTGTTTCCGGCCTTTGCCGTTGTTAGAGGGTAGTCTTTGCTCTTTAGGTTCCTTGTGTAACCTGTTTGCAAGATTCCTTAGCTAGTCTGTGTCTGTTGTGATGACCCGGCTGAGCCTCTTAGGGAATGCTTGTGCTTTGGCTTGGGTGGTGTAATCCCGAGTGTTTAATCGTCGGATGTTGTTTTCATAGCTTGGGTGCTTAGCTACGGTGCGAGTTTTGTCGAAAACCGCGATCGTTTGTTTTTTTGCGTCATTTCGATGTTCGTTTTGTTAGCCGGTAGTGTGTAGCCAGGCTGTTGCCTTTGTTGTGTGTAGCCTTGTGTGGCCGAGCCTGGTAAGGCTTTTGCTTGGTTTTAGGCTAAAAAGTTAGCCATTTATATATATATATATATATGTACATGTATATATATATTTATATATATACATATATATATTTATTTGTGCGGGTTGCGGTTAGCCCTTTTTTTCCAGCTTATATATATAGGTTTGCTTATATATATGTATATGAATGTGTTTATATAGCTTAGCTTTTATTTTAATTAGTTAGTGCTTAGGCTAGACTTTTATTCTATTCAGTTTTAGTGGTTAGTGGAGGGTTTTTATAAGGTGCCAGCTAGCCTTTTCCCCATTTTCCCGAGCAGGCAGGGCTTGTTTGCTTCCAGCGGAAGGAAGCTAGCGGGAAGCGGTGGAGCTGCTGCTTGGCCAGCGGTTTGCTGGGCTGGTTAAGCAGTTTTTCTTCTCGGGTAGGACAAATCCGGCTGTCTTTCTCCCTAGGTATGTTCTTAAACCTTTCGGGCCGTCCTTAGGAGTTGGGGTTTCAGTTTTCTCCCCTTCCTCTTCTCTAAAAAGCTCCAGCTTTTTCTTCTTCCTAGGTAGCTGCTTCGCTTCCGGTGCCGAGCTTGGGAAGGCAGCTGCTGGAGCTTGGTGGAAAGGCAAGTGGCTCCCTTGCCCTTGCTATTTATTTTATTCTATCTCCTCGCTTGTGTTCTGGTTGTTCTTCCCTAGAAGTAGAGCAACAAGAGGCTTTTATTCTCTCCCGCAATCCCTCCTGAGCTGCTCCCTAAATACTAGCTTTAGCAGCAGCAGCTTTTCTTTTTTTTTTCTTTTTGTTTTGTTTGTGGTTTTGTTTGTCTCGGCCGGTGTCCAGCCGTAGTTATATTAGGATTAGTCTTAGCTTAGTGGTAAGCTAGTTTAGGGCTGATGTGGTCGGGTAGAAGAGGTAGGAGTGAGAGCTGGAATTAAATTCCAGCTCTCGGGTTAGGAGGAGCTGAGGGAGCTGGGTCGGGTTTGCTCCAGGAATTCTTCCTGGATTTTATGCTAAGTCAAAAGCGTGGAGTGAGTGTACCTAACTCAATGCCTAGACTGTTAGTCTGATGGCGTTGAGTGTCGTGCACTCACTAAACGCCACGATTGTTTTTGCGGCTAAGGGTGCCGAGGAGTTGAGTAAGTCGACCTCACTCAACGCCAAAGTAGATCTGGCATTGATTGAGGTTAACTCACTCAACGCCACAGCTAATACTTGCGGCTAAGTCTTGTGCGTTGAGTGAGTATACCTCACTCAATGTCGCAGCTATTTTGGCATTGAGTGAGGTAGACTCTGTAACACTCCGAAACTCAAAAGGGGGACGGGTGACATTTTAAGCAAAGTCTGGGTTTTGGAGAAGGTGACACGGGCGTGTCACAAGCGTGACACGGGCGTGTCACAGGCATGTTCGACCTTGGGTCGCGTGGTCGACGTTTTGGCGATCGACGGTCGTCGGGGGCGGCACACGGCCTGGGACACGGGCGTGTCCCAGGGCGTGTCCCGCTCGGGAGGTTTCTGAGTTATGCACACAGGCCGTGACATGGGTACATACACGGGCGTGTCACATGTGACACTGGCGTGTCTGATGCCGTGTCGAAGGCCGTGTCCAACTCGGGACCGTCCAGGCTGGTGCACACGGGGCGTGACACGGGCCCTGACACGGGCGTGTCACATGTGACACAGGCGTGTCGAAGGCCGTGTCATATGCCGTGTACTGGTCGGGTCGTGGGAGTGAAGACGAATGAGTGACATAGCCATGCACACGGCCGTGTTGCAACCCGTGTTCGGCCCAGATTTTTGTATTTCAGGCCCCGATCGTGGCCGTTCATTTCCTTGGCTTGGGATCCAAGGGCTGGGGTTTGTTCCTGATAAGGTTAAGCCGGGAATAGGGTTGGAAAACCCTTATTTTCACTTCGGTTTCTCTTTCTAAAAGCTAGAGAGAAGGGAGAGCCAGGTGGAAGAAGAAGGAGGTCAACTCCGGCCGCCGGTGGAGCTTTGGAGCTCCGATTCTCGATCCGAGTCCGGGTCCGCGAAGGCGAGGCCAATACGGTGCTTTCCATCCGGATAGATCATCATGGAGCCGAGGAGAAATGCTAGGGTAATGATTCTCATCTACAAGATGTGAAGCTCTTCTTCTTTTGCATGGGAAAACCCTTCTCCCGCGAGTGTGCGGTGAGATTGCAGTATTCCTTGGGGTAGTTATGTAAAGTCCTTCTTGTTAGAGTCCTGAATCGTAGTACGGACATAAGCATGATGTGTGAAGCCTACCCGGATGTGTTGGTCTGGATCGGTGATGATTTGCTATGCATTTTTAGCCGGAGAAGACTTCGAGCATTTTGATTATTTTCGGGTTGCTATGCGGTTGAATGCATCAGGGAATCTTGGGGATTAACCCCGAGGTGCACCTGGAAATCTTGACGGAAACGCATTTCTATCATATTGGTGGCCTGGGAGCCAACTGGGTACATAGCGGGGCTATGTACTGTGTTTGAACGATATTTGGGACTGAGGAAGATTAGCGCGCATCAAAGGCCAAATTGTAATGGCGGGGTGAGAAACGGGTTGGTGGACCCCTACCCGCTCCATCTGCTTGGTTAAAGCGACCTAAAGTTTTACGTGGGACTTGCCGAGGTTTGGAGATCGAGTCTAGGCTATGGCTGAAAGGAATAAATGCTCACGAGGTTGCCACTCCAAGGGGGTTGTGGTGGAGTCAAGGACCGGACGGGGTTCGGACTTGCTTCGCCGAGTAAGTTCCCTGAGAGCACGAGATGTACGGCCGTATGAGCATGCACCTGTGATGTGATGCTTATTTCGCTATGTTGCTTGCTTTGTTAACAAGTGCAGGGAAGAAGCTTTGCCGCCCCGGTTTGGCGGCGGAATTGTTATAATTTGGTAAGCATAGCTGACCGTTGCCTTTGTTTACCACCATGCGGTGGAATGTTGCTTGCAGGTGCTGCGGAGCCGAGCGGTAAATAGCGGGCTAAAGCCCAAGTTGCTGTGCTGGCCCTCGAAGGCCAATTTTTTGAGTGTTTTCCTTTTTTACTCATGTGTGACCGGCCTGCGTGCCGAGATTTGGAAGACACTTTTATTAAGCAAACTCTTGTAAGGTCATAAGGTCAATATTCGTGTATTATACATTCCTATGGGTTATTGTAGTGGACATTCATGCTTGGCTGGGTTCTTTTACTTGTGTAACTTAATAATCTGCTTCCGCTAGATGCTCTGTGCAGGACGTTGTGATTGGTTGAATGGTTTCAATAAGTAACCAACCGGTCTGTCTGAGGATATAGCGTCGGGCCCCGGCCGGACCTACTGCTATATACTATATGACGGATAGGGGTGTTACAGACTCACTCAACGTCGCAGTCTTTTCGGCAGTTAAGTATTATGGCGTTAAGTGAGTCGACCTCACTCAACTCCAAAGCAGGTTTGGCATCGAGTGAGTCGACCTAACTCAATGCCAAAGTAGGTTTGGCGTCGAGTGAGTCTACCTCACTCAACGCCAAAGCAGGTTTTGCGTCGAGTGAGTCAACCTCACTCAACGCCAAAGCATGTTTGGTGTCGAGTTAGTCGACCTCACTCAACGCCAAAGCAGGTTTGGCGTCGAGCGAGGTGGACTCACTCAACGCCACAACCAGGGCTTGCGGTTAAGTCTTTGGCGTTGAGTGAGGGTACCTTACTCAACGTCGTGGCTATTTTGGCGTTGAGTGAGGTAGACTCACTCAACACCAAAGTTTTTCTTTAGGCTAAGTCTTTAGCCTAAGGATGTGTGCTTCTTTAGGACTGTTAGAGGAGTTTTTCCTTCCTAAGGGGGATGTTGGGGTGTTCGGCTAGTTTTTGCATGCCGACTCGTGGACTATGGCCGGAGGGGGTGTTTTCTGGACTCTAGAGGGGTGAAATGTTTGTGCTGAGCTGTGGAAACCATGAAGTCTTAACAATGGGGCCGACTTGTTTAGGTGTGTGGACCCTAAGGCTGCCACCGGATGTGTGTTGGGTACATTGGAAAATGTGTACCTGATTTGAAGAAGCCCAACATAGCTCAATGATATACATCAAGGTGTATTTGATGTTGTTTTTGAGTTGACATGTGCAGGTGAAGAATTGATAAAATATGCAAAAAAATTCTAAGTCCAAGTGTCGACACAGAGGAAGCAGTGTCGACACATAGAAGAAAATAGTCGACACAACACTGGGAAGCAGTGTCGACACATAGCAGTTAGTCTACAACTACACTGGGAAAAAGTTTCGACACAGAAGAAAATAGTCGACACAACACTGGGAAGCAGTGTCGACACATAGCAGTTAGTCTACAACTACACTGGGAAAGAGTGTCGACACAGAAGAAGTAAGTCGACACAACACTGGGAATTTGTGTCGACACAGAAGAAAAGCGTCGACCTCAACATTGGGAAAATGTGTCGACACAGAAGAGTATAGTCGACCTCAAGTTTGTCGACACCAGTAGAATGTGTCGACACATTGTGATTGAGTCGACACATTATAGCAAAGTTAAAAGAAGACTGTGTCGACACCTGAAGGCTAAGTCGACACTTACTAAGTTATGATTCTACAACAACTGTGTCGACGCATAGGACTTGTGTCGACACATTGAAGAGTCAAGACCAAGTTATTTTCAGAAGAAGCTGTGTCGACTCAAAGGCAACTTAGTCCACATCACTGAAGACTGTGTCGACACCAAAGTCAATTGTGTCGACACAAATAGACAGATGGTCTCGACACTTTCTGACAGACTGTCTCGACAACTTATGGTTCAAGACAAAGGCACAGGACTTGTTTGGAGACTTGACAGCTGTGGGTTGCCACCGGTTAACTGAAGCTGTCAGACTTGTCAGAAAACGGTTAGAAACCGGATCAGCCGGTTACCATGAAGAAAGTCTATAAATAGACAGATTCAGAAGGAGAAAAGAACTTTTGAAAACATTGATAAGAATCAAAAAGTTGAGAAGGATTACAATCCAATTCATTTCAAGAAAGTGCTAGGCACTTAAGAAGATCTTCTCCGGAAGATCAAAGAAGACTATTTAAGGATAGATCAAAGAAGAGTTCTAATCAGAATTCAGAAGAATCATTCAAAGTGCTGGATAGAGAGAGATCAAGCCAGAATTTGAAGAAGAAGAAAGAAACCACCAGTGGATTCTCAAGAAGCTGTTTGGAAATCAACTCAGCTAAGTTAATATTCAAGAAGCTTTGAAGAAGGCTCAGATACAGTTGATTGCATCAGCTGATCAAGAATTGTCTTGGCCTTTTCTCTCTCAATTCAGGCAAGACAGTTAAATAATATTTTCCATATTTCTGTAGGATCTGTTTACACAGATCTGAGTTGTAAGCCTATGTTATAAAGGCTGAGTGTAGGAGTGTTGAACTCTGAGTGGTAGGGCAGTTTGCCTGAGTGTAGGAGAAGGAACTTCTCTGAGTTGTAGGCCTTGGGCAAGGCTGAGGTAGGGCTGTTGTGCCTGAGTTGTAGGAACCAGTTGGGTTCTGAGTTGTAGGATCTGTTGATCTGAGATTAGTGGAAGTTTGGCCGAATCTAGCATACTGCTAGATAGGTGAAGGGGGGAAAGTGGATGTACCCAGACCTTGGGGAACCACTATAAATCATTGTGCAATCTGTGATGTTTTATTTTCTGTGATTGCTGTGATTATTGTGTTAGCCATTGAATTGAATTCTGCCTAGAAGTTTTTATAAAAAAGTAGAACCTATTCACCCCCCCTCTAGGTGTTTAGGTTGTCTTGAAAGTAAAACTATCAAGTGGTATCAGAGGGAGGTTCCTCAAAAAGGACTTAACAGTCTGAGGTAGATCTAAAAGGCAGATTCAAGATTCAAGAAGATGGGTTCTGGAGAGAATCATAAGGAGCTAGGGTCTATGAAATTACCCATATGCAAGAAAGAAATTTTTGGAATTTGGAAAGAAAGAGTCAGACTGTTTATGGAAGCATCTGACCCAAGAATTTACATCACAGTACAGGAAGGCCCCTTCATTCCAATGAAGATATCTGTTCTTGATGCAAATATCCAAATACCAAAGACTTATTCAGAAATGACCAAGGATGAAATCATCTTGGCAACCATGGACAAAAGGGCACAGAACATCATTGTTAGTGCCATAGATGATTCAACATTTCAAAATCTGATTCACTGCAAGACCTCCAAGGAGATGTGGGACACATTGATTGTCTACATGGAGGGATCTGAAGAAGTAAGGCTGGACAAAAAGTATATGCTAAATCAGGAGTATGAAAGCTTTAGACAAGGAAAATCTGATAGCATAACTGAGTGCTATAAGAAATTCTATAGGATTGTGAATGAGCTAATATCCTATGGAAGAGTCTTCAGTACCTATGAACTGAATGACAAATTCTTAAGATCCTTATCAAAGGATTGGGATACAAAGATCTGTGCCATAAGAGAAGTGGCTAAATTCGCAGAGATATCTCCTCCAACCCTGTTTGGTAAGTTGCTATCCTATGAAATGCAACTTATGGTGAGGAAGGAGGAGGAAAGAAACTCAAGAGGAGATCACAGAGAAAAGACTGTGGCATTTAATGCTGAAGCCACTAGAAAGAATAGGAGGAAATCACCATATCCTCCTAAAGAAGTTGAAGAAGATAGTTCTGAAAATTCAGATAAGGGTTCAGAAAGCTGTGATTCAGATGCAGACTTTGCTGCATTCACAAGGCAATTCCAAAGGTTCTTGAAAAAGAAGCAATGGAAGTCTAGGCCTTCCACATCACAGCAAGTTGATGACTATTATCAGAAGAGAAGGTCATCAAGGAAAGAGAAAAGCAGATCAAAGCCCAGCAAAGCCACTACTTCAAAGATTGTCTACTATTGTTGCAATAGGCCTGGACATGTAGTGGCTGATTGTCCTGACAAGAGGAAGGAATCTTCAGAAAAGAAGAAGACTTATCAGAAAGGCAAGAAGGAGAAATCCTTTGTAGCAAAGAAAGATAAAAGTCTGTCAGACCAGTCAACTTCAGAATCAGGATCTGAAGCTGAAGCATATATTGGACTATATGCTGCATCTGAGGAAGAGGAGTTTATGTAGTTGCTAGACTCCATCAATGAACATCAATGCATGGGGTTGATGACAAGATCAGAAGAGGACATATGCCAGAATCAGTCTGGTCCTAATGAGGTAAACTGTCCTTCCAGTACATCTGTTTGTAGTACAAGTGAAGAATCAGCTACATCTACATCAAGTGATGAAGATGCATCTGGATCTGAAGGAGATGTCTATCAATTGATAGACAAGTATGGGGACTTGTTGCAGGCCCTTAAGAAAAGCAAGAACCTGGTTAAAACTCAGGCTCAGGAAATTGCTGAACTAAGGGTAGCAACAACTGAGTTAGAAAAATCCTTGATCAAAAATTAAATGAAATTGCCAAGCTGAAGAATATAACTATTATTCAGATGGGCACAATTAATTATACTAATGATCAAGTGAAGATTCTGGAGGCCAGACTTAGAATTGAAAGGGATTTAGTGGCTAGTTACTCTAAGCCAAAATCTGTCTTACCCTTGATAGATGAATTTGTCACTCAGAAGGGTAAGGCTGGATTAGGATTTAAAGGTAACTCCAGGGCTGGCAGATTCAAGAGGAAAGGCAAAGCCCCTATTCAGCCACTAAACCTTTCAGTCCCCATAAAGTTTAGTAAGGTGAAAGTGCCTTCTAACATATATGATCATGAAGACATTCAAGGTCATATTAAGACTAATTTTCTGAAGAACAAGGGTGTAAATGCAAGCAGGCCTACCTATGGTCATAAACCCAATGGTTTTAAGAAATCAGTAGGTGAAGTTGCAACAGCACCAGCAATGAACAGAAATTCTTCTGACAAGGATGTATCTAGATCTAGATACAATAAGTTTGAATGTTGGTGCTGTGGCAAGAGAGGCCATTTTGCATTAGACTGCTGGTATAACACAAGTGTTATAAAGAATAAGAGTCTACCTGTTAGAAGAGGCTATGATAACTTTATTAATGCTAACCTGAACCAAGGACTCAAGACTTACTTGGGTTCTATGGGTAAGTAATTCTGTATTGCAGGTGAATCCAAGTAACCATGCCCCTATATGGTACTTGGATAGTGGTTGTTCCAGGCACATGACTGGAACAAAGGGGCTGCTGAAGGAGTATTCATCTGTCAAAGAGGACATAAAGTGATCTTTGGTGGATCTGAAAAAGGAGTCATCAAAGGGTTTGGTAACATTTCTTCTAACCTAATTACTATCACCCAAGTGGCCTATGTAAAAGGTTTGAAACATAATCTAATAAGCATAAGCCAGCTGAGTGATCTAGGATATGACATTTCATTTGTAAGGATGGATGTCATATCAAAAGGTCAAGTGATCAAGAGATCATTTTGACTGGGTATAGGAAGAGAAATGTATATTGCCTTAATTTTGAATGTGAAAATAAGGCTTCCCCCATTTGTCTTGTAGCTGATGACAATGCTTCCCATTGTGTTAAGTGGCACAAGAGATTGGCTCATCTAAACTACAAGACAATTGGCCAACTCATTAGTAAAGAACTAGTGAGGAATGGGCCTCAAGTTAAGTGTATAAAGGAAGGGGTATGCTCAGCTTGTCAAAAGGGCAAGCAGACAAAATCCTCATTTCAAAGCCTTGAAAACAAGGATTCTGTGAGGTGCTTATACCTCTTGCATATGGATCTTTTTGGTCCTATGCCAGTTCATAGTCTAGGTAGGAAGGTCTACACTTTTGTGGTTGTAGATGACTATTCTAGATTTACATGGGTGTTCTTTCTGAGACAAAAATCTGAAACCCCAAGTGTATTACTTAATTTTGTAAAGCAAATTCAGAATGAACTGAATAGTACAGTGGTCAAAATCAGAAGTGACCATGGTACTGAGTTTCAATCTGAAAGCATAACAAACTTGTGTAAAGACTTTGGGATTTTCCAAGAGTTCTCCTCACCAAGAACACCTCAGCAAAATGGAATTGCTGAAAGAAAGAATAGAACATTAATTGAAGCTGGTAGAACTCTATTGAGTGACACCTCTCTCCCAGAATATTTTTGGGCTGAGGCAGTTAACACTGCTTGTCATGTCATCAATAGGGCTTCTATCACCAAAAGCCACAGAAAGACTCCCTATGAGATTGTGAAAGGCAGAAAACCAAATCTATCCTATTTTAGGATCTTTGGTTGCAAGTGCTATATACTTAACAATGGCAAGTCATATTTGACTAAGTTTGCTGCCAAATCCCAGGATGGGATATTTGTTGGGTACAGCACAAATAGTAAGGCCTATAGAGTCTTCAACTTAACTACTCAAGTTGTTGAAGAATCTGTGCATGTTGTATTTGATGAAACAAGATTAATCAATTGTGAGTTGTCTTGTAGATCAAATGACTCAACAGGTATAAGCAAGAAGATGGACAAGCTCTCCATTGCTGAAGCTTCAAAGGAAGATGGAGCATTGGAAAATGAAGGCTGCTGTCCAGGGGGAGTACAAGAGATAATGGAAGCTGATGAAAACCAAGAGGTTCAGCAGAATGAAGAAGCTGGAGATGCTCAACCTGAAGGGAATCTTCCTCCAGCTATAAGATATCTAAGAGATCATCCTACTGATCAGATAATTGGTGATCCAAGACAAGGAGTGCAAACTAGAAGCAGAAATCAAAGCACAGTTTTGCATTCAAGTTTCTTGTCCCAAATGGAACCTAAGAAGTTTGAAGAAGCTATCCAAGACCAGCACTGGATTGATGCTATGCAAGAGGAGCTGAATCAATTCAGAAGGTGCAAAGTCTGGGAGCTTGTTCCTAAACCTAAGAGGCCACAACATAATTGGCACTAAGTGGATCTATAGGAACAAGCTAGATGAAAGTGGGATAATAGTGAAGAATAAAGCAAGGTTAGTTGCAAAAGGATACAGGCAGGAAGAAGGGATTGACTTTGATCAAACCTTTGCTCCAGTAGCAAGGCTGGAGGCAATCAGAATGTTCCTTGCCTATGCAGCCTACCAAGACTTCAAAGTATACCAGATGGATGTGAAGTCAGCATTTCTGAATGGTGATCTTAAAGAAGAAGTATATATAGAGCAGCCATCAGGTTTTGTAGATCCTCTTAAACCTGATTCTGTGTATAAGCTTAGGAAAGCTTTGTATGGGTTAAAACAAGCTCCAAGGGCTTGGTATGAAACCCTGTCTACCTTCCTCATTGAGAATAAATTCTCAAGAGGAAAGATAGACAAAACTCTATTCCTTAGGGAATCCAAAGGAAAGATCATCTTAGTCCAGATCTATGTTGATGACATAATCTTTGGATCTACTGAAAACAACCTTTGTAAAAAGTTTGCCAAACTTATGCAAGGGAAGTTTGAGATGAGCAGTATGGGAGAACTTAAGTTCTTCTTGGGACTCCAAGTAAGACAGACTGATGATGGATTGTCCATATCCCAGTCTAAGTTCACCAAAGAATTAATTAAGAAATATGGTATGGAGTCATCCTCCACCATGAGAACTCCTATGGGAACAAGTATGCCTATATGCAAAGATGAGGCAGGTAAACCTGTTGATGAATCATTGTATAGAGGAATAGTTAGGTCTCTACTATATCTCACGGCTAGTAGACCTGACATTATGTATGCAACATGTGTCTATGCTAGGTACCAAGCCTGCCCTAAAGAATCTCATTATACTGCAGTCAAAAGGATTCTGAGATATCTAAAGGGCACTCCTACTCTAGGTCTTTGGTACCCTAGGAATAGAGATTTTTTACTAACAGGCTATTCAGATGCAGATTTTGCAGGATGTAGAGAGGACAGGAAAAGTACTACAGGTACTTGTCAATTCCTGGGAGGAAGACTAATATCATGGAGTAGTAAGAAGCAGACTAGTGTGGCAATTCTCCACAGCTGAGTCAGAGTATGTTGCTGCTGGAAGCTGCTGTGCACAGCTATTATGGATGCAGCATCAGCTTAAGGATTATGGTATTCAGGTAAGTAGAACACCCCTTTTATGTGATTCAAAGAGTGCTATTTCTATTGCTAATAATCCAGTTTCTCATAGTAGAACTAAGCATATAGAAATCAAATACCATTTTCTTAGAGAACATGTAGAAAGAGGAGACATCTCATTGGAATTTGTAAAAACAGATTATCAAATAGCAGATGTATTTACTAAGCCTTTAGATGAAACCAAATTCAATAAATTCAAAATTGAATTAGGTATGTTAACCATTGATTAATGTATTAACAAAATCATTAACAATGCAATTGAAGTGGTATATAAGTAAGTAAAAGTAATAACAACATAATCAAGTATTAAAAAGGACACATTGAAGTTACAGAAATTGGCTAAGTAAGAATGTGTCGACACATTCAGTAATAATGTGTCGACTCAGAGAAATTATGTCGACAAGTCAGAAATATTGTGTCGACACAGAGAATATGTGTCGACACTTAAGAGTTATATTGTCGACTTAACCAGAAATGTAATGTCGACTCAACCAGGAAAATGGTGTCGACAATTACAGAATATGTGTCGACACTTATCCTTAGAGTCGACACAGAATTTCTGTCTATCTAAGGTGTCGACATAACCACAAATTGGTGTCGACACATAGTAGGCTGAAGTAATGTCGAGACAATAGAAGTTTGTGTCGACACATTCCGTCTGTGTCGACACATTTTGACTGTTTTTGGCGCCTTTTGAACTTCTTTCAACTGAGGCTATAAATAGGTCAAAAACTCTTTCTGTCGACACGCTTCCAAGGTTTTCAAGACTAAAACCCTGTGTCGACAGTCTATCTTTCTCTCTTCTCTCAAGCTTTCTCGACGAATCGATGGCGCCAAGGATTGAAGACAACATTAATGAAGGGTATGAGTTGGTGCGCCAGGCCTTTGCAGAGGCGCCGCCAGATGTTCAAGGAGTTATCACCCTCCTCTCTGAGTCAGGGTTAGAATTTCTCATCTCAGAACCAACTAAAATCTGGAAGAAGGAGGTGCACGAGTTCTTTGTCTCTGCATCAGTCCACTCGACTGGCCTCAAGATTAAGTCCACTGTACAAGGGACTAAGGTGAAGATTACTCAAAGAAGTTTAAGAAAGATCTTTCAATTGCAAGTAGTTGAGAATGAAGAGGAAGTTCCTAGTTCTAAGACAAGGGAAGCCCTTCAATGGTGTGGACTGGACTCAGGCTTGAAGATTGGAGCTGCATTCAACAGGAAGGGTATGAATCAGCAAGGAAAGTTCTTGTCTGAAATAGTTGGGAAAGTAATCCTCTGCAAGACAGGTGGACATGATAGGATTTCTGCCTATATGTTCAGCCTTATGACCAGGATTGTTTTTACAATCCTACTGATTGGTCAGGAGTGATCTTTGACAAGATCAAAGAAGGAATCAAGAAGCCTAACATGGCCAGGATCATGAGCTTATATCTCTCTGGAGTGATTCCTGAAGTGATGCAGCAACTGCAAGGGACTAAGATCAATCATATGAGAAGAATGGATATGAGACTTTTCTCTAGGTGGGATAGGGTGCTGTCCAAGGATGTGCCTGAAGAGAGCAGGCCAGACACCCCTGTGAAATCCCCTACTCAAAATCAAGAAACTGAACAACTACAAGAAGACCCACTCAGGACACAGGTTGAAGATCAGCCAGACTCAACTATAGTCCAGCAAATGTCAACACCTGCACAAATGCAGGGGGAGCCAGTTTCCACTCCTGCTCAAAATGTATCTGCACCTGATCAGGTACATGTGTAGGGGGAGCTAATGTATTTTACTATAAAAGACATTGCTCATATTTTTTATTACTGCACAGGTTCAGGAAGAGCTAGTGTCCACTCCTCCTCTAGATACTACAAATACTGAAGTACAAGTACAAGAGGAAGCACAGTTAAACTTATCTCAAGATTTAACTGCTGCAGAAGTTACAGCTCAAATGGAATTTACTCTGGAGGAGTTATTCCCTGATGTTGATACTACTACTGAGAAAGTAGGAGGTGGACCAGAAATTGAGAAGTCCATAGGTATGGACATTGATCAGGAAGCTGAAGTTGAGCACAAGTTGAGGGGGAGCCAGTGGCTGTTGAAGCTGAGCAAAAGGTCACTGGGACAGATACAATTCATCCTCCTCAAGAAAGAATTCATTTAGATACTTCATCTGAAACTGAAACTGAAGATGCCAGAATGGCAAAGAAAAGAAAACTTGTTGTCTTTAAGAGAAGAAGCAAGAATTATAAGCAGGCTTTACAAACACACCTCCACAAGTATCTCCAGCCTTTGATTATAACAAATTTATGGTAGATCTACAGGTAAAATTGGATGAACAAAGGATGGCTCTGGAAAAGTATGTTGATGAAAATAGCAAGTCACTTCAGTTTGACTTAGCTCAGGATATAAAGTCCATCCAGTTTCAAGTCAACATGCATAAAAAGGAAATGACAGATTGCTTCCACAAGGGTGGCAATGCTGTGGTTTATCTAGCTAAACAACAGGAGGCTATTACTACAAAGGTGGATGACATTGCTTTGAAGCAAAGCTATGTTTTGGAAAACCAGCTAAGAATGAATGAAAATTTAACTGAATCTCATAATGAGATCATTGAGGAAGTAAAGAAGATTGGTCCAGGTCTGCCTGCAGATAGAGCCAAAGAAAGGGAAGAATTTGATAAGAATTTTCAAGCTGCCATTGCCTCTGTTAAGACTGCCATCTCAACCTCTCAAAAAGAAATATCTGAAAAGCTTAAGTTAAAACCATTTTTTAAAGAAGGTGTGAATTATTTGGATGGCCAAATCAGATTTCAAAAGGAAGATCTAAGAGATCATGTATCTAGAGAAGCCATAAAGGGGGAGAGGATGCTAATTCATGTAGGCTCAGAGCACTCCAAATGGGTGACCAATAGTATCCGAGCCACTTTGGGATATCCCCCATTGTGTGATGATGCTATGGTGGCTGAGTTAGGAATACAATCAAATCTACTTGAAGGCAATCAACCTGAGGTTGCCCAAGTCATTTACCCCCCTCCAGATTTTGACATGATTGATCAGCAGGTTCAAGGCATGTATAGTCCTCCAAAGGAGGTTACTAATATTGTCTTTGGGAAGGTTGATAAGCCAGAGGCTACTCTGAAAGAACAGCAAGATGCTCTATTAGCAAAGAAGAGATTCAGAGAGCAGGCTGCACTCAAGCCAGATTATGAGCAGTGGAGTCCTACTTCAAGGAACATAATACTCACTGCATGGAAAGCTGTACAAGACAAAGTTCATGAGAGAGGAAAGTGGAACAATGAGATAGAGTGGCAAAAGTATGAGGCAAGACAGGAAGCAATAGTACAATTCAGAAGGAAAGCTAAGCTGGGAAGGCTACCATCAGATGCTAAGGAGCCAAGCAAGTACTTCCCAAAGCCTTTTCACTACTTTGAAAGGCAAAGGATCAAGGAAGAAGCTCAGAAGAAAGCTGATCTAAAAGGAAAGAAGATAGCTGAAGAATCAGAAGCTCCTGTGACAGCTACCATTCAATCTGGCAAAGGGATTATCATAAGAGAGCCTGATCAATCCTGATTATGTTTTTAGTTCCTTCATAGTGTTTTGTAATGTTGTGATGTAATCATTAAATGTAAAACAATGTAATCAAACATTACCCAGTTATAAACAAAATGTTGTTTGGCATATTATAATGTGCATTCTGTGATGGATTGTTTTTTTTTATGTTTTGTTTATATTAAGTATTCCTGTCATGTCATATATCATCATTTAGTACTGTTTATAAATGGTGTATATCATTGGCTAGAAGGGTTATGACTTCTCCAAATAGGGGGAGATTGTTGGGTACATTGGAAAATGTGTACCTGATTTGAAGAAGCCCAACATAGCTCAATGATATACATCAAGGTGTATTTGATGTTGTTTTTGAGTTGACATGTGCAGGTGAAGAATTGATAAAATATGCAAAAAAATTCTAAGTCCAAGTGTCGACACAGAGGAAGCAGTGTCGACACATAGAAGAAAATAGTCGACACAACACTGTGAAGCAGTGTCGACACATAGCAGTTAGTTTACAACTACACTGGGAAAAAGTGTCGATACAGAAGAAAATAGTCGACACAACACTGGGAAGCAGTGTCGACACATAGCAGTTAGTCTACAACTACACTGGGAAAGAGTGTCGACACAGAAGAAGTAAGTCGACACAACACTGGGAATTTGTGTCGACACAGAAGAAAAGCGTTGACCTCAATATTGGGAAAATGTGTCGACACAGAAGAGTATAGTCGACCTCAAGTTTGTCGACACCAGCAGAATGTGTCGACACATTGTGATTGAGTCGACACATTATAGCAAAGTAAAAAGAAGACTGTGTCGACACCTGAAGGCTAAGTCGACACTTACTAAGTTATGATTCTACAACAACTGTGTCGACACACAGGACTTGTGTCGACACACTGAAGAGTCAAGACCAAGTTATTTTCAGAAGAAGCTGTGTCGACTCAAAGGCAACTTAGTCGACATCACTGAAGACTGTGTCGACACCAAAGTCAATTGTGTCGACACAAATAGACAGATGGTCTCGACACTTTCTGACAGACTGTCTCGAAAACTTATGGTTCAAGACAAAGGCACAGGACTTGTTTGGAGACTTGACAGCTGTGGGTTGCCACCGGTTAACTGAAGCTGTCAGACTTGTCAGAAAACGGTTAGAAACCGGATCAGCCGGTTACCATGAAGAAAGTCTATAAATAGACAGATTCAGAAGGAGAAAAGAACTTTTGAAAACATTGATAAGAATCAAAAAGTTGAGAAGGATTACAATCCAATTCATTTCAAGAAAGTGCTAGGCACTTAAGAAGATCTTCTCCGAAAGATCAAAGAAGACTATCTAAGGATAGATCAAAGAAGAGTTCTAATCAGAATTCAGAAGAATCATTCAAAGTGCTGGATAGAGAGAGATCAAGCCAGAATTTGAAGAAGAAGAAAGAAACCACCAGTGGATTCTCAAGAAGCTGTTTGGAAATCAACTCAGCTAAGTTCATATTCAAGAAGCTTTGAAGAAGGCTCAGATACAGTTGATTGCATCAGCTGATCAAGAATTGTCTTGGCCTTTTCTCTCTCAATTCAGGCAAGACAGTAAATAATATTTTCCATATTTCTGTAGGATCTGTTTACACAGATCTGAGTTGTAAGCCTGTGTTATAAAGGCTGAGTGTAGGAGTGTTGAACTCTGAGTGGTAGGGCAGTTTGCCTGAGTGTAGGAGAAGGAACTTCTCTGAGTTGTAGGCCTTGGGGCAAGGCTGAGGTAGGGCTGTTGTGCCTGAGTTGTAGGAACTAGTTGGGTTCTGAGTTGTAGGATCTGTTGATCTGAGATTAGTGGAAGTTTGGCCGAATCTAGCATACTGCTAGATAGGTGAAGGGGGGGAAGTGGATGTACCCAGACCTTGGGGAACCACTATAAATCATTGTGCAATCTGTGATGTTTTATTTTCTGTGATTGCTGTGATTATTGTGTTAGCCATTGAATTGAATTCTGCCTAGAAGTTTTTATAAAAAAGTAGAACCTATTCACCCCCCCTCTAGGTGTTTAGGTTGTCTTGAAAGTAAAACTATCAATGTGTTCACCCTTGAGTATTTATTTTGAGGTCTGGTTGTTGGTGCTGGTACTGCCACCCACTCCAGCCCCTTATTATTTACACCCCAGTCATTTGCCAACAAAGTTAGGATTGTTAGCTCTTTCTTTTCCTGCTTTTGGCTATTCCTTCTAGTATACTGTTGCTTTACTTCTGCAGGTAGTTTCTTTCTGCCGAGCAGGTAGCTTTTGTGCTCACACTTGGTGTGATTTACCTTTACTGTCCTTTTAATAGTATTTTCTCCTTACTGTCATACTTTTCTCATAATGTTAGTTTTTGATTTTGTTACCGGGTTGGTAAACCCTTTTTACTCGCACTTAAATCATATATTCTTCATGATTTGATATTGTGCTGAGGCGTTCTTTCTTGAATGCCTTAGGTCCAGGTTGTAGCCGATAGAGCGGCTGTTCTCTTTTAATGGGTTTTGCTGATAGCCTCGAGGGTAGCTGAGTTGCAGATCTTCCACCTTGTGAGGTAATTATTCTTCTTTTTTGCATGGACATGCACGCTCACCGGTGGGTTCGTGTCGGGTTGTCGACGCCCACTGGTTGCTTACTTGTTTTGCTGGATATGAATTAAAACCGTTGTTTTGCCCTCTTGGGGTTGCTTACTTGCTTCTGGGAAGGTTTTATGTTAGGTTACATGTTAGGTATTTTAAAACCCTAAACTATTATATGTATCTCATTCATATTATATTTGTAAAACTAAAACACTATTTTCTTTAAGCACAAAGAATATCTTTCATATATAAATATTATACTCACCTTAGGAGTCATGCATACCATAAGTGGTCCCTTGAGGGCTCTTATACTCATTTAGGGTGTCAAATAAACTAAATCAAAGTATTTTTTTTTCCGCTGCAAGTAAATATATTTTCCTATCGTGGACTAATTGATCCATTGTGCCGAGGGATACGGCCTTTATATAAACTGGTTTTCTACTATTTTAAAACCTGTGATTTGAAGTCTTAGTGCATTGCCTGAGCGTCAACAGTTATCCCCTACTCGATGTGGCATCACAACCCGTGTTTTCCCGTACTCTGATACTTCTTAACCTTGGGGAAAATGCGGGTTGTGACAGATTCAGTTGAGAAACTGGCTAAACTGTATGTGGATAATATCGTACAGTTTCACGGTGTGACCCATAGCATCGTAAGTGATCTAGATGGATGCTTAACTTCAAATAATTGGAGGTTAATCCATCGTTAGGGACTAAACTAAAGTTTAGTTCGACCTTTCATCCGGAAACGGATGGCCAGACTGAGAAGACCAACAGAACAATCGAGGATAGTCTCCGTATGTGTGCCATGGATTTCGGGAAGAGGTGGGAAGATCACCTCTATATGATTGAATTCACCTACAATAATAGATATCAAGCTAGTATTCAAATGGCGCCCTTTGAAGCTTTATACGGTAGAAAGTTGAAAATTGTTCAGTTGTCTACCTAAATCACCTAAGGGGGGTGAATAAGTGAGTTGTGTGTCTTTTTGCAGAATAAAAATTTAGAGATCTATGCACACAATTATCAACCAAGCAATCACAGACGACAAAAGATTTATAGTGGTTCCCCAACCTTGGGTACATCCACTTTACCTCACCGATCTAACAAAGCACTAGATTCGGCTACTCCACTATAGCGGATTGAAAACCTATAACACCCCTATCAGTCACATAGCATATAACAGTAGGTTTGGCCGGGGCCAGACTCTATATACCATGGACAGACTGGTGGGTTACTAGATAAAACCATACTTCCAATCGAAACGTCCTACACAGAGCATCTAGCGGAAGCAATTATTAAGTTGCAAGAGAAAGAACCCAGCACACGCATGAATGTCCACTAACAAAACCCAGTAGGAATGAACTACATAATACACAAAAGTATTGGCCTCCACAACGCTGAACTCGGCTATTGATTTGGACCGCTGACGCTCCACCGGCGGTCAGGAAGCTTCTCCTTCTTCCTCCCTTGCTCTTCTCTCTCTTTCTCTTCACTTTTAGAAAGAGAATGGCCAATATGAGAATGAGATATTAATCTCCATTCTCGGCCTTATAAGAGCAGGGATGAATGTGGACCACAAGATCCAAATAGAAGGGAACGAACGGCCTCGATCTCTTCGAAAAGCATCTAAATAGAGCTGACATGGCCTGTGACACGCCCGTGTCACAGGCCGTGTTCCTTGAGCGGTTCGAGAACCGACTCATCGGAACAGAACACGGGCTATGACACGCCCGTTTCACTCCCTGACATGCCTGTGTCAATCAGTATACGGCCGTGTAGCTGGCCGTATCACCTCATCAACAGAAGGCTGAAACATCCGAGAAGGACACGGCTAAGGCACATGCCCATGTCCTTAGCCGTGTGCCCAACATGCCCCTGTGACATGCCCGTGTCACAGGCCGTGTAACACACTCAACGCCACTTAATGCCACTCAACTCAATGCCGCCAGAGCAGGACATGCCCTGGGACACGCCTGTGTCCCAGGCCGTGTGCACTAGACACGCCCTGGGACACACCCGTGTCCCAGGCCGTGTCACCCATCCTGAACCCATGTTTGGGACTTAGGATTTTATGGGTGTTACAATCCTCCCCTCCTTATAGAAATTTCGTCCCGAAATTTAGCGCAACATATCCAATAATACAACCATTCCTTTGGTACAAATATCCACAAAATGATCCGGGGTTACTCCTTACTCTCCCCACAGCCTCGCACACAAGTGTTTTCGCAAACACACATACATACACTATATACAAAGTACAACATAAAAGTGCACCCTCCACTTTATTTCCGCTCATCCGCGTCTCTAAGCAGCTTCTTGACAGCCTCCTGCAACTCCAGGTTAAACACTCGAGGCTGTTGTACTTCATAATGTGAGCTTTGTGGCTCCTGCATGCCGAGATTGTACACTTGCGGTTGCGCCCTTGATGTAGATAATTCCGCCACTGCCTTACCCTTCTCCTCATAGGAAGCGCCTGTCTTTTGCTCACTCTTTGACGTGCCTTTCCAACAGTAACGGGCTATATGCCCCGACTTCCCACAAGTGAAACAGGTACGCGACTCAATACGTCCTTGACCAAACATCGCGCCCGAAGCAACATCCGAAGACGTTTGTTTAGCAGGCATGAAGCTCTTCTCATCACGTTTCCTAAACTCCGACTGTTCGGACTGCGGAACCTTGAACTCCGACTTGTCCGCCGCCAAGTTTTTCTTGTCGTGAACTCATTTCAAATCTTTCTACAACGCACAAGTTGTATCCACTAAGGCTTGGAAGCCTTGGTTCACTGAACTCGGAAGCGCCAATCTCAACTCATCTCGGAGTCCCTCATATAATCTGTTCGTCTTCCGCGCTTCTTCTGCAAAGGTCGACCCCGCATAGCGTCCTAGCCTGGTAAACTCATGCAGGTAGTAATCCATAGACTTCTCACCCTGTACCAGACGTTGAAATTCGTTCTCAATAGCAATTCTCTGCGATATTTACAAATACTTTGCCCAAAACAATCTGGATAATTCGTCGAACGAAATCTCGCCCAGAACTCTACCTGCCAACGGGTGCAGCTCGACTTCATCCCACCATAGTCTCGCCTCTCATTCTAGTAAGAAGGTGGCTAACGTGACTCTCTGCCCCTCATCAATCCTGAGCGCTTTCAGGATCCTCTTCACTCTTGAAAGCCAATCTTCCTCCTGCATTGGGGAATTCGCCCCGACAAACGTAGGTGGATGAAAATCCATAAACCGCTTCAGTTGCTCGTCAGTCGCTCGCTCGTCCACCCGAGCTTCCACATGCTCTTGCCTTGCACCAACCCAAACTGGCTCCACTGTAGGCCTTGCCTGCCCAACAGGTTGTTCTTGCATCATGGCAAATATCGCCTCCGCAACTAAGCATACGGTTTCCGCAGAAGGAGGAGGTGTGGGCACCTCAGCCTGTGCCGCACTCTCATCCAAACGCTGGGGCTCAGATTGCCCAGCTCCACTCCTTGTCACCTATATGTGAACAAGATAACAATAATAAACCTCCAATCTAACATGGCAAACACACCGAATACACACGCGCACATTCCTAGTAGACATTCTTGAGTTCAATTATGTTAAAACGGTTCGCACGTACACGTGCTCGCCACCTGACAAAAGAATTCGGCCACGAATTCGAAAGCGGAAAACTGAGGGGCCTCTAATACCAAAATGTAACAAACAGACCCATTAAATAACATATAATAGAAGGTCCGGCCGGGGCCCAACACTATATGCCACAAACAGACGGCGAGGTCACAGGTTAATACCAAATTACCATCGCACCCTAACCCAGAGCATTCTAGCGGATGTTTACAAGTTGCACGAACTCAATCCATGAATGTCCACTACTATATAAATACCACATTTATATAAACACTAGGAATGTTTACAACTCAAACGCTCAAGGCCTTAAGGCCTTACAAGTTTCTCTTTACAACATATGATTTCATACATCAGCACGCAGGCCGGCCACACATGAAATCCAAATCTTCGCTCGGCCTTCGAGGGCCTATTAGCAGCAGTAGCAAGGGCTTTGATGTGCTCAATCCATTTCAGCACGCAACACCTGCAAATGGACGTCCACCCCAAGGGTGATAAACAAAGCAACAGTCAGAATTCAGCTTATCAATTATAACTACCCTGCCCCATACCCGGGGCAGTGGTTCCTTCCCTACATGGATAACAATCTCAACATATATATATCACACACAATATCATACCCAGGGCTTTGATGGCGCTCCGTGCACTCAGGGCACGATTATGGTGTATCGAACTGCTCAAGGTCCCACCATTGATTTTAGGTGTTTAGCTTGTTGGTCGGGCATAAGCCTCTAAACACACGTCGGAGACCTCACACACCCGGCTCACGCAGAGACACTGACCTGACGGCAACTATGAGCACTATCAGTCAACCAACCAAAGTAGTGTAACAAGCCTAGGGAAATCGCCCCGCTGCATTACCACCCATCAACCGCTCACCCGATCAACTTGTTGGACATGGGCATCAGCCTCCAAACACACGTCAGAGACCTCTCGCGCCCACCCACTAAGAGGTGTCCACACTCCATCTCATAACACCGGCACACGGTGCCACTTTCCACTTTATCAATATAGCTCGTGCCGAGCATACAACACAAGGAGCTATACAAAGCCTCCTTACCACACTTCACAAGCATCCTCACACGCTCCCCAAGCCATTCGTTGTATACACAGAGTCTTCTCCGGATCGTTCATCACCAATCCAGACTATACGTCCAGATGGGCTTCACACAGCATGCCTATTCCGTACTACACACTTCCGGATCTAAATGCAGACTCAACCACTGGAATCACTTACGCTCTTCCATCTTTTGATGGAGGATTCCATAAAGATACATGCATAAACAAAGGGTTTCACCTGCCCAAGGAAGAAAGACTGTTACCCTTGACGATCGCTTCGGCGCCATGAAAGAACTAGCCGGAAGGAAATCACCGCAGCAGCCTTGCCTCCGCAATGGTGAACTCAGCTCTTGATTCGGACCACTGACGCTCCACCGGCGATCAGAATGCTTCTCCTTCTTCCTCCCTTGCTCTTCTTATCTCTTCACTTTTAGAAAGAGAATGGACAATATGAGAATGAGATATTCATCCCCATTCTCGGCCTTACAAGAGCAGGGATGAATGTGGACAACATGATCCAAATAAAAGGGAACGAACGGCCTCGATCGCTTCGAAAAGCATCTAAATAGAGCTGACACGGCCTATGACACGCCCGTGTCACAGGCCGTGTTCCTTGAGCGGTTCGGGAACCGACTCATTGGAATAGAAAACGGGTTATGACACGACCGTGTCACTCCCGAAAACGCCCGTGTCAACCAGTACAAGGCCCTGTAGCTGGTCGTGTCACCTCATCAACACAAGGCTGAAACACCCGAGAAGGACACGGCTAAGGCACACGCCCATATCCTTAGCCGTGTTCCAAACACGCCCCTGTGACACGCCCGTGTCATAGGCCATGTACCACACTCAACGCCACTCAACGCCACTCCACTCAATGCCTCCCGAGCAGGACACGCCCTGGGACACGCCCGTGTCCCAGGCCGTATGCACCAGACACGCCTTGGGACACGCCCGTGTCCCAGGTCGTGTCATCCATCCTGAACCCATGTTTGGGACTTAGGATTTTTGGGGTGTTACAATCCTCCCCTCCTTATAGAAATTTCGTCCTAAAATTTAGCGCAACATATCCAACAACAAAACCTTTTCCTTTGGTACAAATATCCACAAAATGATCCGGGGTTACTCCTTACTCTCCCCATAGCCTCGCACAAAAGTGTTTTCACAAACACACATACATACACTATATACAAAGTACAACATAAAAGTGCACCCTCCACTTTATTTCCGCTCATCTGCATCTCTAAGAAGCTTCTTGACAGCCTCCTGTAACTCCAGGTTAAACACTTGAGGCTGTTGTAATTCATAATGTCAGCTTTGTGGATCCTGCACGCCGAGATTGTACACTCACGGTTGCTCCCGGGATGAAGATGATTCCGCCACTGCCTTACCCTTCTCCTCATAGGACGCGCCTGTCTTTTGCTCACTCTTTGACGGGCTTTTCCAACAGTAACGGGCTTTATGACCTGGCTTCCCACAAGTGAAACAGGTACGCGACTCAACACGTCCTTGACCAAACGTCGCGCCCGAAGCAACATCCGAAGACGTTTGTTCAGCAGGCGTGAACCTCTTCTTATCATGTTTCCTAAACTCAGACTTTTCGGACTGTGGAACCTTGAACTCCGACTTGTCCGCTGCCAAGTTTTTCTTATCGTGAACTCGTTTCAAATCTTTCTCTAGCGCACAAGTTGTATCCACTAAGGCTTGGAAGCCTTGGTTCACTGAACTTGGAAGCGCCAATCTCAACTCATCTCGGATTCCCTCATAGAATCTGTTCGTCTTCCGCGCTTCTTCCCCAAAGGTCGACCCCGCATAGCGCCCTAGCCTGGTAAACTCTTGCAGGTAGTCATCCACAGACTTCTCACCCTGCACCATACGTTGAAATTCGTTCTCCATAGCAATTCTCCGCGATAATGGCAAATACTTTGCCCAAAACAATCTGGAGAATTCGTCCATCGAAATCTCGCCAAGACCTCTACCTGCTAACTAGTGCAGCTCGACTTCATCCCACCACAATCTTGCCTCTCCTTCTAGTAAGAAGGTGGCTAATGTGACTCTCTTCCCCTCATCAATCCTGAGCGCTGTCAGGATCCTCTTCACTCTTGAAAGCCAATCTTCTGCTTGCGTTGGGGAATTCGCCCCGACAAACGTAGGTGGATGAAAATCCATAAACTGCTTAAGTTGATCGTCAGTCGATCGCTCGTCCACCCGAGCTTCCACATGCTTTTGCCTTGCACTAACCCGAACTGGCTCCACTACAGGCCTTGCCTGCCCAACAGGTTGTGCTTGCATCATGGCAAATATTTCCTCTGCAACTAAGCATACGGTTTCCGCAGAAGGAGGAGGTGTGGGCACCTCAGCTGGTGCCTCACTCTCATCCGAACGTTGGGGCTCAGATTGCCCAGCTCCACTCCTTGTCACCTATATGTGAACAAGATAACAATAATCAACCTCCAATCTAAAATGGCAAACATACCGAATACACACGCGCACATTCCTAGTGAACATTCTTGAGTTCAATTATGTTAAAACGGTTCACACGTACACGTGCTCGCCACCCGACAAAAGAATTTGGCCACGAATTCGAAAGCAAAAAACTGAGGGGCCTCCGATACCAAAATGTAAAAACCCGACCTGTTAAATAACATATAACAGAAGGTCCGGCCGGGGCCCCACACTATATGCCAAAAACAGACGGCGAGGTAACAGGTTAATACAAAATTACCATCGCACCCTAACCAAGAGCATTCTAGCGGAAGTTTACAAGTTGTACGAACTAAATCCATTAATGTCCACTACTATATAAATACCACATTTATATAAACACCCAGAATGTTTACAACTCAAACGCTCACGGCCTTAAGGCCTTACAAGTTTCTCTTTACAACATATGATTTCATACATCAGCACGCAGGCCGGCCACACATGAAATCCAAATCTTCACACGACCTTCGAGGGCCTATTAGCAGCAGCAGCAAGGGCTTTGGCCCGCTAAATCTAGTTCAGCCCGCAACACCTGTAAATGGACGTCCACCCCAAGGGTGATAAACAAAGCAACGGTCAGCATTCAGTTGACCAATTATAACGACCCTGCCCCATACCTGGGACAGTGGTTTCGTCCCTGCATGGATAACAATCACAACATATATATATATATATATATCACACACAACATCACAAACGCCGGCCTCAGCGCAAGGCGCTCCGTGCACTCAGGGCACGATTATGGTGTACCGAACTCCTCAAGGTCCCACCACTGATTTGAGGTGTTTAGCTTGTTGTCCGGGCATAAGCCTCCGAACAAACATCGGAGACCTCACGCACCCGACTCACGCAGATGCACTCACCTCATGGCAACTGTGAGCACTATCAGTCGACCTACCCAAGTAGTATAATAAGCCTAGGGAAATCGCCCCGCTGCATTGCCACCCATCGACCGCTCACCCGATCCTAAAACTGAACTTGATGGATATGGGCTTCAGCCTCCAAACACACGTCGGAGAACTCTTGCGCCCACCCACTCAGAGGTGTCCGCACTCCATCTCATAACACCGGCACACGGTGCCACTTTCCACTCTAACAATACAGCTCGTGCCGAGCATACAACCAAAGGAGCTATACAAAGCCTCCTTACCACACTTCACAAGCATCCTCACATGCTCCGCAATCCATTCATTGTATATACAGAGTCTTCTCCGGATCGCTCATCACCAATCCAGACTATACGTCCAGATGGGCTTTACACAGAATGCTGATTCCGTATTACACATTCCGAATCTAAATGCAGACTCAACCACTGTAATCACTTACGCTCTTCCATCTTTTGATGGAGGATTCCATAAAGATACATGCATAAACAAAGGGCTTCACCTGCCCAAGGAAGAAAGACCGTTACCCTTAACGATCACTTCAGCGCCATGAAAGAACTAGCCGGAAGGAAATCACCGCAGAGGCCTTGCCTCCGCAACGCTGAACTCAGCTCTTTATTCGGACCGCTGACGCTCCACCGGCGGTCGGAAAGCTTCTCCTTCTACCTCCCTTGCTCTTCTCTCTCTCTCTCTCTTCACTTTTAGAAAGAAAATGACCAATATGAGAATGAGATCTTCATCTCCATTCTCGACCTTATAAGAGCAGGGATGAATGTGGACCACAAGATCTAAATAAAAGGGAACAAACGGCCTCGATCGCTTCGAAAAGCATCTAAATAGAGCTGACACGGCCTGTGACACGCCCGTGTCACACACTGTGTTCCTTTAGCGGTTCAGGAACCGACTCATTAGAACAGAACATGGGCTATGACATGCCCGTGTCACTCCCTGACATGCCCGTGTCAACAAGTACAGGGCCGTGTAGTTGGCCGTGTCACCTCATCAACACAAGGCTGAAACACCCGAGAAGGACACGGTTAAGGCACACGCCAGTGTATTTAGCCGTATGCCCAACACGCCCCTATGACACACCCATGTCACAGGCCATGAACCACACTCAATGCCACTCAATGCCACTCCACTCAACGCCGCCTTAGCAGGACACGCTCGTGTCCCAGGCCGTGTACACCAGACACGCCCTGGGACACGCCCGTGTCCCGGGCCGTGTCACCCAGCCTGAACTCATGTTTGGGACTTAGGATTTTTTGGGTGTTACACCTCAAACTTGTGTATTTTCATTCCTAAGTGGACATTCATCGGTTCTTTTCATGTTATAACGATGACGCAAACACATGTGCTCTCCACCCCTTAAAGTGAATTCGCCCACGAATTCATTTAAGTATGACCAAAACTGGTAGTCTGATACCAAATTGTAACACCCCTATCCGTCACATAGCATATAGCAGTAGGTACGGCCGGGGCCCTACGCCATAAACCACGGACAAACCGGTGGGTTACTAGATGAAACCATCCTTCCAATCAAAATGTCCTACACAGAGCATCTAGCAGAAGCAATTATTAAGTTACAAGAGAAATAACCCAGCACAAACACGAATGTCCACTAATAAAACCCAGTATGAATGAACTATATAATACACAAAAGTACTGGCCTTATGGCCTTACAAGAGTTCACAATAATTAAACAGCGTCTTACAAACTTCGGCTCGCAGGATGGCCACACATGATTTAAATAAGTAAACAAACAAGGCCTTCGAGGGCCGGCTCAGTAACTTGGGCTTTGTCCCGCTATTTGCCACTCGGCTTCGAAGCACCTGCAAGTACAAATCACCGCAACGGTGGCAAACAAGAATAACGATCAGCTAAAGCCGACCAAATTATAACGATTCCGCCCCCAAACTCGGGGCGACAAAGCTTCTTCCCTGCACTTGTTAGCATAGCAAGTAATATAGTGAATAAACACAACATCATAGGTGCACTCTCACACGGCCATGCACCCCGTGCTCTCAGGGCTCTAACTTGGTGAACCCGGTCTAAACCACGGTCTCACCACCATCCCTTGGACGGCAAATCTCGGGAGCATACTAGTCTTTCCGTCCTAAGCCTAAGACTCGCACAACTATGCCAATGGCCAGTCCCTGTTTTCAGGTCTCTACACCAAACCACTTAGTCCAGGTCCAATTCCACTTGCCCGTTTCTCACACCGCACTGTCAACTTAAGCCAAATACGCGGGCCAAGCTTCGCCGGATCCCAAAATCTGATCAAACAAGCACATAACCCATTTATGTTCAAGGCTTGCTCCCAGGCCACCAAGATGGCAGAAATGCATTTCTTCCCAATTTTTTGGGTGCGCCTTGGGGTTAATCCCCAAGGATCCCTGCTGCAATCTACCGCGTAGAAACCCTAAAACAACACAAAGGCACGGAGTCTTCTCCGGCTAATCATGCATAGCAAATCATCATTGAACCAGACCAATATGTCCGGTTAGGCTTCACTCAACATGCCTATGTCTGTACTACGATTCCGGACTCTAAACAAGGGGGAATTGACATATCTACTCCAAGGAACACCGCAAACTCGCCGCACACTCGCGGGAGAGGGTTTTCCTATGTGTTGGTACCCTAGTTTGATTTGAGTTTAGTCTTGTCTTTTTAGTCCCTTGACCCAAGAAATATCTATGGTCAATGGTTAGTGGTCTAGCTGTAGAGTCCCCGCTTTTCCAGATGAAGAATTTGGTTAAGTAGTTTTTCATTTGACTATAGTCGAACGCCGCTCGACTATCGTCTATCGGCTAATCGACGATCGTCTATCAGTTGGTCAACGTTCTGTCTGCGTTGATAGCTCGACTATCTGTTGATAGGTCGACTATCTGTTTGTCTTGATAGTTCGACTATCTGTTGATAGGTCGACTATCTGCTTGTTGTTGATAGTTCGACTATCTGTCCTGATAGTTCAACTATCTGATAGTTCGACTATCTGTTGATAGATCGACTATCTGCTTTCTTCTGATAGTTCGACTATCTGTTGATAGGTCGACTATCTGTTTTCCCTGGGTAGTTCGACTATCTGTTGATAGTTTGAATATTTGTTCTGCGTTGATAGTTCGACTATCTGTTGATAGGTCGACTATCGGTTTTGCTTTAATAGTTCGACTATCTGTTGATAGGTCGACTATCTGATAGCTCGACTATCTTCTGATAGTTCGACTATCTGTTGTGATAGTTCGACTATCTCCTTTGATAGTTCGACTATCTGGATCGTTCGACTATCTGCCCGATAGGTCGACGATCTCCGTGCATCGGTCGACGATCTCCGAAGGTCGTTCGACGTTTTTCTGTCTGCCTTTTTATTTTGTATTTATTTATTATATTTAATTAATTAATACATTATCTGGCATTTTATTTCAGTTATTTTGTGATAATATTTCCAGGTAATATCTGCTCCATTCCTTCTGCCTGAGTAAAATCTTTTTAGATAAAGTTGTTTGTCTTATTAGTTGACAGCATATTTTACTTTATCTGCTGTCAGTCCTTTATAGCCGTTAGACTGAAAAGTCTTCCTTTTGCTATAAAGAGTTTATCTCTGATGTGATTTTATTTAGTATCTTTATTATCAGATTGCTTCCTGCAGCTTCCTTGAAAAAGGTTTATCCCTTTTATAGAATAGTTTGCTGCAGTGTTTGTTTGTCTTTGTGATATTTGCAGCCCAGGTTTCAAGTTTCAGAAGAAGACAAACAGTTCAAATTGAAAAGAGCCGTTGCTTGTTGCTGCTATAAAAGGAATCCTTTGGAGAAGGATTTCAGCTAGCAAAACCAGTTATTCAATTAGCATTCAAGCTTTCATCAAGTCCAAGTTTAATTGCTCTCAGCAATCTTCATTCAACTGAGAAGTGTTAATCTCTTCTGCTCTTCTTCAACCTGAGTTCTCCTGCTCCAGGAAGTTCAGACTCAGAGTTCTTTTGTAGAAGAAGAAGAAGAAGATTGCTGCTAGAAGATTACTATTTTATATTTTATATCTTCTTGTAGTTTTTCCTTCAGTTTTTACTGAAGAGTTTCTGCACTGAAGCAAGACTTCACCTGGACATTCTTTGAGCCATGGGGAGCCTTGATTCCTTTGAGCTTTCTAGCTCAGTGCAAGTCTTTGTGCTTCTCTAATCTATTGTAAAATAGAGAAGACATCTTAACCTTCTTTCCCCCTCCTGTACAGGGTTATTACTCCCTTCAAAAGTATCCCTTGGTGGCAGGGCACCTGATCAAAAACTTGTGTCGGTTTTTAGACACCTGATCAAAAGTCTAAAGGGTTTCTAGATCTACCTGAAGCAGATCTTGTGGTGGCAGGGCACCTGATCAAAAACCTGTAGTGGATTCCTACCTTGTTGGTAGAAGAGTGGACTTACCCAAGTTGTTTGGGGAACCACTTAAATTCCTTGTGTCATCTGGATTGCCTTGTTTAATTACTTGCATTGTGGCTGTGATTAGATATAACTAGGTTTGCAAGTTGCTGATTAGGATTTCCAAGCCTTAACTGTAATTACAGTTAGCTTGAGTTTGTGCACAACACTTGTGTTAGGCTTTAGGGTTATTTCTATATCTATAATCTTTTCATTCCGCATTTCACTCCAAGGGAGTTGGGTAGACTATTAAGTTTTGTCTAGTGCAAAATTTGATAACTCTATTCACCCCCCCCCTCTAGAGTAGTATCTATCCCCTCACTTTCAATTGGTATCTTTCCCTTCAAGATAAAATTTCTTGCTGAGTTAGTTGGAAAAGTGCTTCTAGGAAAGCACTCCGTCCATGACAACATTACTAGACAACAATTTGCACTGATGTGTGCAATTGTAAATCAGAAAAGGATTAATTGGGCAGGAGTTTTCTTCGATTTGATAAGGAAGAAGAACAGTAAGAAAGAGGTTACCCTAGGCAGGGTTATTGGGATTTTTCTAAAGGAAAGATATCCCCAGCTGCTGATTTCAACTGCTACAACAATTAATGCCAGCAAGAAGATGGATCCGAATCTGTTCTCCAAGTGGAAGAGGACATTTGTGAAGCCCGCTCTCACAGGGGTTGCTCCAGCGACATCCGAGAGCACAAGGATTGATTCAGTCACTCCTCACCCTCTAGAAGCTGGCTCAGCTCATCCTTCTCTTCCATCATCTTCTTCTGCCTTACCATCAACTTCTACTGAAGTAGTTCCATCCTCTTCAGTTCCGTCTACCTCAGTTGAAGTACCATCAACTTCAGCTGAAGTATGACTTTCTGCTTCTCCTGTTCGAGATACACCACGGTTGTTATTCCTTCTCCTCCTGCATCTCCTATACCTTCTCATCTGGCTAGGATATCTGATCCTAGTTTTGATTTGTTAGGATCTGAGAGGACTCCAACACCTCGTCAGTCCCCTATTCGTTCTCCACATCATTCTCCATCTCCTGTTCGTTCTCCAGTTCAACAGGAATACATTCCTCCTGCTGATCTTCCATCATCTGCAGTTCCCCCACATTCTTTTGAAGTCACCCCAACATTCATATCCAGCATTTTGGAGTTGATTACCCCTTCAATCAAAATCATGATTGAAGAGGCAATTGCTCCACTTGCTTCCTCCATTGCTTCTTTATCTGATGCCATCAAAATTCTTTCTAAATCAACTGAGCCCTCTTCATCCAGGGGCCTGGTTTCAGTTCCCACTGAAATCAGGCAGGGGGAGATGTTCTATGAAGATGTCTCAGAGCTTCTAGCCTCAGAGCTTCCTGCCTCCCCTCCAGCAGATCCTCCAGCGGTGACAGATATAGTGATGACAGTTCAAGAAGAGACTGCTCCAGCTCAAGAAGAATCAGTTTTAGTGTTATCTGAAAAAAAAAAAATATCTGATGCAGTTATGTTATCTGAATTTGCTGTCAAAGTTTGTTTAGAAGATCTCACCACTCCTTTGGTTGCCCGTTTTCTAGAAGGCATTATTACATCCTATCTAGATGAATCCTGGGAGTTGGTAAAGTATGAAGGTAATTCACTTATCCGTTTTATTGACGAGTCAACTGATTTGCTAGTTTGTGAATACCTAGAAGGAATGCTTTTAGCTTATATAGCAGATTTGTGTTCATGAATCTACAGATTATATTAAAGAAGATATAGCTGCTCAAGTAGAAGTAGTTGTTCGAGAATCTGTTTCAGATGTTTTAGTTGTTCCAGATGTCATTATGACAGTATCAGAACCCTCTCCAGAAGTTCAAGCTGATCTTTTGCCTGCTGCTCAAGATACTGAGTCTGCTCAACCAGCTCAGTCAGATGTGCAAATAGATCCAGAATTGGATCTTTTCTTAGCTGATATAGAAGATGTTGAATCTAAAAGTCAAGATGAAAAGACCCCAGTACT
This sequence comes from Platanthera zijinensis, assembly GCA_039513925.1. Lineage (NCBI taxonomy): Eukaryota > Viridiplantae > Streptophyta > Magnoliopsida > Asparagales > Orchidaceae > Platanthera > Platanthera zijinensis. The sequence continues at coordinate 82,789,817 of CM077093.1, read as the reverse complement.
GAGTTTAGAAGAAGAGAAAGCAAGAGCTGCCTGACAGCAAAGAGTACAAGATATTTTGAAAGAGAAAGAAAAAGTTTTGCAAGATGAAAATCTACTGTATGGGATGACTCTCCAGGACCTGATCTGGATTCTCTTCTGGCACAGGATGCCTTGGAAGAAGAAAGAGAGAAAGCTGATCTGAAAGCAAAGGAAAAGGCTGTATTAGAAGCCTATGACCCTTATGATCTTCCTCCCTCTTCTCATTCTAAAGATGAAGATGATTCAGATATGTCTAAGGACTCTAAGAAAAGGAAAGCTGCAAAGAGAAAAAGGAAAGCTGTTGCTCCTCCTCCTCCCAATCGAGACAATGATACTCCCTATTACATATTGAAAGGGATTGACCCTAAGTCGAAAGACTTCCAACATTGGATGTGGTTTTCCAAGAACCAGCAAAAGGAGAGAAAGAAATTTAAGAGATATGATAGTCCTGCTTCCAGATGGACTCCCAGAGGTCCTCCTCCGCCTCCCGGTGCAGGAGCCTCTGGCAATTTATCTGCTAATCCATCTGCTCCATCTGCAAAATCTGCTCCTTCTCAGCCTCATTCAAGGAAAAGTTCTCAAAGCCAACAAGGCAAATCATATACTGGTACTCAAAGGCATGATACTGAGGTTAAAGAGCAAGTAAAGGAGGTTGTATATCTAATGCCAACTTTTTCACCTCCTCCATCTCCCAAGAGAAAGGTTTCTCCTGATATACCAGTTCATGTTGCTAAGGATGTTGCAAAAGGTAAAAGAACCATCTTCTCTGAAAAATCTAGTAAAAAGTTTGCTGAATTTGCTCCTCCTCCATCTTTAGTTGTTCAAGAAGTTAAAGGTACAGCTAAAAGTTTATTAGATTTATCTGTTAAGTTTAAAACTGTGAAGCCAATAGATACATCATCTGAAAATGTGTATGAAAGCCAAGAGTTAGATCCTGATTTCAGGATGGCTCGATTTCTAGAACTTGTTGGATCAGCTCAGATAAAGAAAGCTAAAGTTGAAGGAAAGGACTCTACAGGATTTACAACAATGTCAAAGTTCAGAATGAAGGAACTCGATAAGATCCAGGTTAGCCCTGAGGTATTTGATCCTTCTAAATATATGGAAAAGCATCCAGAGGCAGTTGTTCCAAGGGCTGCAGAACTGAAGATTATTGGTGTGCAAGATTTGAAGCTGTCCAAGAAAGAAGCTATTGATCCCTTGCGGAAAGTTTCTTTTGTTCCTAGCTCTTCTGTCCCTAAACCAGATTCTGTAGATCTTTAATTTTGATTGACTGCTGTTATATATATCTGACTGTTTGATAATTGCTAGTTAATTGTTATCTATTTCCTGTATTGATTTTATTGTTCTATAGCTAGTTCTGTGTTTTAGTTTTAGAGAGACTTAACTCAAATAGGGGGAGATTGTTGGTACCCTAGTTTGATTTGAGTTTAGTCTTGTCTTTTTAGTCCCTTGACCCAAGAAATATCTATGGTCAATGGTTAGTGGTCTAGCTGTAGAGTCCCCGCTTTTCCAGATGAAGAATTTGGTTAAGTAGTTTTTCGTTCGACTATAGTCGAATGCCGCTCGACTATCGTCTATCGGCAGATCGACGATCGTCTATCAGTTGGTCGATGTTCTGTCTGCGTTGATAGCTCGACTATCTGTTGATAGGTCAACTATCTGTTTGTCTTGATAGTTCGACTATCTGTTGATAGGTCGACTATCTGCTTGTCGTTGATAGTTCGACTATCTGTCCTGATAGTTCAACTATCTGATAGTTCGACTATCTGTTGATAGATCGACTATCTGCTTTCTTCTGATAGTTCGACTATCTGTTGATAGGTCGACTATCTGTTTTCCCTAGGTAGTTCGACTATCTGTTGATAGTTCGACTATCTGTTCTGCGTTGATAGTTCGACTATCTGTTGATAGGTCGACTATCGGTTTTGCTTTGATAGTTCGACTATCTGTTGATAGGTCGACTATCTGATAGCTCGACTATCTTCTGATAGTTCGACTATCTGTTGTGATAGTTCGACTATCTCCTTTGGTAGTTCGACTATCTGGATCGTTCGACTATCTGCCCGATAGGTCGACGATCTCCGTGCGTCGGTCGACGATCTCCGAAGGTCGTTCGACGTTTTTTTGTCTGCCTTTTTATTTTGTATTTATTTATTATATTTAATTAATTAATACATTATCTGGCATTTTATTTCAGTTGTTTTGTGATAATATTTCCAGGCAATATCTGCTCCATTCCTTCTGCCTGAGTAAAATCTTTTCAGATAAAGTTGTTTGTCTTATTAATTGACAGCGTATTTTACTTTATCTGCTGTCAGTCCTTTATAGCCGTTAGACTGAAAAGTCTTCCTTTTACTATAAAGAGTTTATCTCTGATGTGATTTTATTTAGTATCTTTATTATCAGATTGCTTCCTGCAGCTTCCTTGAAAAAGGTTTATCCCTTTTATAGAATAGTTTGCTGCAGAGTTTGTTTGTCTTTGTGATATTTGCAGCCCAGGTTTCAAGTTTCAGAACAAGACAAATAGTTCAAATTGAAAAGAGTCGTTGCTTGTTGCTGCTATAAAAGGAATCCTTTGGAGAAGGATTTCAGCTAGCAAAACCAGTTATTCAATTAGCATTCAAGCTTTCATCAAGTCCAAGTTTAATTGCTCTCAGCAATCTTCATTCAACTAAGAAGTGTTAAGCTCTTCTGCTCTTCTTCAACCTGAGTTCTCCTGCTCCAGGAAGTTCAGACTCAGAGTTCTTTTGAAGAAGAAGAAGAAGAAGATAGCTGCTAGAAGATTACTATTTTATATTTTATATCTTCTTGTAGTTTTTCCTTCAGTTTTTACTGAAGAGTTTCTGCACTGAAGCAAGACTTCACCTGGACATTCTTTGAGCCAGGGGGAGCCTTGATTCCTTTGAGCTTTCTAGCTCAGTGCAAGTCTTTGTGCTTCTCTAATCTATTGTAAAATAGAGAAGACATCTTAACCTTCTTTCCCCCTCCTGTACAGGTTTATTACTTCCTTCAAAAGTATCCCTTGGTGGCAGGGCACCTGATCAAAATCCTGTGTCGGTTTTTAGACACCTGATCAAAAGTCTAAAGGGTTTCTAGATCTACCTGAAGCAGATCTTGTGGTGGCAGGGCACCTGATCAAAAACCTGTAGTGGATTCCTACCTTGTTGGTAGAAGAGTGGACGTACCCAAGTTGTTTTGGGAACCACTTAAATTCCTTGTGTCATCTGGATTGCCTTGTTTAATTACTTGCATTGTGGCTGTGATTAGATATAACTAGGTTTGCTAGTTGCTGATTAGGATTTCCAAGCCTTAACTGTAATTACAGTTAGCTTGAGTTTGTGCACAACACTTGTGTTAGGCTTTAGGGTTATTTCTATATCTATAATCTTTTCATTCCGCATTTCACTCCAAGGGAGTTGGGTAGACTATTAAGTTTTGTCTAGTGCAAAATTTGATAACTCTATTCACCCCCCTCTAGAGTAGTATCAATCCCCTCACTTTCACTATGCAAAATAAGAAGAGCTTCACATGCTCAAGATGAGAATCGTTACCCTAGCGTTTCTTCTCGGTGCCATGGAAAACTATGTGGATGAAAAGCACCGCGATGATCTTGCCTCTGCATATCTGGGCTCGGTTTACGATTTGGTGCTCCGAATCTCCTCCGGCGACCGGATATCCCTCTTCCTTCTGCGTCCTTGCTCTCCCTTCTCTCTAGGATTTAGAAAGAGAAAACCCAAATAGAATGAGGGTTTCTAAGCCCTATTCCCGGGTATATCCAAGCAAGAACATCCCTGAACCGTTGAATCCCAAAATAAGGAAACAGACGGCCACAATTCGCACTTAAAAAGAACTTCCTAGGCCGAACACGGCTTGAGACACGCCCGTGTCAAAGGCCTTGTGCATCAATCGACACTGAAACCGTCGTGTCCCAAAAATAACACGGGACCTCAACACGCCTGTGTCAGGCTTGACACGCCCGTGTAAGGATTGACACGCCCGTGTCAGGCTTGACACGCCCGTGTCACCTAGTACACACCCGTGTAGCTGGGCGTGTTCCTCCACCGACATATGCCCAGAACCAACCAGAAGAGAACATGGGCATTCGAAATGCCCGTGTCGAATTTGACACGCCCGTGTCGGACCCGAACAAGCCTGGGCTCAAGCCGTGCATCTCCCCGACACAACTCGGCTAACAAAACCGAGCGGGATATGGCCTGGGACATGCCCGTGACTCAGGCCATGTTCGTTGGTCGACACTCATCGACTGTAATTTTGTCGACCACACGACCAATGCTGAACCCGAGTACGAGACGCCTCTAGGACACGCCCGTGTCCCAGGCCGTGTCACCTCTATTAAAACCTAGAATTGGCTAAAAATGCCACCCGTCACTCTTTTTAGTTTCGGGGCGTTACAAAACCAATCCACGCCTTGGAACAAAGTTCCTACAATCTCGATCGACAACACAGATCTACACTCGGAAGATAAAACTTCCTACAACTCGGAGACAAAAAGAGCTCCCACACTCGGAGAGAAATATCCTATAAGAAATAAATTGAGAGTATATGAAAATACAAACAGTAAATCTCAGATTTGGAATCTGTTGCCCTAGGTCTTCTCCTTTTATCATTGCGGCTCTATCAGAAAGGTTGAAGAAGAATCTTGGCAAGAACTGGATCTGAAAATTTCTTTGACTTCATAAGATCCAAGAGATGATGAGGAATGAAAAAGCAATCTCGATCTGAAAGTTAATCTTGATCTAAATCTCTTGGATCGAAAGCCCTAGCGATTGCACGAAGAAGATCGACGGCGGCGGCTTCCGTTTTTGGACAGAGAAAAATAAGATTCAGAAATTCTTAACATAAATCTTGACAGCATTTGTTTTTGTTAGGGTTAGTTGAAATGACATGACCTTATATATGATTTCCCTAACGGTCATATTTAGTCTTAATGACGTACACGTGGACCAATCACGTCAAGGCATTTGAAATTCCCGTCAAATCTGGACTTAGCAAATTTTCTGAAAAGATTGACTGATTTACTCGAGTAAACTATTACCTACTCGAATACTTAATAAGATTACTTGAGAGAATAGAATGAGACTACTCGAGTAGATGACTTATAGAAAATCAAAAAATAATGAGTAACTACTCGAGTACAAAAAGACTTACTCGAGTGCTAATATAGTTACACAAGACGTGGAGTTCAACTACTCGAGTACAAGAAGTATTACTTGAGAAAATAGAAATTAACTACGCGAGAGGAGATAAACTACTCGAGTAAATGGATATCACTACTCGAGTAGTGGACTTAGAAAAATTTCTAAGGGATAAAAAACTTATCACTCCAGTATTAAACCTGGACTACTTGAGTAGTAGATTGACTACTCGATTACATGATCTTGACTACTCGAGTGAAGTAAAACAACACGAATTCCTATCTTCTGTAACTCGAGACAAAGGGCTAATCTACTCGAGTACTAATATGACTACTCGAGTAAATGACTTAGAAAAAATTATCAAAGAGGGAATTCTATTAACTCGAGAGAAAGAGATGATCTACTCGAGTTATTAGCTTGGCTACTCGAGAGTTATATTCAGGCTACTTGAGAGCCATTCCCTTACTCGAGTACAGATAGACTTACTCGAGTATAAACTAAGTATTCAACTCGAGTATATATAAAATACTACTCGAGTGAAGGACTTAGAAAAAAATTCCTTCGACAGAATTTTCTCTTCTTCAATAAAATCAGTAACATTTCTTTCTCCAATCAATCCTAGTGCTTGAAACATTAAGTGTATCCCAATAGAGAGGCTACATATGAGTCAATACCATGGATCACACAATGAGGAAATACATTGTATGGTCCTGTGTTTGGTGACCCATTATAGACTAACATTGGTCTACACTTGGCAATATAATCCTGCAAACACATAACTCAAGCAAGACATCAAATACAACTTAATTCATCTTTGTTCATGGCTGACTTCACCAAATCTTGGTTCTTATCGATACACTACCCAACAATCTCCCACTATTTGTAGAAGTCAGAACCATTTATACTAAGGTGAATTATATAGACATATAAAGAACTAGATGTGCAATAGAGAAAGCATTGCAATAAGCATATGGATTAAAATCAAAGAGCATATGATCAGAATTAAAAATAATATAAATACGATTGTCCAAAATATCATTTCTACACAGATCATATCCACACTCTCATAATTCTCTATGCTTAGACTTAATGGTGCTGCTTGTCCTTCTTCTCTTGTTGTCTTCTTTGGTAGCAGAAGGGCTTTTAATAGTACTTTGGAGGCTTTGGAGGAGCAACAGGGTTGTTTTTTCCAAATTCTCTGTCATAAATCCTTCTCTTTGTCAGTGACTTTTCATACAATTCCCATTCCTTGGAGCTGTAATGATCATTCCTGTTTTCATTGTAGTCCATGACAAGCTTGAGAGTTTCTAGAATAAGGGACTTAGAAGTTGGGGACCAGATCGCTGCAACTCTGAAGCTTTCCTCTTTTCTGCCTCAGGATTTGGAAAGGATCTACTAGCAGAGGGACCCTCTCCATATTTCCTTCTTTTGGGGATCTGAATTTCTGGTAAGTCTTTAGGAATGTCAGATTCCCATACCTGAGAATAGGATTCTGGAGATTTAGTTTCATCATCAGGCCTGGAGCAGAATGTTGGCATTTGAGCTGACTTATGAGCTGAAGCTGGTTGGCCTTCAGTAAGTGGATTTAGATGGTGAGGAATGATATTTGGATCAGCCTGGAATTCTGGGAAAATTTGATTATGCAGCCAAACAGTAGTATCATAAGTATTGAATTTTACTAACTGTATCTGAGTTAGCACATCTTTATTAATTTCCTTTATTTTCTCATTCTAAAAGGTCTGGACATTAGTATCATATTTTTCAACTTGTTCTTTCACTAAGTTCTCCCCCTTTCTGAATTCTATACAAAGTTTCTCTATAGTGTCATCCTTGAAGGTGCCCACTTCTTCACATACTTTCATGACATGCTCTTATGCTTTCTTTTCAAGTTCAATTTGATTGTTTGCCAGTGTGACAGATTGGTTCATGACCTCACCAACACTAGTAATAGTGTGGTCCAAGGCCTTGCCACCTATTCTGAAAAGGTGCTTCAACTAATTAATATTGTGTTGTATCTCAGCAAATCCAATACTCATTTCTAACTCTAGAGCAGAGACCTTGTCTTAAACTGATATCAAAGAATCATCAATGTATTTTCTCTGTTCTAGTAACATGTGCTCAATCTTACCAAGAATATTTGAACAAGCTAGTGTATCTGAAGCAATATTAGTACCAGTAGGAGGAACAGGAGCTGGAGGAGGAGGTGCTGTCCATGGAGCAATTTCTTCAATTACTACTGAGCTTTGAACTCTTGTAGTATGAATCATCCCATCTCCTTCCTCATTAGTGAAGGAGGGAAGGGAGAAGTCCAATTTTCTCAAAGGAGCTTCTACAAGTTCTTGAGATTCTTTATCCTGATCTGAAAGTAGAATGGTCTCTTGTTGGTCTTGCTCAGCAGCTGGAGAGTGATCAGTAGATGAGTTTTGAGAATGCACATGTGATGGAGATGGTTATGTTACTAGAGTGTCTTCCTTGACTGGCTCTTCAGCAGTTTCTTTCTGGAGTGGAGGTAGAGGCTCATCTGACCTGAGTTCCTCAATCATTTTGTCTATATCTTCAGATATAGAGAGTATAGTTTCTAGAACTTGAGAATCTGATAGAATGTCCTCTGAGGTGGATGGAGGTATAGAGGTATCTGGTGGTGGAGTAGAAATTCTGAGCTGCTGTTCTGAATGAGCAGGAGGAGAAGGTACCTTGTCTTACAGGATGGAGGAGGTAGGCTCCCCCTCAATTACTGCACCAGATGTGCCATCAACATTTTGTAGAGAGGGAGATGGAGTTCTTTCCTCAGAAGAAGAAGTCTCTTTAGAACCAGGCTGCTCATGAGCTCTAGCAGCCTGGGCTGGGTTTTGAGGCTTCATCTCCCATCTCTGGATGGTGGAGGATATGGAGACTTTCTTCATGTGATGGATAATGGTCCCTTTGGAGAAGTTTAATACCTCAGGATTAATCTCATGTAGGAGAAGATAAATAATCTTGGCATAATTTGGAACCTTTATGTTGTCCTTGATCTTATCCAGAATTAACATCCCAAAATGATACCTTTTCCTACAGATAATGGCTTGCATGATGTCAATGAGGCTTAATGATATATCCCTGATAGAATTTGTCTGGATTCAATTCTAATCTTTTGATGGTGAGAGCTTATGGAGAGACACCACAAAATAGACAAGTCCTATCATAGTCTTAAAGACCTAGGTCATCTTCTTTATCAACGACTGGAAGTCGAAGGAGAGTAGAGAAAAAGGTTTTAGTTAGCTTGATTTTGATTCCTTTCACTTTGTAATTGAGAAATGTCCCAGGTCTCTTGACCTTGATATTCTTGTAGAACTCTTAAACCTCAGGAAACATAAGCTTATATGGCTGCTGTAGAACAAACATGAGGCCGATGGTGTCGAGGAGAATCATAAGGTTGTGAAAATAATCTAAAATGTTGGCGATTCCTGCGGCAACAAGTTCTGAACCTATTCCAATATTAGAAGAGGGCACCATGATCAAGAGATTTGAGAAAAATCTGGTGCGGGGAAGAAGAAGGTGTGGGCTCGGCAACTTTCGGCAAAAGACGAAGTGTCAGTCAGCTTACTCGAGTGAATGGATTTGATTCGTGTAGAAAATGGAAATCCAAACTTTTCTATTTATATAACCCTAATTTATCTATAATTAAGAAATAAATTAAGCTTACATACCTGGGAGAGGGTGGAGTAAGCCTCGGGTTGCGAATAAGGAAATTTGAATCAAAGAAAGAAACCATGACTTCCTTATACTCGAGAGGCTTGTCAGTACTCGAGTGATGTTATTAAGTACTCGAGTTAGATATGCAGAAGTACTTGAGTTCCATTTTAGTACTCGAGTAGGTCTTAGAGGTACTCGAGTGACTGACTTCTTACTCGAGTAAGCTTTGTCTTACTCGAGTCATAAAGTTAGAATTTCGAAAAAAAATCAACTTTTGACTAATTTCTTGATCTCTGAGCCTTTTTGAGAGTCCACCTTCTCTAATTTTCTTTATTGAGCATACCAAGTTCTATTTTGAAGAACGATAACTTGGTATCGTCCAGCAGCTTTGTGAAAATATCTGCAATCTGCCTGTCTGCGGAGACATACTGTAGATCTATATCCCCATGCACCACATGCTCCCGGATGAAGTGGTATCGCAGCTCTATGTGCTTTGTCCAGCTGTGAGAGACTGGGTTGTTGGCTATTGAAATTGCTCTGGAAGTTTCGCAAAACAATGGAATGTTTTGAAACTTCATGTTGTTGTCTTCAAATTGATTCTTTATCAATAGCAGTTGTGCACAGCAACTGCCTGTAGAGATATACTCTGACTCAGTTGTTGAGATTGCAATACAGTTCTGCTTCTTACTACTCCAGGAAATGAGCCTTCTTCCAAGGAATTGGCAAGTCCCAGAAGTGCTTTTCCTGTCGTCTTTGCTACCTGCAAAATTTGCATCTGAAAAACAAATTAGCTCGCTGTCATTACTTCTTGGGTACCATAAGCCAAGATTTGATGTACCTTTAAGATATCTCAAAATCCGCTTTGCAGTAGCATAGTGATATTCCTTACAGTTCACTTGGAATCTAGCACAGACATATGTAGAGAACATTATGTTTGGTCTACTGGGAGTAAGGTAGAGCAAGGATCTAATTATGCTTCTGTACTTGGTTTCATCAAAAGTGTTGGATCCCTAGTTGGATTTGGGCTAGGTTCACTAAGTTAGGATATGACCCAACATGTATAGACAAGGGTCATGGTTGTGTCCTAGAGTCTAGGTCAAGTCCTTAGAGTCAACAATGTCAGGGACCAGCCTTTAACAAAGTCAGAGACTCGAGACTTAGAGAATTCAAGACTTAGAAAAAGGAGTTCTATGTTCGTCAAACTACGGTCGACGAAAGTCGTGCTTAGCTCGACGAACTCAGAGACAAATCTTATAGCTCAGATCGATGAACTTGATTCTCAGCTCGACGAACTATGGACAAAGTGATAACTTATCTAAGTCAAAACTTTAGTCGATTAACTAAGAACATCAGCTAGACGAACTCTGTTCTCTGGTCCACTGATTCTAGATAAGGTGATTTAACACTCAATGCCAGATGACATTTCACTCAATGCCAGATTACATTTCACTCAACGCCAGATGACAATTCACTCAACGACAGATGACATTACACTCAACGCCTAAATGATACTTCAACAATCTACACCAAAAAATAGTCTAAGTCCAGAATCAAAAATTAGCTCGACGACCTTGGACCAACTGGACGAACTCAATTCTCAGGGCTCAGCTTGACGATCTTAGATCTCAGCTCGATGAATCTGATGAAGAGAAGAAAAAAGTTATCAAGCAGCATTCAGAGGTCGACGATCTTGGATCTCAGCTCGACGAACAGCTATTCTCAGCTCGACGAACTATGGACTCAGGTCAATGAATCCAGTCTTGGCTGTTTTCCTCATTTGTCCTTATTATGTGGCAATGATTCCTGAGTAATTAATGCCCTAATATTTTCTGAATATTACCGTTAGACAAGAGCATTAATCACGGTCTTCATCAGGATTATTGCCTGCCGATTTTCTATGGGACAGATAGAGAAACAAATCAATGCCAAATTATTCCAAGGCCGTCAGCATTTATTACAAGAAGAATTTCAAAATTAAAAAGCACTTCCACATGGAAGATATAAAAGATGAGAAGTTATTTTTCTTACAGATACATACAATACAGACACAATCTAAGAGATACAAAATTCTGGAGATATGGAGAATCAATCAGTCAAGAAATCAACAACTACTACACCAGAAGAAGAACAATCTTTCTGAAGAAGAAGAACAATCATCCAAATCAAAAGTCTTCTTCTATAATACTCTCAGGAACTTTTAGTAGGACAACAATACTACACCTGTCAAGAAGTTCCTAAAGTTCTTTTGGTTAAAAGCTGAGCGCTTGAAGGCCTATCACCTTGAAGAAAAAGTTCCATTCCTCCCTTAACAAACTCAATATTTCAGGGGGGCTTTTTGTTAACATCAATTCCACTACTCTTCTCATTTTTATTTGAGAAAGAGAAGACACCATCACTCTCTCACCCTCTCTATAAAAAGGGTTCTCTACTCCCTTGAAAAGGGATTCCTGGTTGCAAGTCTCCTAACCAAAAGACTTGAGGTTTGGTTTTTGAGCACCTTATCAAAAGCTCATTGGATGCAGTCACCTGATCAAAAACCTGAGTGAATTCCTACCAGGGTGGTAGAAGAGTGGATGTACCCAAATTGGGGAACCACTATAAATTCTTGTGTTGTCTGGTTGCCCTCTTCTTCTTATTCTTGTTGTGGTTGTGTTATTTAGCTTTTCTGTGATTTCATTTATTTCAATTTAGTATACTGTTATATTATATCTAAGTTTAGGTATAATCTTTTATAACTCAGGAAAAGTTTTTAAATATACATACATACTCTATTCACCCCCCTCTAGAGTATATCAAATCTAACCATAACTTTCAATTGGTATCAGAGCAGGTTCTTTTGGTTGTACAAGTTAAACTCTTGAACCAAAGATCCTAAGTTAGATATATTCTTTATCTTTACAAGATTTATATATACAGCATGGCACAGAACAAAGAATATGCAAGCACCAAACCTCCAATATGCAATTTGTCCAAGTTAACAATCTAGAAGGCAAGAATTAAGCTTTACATGAATTCTATTGATGAAGATATATTTAATTCTATCTTAACAGGACCACCAGCTCAAGTGGATTCAACCTTAACTGCATCAACTGACTTGAGTGTAGTCCTACCCCCTGGATGGACAAATGAAAAGAAAAAGGCTAAGATAGCTGATGTCAGAGCCATGAACATACTGGCTCAAACTATGTTTGATGAAATATTTCAAAAGGTTGTTGAGTGTCAATAAGCTAAGGACATTTGGGACTCTTTGAACCAAATAGTGACTAGATCAGTAGATGAGCGGAAAGATAGAAGATCAACCCTCATCACTCAGTATGAAAACTTCAAGAAGGATGAAGCAGAAATAGTCGAAGTGATGTACAATAGACTCAGCTCCATCATCAGTTAGCTAAGGACCCTAGATAAAGAAATCACTTTAACTGAAGTGAATTAAAAAAATCCTTATGTGCTCTCCCAGCACATGAGACTGAAGAATCTGGCCCATCAGAGAAGCCAGAAGCATGACAGATATCTCAACAGAATGTCTTCTAGGAAAGATAAAGTCTTATGAATAATTAATGAAAGCAAGAGAAAAAGCAGCTTAAGTGAAGACTCTTACACCAACTAGGAAGGAGCACAACATAGCTTTCAAAGCTACAGAAGATTCTGAAGTCATTCCTATAAATTAAGAGTTGATGAGTCTCTTTGCTAAGAGATTCTTCAAGATGGCTAGAAAAGATTTCAGAAGGAAACCATCAAAATATGAAGATAAACCAAGGTATGACAAAACACCATTTAAAGAAACAGTTTGTTTTGGTTACAGGAAACCAGGACATTTCATCTCTGAGTGCCCAGAAGTTCAAAAGAAGGATAGAAGAAAGGAGATGGACTCAAGGAAGAGTCACTACAGCAAACCCTCTTCAAGAAAGCACAAGAGGAAAGACAAGGGATTTGTTGCTTAAACATGGAGTGATATTGAAGAAGAGTCAACATCCTCCAGCTCCAGTCAGGATGAAGAAGACCAGAAGGCTAAGGAAGTTTGCCTCATGGCCATTGAGGCAGGTTGTAGCAGATCAGATACAGATGAATTTGAAGGCGAGGAATCATTATCAGCTGAAGATCAGGTAATAACATCTTATGATTTCGAATCAGATGACTTTAAATTGGAATTTAAAAATTTGTGCTTAGACCTGATCAGCTCTGAGAAGGAAATCAAACTTCTCAGAGAAAAACTAAATGACTTAGAGAAAATCACCTCAGAAAATGCTAATATAACAAATGAACAGATTGCTGCTAATGAACAAATATCTTTTCTGAAATCTGAACTTAGCAAGGCTAAGAAGTTAGAAGAATCACTAAATTGAAGAAGTTTGCAACTGCTAGATATCACTACTACTGTAAATGCTAGGATTAACAATAACAAACTAGGACTAGGTGCCTCCTCTAGTGATCCACCTCTAATTCAGAAAAATAACCTTAGCAAACAAGTAAAGTTTATATCTGACAAAGGAAAGAAGAATACTGAACAGGTTAATATGGTCAATGAATTTCTTGAACAAATTGAAACTAAGAATAAACTTAAAAATAGAAGAATAATAGAAACAACAATGTTCAGCAGTTATCGTCGAACTCAGATCGACGATATATGAACAGATCGTCGAACTCAGAACGACGATCTCTGCGCAAACTTAAGTAATAATTATTCTTCGATCTGTGATCGACGATACTAGTATGGTTCGTCGACCATAGATCGACGATCTTGGTGCCCTGAGAATGAATATCTTCATTCTTTGAGTAGAGATCGACGATCTCATCCAACATCGTCGAGCTCAGGTCGACGATCCAACCAGAAATCGTCGATCGCAGATTCTTACAACAGAAACCTAAATTCTAACAGCAACTTTAATCCTTTTAGTAAATGGATAATACCACCAAGAAGATATCATCCCAAAGGCTATAAAGATCAACCTGAATGTTCTTATATTTCTAGTTATAGCTATGTAAATCAACAAGGACCCAAGGTTACCTAGGTCAATAATAACTAACTATCTTATTTGCAGATGAAGACCTGTCGAGCATATAATAAACATTGGTACCTAGATTGTGGCTGCTTCAAGCACATGACAGGCAGCAAAGACAATCTAATTGATTACAAGCCCAAGTTGGGACCAAAGGTCATCTTTGGTGACTCTAATTGTGTCCAAACAGAGGGCTATGGCAAAGTCAGGAATGGAATAGTAACTTTCAAGAGAGTTGCATATATAAGTGGACTAAAGCATAACCTCATCTCTATAAGCCAACTTTGTAATGAAGGTTATCAGGTATTATTCAACTCTAGCTCCTGTACTATTACCTCTAAAGAAAACTAACCTGTTTTAACTGGCAATAGACAAGGAAACATATATAAAGTTAATTTTCATTCTGTTACTTCAAACATATGTTTGCTTAACATAGTAAGCAGTCAAAATGACTTGTGGCATAAAAAATTAGGACATTTAAATCTGAAAAATATTGCTAGGTTATCTAAGGACAACCTTGTTAGAGGTCTACCTTCTGACCCCTACAAGAAGGAAGGACTCTGCAGGGCTTGTCAACTAGGCAAGCAAACTAAATCTAGTTTCAAATCCATTAATAAGAGTGATTCACCTAGGATATTGTACTTACTAGATATGGACCTTTTGGCTCTGTGGCTGTACAAAGCCTAGGAGAGAAATCTTATGCCTTAGTGGTTGTAGATGACTTCTCTAGATTCTCTTGGGTATTCTTTCTGAGATCTAAGTCAGATACATTCAAGGTTCTTACAGATTTTCTCAGGACCATACAGATTGAGTACTCTACTCATGTTACATTGATCAGAAGTGATCATGGTACAGAGTTTGAGTCTCTTCTTATGCATGAGTTCTGTGATAAGAAAGGTATCAGACACTGCTTCTCAGCTCTTAGAACTCCTCAACAAAATGGGGTAGCTGAATGGAAAAATAGAATAATCATTGAAGCTGCATGCATATTACTTGCAAATGCTTACATGCCCCTATCCTATTAGGAAGAGGCAGTGAGCACAGCAAATTATGTCATGAATAGAAGTTTGATACACGAACTAAAACATAAGACTCCCTATGAATTGCTCAAAGGGAAGAAACCAATAATCAACTATTTTAATGTTTTCGTTGTGTATATTATATTCATAACAATGACAAAAAGCACATTAGAAAGTTTGAAGCAAAGGCTGCAGTGGGAATTTTTCTAGGATATTCCCAAGTCAGCAAAGCTTATAGGGTATTTAATAAATCTACATTGAAAATAGAGGAATCTATGCATGTTACATTTGATGAGGCTAACATGTTTTATAAGGAGAAAGAGATTTCTACCAAGGAATCCTTGCAGGTACACAACTTGTGTGAGAATTTGGATGGTCTAAACCTCTCCAAAGAGGATCCAATACATCCCTTTCCACAAGATGAAGAACAAAGTGAAGAAGAAAGAACAGAAGTAACTAAACTTCAACTAACAGCAAACATAATTCCACAGGAGGAATTAAATCCAACTGCTGTTGCTGAACCAACTCCACCTACTGACCTAGTCACACTAATGGATCATCCCAAATCCCAAGTGATTGAAGACATAACAACAGGTGTACAGACAAGGCATCAACTCAATCAAGACTTGATGCATGCCTATTTCCTCAAGTTGAACCTCAAACCATAATAGATACGTAGCAAGATCCCCACTGGATCATGGCTATGCAAGAGGAGCTCAACCAGTTTGAGAGATGCAGAGTTTGGGTTTTGGTTCCAAGACCAAATGACTACCCAGTCATTGGAACCAAATGGGTATTCAGAAATAAGCTTGATGCCCAAGGTGTGATTTTGAGGAACAAGGCTAGGCTTGTTGCTCAAGGGTATAGGCAAGAGGAAGGGATTGACTATGATCAAACCTTTGCTCAAGTTGCCAGGCTAGAAGCTATAAGGATATTTATGGCTTATACTGCATTCAAAAAGTTCAAAATTTATCAAATGGATGTGAAGAGTGCTTTCTTAA